>CANSGD010000780.1:1305766-1958650 GCA_947645195.1 Patellifolia procumbens
CAAAACAACATGCTCCTAGGTCCTCAATACATGGGTGACAGCTCTATTTGGTAATGCATAATTATTCAGCATCTTAATAAAATCATAGAGCTGCCATCAGTGATTATAGTCAACATCAAGCAAAGCCAAAAGAATCAACCCAGGGCCTTATGTCCGAGAAAATAAGCAGAGACCAGAAAAAACTTATCAGATACTTTACCATCTTGATGAAAAACTTCCTCATTGCGTGTGGATTATGGAATTACGAAAGGCCACCCCAAAACATTATATGGCTTGTATAGTATCTCGAATATAACAGAGATAAACAAATAAGAGATAACAGAGCAGTTAAACTCTATTTAAAACTTACAATGTAACATTTTCAGCCTACACCACAAAGCTAGCGCTCAAACAGCACCGTCAAGGCGTCAACAGACATGGAAGGAAGAAGTTATAAAGTCCACAAAAGCATAAAACTTACTCCCTTGTCCTGGATACTTTGGAACTATAGGAAGTCACAACAATTCGAAATCCACTAATAATCCAACTAACACTGCTATAAATAAATGTTCAAAATCCTCTTTCATTAAAATAAAAAATAACACAGATGGCAAACAGTAAGGTGAATTGCACTATGCAATTTAGAGCCCGTCACACTACATATGCCACGATAGAAGTTAGGTCTTGTCACAAACATACAGGAACTGATATAAGATTGACCTTCAAAATCTAACACTAATGACTTGCCGTTGAAGAACTACAAAATCATGAACAAGATAATCATCTCAAGCTATGTTACTCAGACACGGATTAAGTGTCTACTCGGATACGAGTGTCCAAGTATCCGACTCGGCCATTTTGTAGAAAAAGTCAAGTTTTTAGTTACGAAAGAAGTATCCAAGTATTGTATCGTGTACACTCGATTTTTGAGGTTGATAAGGGTGTCGAAGTAACATAGATCATAAGTTTAACGAAATAGTACTCTCAATTTAGAACAATTCAAGCCTAAATACATGGCAATTGAGAAATATGCAACATCTTTCTAAAGAAAGACAGAGACTTTGGTAAAGGAAGACAAAAGGCATGACCCCATAATTGAACTACTCATCTATTTTCATAACCTGTCTACACTCTAGCTCGATAGATTCATTCAAACTCGATCAATTACAAAGCCATAAGACAAATTAGATTATAACGGGATCAATATACAAGAACTTAAATGCTTATAAATAATTGCATACGTAACAACAAACATCAAAATGATGAAGACAAAGCAAAAACCGATTACCAATTTCAGCTCCAAGCCCTTGCAACCCCGAAATAAGAACATTAGAACCAAAAAGGCGCCTCATCGTCTCACGCCCATACACAGCAAGCTGCCTACTATGAAGATCCTCATCAATATCCGGCGGATTACCATCGCTTATAGCCATGGTGATCAAACCTTCACTATCACTCTCCCCAACAGTAAACCTACTACCAGAATCCAAGCTATTCGACGTCGTCTCAACGGAACTCGATCCTTCGATACGAGATTTCTTAAAAGCCACAGCAGTAGAAGAAGAAGTTGATGTACCGTCGTCAACTACCTCACCTTCACCAGCTCTCTTTCTTGGAAGCATATAGTGCAAACAACTGGTCAAAAATCGCCGACCACACACCATCGGAAAAGTCAATACAAACAATAATAACATTAACAACGATACATATAATGAATCAACGCTAAAATAACTTCTAATCAGAAACCCTAACCCTAAGTTCGAGCTGAAAAACTTCATTTCTAACAAAATTAACAAGTAATAACACTCGATTCGATACGAAATCAAACAAAAAAAGCAAGATAAAGATCGAATTACAGCAAAGAAGATACCTGTGAGAATGCCGGAGAAGGAAGAATCGAATCGAAGAGGAGAGAGAAAGTGGAGGAAAAGTTAGAGAGAGAAAGCTTGAAAATGGAGATTGAAGGTGAAAGTGTTATTTAAATGAAGGAGAAGGGTAAAAAAATGTAAATAGAGTTGAGAATGAGGAAATTAGGGTTTTAGGGGGGAGAAGTAGTACAGTTTTGGTAGTGACAAGCTTAGCCCCATTGTATGAAGGACAGGTATTTTCTCTCATTGTCCATTTTTTCTCTCTCTTGGAGGAGTTGCAGGAGAGAGAAATTATTGAGGCGTGTTTGGTACGAAGATGCGGTTTTTTGTATAAAGTCAGATTTGGTTTATAATGGGTGTTATTATTATAGTTTTTTTTTTTTATTTTTTTTTAAAAAATTTTTTTTTTATTTTTTTTTTTGTTTTTTTTTTAAAAAAAAAAAAAAAAAATTTTTTTTTAAAAAAAAAAAAAAAAAAAAAAAAAATTTTTTTTTTGTTTGGGGGGGGGGGTGGGGGTTGGGGTGTGGGGGAGGTATTTGATGAGGTAATAAAAAAAAAAATTAAAAAAAAAAAAATAAAAAAAAAATTTTTTTTTTTTTGGGCGCTGGGTGTTTTTTTTGTGTTGTGTGTAAAGTTAATTATATAAAATAAAAAAAAAATAAAAAAAAAAAAAAAAAAAAAAAAAAATAAAAAAAAATTAATTTTTTGGTGCGGGGTTTGGTTTTTTGTTTTTTACTGTGTATCTGTTCGGTTGGGTAATTGCGAATAGTTTGGAGTTCAGGGGAGTAGTTGGGATTAGTGGGTAGAGGGAATAAATGTTTAAATTTAAAATTAAAATTTTTAAAAAAAAATAAAAAAAAGGAAAGGAGAGATGGAGAGGAAAAATATATTTTTAAAATATATTATAATATATATAAGTTATGTGTGTTAATTTTATAATAATATCAGAGCGTCGTCTTTTTTGTTGTTCTTTTTCTGTCCTTTTTTTCCTATTTTGGTGTTGGTAATGGTTATTGGGCTGGGTTTGCATATGTATGAGGAAACTTGCTTTTTTGTAGTGTGGCCATATAATAGAGTAGAGTATTGAGGAATTAGTTACTAGGCATTTTAACCCGATCCGAATAATTAGGAGTGTACACGGTCGTTTGATCGTCACATTTAACTTAATAGGAGGTTAACCGTTATAAAGATTATGATATTTTTAATAATCATAACCTACCGTTAAGGAGCGGTTAACGGTCGGTTAGTGGTTAATCATGTAACATATACTACCTCCGTTTTTTTTAATATGTATGATATGATTTTCGAACCAAATAAGATGTAGTTTAGTGTTTTGGGTGGACAATTCTATGTAAACTATATATATAAAAAAAATAGTAGCTTTGAATCTCGATTCAAAGGGTTAAAAGAATAGATCGCAGTCTTTCTTTAACGCTAACAAGCAAGGTATTCAACCTAAAGTCACAAGTCTAAACTCATGAAAATAATAAACTTCTAAACTTCTTTTATTAATGAGAAACAAGCGCCTATATATACTAGGCTACTCCTAGTACAATAAGGAAACCAAAATTCTATCTAGAAAGCATTTAAAACTAATCATAATCCTAATCCTAAACAAATAAGATAAAAAGTAATCCTAGTCTAACAAGATAAAGATAAAAAAACCTAATATGATTAGGACAATCCCCTAACTCATATCTTTAAAGAATCCTAATCTTATCTTTTAAACTAATCTTATCTTTTTAAAACAAACTAATCTAAATTAATTAAAGAAGTACTTAAATTAAATAAAATAAATAAAAAAACTAATTAAACTAAGCCTAAAATAGGAAAAACCCTTTCAAGTGAAAGGTAAAAACCTATAGGCAAAAACCCTAATTCAAGAGGGTTAATTATACTATGGGAAACACATCAATGTATGTTTGCTTTTGTGCGCGGATCAAGGAAATAGTGCAAAAGTAAGAGAGAAGGTTTGTAAAAGTAAGGAAAAAGTAAACAAGGTAGAGAGAAGGAAAGAAAAAGTAGGAGAGAAGTGTAATAATTAGGTGGACCAACCTTCTATTTATGGGAAAAGGTAAAAAGGTACCAATTAAAAAAACACCCCAAAATGGAAAAATGCATATTAAAAAAACGGAGGGAATAACATTTTGTTTTTAAAATGAAAATAACCTGAACAACAATTAACAAATACGAGTTATACCATCGAGTACCGACGACGATAAATCGTTAGATTGTTGTAATACCTCCAAGTTCCAACATGTGACAAATCAATAAATACTCCAAATTATTAATGTAAGTCTACATAATAAGTTTAGAACACTTATAATTAGAATTTTAATGAAGAATCATGAGAAAGAGGAAGATGAAGAAATTGTTACAAGTAATTTGTGTGATAGTGTGAAACTAATAATCAATTATGAAGTAAGTAATTTGAGTTGTATAGTTGTATAGAATATTTTCAAAAACATATACATAAAAATAATTGGTTAACCATTAGTGAAAATTTGTTCCCATAACCGTAACCGTTACCAATATTACGGTTAAACTAATTGTTTTGTCTTAATGATAGGCCGTCGTCGAGCCTATCAATGATAAAAACCTATCTCGGTCTCTTTTTTTTTTTGATGTTTGCACCCGGTTCACCCTTTTGGGCTACATCCGGATCGAGGCCAAGTTCGGGGTGGTTAGGTTCTATTCCTCTCCCAAGGGTGTTGCGGGGATTCGAACACGAGTCCGTCCTACCAAAGCCAGTCCCCATCACCACTGGACCAACACTTACTTGGTAGGAAGGGGCAAGTAAGGGTCGATCCTTCAAGGACTAAAGAGAGCACCGTATTGACTTACAATAAGTTAGAATGTTAGATTGAGTCTTGTTTTTTGGGAGTAAAAATTATGAGTGAAAATAAGAAAAAGAAACAATATTAAAAGGACTTGGAAAAGGGTATCCCACCAAATGGTTCATTCATAAATCAAGCAATCAAAATGAGGGTCGACAATAGGGTCAATTGAGGGTAATGGTTCATCCAACTTTACTATAACTACTCTTTCGAGCCATTTAGATTGGTCTAATCTCCTTCCAAATACCTATTTTCATGGCTAAGGCATTCAACCAAACATATCCGTAAATATGATGAACAAAAACAAGCAAACAATTCCCTCTATAATTTGCAGAGAGGGAAATTTTTTTAAGTTAACATTATTCAAGAGAAGAATTATATTCAACTTTTTTTTGTTTAAATCTCTTACAAACTATAACTCTATGATACCTAAACAATCTTTTTCATATGTTCATTTTTTAAGAAATATATAGATATAAAATTTTAGAAAGGTATTCACCTTATTTCCCAACTAACCAACAGTTATTTCTCCTTACGAAACGAAATCAACACAGATATCAAAATGGTTTACTTGATTATTTGTTGGTTAACCAATTTTTGTGCAAAATTTGATTTAAAAACAATAACCTTTATGTGATGATACTTTTAAAAAAAATCTCCAACTACAAACAAGTAAATCTAATCCTAAGCTATATAAATAAATAACTTATATTGCTTCATTTAATCAAAATTTTAGGAGTAAATTACATGTAATGACTCATGCCAACAACTATTAAGTGTTGGAAAATATTGCATCTATTATCCAACAATATATATATTCCAACAGAACCGAGGAGTGACTACATAAATGATACTCCCGTCATTTCTTCATCTATATTGCTTATGGGTTTCGCACAAATTTTAAAATTTAGCGTATGTTCTCTTCAAATGAAAATAGCTAAGCTGCTAAATTGAACATAAAATTTTGAATTGAACTAAACGTAAAGGAATAGATGTGAGGGTGTTAAGTATTGTGAAGAAGTGAAATAAACTGAATATAAACTGAAGAGAACAAACCCAATTGAGTAGAATGAATGAAAAGTAAAATGATAGAATCAATTCTTTTTTTGCGTGAGAGTGAAGTAATGGAACATAACAATTTACAAATAAAAATGTGCATTCTCTTGGAGACATTTCAAAAAAGAAAATAATCTATACTTTAAGGAATGGAGGTAGTAAATCATGATTAACTTAATTTTAAAGGCACATGGAAATTGGTATGAGCAGATTAAAGAATTAATGGAGGCAGCTTAACATAATGATGGTAGATTACAAACGTGAAGTGGTTCATGTTTGCCGGTAAAATCACATGGAGAATTTACTTTAGCACTTGCAATAGGGAAAGTTTTCAGTTTTCTAACATGTACTGTACTAGATTGAAGGAAATGGACTAGTTTACTAATTGTTTTCTGATTGTAGGATTTACTATACTTATTTACGTCATCAATGATTATATACAACTAATACAAGAACATGATGACCAACATTGATATTTAATAGTCCGCTATACGTATTAGATTGAGACTCGGTTCTTTTAGACTGCATTAATCAAAATTTAATTTAGGTATTGTTTGGTTGAACAATGAAAATGGGGAAAATGGAAAGTTGGAAAGTTGGAAAATTATGGCAATTGAAAATTTAGGATTTTGGTTAGTTTGAAAAAAAAAACAGTAACAATGCAGATATTGAAAATTCATGGGAAGTTACACCAAGTCCCCGTTGGTAACTCAAAATTCCCATGATTTGCAAATGTCTTATGACAACCAAACATACTTAGGCAAATCATAGGAACTTTGATATGGGATTTTAATTCCTATGAAATACAAATTGATATGAGAAATTATTTCTCGTGTCAACCAAATAACACATTAATTTAAGTGAAAGTATTGGGTCAGACCGTCTGACCCAATCTTACTGTCAGACGGAGTCCCGCCATCGACGCCACTCTTTCTTCCTTCCTCTCCGCCGACGCCGCCGACACCGCCGCCCAGTCACATCCGCTCCCTCTACCAGACGCGAACACTATGGAGGAGATCGAATACTTTCACTACACGAATGGTTCTCTTTCTTCCTTCTTTGTCTGGCTTCTTCTTGAATGATACTCTACAATTCATAATCAATCACAAATCGAGCGACAAGGAGTACAGTAAGGAGATAGAAATAATCGGAATAAGACGAAGAAGAAGATAGAGAAGGACCTCAGGAGAGGCGCTTGTAGTGACCACACCAAGGGGATTAGAAATCAACAAATACATAATCGAAGGAAGAGAATATTGCAGAATCAAAGTTTGATTTGTCCAAATTGATCACTTTTCCATTGATAGTGAATTGGTGTTCATGTTTCAATGGTGGAATTTGACATTCGAATGTCGACAAACAGGTTAGCCTGGTCTTTTTTTTATTTTTTATTTTTAATTTTAGTTAGTTGTAAAATGAAAAAAATAAGAAAACTAACTGAAAGGATAATATAAGTAACTGAAAACTAATTTGCTTTCATTTAGAACTAATTTTATTTCATTTACTTAAGTTTTGTTTTCAGTTAGAATAAAACATGTAAATGAAACAATAAGATAACTAACTGAACTTAAAAGACATCCAACTGAAAAAAATTGAAACTAACTGAAACAAAATTGAAACTAACTGAAACAAAATTGAACTAACTGAAATAAAATTGAAACTAACTGAAATAAAATTGAAACCAACTGAAACAAAATTGAAACCAATTGAAACAAAATTGAAACCAACTGGAAAAAAATTGAAACCAACTGAAAGTCGTCCGACCAAATATTAGGGTCAGACGCGTCTAACCCAATACCTTCTCTTAATTTAATTGTATTAGCCTTTTCTAATAGTCTTTCCCAAAATGATTCTAGATCAGTAAATTAATTGTCAAGATCACAAAATACGCCAGTCCCCTTAATTCTGCATAGACATATTTTTGTATGGCCTAGTGTGAAGAGATTTGGGAAACCTCTATATCTGTACACCATCGAATCTGTCAATGTGGATTAGGCAGCTAAATTACGGCAGACATATCCATCATTGAACTAAGATCTTCCATGTGGTCCTCAATTTTGATGCTAATTTTGTGCGAAGATTTATGTGACATGATAATTTCTTAGTTTTAGGTCATATTATAGTAGTTAGCATTAGCAATTTTAGCATTCAACACAAACTGTTTACAGATTGCTTAGCAGAAGTTATGTCAATATAATTTTAAAATTTTTATTTTCATTTTTTTAATAAGGCGTAAGAAACATTTAAAGGAACCCTTTTTTCCAAAGATGAACCCTAAACTATCTAATAAAGAAAGACGATACAACGTAAGATCTTCAAGAACATCGAACGTCTGATTTTTTTGTAATAATGTGATGTCCTTACTTAGAAAAGTTTTTGTGATCGAATTTGCTTTTCTGAAAATATGATGCACTGAATTGAACAAAAGTAGGTGCCTAGGTAAGAAATATCATCCATAAGTGTTCAAATACACCAGAGAGTCTCGATATATGACATAAAAAAGAAAACAAAATATTGGTGCAGACCAAACCCTTTTCCCTCCTTTTCTACTCAGGTCATTTATACATAGTAAGTATTTTGTTTTGAAAGATGAATTACAAGATTATATAAGATTGGCGGTCAAGTGACCCAAGTCATTATATTTGAGGTAGAGAGTTCAATCTTTGTGATCGTCTTTTTTTAAAATAATTTTATAGCTATTGAAAGTAGCATACTTCATGAATTTGTAATATCATAGCGTCGAGGACCTAAAATGCCTCCATCATGTGCCCGTCCACTAACCAACTGAATGACAATAAAGCACATGAAATCGTCCACTTTTTACCCGGTCCATACTACGACCAACTTAAATATTCTACTCCCTCCGTAACAAAAAAATGCAACATTTGCTATTTTTGGCCGTAACAAAAAAAAATGCAACATTTGCAAACTTTCCATTTTAAGTAAAATTTTTTTGCTTTAATTACAAAAATGTCATTACTTAATCATAATTAAAACATCCCAAATCATCATTATAATTTAACTAAATACAATTAAAATTAATAATTTCTAACAACTCCTAACCCAATTACACAAATTCATCCATCACCACCCAACACTACCACCCAACACCATGCTCAACCCAATTTTATCCTAACCACCACCACTTCCATCACAAAACCCTAACCACCACCAATTCCACCACAAAACCCTAACCACCACCACAAAAACTTAATCAGCACCACGACGTCGAAGCAAGTAGTTGCAGGGGTGCGATTTCTGGGCTCGACGGTGTTCGGCGGTGGCTTCTTGGTTCCGTCTGGGGCCCGATGGTTTATGTGGTGGTGAAAGGTGCGATTTCTGGGCTTCAATTTCTAGGGCTCGATGGTTTGGGGATGGTTTGGGTTTGGGGGTGCGATTTCATTGTTTGAGTTTCTGGGTTCGATGGTGGTGGTTCATTGTTTGAAATTCTGGGTTCGATGACGGTGGCTCTGTTTGAATTTCTGGGTGCGATTTCTGGGTTCGATGGCGGTGGTTCGTGGTGGACAGTTTCTAGGGTTTGTGGTGGACGGTTGCTAGGGTTTGTGGTGGACGTTTTCTAGGGTTCATGGTGGACGGGGTAGTTAGGGTTTGGCGGTGGTTAGGCGGTATCTGGGTTCGGCTGTGGTTTTTTTGCTGGGTTTGGCGGTGGTGTTCTTGGCTGTCGATGTTGAAGGTGGTGGCTAGTGTGGTGGTCGGTGTTGAAGGTGGTGGCCAGCGTGGTGGTCGGTGTTGAAGGTGGTGGTTGGAGTTTGAAAGTCACTAACCACACTTTTCTCCTTAAAAGCCTAATCATCTTTTTAATTTGACATTAAGAAATTTTGCCTAGGAGAATGTGCAAAGGCCAAACGTTGCGTTTTTTGTTACGGAGGGAGTATAAAGAATCTTCATATGTAAACAAGGCAAACACTTTATTCGATGTGAGAGAAAGGATTTTTCCACTTTCCAAACTAATTTTAAGTTTAGCTCCCTTTTTATTACTAGAATAAAAATCAAAGCTACATATGGCTCACCCAGGGTTGAATATAATATAAAGTCAAGAGTAAAAGCAATTTCAATCAAGTCTAAAAAGTTCGAGATAAGGTCACGTATAAAGAAAGAACATTATCTTATGACTCCAATATGCACAAAGTACTTATGTATTAGAGTATTTTGGTAATTTCATAAAAGAAAGGGGAATCAAACTTTCCAAAATATCCTTTTGTTTGCATCATAACAAGGCACAAAATGACATATATTTGTAAACCAGAAAAAAAAAATTCATCTGTTTCACAATACTCGCAACGGGGTTGAAAGCCTCTAGAGTTTATGTTTTTGTAGAGTTTGTAGCGTTTACTTAAAATAGTAATTTGTACATTTGTAATTGCACTCTGGTTTTATTATATTACTTTTTTTTAGTAAACTCTACCAACTTTATCAACAAAAAACTCTAGAGGATCCTAACACCGCTCAAAGTTTCTTGTTTTCACTCTATCAAATGAAATACTTTAAACCTTAATATCTTTAATTATGATAAGTAAAAATTATAAAGAGTTGATATTATGATAGTATGCAGTAAAACGAATCAAATAAGACATCACTTAACTATATTTTTCTTATACACTTGAGAGAAAACATATCACAAGATTGATAGATAAATAGTAGTTACTGTACTAATATTGCAAGTATTGAGAACTAATTTGGACAAAAATGGGAAAAAAAGAAGGTATGCAGTCTGCCTTATACTGAAATCCAGCAAAAGAAGGTTTGCTGGAACAAAATAAGGTAATAAAGTAACAAACTCTGCCCTAGTTCAAATCAAGAATGTCGTGATAGTGGGAGTCAAAAATAATGCATAAACGTATGTTGGGAAAAAAAAAAGGCATAAATAACTCACCCCCACCTTTACCTACCTTCCTGTCCTGGTTTACCTGAGAAAGGCGAAAAAAGTTCCTATTTTAGGGACCCTTGAGTTTGCCACAAAACAAACATAAAAGATAATCCAAGCCAAAAGTTACGTCGATCATCTAATACATGCATGGTTACCAGGATACACAATTTCCTCGTTTTCTTCTCTTTCTGTAAACTCCTACGAGAAACTAATGTATTGTAGGGTAATAAGTTTCGGAAAGGAAAGAATTTCAGATTAGTTCCAATAAGTTTTGAAAAGTTCAAAGCATAAGAAGTTCCCGCAATATGGAATCAACAACCATCGAAAGCGACAGGCACAAACAAATCATGGGTGTATTTTTCACTGATATTAGTAAAGGGAGGTGGCCATGAAGCAAAACTGTGATTTCATTCATCATGAAAAATAAACTTGGACTACATTCATGAAATGGGTGCAATGAGAAGAAACAGGCACTTTTTACATTACAATTCCAAATTCACAGTAAACTCGTGTATGTTCACCTGTTATTTAGGCCTTTAGGGTATTAAGAATGTTAGGCCGCAGTAATACAGCGAGTATTTCAGAAAATTGAGGTCGCTTAGAAGGGATATTGTTCCAGCACTTCACCATGAGAGATCTCAAGATTTGAGGGCAGTCTTTAGGGATTTCAGGTCTAAGACCACAAGCAGCTATACCAACTGCTGCCTGCACAGGGGAGTATGCAGAGTAAGCAGCCTCACCAGTTACCATTTCCCACACTATCATTCCGAAACTGTATACATTACTCATCCACGTCTCACTGACACTTTCAGGATCAGCTGCAATGATCTGTCGAACAAATTCAAATCAAACAAAATAAGCACGTAATACTTTCAGTCGGTATTACTAAAAACCGAAACAAGTTGGTTATCACAGATAGATTCAGTTGTCTCATAAGAATTGCATTTACATTTGAGCGTATCTCATAATCATTATTATGAGAAGGGCAAGTTTTTTTCTTCTCATCAATAACCCCAGATTAGACAAAAAGTGGTTTTACTGCACAATTACACGAAGAAATCTCACTTTAACAAGACAGATAAAGGTAAACAAGAAACTAATTAAGCGCTATAATGCAAAACCACTAATGAAGACATATTATGCATGCTCAATTCATAATGATGTTTGAAATGACATAAAGCCTTCCTTTGGCAAATGAGGATAGATGCTCTTTATGTACAATGAATCACATCTGTGAGTCATTCACACGTTCAAAACCATAAGTAGATACACAGTAAATGAACTAAAAATTTCAATAAATTCCAGAAAAAAGATTAGGATAACAGGAGCTCCCAGTTGATCTTTTAGTACATAATCTTTACAGATAAGAGCACCCAATGTTTCATTCACTACCATTGCCTGAGGTGGCATCGAATCTTACAATTTAAATTTTAGCCGAAAGCATAATTAGTTATTACTGAAGGGAGAAAGCATGGTATCCAAAAATGTTACTAAGAAAAAAATTCATATTTTCATTAGTTAACCTGTTGAAGTGGCATAGCAGGATTTAGAAATAAAGTATATCAGAATACATTATAACCAAAGACTCCAGCAGATGAGTAATCATGTTCAGCACACAACATCCGAAATTATCATGAACCCAATTAAGTAGCTGTGTTTTCAATATAGAAAAGATACGAGGAAAAGGTTATCCCATGTAACAATAATTTCAATCATTTACAATGTGAAAAAGCATTCAGTGATGATGAACAAAGATGCATGAACCATCCCGTAGATCATTCAAAATGACTTCTTACGCTTCCTAACAAAGCTTTTCAATCACTTATATGTATTCTCAATTACTACAAAGGGAAGTAATAATAGTATATCACTAAAGGTGGTGAGCTTCAGCATTCACATGAGAGACTAAGTTTTAGTTTGCAGAAGTCAAGACGCCAGTCACACCACGCACTAGTATTTACGACCCTTGTTAAGTAGCAATATCGATCGTGAAGAGAAACAAGATGAATAACACACAGTGAACTTTGAGTATAATTCAATACAATTAACTGAAAGTGAGAGAATACCTCGGGAGCCAGCCACCGGTAACCATCAGTCTCATATTCCATTGCCTCACCAATGCTATTGCAAGCAACGACTATTCCCATGTCCCCCAAATAAGCATTGCCCTGGCGATCCAACAAGATTCTCAGAGTATTTAAATCTCGATAAGCTACACCATGATCATTCATAAACTTGATACCCTCTGCAACATCAATAGCAATCTTCATTACATCTTTAATTTGAAGCTTCTTGTGCTTTAACATCAAGTCATGAACTGATCCTCCTTCCATGAATCTAGTAACAATACAAAGCCCATTGACCTCATCGACACACACCCCATAAAACGGCACTAAATTTTTGTGCCCACAAGTCATAAGCTCTAACAAATCTTTCCGAAGCTCAAAATCATAAGCATTCCCCTTATCACACCCTTTTAATTTTTCAATAGCAACCTTCTTACCCTTATAAACACCCTTAAAAGAGCTAGCTCCAATCTGATCACCAAACTCAACATTCTCCGAATTTAACAACCACTTCCCAATCTCATCCCCACCCGTCCTCACCGTCTGCCACTCATCCACCGATACCACAATCGAAGAACACGACAAAGGCATCTTCAGCTCAATCTTATCACTCGAACACTCAACACTATTCCTATAATTCTGATCCCCAAACTCCTCTTCTATCTCCCCAAAATCCCTCCCTCTCCCATTCTCCTCCTGACACCCACAAAGCCCAAATGGTAACTTCCTATTACTAACTTTCGCCTTCTTAGAACCCGATTTCAACGCATTCTCAATCCGACTCTTAAAACTCTTCTCTTGCCCACATTGCACTAAAACATGAAGAATCCCAAGAGTAGAACTTTTCTTCTCAAAGATCTGTATCTTCTTACAACACATTGAACCATTCTCCAACGCCCCCGACACCGCCGGCCACGATATCGACGAATTACAAGCAAATATAATCCTATAAACTACTCCCTGAACCTCATCCTCAGAAACCTCTTGAATTATAACAGCAGGTTGCTCCTCAGAACAAGCTTGCTCAATCAATCTTATATGAACAAATACATCCTTCATATCAAACCCCGCTTGCGCATAACTGTATCAATCACCACCATCATAAACTCAATAACTTCAATTTTTTCACTTACCACAAAATCACAAAAATTATCTTAAATTAATATCAAATTTAAATAATTATATCAACTGACTCGTGATTTTGACATATATTCCCTCCGTCCCAATTTAGTTCCTACATTTGCTTTTACACAATTTTCAATAACAAATATCTTAAATTAGGCAAATATACTAGTATTTGGTGATTAAACATTGGCACTAATAAAACAAGATCCCATGTGAACATGTAATTAGAACAGTGCGACAAAGTCAATATGCAGCAAATAAAATGATGAGACGGATGGAAAATATATTGAATGTTAATTAACGCGGCTAGGGGCATTTGTTAGAGAGATCCAATAATAATACCTTAACGGCATGGAATCATAATGTTTACGAATATTAGAGACGAGTTTCTCGGGCAGTTGGCTGCCCGGATAAAGCTGAGTAAGACTACGAACAACAGTGCCCCAAACAATCTTACGATGACCATCGATTTTATTAGGAGGTGGTTCACGAGTGGAGTCGAGATTAAGTGAGTTCTTAAGCGAGTTGATCGCCTCAGAAACGTTTCGACTCAGTCGTTGGATTCGTTTCTGCATCGCCGAAGAAGATGCGTCTTTTACTGCTGTAATAGAAGAAGGTTCTGGAAGACCTTCGGATCTGTCGTGTGACCTCATTAAGACTTGCTCTACTGTGTCTTCTTCTGTGCTGGTTCGACTCGACCAGCATTCTAATGCAGCCGCCATTGCGACCGGTTGTGGTCGGAAAATGGGGGAGTTAACAGTTAAGGGGTTGTTTGGTTGAGTGTGAGAGTGTGTTTGAAAGTGAGATGAATTTAAGGAAGAGTGATTTAAATGGAAGAAGAGGATGTGATGGTGGGATGATGGTGGTGAAATTGAAAATATTTGGAGAGGATTTAATGGTTGGTGGTGTGACTTGTGAGAGTGATGGGATGGGACCGAGCTTTGTAATGTTGGGTATGTGTAGAGCATAATTAGAGAGTGAGGGGAGTGTAGCTGTGTGTTTGTAGAGGATGGGATGGGGACGTTTAGTACGGAATTTTAGGAGCTTAGCCTAAATTATACTCCCTGTACTAACAAGATAACATATGTAGGAACTAAGGAAATAGGATAGCTAAAGTATATGCAATTTTTTTTATTTGATACTACTACAATAAAGTTCTATGCTTTATACTTCCTCTATTTTTTTAGTTGCAACAATTGAATATTTATATCTCACAAATATTTCCAATTGTTGCAACTAAAAAAACGGAGGAAGTATTGTAAATTTGTATTTTATTTTATAAAAAATTGATAGGAAAAAATCTCACATTTGGCCGATCTTTCACCACTGGTACCAGCTTTAATAAATCCAGCTATAATTCGACATTTTACTCTTATATTTTCTCATTGGTACGGGATGATGACAACTTGTTTGACCCCGTTAAATTACCGTTGATTTTTTTTATAAAAAAATTAAAACCCCCCTCCCCTCCCCCTTTGTTGCCACCCTACCCTCTCCCCTTCCCCTTCCCTTGCCACCCTCCCCAACTCCATCCCCTTCCCCTTCCACCCTCCCCCACCCCCAAAAACCCTCCTCCACCTTGCTGTTGTTGTTGAGAAATCACCAAATCGGCTGGCCGGTTCTCTTTGAACCGAAGATGGTCCGTTTCATAGGGTTGTTGTTGTTGTGGTGGTGGTCTAGGAGAAGCAATACTCCAGCAAGAAGCTGAGAGAAAGACTCGATCCCATATCTTGAAGGGAGAGTAATCGTGGGTCTTAGCTGTTGAGATTTGAGAAGAAGAAGAAGGAGGAGGAGGTGGGTGTGGTGGGGGTTTTGAAGACTGTCGGTGTTGCTGCATCCAAGACCGTCGTTAGTGGGGGAGCTGGTGACGAGGGAGGGGGAGGGTGGCAGGGAAAGGGGATGGGGACGGGAGGCGGGGGTGGGGCAACTGGTGACGAGGGACGGGGGAGGGTGGCAGGGGACGGGGAGGGGTTGGGGTTTTTTTTTTATTTTATTTTTGAATTTTTTTTAAAACTTCAATTAAAAATTTAAGTTTAAAATATACTTAATTAGTTATTAATTACGTAATTAGGAAGATTACCCACGATTGTAGGTCACCAATATGAGCAGATGGGGGTCAAAGGTTGGATTATTGCTGGATTAATTGAAGTTGGTACCAGTGGTGGAAGACCAGACAAATGTGAGATTTTTCCTGTCAATATTTCCCGTTAGTATATGTAATCAAGTTCTATATTTACTCTACGCTATTTTTTAAAAATATTATGAAAATGTCTTTAGGATATGCTACATAGCAACATAGAGCATCTCTAATGAAGTATCTTACTAGGTAAAATTTCTACATTTTATACAATAAGGTTCTATATTTCACAATGCAAAATACTTTACAATGTAAATTTTCTACAAAATATAGTAGAAATTTCTACATTTCATAGTGCAAATTTATACCTATTAATTATTTAGAGGAAAAATTGTTAAGAACTATCTAATAAGTATCACTTTTTAGAACATATACGTATATAATTGTTTATAAACAACTACCTAAGGGCCTGTTCGTATCGTTTTTGTTTTCAGTTTTCAGTTTTTTTTAAAACTAAAAACCAAAAGCACAAAACCAAAAAAAGTGGTTTCCAATTTTTAGTTGTCAGTTTTCAAAATCATCATGTTGCCAATAAATTTGACTAATTTTTATTCATTATATGACATATATCATACAACTAATATTTTTTGACTAATATTTTTTTCATCTTTTGCATTGCAAATTCTAAATTTTGTATTGTTAATTTCCACCATTATCTCAGTTATTTACTTCACCATGAATTCCACCAATTCTACAACTATCTACAAATTTGCTACTGAGATATGAAAGTACTACATCTCGAATATTAACCGTTACTTTATCATTATGAGTATCTATAATATACTTCCCATGTTTTTTATTAGTCGACACATTTTGATTTTTGACATTATTTACACTACTTTTTTGTGATTTATAATTACGAAAATATACAATTTAATAAAATCTTATTAGATTCTTTTGACGGTATATTGTCAAAATTATCTAATATTTACCTACATTATCATTTAAAAGTCATGCATTGATAAAATTGGAAAAATAAGTCGAGTCAACTAGAAATTGGAGGAAGTATTAGCGAAAATTATTGAATCCATTTGCACTAATCAAACTTGAGAATATTACAAATCAAACTCTAATTGGTCCGAATTTGATCAAGTTCATCTTTAACCTAATTACGATTCTTCTCCTCGTTCTTCGATCGCTTTTCGCGCAAGTTATCTCGATCGTCATCTGCAATTAAATCTCGACTTTCGTGATCGAACATCAAGATCCTGTCGCTGTTCATCCATTTTTGCGGTCGCATTCCCACATTTGATATAAATTCGACATTCATCAGAACGTGAAGCTCCATCACTGTCAAATCACAGCGATTAGCTCAAAATTAGAACCATTAATTGAGACAGATTATTAAAACGATGAATTGCGCTTGCGAAGAAGATGAAGCTGAAGTGGAGGAGGTATGCTAATTCGCAATCCTTTCATGTGAATTGTTAACGATGTTGCTTAAAAAAAGCTTATATTTCACAAATTGGTATTAACTTAGGGATGCATGCCAAAATTACGCGTCGAACGGTGTAATTAGTGTTTATTTTGATACTTCCCCCGTTTCGCAAGGCAAGTTTTCTTGTTTGTACACTATCCGCTGCAATATTTTGCACCTTAATTTCGTTTCTCTAATTATTGACAAATAAAAATTATAAAAAGTTCATAGTATGATACTGTTCATTAGGACGAATCAAACAAGACGTCACTTGACTACATTTTATTTTATACATTTGAAAAAAATATTACATAAGATTGATATATGAATGGTGGTTATTATGCTAATGTTGCAAGTATTGAGAAATGGAGGAAGTATAATATTTCCACTTTTGAGTTCCATGTAACGTCCAGAGCTTTCGTTAGCTTTTGCCGACGACTAATTTTGTGATTAATTATCTTTCTAGTCGTAACTTAGTGATTTGAGGATAATTATGCTGATTAAACATGGTTTATTCTTTGCTGTAATTTGCTGTGCTAAATGCAGATAGAGCGGTTTGATGATTTTACGCTTGCATCCTCTTGGGAAAGGTATGTGCTTAATTGTGGTTCATTTCGGAATGATATTGGCATTTATTCTGAAATCGAAGAATGTCGAAAGCTGTAAGTAATGGTAGTTTGAATTTTTTGTAGGTTCATATCGGAGCTTGAAGCAGTGTGTCGGCGCTGGATTGCTGATGGCCCTAAGAATTTGTTGGTATGCTTGTTTATGATGAAATATTGACATTTTTTTTTATAGTCTTCACTTCTTGTGACAATAGTTTGTCGTTGGGTAGGCGGTGATAAATGGTGGTTTTTTTAAGTAATGAGTTAAGGAAAGTCTCGTACCAATGTCTATGGAATTGCAACTCAACACCCAAGTATCCCGAACATGTACTACTATTGCATCACATGTTTCCATTACCATTTTCTAAGTGGTGTTGATGGGTAGTACAAAATTTGAAAAAGATTGTGTGTTTAGGGTTGAGAGATTTACCGTGGACATTGCCACATTGGTATGGAACTTTCTTTGCAAAGTCACATGTAAATGCATTCTCCTTATGGTCCTTTATTGTTGCCTTCTAAAAAGGACTCTTTTAGCATCTGATGATGGTGCCTTTAGAGATTGAGAGGAGACTGGATTTTTAATATCGCTTTCGACTCATTTTAGCTGCTGTAGAATGAGGTGATGAGCTCTATGCGGATGATTCTCGTTTTGTTCGTATTTATAATCGATGGATGTATCACAGGAGAAGGGCGCAGTGCTTGTTGGAACTTCAAAAGATCTGTATAAGGCCAAATATGAGCTGAAATATGATAGGAAAAGCTACTGTATGGAGTATTATTTTCAAGAAAAGCATAAAGGTATAATAGCAATTTGTATCTATGTGTATCTTATATATGGTCTTCTTCGTGCTTAGATTTTCGGGCTCTCTTCTTTTGAACAGGCAAAGTCATGAACTGGGACTCTGATCGGCACAATTTGCAGCTGGCATTTGGAGTAACTGAGTTTTTGGTAATATTTTCACTTGGATAACTGGCTTTGGATAGAGCAGTAAAACATGTAGTATGTTTTTCACTAGTTTGTACTCATTGAACAGATAATAGCGCCCCAAAGTGCAAGTGGTGTAGTATTGGACTCACCAGAGGCTAGCAAGCTTCTCAGTGCAGTTGCGATTGCTTTGTCCAATTGTTGCAGGTAATAGTTGAGCTTGTCACAAGAATACGCTCTTCTACTTAACTGTTTAATGAATCCTATGTCAATATGGATAAGTTTTTTATTTAGTTAGAACATGCATGAGCTCACTTCTACATTATCCTTCTTATTATCTCGTAATTGTGTTCCTTGATTCGAGTTTCTTCCGCATATCTCTTCCATAAGATTATGCTATATGTTATCTCGGAATATAATTTTTTTCCAATGTTCTCTCTTTTTATATGTAAATCTTTCTCTACCTCGTAATTCAGTCTATGGCCAGCCTTTGTCCCTGTTCACGACCCTTCTCGAAGAGCGCATATTGGTATTCAGAACATGGGAACTGTGTTCACAAGAAGATTCGAATCAGACTGCATCAAGAGTCAGGTTCCTGTGAAGCTTATGCATTTGGAAGGGCTGTATGAGCTTTTTGTGTCTAAATTTGTGAGTTCCTAATCTTGTGTATGGTTTCATTGGAGATTATATTTTGGCTTGCGTACACAATTCTTCGAATTGATATAAAATTTTTTACTAACTTTTTGCAAGCTTTGCTCAATTGGTCATGTAAGGCCTTCTCGACATTGGACTTCTCGATGCATCTGTACAGAGTTCAATACACAATGAAGCTCACCTACAAAATCCTTTTGTATAATTATGATGATGATGATGATGACTATATGCTTGAAGCTGAGGTGGAGAACACCGAATCTACGGCGGGTGCCAAGGGTGGAATGCATCAAAGATCACAATGGGATGATGATTGCCCTTGGAGTGAATGGTATTCAGCCGAAGATCCAGTGAAAGGTAGATCTGCATATTTGTTACCTTTCCATGGGCTATAAATGTCTATTACTAAACTTCTCTTTGGTAGTCAACAATGTAAGGAATGTTGCCATGCCAAATTGCTATTGTTACCTAATATACAGTACAAGAATGGGTATCAGAACACAATCCGTTATCCAGTTTTTGTCAAATTCTTCCAAAAGTGTACCACTTCCATGTACCAATTCGCCTTTTCTGAATTATAGTTTGCAAGATGCTTAGCAAATTTGGTAGCACTAACCCATGCTTATGTAGTCTTGAGAGAAGTTATGAATTCTAGTTGGCGCCTTATGGCTGTGGATAACCCTAAATTTTTCAGTGATAGCTTCGGATATATGATATCTGATTGCAGGGTTTAATCGGAAGTCTCAACCTCTGAAGCTTTTAGGCGTTCGTGCCTTGCACATGCCAACTACTAAACAACTAACTAGAAATCTCAGAATAACTAAGAAGTGCTGTCATGCTTATGCTATTACAATGAGGCTGTGTATCACAAGATCTGCTTTTTGATGTGGTATATATAAGCTTTGACTTATGAGGCTGTGTATCATAACTGGTTTCTTTGCTGGTAAATCCAAATTCATGCAGGATTTGAGTTAGTCACAATATGGTCAGATAGAACTATTCAGAGCTCCCTTGAGATGGCTGAAACTGAAAATTCTTCGCCTCATGAAGCTGAAATGTGGCTTCTACTTCCAATTCTCTCAGGAATTCTGTAAGCCATCTCTGAATGCTTTTAGTTTTGTGTATTTTTTTAATTATAGAGACAATAATGCTTTGTCATGTTATCTTTGTGCTTCTGCATGGGTCTCTCAGACTCATGAGTGCTATTGCAAATTGAAAGCGTTTTGGCTGAGACACATCGCAGTATATTATCGAGACGAGTTTCGGTTTTGACATATTCCTATAAGTTCATAAACAGAAATCATCAGCTCATAAAAAAATGTCATCAGTTCATGAATAAAAGAAACTACCAGTTCATAAAAAACTATCACTTCACAGAAAAAAAAGTATGAGTTCATAAAAAAAACTATCAGTCATTTCAATATTTCATAAACAAAAACTATAGGTTCATGAACATAAACTATCAGTTCATATACACAAATTATCAGTTTTAAGAATTTATATCTTATATCACTATCACAAACCTTTTTCATTCTTATCTAACATTTTTCCATTGAATTCACCAAATTGGTTTAAATTCCACTTATTCTAGGTCTAACAAAAGGCTAAAATTGATTCAAACAAGTAGGTGCTCCATCTCCAAATTAACTCCAAAATTTCAGGTATTCACAACTGGCATAAGGCCAAAATTTTCAGATCTGGAATTTTGATGCCTAAAAGCTGACAAATGTCCAAACCATGTTTGCGCATCTTCTTTGAATTAAAACAAATACTGTAATCTGCTGAAGCGTAGAGGCGGCGGATAATGTCCCAACCATGCTAGCACATCTTTGAATTAAAATACTGTAATTTGCTGAAGCATAGAAGGGGAGGAGAGAGATAGAGAGAGAATTTGAGGTTTGGAGATTAAGATACTGCGTACCATTTTAAGCCATCGCGCTGAGCCGTCTCAGTAAAACCCATTACTGAGACGGTCTCGGCCAAAAATATTGCTTGCAATTTTTCTTGGTTTTGACATTGGGACATCTTTCTCCTGTGAAGTGATAGAGGCACACAGGTTGGTTGCACTTGTGCAAGTTCAAGACTCCAATACACGTCTCTTAGATGGCTATTTCGTTGTTTTGTAGATGGGAACCTGGTGATTCAAATTTGTAATCATCTGAAGACATGTAGCTCTCATTTTGAAGATCTGTTTCTATTGCCTTTTGAACTATACCGAGTTCCTGATACACAGAAGATGATACCTTCTACATGTCATCTATGTCTTTACATGTTCCCCTTACTCAGTTATGTTTTTTAAGTAGATAAGCTGTACGGTTTATGGGGGGCAATAATTTGCTTTGGACAGAAACTGTGAATTACTTTCATCAGTTATATCACCGTTGCCAATTCATATTTGAGTCTGTTGATCCCTCTGTTTTTCTTCTTCCCCCTGGCTTGCTAATTCTAATGCAACAATGTAATGGTTTTCTGTATTCATTCAGAGAAGATGGTCAGAAAGTGAAGCCAGTTGGATTTGCTTCCCAACTCTCTCTCTTGGTTGTTGCCTTAGAGATGTCATTTGAAGCTCAATTTTTGGAAGACTTTGTCTCAGGTTTGAAAGTTCCAGCGTGTTTTGTCATTCTTGTAGCTGCTATTACTTTTTGTGCACTGACAACACAGTCATGATGGCTGTTTTCTTTTCCTTGTTGAGCATTGAACCTCATGGATTTTTGCTTGTGATTACTGACAGTAGAATCCAGTGCAGAGAAGCTGAGGTCTTCAGCAGCCATCCCTCCCCCAACTGTTGTTGATCGTGTACTTAAAGAGCTCTTCCATGAGGGTACTCATTTTTTTCTTCTGTATTTTCTAATATCTAATATCTATGGCCAGACTTGTTTGGCAGTTAAAGTTTGAGTATACATTTTTTTCTGTAAGTCCATCTCGACCATAGAAAATGTTTGTGCTGTCACAGTCGCAGTGTGGGTAGAAGCCACATCTCGTTCCGTGTTCTATCTTTAATGGTATTTTGGCTATGTGGAATTGACGAAATGAAAAAGGATACCTTATTCGTTGTAACTCAAGAGCTTTGGGAAATATTCTGAGAGTTTAGTTTAAATTATACTTGCTTAGGTCTATCTTTAATGGTATTTTGGCTATGGGGATTTGTTGCAATTTACTGATGTTGCAGCTTTGTTACCGAAGCAATAAATCAAAGCAACACTGAATTTTTACTAGGCACTATCAACCTACAACTACTCTTATTTATGGCCTTCTTCGTCTTAATATGAGAGCCCATAGTGATTACAGGAAAATGCGGTAGAGTGTAGAATGAATGCAAAAACTTAAATGTTAATGTTACAATAAAATCATAAGATTATGGCTTAAATGTTAAAAATGGCCACGAGGCAGAGGCACTTTATTAAATTTCTATGTGACCCCGAAGTTAAAATGCTATCTAAATTGGATTGAAGGATTATCTTTTAGAACCATATGGTCTTTTGTATTGATGTAAGAGGTGCTAAGCTTTTATAAGAATTCAAGAAGTGAGTTAATTATTAGCTTATTTTTAAAGCCAACTATGTCAGTACGTTTAACGGTTTATAATAAAAATTAAATACGAGAGTTTATATGATCTTAAAAAACACGTTATCAGATGCCATTTCACGGAACCATGAGTTCAAATTCCTTTTACGTATTACAATGACCTTATTTTAATTCCGTGGTTTGTTCTGGACCTAATTCTTGTTGGATTACTGCATTGTGTAGCTTTGTTATCTCTTATGGTTGTACCACCTCTTTCTCATTAATTTTTACATTGGCTTGAAGCTAATTTCGTTCCAACTCGTAATGGTACAATAATGTGCTGTAATTCAGACACGCCGCTCCTGCACTTCTAAGATGAGTTTCACGAAACAAAACTTCATTGAGAAGGTGATGATTGGTGTAAGAATATAAATCAGATGAGCTTCAAGGTTTTAAACCTCATTTATGGTTGCGATCGTGTAAAAGGTAGTCGTGTCGTGGCTGACGCAGAGTGAATTTTTATTAAGGTAGTCGTGGCTGGCTCACGCAGAGTGAATTTTTTATTGCTTGTAACTGACCTTAGTATTCGCTGTGACGACATTGTTATTGGTTGTGAGTTGTGACGACATGACGACATTGTTATCGGTTGTGACGACCTTGATATCGGCCGTGACGGTCGTGTAAGTTGTAGTGGTCATGCTTTCAGAAGTAAATACCGGTTCAGCACGCTCCACACCTGTTACAAATTGGCCGTTGCAGCACGGTCCAGTCTTGATTCAAAACCATGAGCCGATACCTTGATCGAGTTGTTTGATAGCCATAAGAGAGTTTGGCAATGATAGAAAACTCTATTTTGCTTCTCCATTGATGAAGGATAGGGCAACAGAGACCACAAGCCTTCCTTCGGTTAGTGTCTATAAATTTAGTGGATCCTTTCGATCAGGTTGCTGGTGTGGCTTTAATTCATTCAACTTTGGAGTCTAGGTACAAGGATTGGGTAATTTTTCTTGATTGAGATGTTAATATGGCCACTAAAGTGAAGATATTTCTGTTAATTTCTCTTTTTTGTTTGGAAGTTTGAGAAGGAAGAATGATAAGCATTTTTTTTCCGTTCATGGTCCATCTTGCCCTCATTTCAAAATATGAGATAGAAATTACACGATGCTTTTGCTCTGTTAGGTTCATTGTGGCAGGGATTTTGTTGCTCCTCACTTCATGATGGTGCAAAAGGGAATAATAGGCTAGCTCTTAGAAAGGGTGCATTTTGACATGTGTATCTGTCATTGTAGTTTAGTAGTATTAGTCTGCTAGATGCTCATAATATTTGGTCGGTTGGGGAACGTTGAAATGCTACGTCAGGGCTGAATTCCTTTTGAGTGATGTGAGGAGTGCCCTAATTTGGGCTTGGATAAATAAGGTACTAAAGTAGATTCTTCTCTTCTTTTGTTATACTTTTCCAATTCATATTTTCAAGTTCGTGAGTCACATGATATGTTGAGTTGAACATTTACATACAGTGTTTTATAGGTATTTATATTAACTAAATTTTCTCTTCTATATATCATGAGTTTATTCCCTAAGCTGAGTTTATCGATTGAGAGAGGTTATTGCCAAGTAGCAAGGTAAGTTACGAGTTATAAGTTTCTCGAGTTATGAGTTATTAGTTTCCCGAGTTACGATTAATTAGTTTCCCGAGTTATGAGTTATGAGTTATGAGGTATGATTATGAAGTAAGAGAGCTATACATGGTATAAAGTAATAGGTATGAGGTATATGAGGTATGGCGTATGACATATGACATATGACGTATTAGGTTGATGGGTAGATATATGTGATATGAGCTATTAGATACGATGGGTAAATATATGTGATATGAGCTATTATGTATGAGGTATGGAAGCTATATGTGGTATAAGGTAAATGGTGTGAGGCATTATGTATAAGGTATAAGGTATGAAGTATAAGGTATGAGATATGAGCTATGAACTATGAGGTATGAGCTATGTGCTATAAGCTAGAGGTATGAGTTATGAGTTATGAGGTATGAGGTATTAGCTATGTGCTACGAGCTGCGAGGTTTGGCTGCATGAGCTATGTGAATGGTGGCTAGAATTATAGTATTGAGTTTAAATATGTAATTTGGATATTATGGTGTATATATTGGATTATGAAAACCAAAGGTGAGAGGAACAATGTTATATTGAATCAAATCGTGGCTATAGCTATGAGAGGTTGTCAAGTTCATAGAGTAATATGGTAAGCCTTCAAGGTTGATATGATTCATGGAGTCCTATTAATGATTTACAAAAATAAATTTATGTAAACACTAATCGAGAGAAGGATTCCAACAATAGTCGATTAGTAGTTAACAAGAGTAGTTGGAAATGGATTCATGTATTAAGTTACCTTCATGAGTATTGCATATGATATTGATCAGTTGGACCTTTGATTAATGAAAAAGTCTTTTTTTGATTGACCTCCTGGTATTAATCAAGTATTGTGGTTGTTAAGTTGAATTACAAAGAATAAGCTTGTGAGTGGTACTTTGAGTTTGTTAGACTTATTCAGTAATTATTAGAAGGTGTTCTTCGGAAAAGATGTTGGTTATGAAGGTCTTGTGAGCTAAGGATTAAGCTAGATATACTTCCTCCGTTTTTTTTAAATGTGACACTTTTCATATTAGGAAGTTTGGAATTAGTTGTGACACTTTTATTTTGGGCAAATCTTTCTCTCTATCTCTCTCCTAGCATATGGGTCCACTTCTTTTTTTCTCTCCATCTCTTTCCTCTCCAAATATTGCCTAGGAGTCCGTGAAATCAAAAGTGTCACGACTAATAAAAAACGGAGGAAGTATTAGTTTTTGGACTATCCATGTACACTAGGAACATCTTTCATACGTTTGTGAAATGATTTTCAAATTAATTACCTCATATGAAGCTTGATTTATAAATAATAAAACGTGATATTTATGAGAAAATGTTTTGTGGGAGTGAAATTTGATTTGTGAATTATGGTGAATGAACCACCTACATACTATATTGAAAATAATTGAAGTGACTATTAATTATGAAATGAGGTGTGAACATGCACGCGAGTCAAAACGGGTGATGGAATCCTGGATTGTCACCCATTCAGGCGGTAATTCGTGAAGTGTTTCCTTTCAAGGTGGCTAATCCGTGGAATGTTCCCATTCGGGGTGGGTTGGTCGGCGTTTTCCTTATACACCTAACCAAATATAATTCGCTTACTTTAACCTACGAATTAATGTATAACGGAAAAAGGATCATATCGTCAGGGAGCAAATGTACTTGTCACTATTTAAAGCAAATAATTTCCTAAAATACACTAGGAAACATGTAACCGATATGCGGGGGGTTTGGAAAACAATGCATTACAAACTATGGTGAGCAAATGAATTAGAGATGATTAAATACAATATAAACAAGTCTTTGATACAATTTATATCCACTCCTAACCATATTTCCGGTCACTGAAATCTCAATCTTATCAAACTTCCGATCACCTATATTGAGCCTAAACTCCTATTCTACTTGATCGTGGTTAAAAAAACCACGATTGCTTGGTTTGAAATCCTTAATCTTACTTAACTAAACCGATTAACACTTAAGTTCAAACTAATAGTAGCATCAACAACCGCGAAACAATAACATTATCTAAGCAACAACATTCAAGCAACATGTTAATATCCTCCTAAGTTCTACCATCAAAGTTCAGCTTTCAAAGTATGATCTAGCTTGGTACCAAATGACCAAGGAACGATAGTAGTTCGGTTATCTTCCTAATAGATCGATTACACAATAGAAGTAGTAGTACTCCTAGCAAAGTTTTGCAATAATCTTGAAAACATAAACAAGAGATTTAACATTAACCAAAGAGATGCTATGAAGTACAAAATCTCACATACAAAAGCTCAACAGTTTAGAGAAAGCCGGTAGTACCCTTACAAGAGCACTAAAGCATGTTTTATTTGTCTTACGGAATCTGTTGCTGATGCGGTCCAATTGTTTGTTTTCTCATTTCTGCAGCGTGCGTCATTTCAATTAACCCGTGTGTCACTTAGTGGTGGTAGAGTCTTGATAGGTTAAAGGTTAAAGCCGTAGTGTAGGTCCTTGATTGTGGTTCGAAAGCTATGAAGAGCTAGAAGATATCTGATGATTGTACCGTGTGAGCCGAGGCGAGAAGGTTGAAATGTAATAATGATTTATCTCACACTAGTGATGTGAAGTTATTTCTATCTCTAATATGCTAGTGTTAAGTGTTTGAGTTCCATACTCTTCGATTTAGTTTTGTGAGTGTGACAGTGATGGTCCAAATTAGCTCGACCAATGTTTCTTCCTATGTGCCTAATTCAATTAAGCAAGTCGGAAACTTGTGCCATTACAAATGGTATCAGAGCCGGATTATTTTTGGGATGCATTAATCTTCATATCCGAGCATAAGGGATAAAACAAGTTTAATGTTTATGAATTGTTGAGACATAAAAAAAACTTAGTCGAGAGCGTCTGCGTTAGCATATTTGTCTTGAGCATGTGCTTTTGTGATCCTAAGTGTAATTATATGCTTAGTTAACAAATTAATTAGAGTGCACAGTAGAAGCATGGATTAAAGTTATCCAATTAAGGATATGCGTGCAAGTTTTGAGGATGAAACTTATTTTGAGGGGGGAAGAAATGTATAGCATAAGTTAAATACGAGTGAAGATGGTTGATGGTTAGTGGAGATTATGAAGTGATAATGTAGATGGATTATGGTATTTCAGACGAGTTTTGTTGATGTAAAAGGTTAAAGAAATAGGAAGGAGATTAAAGATAAATTAGCTTACCGGTAAGCGTAAAACTTGAGATTATCACTTCGAGGATGAAACTTATTTTGGGGGGGATTAAATGTAAAGCCTAAAAATTGCGTTTCTAAGAGTCATAGAATCATATGTTATTTAACTAATTTAAATGCGAGTGAAGATGGTAAATGGAGATTATGAAGTGATATTATAGATGGATTATGTATTTCGAACTAGTTTTGTTAAGGAAAAGGTTTAAGAGATAAGTTTTGAGTTAAGGAGAAATTAGCGTATTGGTAACCGTGAAACTTGAGATTTATTAGCTACGCTGAGCTTGTACCGAGGGTTTAGGTAATGGGGCCATCTTGGAGTTCATTTATATCCCATTTGTGGTTAATGGTGTTGATTAATGATGTAAAGTTCAAGAAAGAGCTAAAACCATTAAAGAAACTCATTTTGGATTAATGGTGTTGATTTATGGTGTAAAGTGCAAGACTCCTCCAGTCCCACAGTGTACCAACTTCACTGGGAAGTTGAGGGTCCAGATTTCTGGTGTAGGGTGCAGCGAGCAACAATAGCTTTGTCCATGTTACTTGTATTTTGTGTTACACTTACAAAGACATATAGTCTTGTTATCACCTTTCCTTACGCTGCAGGGTGACTAGTGTTTTATGGCATAGACATCTTGGTCAGAGGTTACTTCTGAACATATCCTGCTTATTTGTTAGGCAACATAAGGGTAAACTGGATTGGTTTTGAGAGGAGAAAACATCGGAAGGTGCTTTGGAGGTGTGCATGGCTATTATATAGCTTTTTTGGTTGTAGCCTAAATGATCACGTATTCACGTCTTTATTTGTAATGCTAATTGGCTTGCTTTCTTGTGATTGTGAAGAGGGGGGATGCATTGGCCTCTTTTTTGCTTTGTGCTTTATACTGCGTTTAGTTTATCAATAAAGTATGGAAATATGTACAGTAATAATCCTTATAGGCCATCAATGATGATAAACCTAACTATTAAAGTGTATGTGATTAATCCCCAATAATTACTTGTTTAACAATGATGGTGAAAGATTAGGTACTATTAGTAACTTATTAGATATAACTTCAGTTATTAATATTTTTTGCTTACTCGAACTACTTACGCTTGCAGGAGTTGAAGCATTAGATTTTTCTGAAGGAGAGAATAAAAGTTCTCGAGCTATCAAAGGCGCACCATCAGAGTCTTTATTTGCACGCTTTTGCTTACACTCTTTGTGGCTTGGAAACTGCAATATACGTGGTAATTACTAAGTTGGAAATCTAGTGTTTTTATTTATGTCTTTTCTTACATGATTAGAAGAAAAGGAGGAAAAAGGCTAACCTCAGATTTTTCAATGCCCTTTTTACTTCCTGAATTGCTTCTCTGTAATTGTGTCTGGTTAGCTATTGCCATGCTCTGGATTGAATTTGTTAGAGAAGTTCGTTGGTGTTGGGAAGAGTCACAACCATTGCCAAGAATACCAGTCAAGGACACCATTGATCTCTCTTCTTGTTTAATTCATCAGAAATTGCAGATGGTAAGCTTTGCTGAACTCCGATTTTGTGATTCGGGAGGAGTGCTATATGGATCATTAATGCAATGAAGAACTCTTAATTGATTGATTCTAACAAATGTATTATACATGTATCTTTTATCAACCAGCTTGCAATGTGTATTGAGAAGAAGCGTGAAGCAAATTCAGAGTTCTTTGATGCTACAGAAATCAAAGATGATGTATCTGGTCAAACTGAGGTGGTTATGTTGTTTCTTTGCACCTCTTGATTTTTGCTTCTTTATGCTGTCTATTTGTTGAGGCACATTTTACAATGGAACTGTAGGCAGATTTGCTGTCCAAGCCGGGTCCCAGTGGAAATATGGACGATGGAGCTCATAGGTTAGCGAGTGAATTTTTGAAGTTGTTCTTATGGTCATTCTTCATGCTCATAGTTTCTTTTCAAAAGCATGCAATCCCTCTGTTATCCCTTGTGCTCATTTCTTACCCTAGAACTTGAAATTAATTGCCAAGACTATATAACTCTCCATATTTCTATTCATTTTTTTTATTAATATTTGAAATAGCAGAAGTATTGACTAATCTGATGAGTTTGGGAGTTGCTGCAATATTCTTAGTTACGAGAATAAGGATTCATGAAAGCACTAAGACTCGAGCAAGTCTTGTGGTAGACGGTCTAATCTGATGAGTTTGGGAGTTGCTGCAATATTCTTAGTTACGAGAATAAGGATTCATGAAAGCACTAAGACTCGAGCAAGTCTTGTGGTAGACGGTCTATTCATATGTTTATGGATAGACTATGGTAAAACCAAAAGGTTTTAACTTAAAACCTTACTGTTTTAGCTTATAATCTTATCGTGAAATGTTTTAGCTTAAAAGTGTAAGGTGTTAAAATTTAAAAAACCCGTAACTTTAAAGGTGAAACGTTAAAGTTTTAACTTAAAGTTCAATAGGGTATATCCAAATGCTCATGGACAGACCGTCTAACATAAGTATTTGTATTAATAATCATAACAATCAAATTTAGTATAGAAGTTTATTATATAGAATCAAATGACTATTATCTATGTAATGAGCTACTTGGTTTGCATGTGAAACTAGATCCTAAATGCTACAATTCAGCATGTCTTTACTAGTATTTTCCTTAGTTTATGTTTTCTAGTCTTTACTTTATGTTTTAGATCTTTTTCACAGGCTTTCGCTTCCATTATAGGAGTTACTGTAAAATAAGCACCGGGAATTTGTAGTGTCTCACAATTAACCCTCTTTAGGGGGTATTGATGAATGAATGAAATTTGAGTCTCATATCGAGTGGTGCCTTGCTTTATAATATTGTGTGTTAGCGTGCTCCCAAACTCAAAGTAAGTACTGTCATCGTTGGCCCCGCTCCTGCCCGCCTTGGGCAAAGATCAACCTTCGTCTCACGCTCTTTTCGTAGGCAACACTGCTCTTTCAGATCTCGAGTGCTCGTGCTTCCACATGGCTCTAGAGTTCCCTTTCCGCTAGAAGGGTAGCGCACTTGCCAAAGGCAAGAGCGTGCAACACACTCTGGGCACCGTGACGTCAAAGCCTTGGATTCTTTCTAAAGGTTTGTGTCCCCATTGAGCCTATGAGTAACAGTGAAAAGTCATATTTTAGTCTTCACTTGAAAATAATGTGATTAAAAGGTGAGTAACCTCTTTTCCAACTTTTTGTGAAAACTAAGTTCAAATGGAACCTTTGGTTCTTGGTACGGACACGTTTTGGGGACTATTGAATCATTTGATCTAGACTTAGTTCAGAATAAACTACTTTTGTAATTTGTTTGATCTAAATTCACTTTGTACTAAAGATTTTGTAATAAATCTTTTGCACAATTTGGACAATCGAGCACAAAGCTATTGCCTTTCAAAGTATCTCCGCCAATAGTCATCCAATGGCCCTCGTAGCCCTTGGACAGCCCTTAGACCCTCAGAGCACCCCCCCCCCCCCTCTTCCCCAAAAAAAAAAAAAAAAAAAAGACGCATGCTGGTAGGTCTGCGGAGAGGCCCTCTGAAGCATGTGGCAGACCTTCGGATGCATGCTGGCAGGCCTTCGGACAGCATACACACAAATGATTTCTAATTCTAGTTCCAAGTTTTGCTAGCATCGAAGTTGGAGATTACGTGACCCATATAATCCTTACAATTCTTCTTGTTATGCTATTGTGCTGATGTCATGAAGTAATAGTATAACATTTGTAGCCATTGTAGGCATTTTCTCAAGGGGACGCTGGGGAGGGGGGGTTCTGTGTCTGGGAGCGCATTCTAAGGTTCAAGAGAAGTAGAGATTTTTTTGGATTTTTCTAATGAAGCATGATTCTTGTGGTGACTATAGCCATTATTGATAGAAGGCAAATATAGCAATTGGGTATTTTTCTATTCAAAGTTCGTTGCAAATTTTATGGTTGTCTTTTAAAATATGACTACCATATGTTTTTTATATTAGGAGTATTATTTATCTGGGTATGTCATTTACTAGAATAGGACATTGCCATCAATAAACTTATAAACGTGTAACAAAAAGAGATAACGGTAATCTTCTTTTCTTTTTAAGGACATAACCAATTAAGAAATGTAATGTCCTATCACGTTAATGGAGAAAACCTAATCAGACCATAAAATCATCCAAAGTTCGTCGACATTTTAAATTAGTAGCCCAAAATCTTGCAGAAAATGAACTTCTGTGTTTAACAAGGTTTTTATTTTTTTTGTGGTCATTTATGCTTCTGTGGTCTTTCTTCTTGTTTTTGTTGATACTCTTGATAGTGCTTTTAGGTCTCAAATGTTGCAGCTATTGCCTATTAGTGAGCTCTTGGTGTCTAATTTGTATAAGTCGTGGTGTAATATGGTTAAATGATGAACATGCTTTGTAGGTTTGGGAGACTTCTTGGAGTCAGTGCCTTTTACCAATTTATTTTAGTGATATTTCACTGTCAACTACTGTTGTATTTAATTTCATTAATGCTCTCCCTAGATCAGGCCCTAGGCGATTCCCCTTCATATGTGTTTGAGGCATTTAGTAGTGTGATTGACTAGGTAACCAAACGCATATTGTTTTAAAAAATTTAACTGCACAAAGAGATATGATTGGTTTATTACGTGTTAAATTTTTATAAAAAAAAATTCTTTGTTTGCCTAGTCTATCACGCTTCTATAAGTGCGTGCCAAGAAGCTTGGTTGCATGTACAAAACAACAGAGGAAGTATTAGCTATTGTTACTTTTTAACCTCATGTATGTCTTTGTCATCAGCACATCATTTTATTTGTTTGCTCTCTGGGCCTGGGGCCTATGCAAACTGCAAAGTATTTTAGATGTAAAATTTGAAAACACGTTGCTCATATGATGCATAACCTTTGGGTTCAGCGGAGAGAGAAAAGATGGTTTAGCTTATGCTCGAGAAGCACAAAATGATCTTAATTCTCTTGAAGTGGCATCTGATCTCATCAGAAGAGGTTCAGCTGGTGTTGCTAGATCAATGATGCTGTTGAGTACGTGCCAAAGAATGCACGCTCCATTTACACAGGTTTTCCGACTCGTCTTTGAGCTGTCCTGTGTTTCTTTATTCTCTTTCTCGCGCTCTCTCTATATATTTAATTAGGATCAAATGGGAAGATTCTTAAAATGAGAAGGGTGTGAAGGATTTTCTGTGCAAATTTTGGAACTAACTGTGCATATTCGTTGAACTAGACATGCAACTTTTCTACTTTGTGCATTTTTTTGAATGTGCATCTTATCTTTCAAGGGCATATACTTATGGTTACAGCTCGAAAAAGTGAAGTATGCACATCTAGGTCAAAAAATATGCACGTTGATCCTTCCCACCCTTATCATTATTATTATTATTTTAGTTTTAGTTCTAATATCTTTTTAATCCATTTGTGAATGGTGCTAGGATGCACCACCAATGACAGAAGATATGCATGAAGAACGGCTCCATGCTGTTGCAACATTTAGCGATTCATCTGTAAGTACTGCTTCTTCAACTTGCAATTAACGGTCTACTACTCGGCAATTTAAAAGAAGAGCTGTCATGAAATGGTACCATATTGATAATTTATAAACCCAAACGAGAAAGTTAAATTTTGTTGTACATGTGAAGTAGTTTTACAGCGAAATAAATTCAAGGGACGGGATATGATAATGATTTGCCAAGTTTGACGTGGACTATTGAAATTTGAAGCTACGGTTAATGGAAGAGAATAGAGATCATCGTTTTTACCATGACACCATGAAAATTTATCAGAAGGTAGAAATTTGAAGTGAAGTTGTATCACAAAACAAAACAAAACAAAAGAAAAGCATTCTTTTTCATTTGGAATATCATAGAAGTTCCATCCATGACACTCCCCTGACAGTGAAGCTGCAAGGAAGCAAACCTTCCCTGGCCTATGTAACCAAGAGGAGCACAAAATTGATATTGAATGTTGGCAGCATTTAATTTTAATCAAATGGTTTCTGATTATTTAAAATAACATGTCTTTTTACACTGAAAGAGAAACCCTTCCCTCAAAAATAGGAGTAGCATTATTTTGGTGTAGAAATTTAGTACTTTATACTGAGCAACGAGTATTTGATATTTTTGCAGAGCTTTTCCGCCCAGTTAGAGAGAGAGATCTTATTGTCTGGTAATGAGCTTGGATTGTTTTTCTTTTTGCATCCTCTTCCACCTTGTTGCTGGGGGTTTCCGTTGGAATTTGTGCATTTTTATATATGAAAAGCCTTGCCCTTACTTTCTTACACACAAACACATGCATACAAATGCATCTGCTGTTGCCAAAAAAGTTAAACAAATGCACGTAAACCTCCATGCATACAGTCATATTGTACATGTTTTTTGCGTGTTTGTGGACATACATACAAGCAGATAATAAACCTTGAAGTATGCATCACTAAAGGACTCTTGGTTTTCTATCACTATCCTCCGACGCGATATGCTAAGGCATGATATGTATGTGAAAGAGTACGACCTCAAGTTTTCTGCTATCTTTCTTTTTCGAGATGGCTCTTAGAATTTTTTGAGATGGGAGCTTATGCATAAGGTACAACATTGATATTCACTTAGGGCATTAAAACATGGCCCTTCCATTATGTAATGGGTGTTATGTATCGGATTTTGAACTTGCCTCCACAAAATGCCCTTACATAACGCGGCGATGAGAGTCACGTCCTTATCACCGCATCATTCGTTATCCAATGGTGACTCGTCGTGTTAGAACAATTTTTTCCAGTTAGTGTCAGAATTGGCAAAGAAAAGTGTAAGGGAAAACATACATTGCAACATAAAACAATATGCACATACCAAAAGAAGGGAGAAGAACATGAGCTGTGCTTTCAACTAGGGTAATGCATGTGAATTAGCGACTGTTTATATTAATCATAGCTTATGCGTAAGGTTCAACATTTAATATATTCACTTAGGAAATTAATATGTGGGCCCTTTCATTACGTAATGGCCGTTATGTAAGGGATTTTGAACTTGGCGTTTCGCAAAATTACTTCACATAAAGCCGAGATGAAAATCACGTACTTAGTTTCGCATCATTCTTTATGTAAAGGTGAGTTCCTCGTGGTTGGAACCTTTTTTCATTGGCTAAAAGATGCGAAAGAGAAAACATACATTGCAACATAAAAAAATACGCACACACCAAAGAAGGAAGAAGAACGTGAGTTGGGCTTTCAAGTTGGGTTATGTATATGAGTTAGTGTCTCTTACTATTAATAATGGGGGGGGGGATTCATGTTTAAAATAATAGTCATTCACCATATTTACAACCCAGTCATATGATAGGTTTGATCATATTGGAAATTCTGAACACTTATTAAACTAAAATTATGCAATTTGACGATTTGAGGTTAAAAATCAATTAATGTGAAAACTTCGCGCCACGTTAACCGCGATACTTTTGATTAATCCTTTACAAGCTGCTTCCGTGTCATCAATGTTTATGAAAAAAATGTCATCTGCACACGTCTAGCTAGAATCATCTCATTCATGCTTTAGTTGTGATTGTTGCCAGTTCTCCTGTATATTGTTGCGTGTGACCATGATATCTGTTTCTCTTAAGCAGACATGTCAGCTTTTAAAGCGGCGAATCCAGATGCTGTGTTTGAGGACTTCATCCGATGGCATTCACCAGGAGATTGGATAAATGATGACAATGGGGAAAGAAAATTATCAGCAACTAGTGGTAGTTGGCCTCCAAAAGGACAGCTATCAAAGAGAATGTCTGAGCATGGAAATTTTTGGCGGAAACTTTGGAATGATGCACCTGCTTTACCAGCTTATGAGCAGAAACCTTTTTTGGACCCCAATCGAGAGGGCGAGAAGGTAATTCTTGGTTTTTCTATGCTTTCATGTAGTTTTATATACAACCGACTTTTTTTGGCAAGGGATAATCTCTGATTTGACCATGAATGCTTAAGGTTTCCGGTTCAGAGATAGGCAGGTTAATCTAGAGTTCTTATTGCCAATAGTATTGGTTTAGGGTGTTGGTCCATCATGCTTTTATACTTTTTTTAAATTTGTATTGGCTTTGGACTGAAAAAGATTTGTGGACGCTGTAGATTCTTCACTACTTGGAGACATTGCGACCACATCAACTGCTTGAGCAGATGATTTGTACGGCATTCAGAGCATCAACTGATACCTTGAACCGGGCAAGCTTTGGTGACTTGAATCAAATGAAGAACAGACTTGATCAGCTTTACCATACAATGGCCTCTATGCTGAGGCCTGTACAAGGTATTTGTAATATAGTTTTCATTTTCAAGCCTGTGATCTTCAAAGAGTATTCCTGAACTGCTTGGCTTGCAGCAAATCAGCTATCTCCGGACAGTGAGATTTTTGAAGATCTCAAGCGGCTGTGTGTCATTTTTGAACACATTGAGAAATTGACTATTCTGGCAGTTTCTGTTCATCGAAAGTTCATCCTTGCACCACGGCTTTCCAATGCCTTATTCATCGATTACTATAATTTTTACCTTCCCAGAATGGGTAACGGTGGAGTGGTAGTCGACTTTCCCAAGGTACATAGCTTGCCTACATACTTTAAAACCTATGGGTGTGAATGCGTGATAAACAGCCATACCTTTGATTTGTTTGCTGTGCTTTAAGTTTAGCTGCTATTCATCTTTTAGAGTTGAAAGCTTGTCAACTAATTTTGTTTATGTGATGTTTGCAATAGCAAGTATATATTGTTTTACATGGAAATTTTCATGTTATTGTCCATGATCATCTCTATCCACTCCATAGCAAACGTATTTTTGCCATTCAAATACCAAGTTGAGTATAGGAAGTTTGTCTACCAAATTGGTTAATGTGATATTTGCAAGGTCATCAATTGACCGCATAGCTGTGAGTAGCGATTAATTAGTATATATTGTTTACATGGATTATTCCTTGTGCTTGTCTATACCATGATACCATTTAGAAAGGCGGGAACGGGTGCTAACTAGAATCAATGAACTAAAATGCAAATTTTTGGAGTTGTTAATAGATGCATTGCCATGTGTATACATACAGGACATCTATGTAAAAAATTACACATTTATTACTTCAATGTATGCCCATAAATGATTCTGAATACATCTTCTTTTGTTAAATAGTATTTGTTGTCATATGAAATCAAGAACTATAATGAATCTAAAATAAGTAATCTCTCTCCAGCAGTTCGACCAGAAGCAGCAAGTAAGAATCGATGAAAGAAATGCAGTGGCAGATCTATTTTTACCACCAACTTCTACCCAGTCATGGAGAAAAGTTTTAAGCATGGGAAATCTTCTTAATGGGCACGAACCTGTGCTTAGAGAAATAATTTTTACAATGTGTGATAATATTAGTGACAATCATTATGCAGCCCATAATCCACTAGGTCCTCAACAAGAAACGGAGACTTATCGTATGTACATTGAAGGAACTTCAAATGACTTAGGTGTTGCTCTCTCTGTTGTCTCATGTGATTGATTCTTTCTGTAAGTAATCTGTAGTTATAGTAGTACTCCTGTAATTTATAAGAGCAATTTTGTAACTATTCTGATAAGATTGAATATAATAAACCATTAGTGTTGTATACTAGTTTTAAAACAGTTGTTCAGGTAATCAGGTTTGATGATGCAAAATACATGCTGCGAACTAGAACGAAGATGTCTGCATAACCTTTCGCCTGCACTGAAAATTCTTTTACTGCATTATATGGAATCACAGCGCCGAGCTGAAGCGTTCTGTCGTGCTTATAGTTGTATTAATATAATAGTAATAATATAATAATTTGAATAATAATAAGACAATAACAATAGTAGTATTAATAGTAATAAAAATTTAAAAAGATAATAAGAAAAATAGTAATGATAATTATTATTGTAGAAAAGATAAGAATGATATAATTATAATGGTAATAAGATAAATAATAATAATAATAATAATAATAATAATAATAATAATAATAATAATAAGGTTAAATAAGGTTTAATAAGGTCGAATAAGTTCAGATAATGTGAAAAAATCGGACCCTATGTCTTCCAAATCTTATATAGGTTTTGAGACCTGTTCTTATATAGGTTTTGAGACCAGTTCTTTTCGATCTTCACGCATTACTGCATTAGTACCTCCTCACACACCAAAACTAATTCTAATATATAACAATTTCCCAAAATAAAAAATTGTGCATTGATAAAAATTTGGCAGAGTTCTCAAAAGCACTAATGTCAGTGAATTTAGCAGGGTTGAACACAATAGGTCAATAGCAAGTGTATTAAATGATTTGGGTAGGATGTCTCAAATGAAAAGACATGAAAGTGAATAAAGATACAAGATACAATCCCATCTATTTATGTCAAGTAGATGGCCACGGGCCGGGTTGTGCCGGTTCAGTGCTGGGTTATATACGGGCCGGTTCACAAAAACTTGGCCCTAACCCAGCCCTAAGATCACCCCGGGCCGGTTCAGGGCTGGGTTAGAGTTATGTTTTTCTGAACCTGAACCGGTTCGGGGGCGGTTCAGGAACGGTTCAGTGTCGGTTCAGGTCCGGTTCAGTGTCAGGGTCCGGGTGGATTCAGGGCTAGATTTAGTGTCGGTTTAAGGCTGGTTCAGTGCCAGTTTAGGGTTATTTCAACTTTTTTTATACAACTTTTCTTAATAGAATTTTTTTTCATATTGGAAATGCACCTTAAGTAAAAATAATTTTTTTTATTATTAAAAAAGGTTAATTCTTATAAATAATAACTCATAGAGCAAATCAAATACTAATTTCATATAGAAATTTCACCAATCGCAACTCCCGATAATAAATACTCATTAATTATAATCATAATCGTATATTATAGTTTATTAATCATAATCATAAATATAGTCTATAGTTTATTAATCATAATTATAATTTAAAGTTTATTTATCATAACCATAGTTCAATTTCATAGATCATAATCATATTATAATTCATTTATTAAAATCTTAATCATAATTTATACTTTACGAGTCCACTAGTCATTCATAAGAATAATCATAATTTTAATGATTTTAATTACGGTATAGGGTTTAGAGTACATGGTATAAAATAACTGTTTAAGATTTAAATTTATGGTATAGGGTTTTAGTGACGGTTTAGAGGCGGTTCAAGGAAAAATTTAAGAATGGGTCGGTTCAAGGACCGGTTCAAGAGCGGGCTGGTTTACGGGCCGGCTCAGGGTTAGGGTCGGTTCAGGGCTAGGATCGGTTTTGAAATTTGAAATTATGAACCTGAACTGAACCAGTTCCTTGACCGGGCGGGCCGGTTCAGGGTTGATTTTTTCCAGTTTAGGGTCGGATCGGTTTTTCGCCGGATCGGTTCAGGGCTGGGTCAGGACTAACCCGCCCAATGGCCACCTCTAAGTAGGCCATAAGACTTCATATCTACCATCATGCAACATTTAATTCTAATAGATCATTGGCGGGGAATGACAAGATTTTTCGAAATTTTACTCAGCATTACAAATTCTCTAACACCTCTGGACATTTAGTATAGGTTACTTTCAACTTATTTTTATTTGTTTAAACTTATTTAAATTATTAGAATTTATTAGAATTTATTAGGCTTTATAAGATTTTATTCGACCTTATTAGATAAAACCTTGTTAAACCTTATTTGATCTTATTTGACGTTATTCGACCATATTCGACCTTACAAAATTTATCTGAACTTGTAAAGATTGGAAATAAGTCGAAAAGAACGGACACTTGACAAAAAATTCTTTTGCAATATTTTGATTGGTTGACAACAATTTAGATGTACAATGTAAGATTTACAATGTAAGATTTACAATGGTTGAGACGATGCCTTATGAATAGAGTGGGAGTTTTGTTGTATCATAGTTTCGCATGTTTGAAACTGCTAGATAATAGGTAATGAGTAAGTGTTTAGTCGGTAAAATTATTGAATTTTAAACTAATATCTCAATCCCATGAGGTATGGGGTCTAGATTAGTGACATGGTATAACCCTGTTATGGACGAATTAATATTAGTGGTGGAGAATAATTGAATAAAGAAACGAGCAAAAATAATCATAGGGTATTTGGTAATTCTGAATAAGAGTTTACAAGTCAAAGCAAAATGCAATAGCTTCATAAGTTGTATGTTACGATGAGTGTACAGTGATCAAACTAATTTATATTACCAGGGTTTACACAAATCCATCTATTAAGTTCAATCGTTTTAATGTTGGTTGAGATCCTTTCAGATTGTTAAGGAACCAACTCAACCAAAAGGTTAATTAATGGTTGAAGGTCCATGGTTAATTTTTATACTCTTTACACCCCCTCTGACAAAAGCGCATTGGGTTTCAAGTGTGCATACGACACAATCCTTCCTCATATTTGATGCTATTATATTCCACTTGTTTCAAAGGGACTCAAAATCGATCTCAGTGTCTCAATTAAGCAAAGCATATAGATGGCAATTCAAGAAATCTACCAATTAACTAAATTCATGCAAAATTTGGCCAAAAGCTACCAAATCAGGTAAAAGAACAATAATTTAAAAGAAGTAGATTCGGCATCAAAATTCAGATGGAGTAGAGGAACATAGAAAGAAAAGCTGGCAACAATTAATGGTGACTGGACGTCAATATGCCCAATTATGAGATAACTTTGTTCGAAATCAAAAACCATATTAGTAACGAAAGAATCCTGAAAATTAATCTCAAGATTTTAGTGACGGAAGGCTTTATTTTGAGCACGGGGACAAGACGAAGATGGCAACAATGGATGATTCATCACTCGCTCCACCCGAAAAATAAAAAAGGATGAAAAATCGAGGTAAATGGATTATGGACGGATGGCGAGTGATGGGTGATGGATGAAACTTTATCACCCTACATCCATCACCCGACCTATCACCCGCTTCATCATCCATTTGTTACATTTTCTTAAATGTATATCATTTTATTTACATTAGTATAAATTTTTTTCCCTTTTGATTATTATCGACATGTTTCCATAAACTTTACTTAACTTAATTTAACATGAAGTTTATATATAAATTGTGATTTTGCAAGTTTGATCTAACTTTTCTCGTTTAATTATCTTAAATGGATGATCACCCTGTCCACCCAATTCACTCGCGGGTGGTGGATGGATGAAGTACGGGTGATGATCTTACCGGGTTACGGATGGATGGATGAGAGTTAGTCTAACCGGATGATGGATGCGGTGATGGCTCACCCGACCTAAATCCCACCCGTTGCCATCCCTAGGACAAGAGAGTCTTTTGCTACCCTATGTCAAAAAATACTTTATTACTTCTAGGAAAAAATATTTAAAAAGTAATTCTCATTGATTCGCACTTTGGGTCATAAACTCATAATAATACTAATTTTGAATGAATATATAAAGTTCGGAATAAAGATATACTTTGGAATCGAGAAGAGAAAGACGATTGTGGAAAGGAAAAGGATAAGAACAATAGTTTGTTTAGGGAACTTTTTTCAAAAATAAAATCATATAAGTAGTTAGATATAGATAAAGGGTTATGCCTATCAATTAGGAATTAAATAATAATAATAATGGTATCCCCTATTCTCTTATAGAATAGAGATAAAGATAAAGAGATAGTATCATGTCATACTTGTGTGACCGTACATATGTCAAATGAGTATTAATTTTGTATGCACGCGATGCCTGCGAAAACATATACTACAGATTGCAGGGGACCTTTTTTGTTTAAGGTGAATTTTCAAAAGCTAAATTACTATAAAATCAGTTCTTAAAAATAAAAAAGATTGATTTTTGGTGTCCTCCTCCTCTTCCCTTAAAATATGGAGATACAAATTGATTATTTAATTACAAATATTAGATATTTGAATTAAAATATGATTATCTGATATAAAACTTTTGTTATCTAATATAAAAATTTGACTATCTGACCTACAATTTTATTATTATTCGACATACATAACTAATTATCTAAAGTCAGATATTCAATTTACGAAATCACTTATTCAATTTACGAAAATCGCCTATTCGTTTTATGACATCAATTATTCATTTTGTGAAATTAGATATGCAATGACCGAAACATATCATGTAATGAATTCGATATCTAAGATATTCAATCTATTTGTGTAGTAATTGTTGCGTCTCAAACGTGTTTGCAAATTATCGCTATCCATGATTAGCAACACCGATCACACCTTATTCAACACCAATCGCCTCATTGTTTTCTCCGGCACCCTAGATTGTGACTATCTTTCGAAGGGGAACGAAGTCGTGCTAATCTTTACTCCATCGACCTCGGATATTTGGAATCTCCCTACCTTATTTTCTTCTGACACTCTTGTAATTGGCTCTTGTAATGGCTTGCTTGCTCTCATTTTCCGTCAATGGATTTGTATATTGTCCGACCATAACTTAGCTTTCAGGCAGATGGTCTGATACAATGTTTTCTCTAAAATAAAATATTAGGAAGCTTTTTGGTATAAATTTCAAGAAAAGACAAAAGGTAATTAAGATATTGGTCCTGTTTGGTAAATAGAGTTTAGAGTTTAACGGATAGAGTTAAGAGTTTTACCTTTTCAGCAGATTTGACTAAGTTTTCACATAAATTTGTTTGGTAAAATTTAGCTGGTTGCCCTTAACTGATTGCCTTTTGTTTATGTACAATGACATTTATGCAGGGGTATTCATTGCTCTCGGACCTGGACCGAATTCGTGGAAAATGGAGACCAAAGACTGGACCGAATTAAAAACGGTCTTGAGACCGGAACCGGATGAAAATCATAGGGACCGAACCTAAACCGGACCAATTTGACCGAAAATTCGTTTTGATCGTTTTTTTTCCTATAACAATTATGTACCTCCATGAATCATTCAAATTCACAATTAGTTTAAATAAAAAATTATATTATAGTTTTAAATTTGACAATTTGGAAGTTTGTGAGAAGACCTATAATCTAAAATGCTAGATTAACTTTCAAGTTTTAATATATTTTAAATAAAAAAGTCTAACCGATCTGGACCAGAAAAAGTTCTGACGAATTTTTAAAATTTGCAGACCTGTCTTTTTCCGGTCTAGACCGAAAGTTGAACACCCCTACATTTATGGACATATTAATTGACATTTTAGTATTATAATTATGAGCAAAAAAGTACTCCCTCCGTTTCTTTTTGTTTGTCTTACTTTCCGTTTTTGTCCGTTTCTTTTTGTTTGTCCTACTTTTTCATCTTTCCTTATATGGCAAAACTATATCACCCATCTACCCCTACTTTATCACTTTTTGGTCTCACATGTACCTTAAAAGTTTCTCTCACCTACTTTAACTACCACATTTATTATAAAATAAGTGGACTCCTTACTTGTTGTCCCCACCCACATGCATATGACATCATGTTTCTTTGCATTTGGAGCTACAGTAAATGGGACAAACAAAAAGAAACGGAGGGAGTAATTCACTACAAAAAAAGAGTTTTTGCTACGGATTTTTTGTGGTTGATAGAAATCCGTAGCAAATCATGTAACAAAATTGTATTCCGTTTCAAACTTTGCAAGGGAATTGTATTCCGTTGCAAACTTTGCTACGATTTTCAATTCCATAGCAAAATTTGCTATGGAAAATCATATTCGTTGCAAAATCTGCTACGGATAACTAAATTTTATCAAATATTTGCTATGGAATACTATTCCGTAGCAAAATTTGCAACGCAATATGATTCCGTAACAAAAATTTGCAACGGAATACGATTGACAGCGTAATATTAGAATAAATATAAAGAACATAAGCCAACAACGAGTATGTGCATCATGTATAGCTCAGTCGGGAACTACTCCACTTTTCACAGCCTTGTCTTAGTTTTAGTTCCTACTAATGGCATTTCGATGGGATTTATGGGGGGAGTGGGTCAGAATGAGGGTAGAAAAAAACGTAGTAAAATTTCAATATGGAATATGGTTTGCTACGGATTTTCTATCCATAGCAAAGTTTTGCTACGGATAGAAAATCCATAGCAAAGTTTTGCTACGGACAGAAAATCCATAGCAAAGTTTTGCTACGGACACAAAATCCGTAGCAAACACATTTGCTACGGAAACAAAACCGTAGCAAATTTTGCTACGGATCTTCTTCCTTCGTTGCAAAATTCAGTTTGCCACGCCCACTTTTGCTATTGAATATTTCCATAGCAAAAACACAATTTGCAACGGATTTTTGATGTTTGCTACGGAACTTAGCAAAATACAATATTTTTTTTTGTAGAGATTCATATATTGTCTTACCTAATCCTCTCAAGAAAAAGCTCCAAATAGGAGCTTTTTCATTTTGAGAGTTTTCACTCCAAAACTCTCAATTAAACCTCTTTTTACCAAACACCCACAATAAAATTTTGACCAATCAAAAACTCTAAAATGCTCCAAGCCTCTCTTTTGCCCCAAAACACTAATTGCCAAACACCTCCAACTATATTCTTTTGACATAAGGTTAGTGTTCCTAATTTGAATTTCCCCATCCTCAGTTCTCATTGTCCATATTCTTATTTTCTTCAAGAGTTTACCATTCACAATATAGTTAATTATCCCTCACCCACCACGATCAACCTTCACCACTAGCCATAACCACCACCATGATCAATTCAACTCCGCCACAAACACCACTAAGTCCTACGTAACTAATTATTTATTACTATTATCTATTTATAGTTAAAAATCAATAACAAATGAAACATTACTCATTATCCATTAAATATTATTACTTATCAAACTATATATTCAATTCAGTCCAAGATCCGTTATGTTTAGTTCAATCCAATTCCGTTTAGTTTATTTCAGTTCAGTTCAGTTCAGTTCAGCTTATTTACACCAAAGAACAAGCCTTAAGTGTAAATATATGACAAATCTAACATGTATATTGCACGAGTTTGATAACTAGTTCCAAATAAATATAAGGAAAAATTAATGTCAAGGGTTCCAACTATGTGTTGTCTTCACAAAACAATCTTAATTATTGATTAACCAATATCGCTTCCAACTATCGGGAGTCACTTCTTAAAGCAATCCAAAGTAGTGATATTTTCTTGTATGTAGCGGTCTAAAACAAAATATTTTAGTTTGAGTTATTTTGAAAATCAATCTCCATACTTTGGACTTGTGTTGTTTGATCAATCATCTATATTCTTTTCAGAAGTCCTAATACAAAAATACTATTTTAAAAAGATCGCACATAATTCAAACCAATTAGATCAATTTTAATTATTGATTAACCAATATCGCTTCTAACTATGGGGAGTCACTTCTTAAAGCAATCCAAAGTAGCAATATTTTCTTGTATGTAGTGGTCTAAAACAAAATATTTTAGTTTGAGCTATTTTGAAAATCAATCTCCATAGTTTAGACTTGTGTTGGTTGATCAATCATCTATATTCTTTTCAGAAGTCCTAATACAAAAATACCAATAAGTATGTTGGATATTTATGTATAGTAAGGCTCAATTAACTTACACATGTGTATTTTATAATGTTATGGAGTTGTGTAAAAATGACATCATATAATATTGAGTTAATAATTAATTATAGTTTGTGTAATTAATTATTTAAGGTATTTATTGTAAATAATATCTTAATAATTAAATGAATATGGCACTAATTTGTTGGATGAGGTGAAACATTGTGTTGCTTGATCATCTTTGATGTGGCACAATTTTAAGACCATCATTTGCCATGCTAAATGATGTGGCATGATATAAGATGTGCAATTGCCATGCAATTTCATGGAGTAATGAAACAAGGTGATGCTTCACTAAAACCAACCATGCCATGCATTTTAATTGGTGGGTTTTGGTTATTAGAGATAATAGTTAGTTATTTATTCCTAATAACTAACTATTGAAACTCTATATATACTCATTGTCTCATTTGTGTAAATCATAAGAAAAATTCTGATTTTTCTATTAAATGCTTTCTCTCTTTATTAGACTTATAAGCTAATATTTGAGAGTGTAAACACAAAACCAGATACATAATACTAGTGTTGAATAATCTAAACAAGTAACTTAGATTATTTGTACTTCTCTATTGTATCTCAATAGTGATATCGTGTAACCCGGTTACTTCGTTGTAGAGGGTCGATATTACACTATTAGGAAAGTGTATTGGTACATGCCTTAGAGAAGTGTTCCGGGTTTTATTGCTTATTTTGCCATTTTACAACCATTTTTTTCTAACAATCTAATAGTGTAATATATCGAGATGACTTCGAAGGTTCGTGATCTTACTACCAATTTTCAAAAATTGGATAAGTTTGAGGGTGTTGGATTTCGTAGATGGCAAAAGAAGATGCATTTCCTTCTGACTACGCTCAATGTGGTGTACGTGTTAAGTACTCCAAAGCCCCAGAGCCCCGCTGAAGGAGAGCAAGAGGAGACTATCGAGCAAACGAGGAAAAGAATCAAGTGGGAAAATGATGATTATGTGTGTCGGGGTCACATTCTTAATGCCATGTCGGACTCCTTATTCGACATATATCAAAATGTGGAATCCGCTAAGTCATTGTGGGATCGGACTCGCTTGAAACCAAGTACATGGCCGAGGATGCTTCTAGTAAGAAATTTCTTATTAGCAATTTTAATAATTATGAAATGGTTGATAATAGGCCGGTAATGGAACAATTTCATGAAATCTAAAGAATTTTGGGCCAAATTGACCAACATAACATGATAATGGATGACACCATAGCAATAGCTTCCATTATTGATAAATTGCCACCTTCTTGGAAAGACACTAGAAATTCTTTAAAGCATAAGAAGGAAGAATTAACCATGGAACAATTGGCTACTCATCTTCGTATTGAAGAGAGTATCCGTTTGCAAGATGGTGTTAAGGAATCAACAACTCCGGCTTCCGCCATTAATATGTTGGAGGAATGTACTTCTAATGCTAATAAGAAAAATAATAAAAAGCGTCCCCGTAATTTTAACAAGTCTTCTAACAAATCTTCCAAGAAACAAAAGAAACCGGTCTCTTGTTGGGAATGTGGTGGTCCTCACTTTAAGAAGGATTGCCATGCTTGGAAGAAGAAGAAAGCCCAAAATGGTGGTCACTCTAAAGATGCCATGAGAATCAAGGTGAGATTTCATTAGTTACAACAAATTCGGTTATGCAGTTTGTGGCTATGATCTCTGAAATCAATCTTGTGCAGGTTGATGATTCATGGTGGGTGGACTCGGGGGCCACAAGGCATGTGTGCAATAATCGAAATTTTTTCAAGACTTACAAAGTTTTGGAAAATGGTCCAATATTGTACATGGGGAATGAATCTACATCTCGGGTCCAAGGAGTAGGACAAGTAGAATTGTTGTTCACATCGGGAAAGAAATTGATATTAAATGATGTTTATTTCGTTCCCGTTGTTAGGAAAAATCTAGTGTCTTGTAGTCTTTTAAATAAATTCGGTTTCAAGATGGTGTTTGAAGCCGATAAATTTATTTTAAGCAAAAGTGGTGTATTTGTAGGTCAAGGGTATTTATGTAATGGCATGTTTAAACTTAGTATCAATAATATGAATGATATTTCTATTTATATGATTGATGTTTCTTCTTTATGGCACAATCGGTTATGTCATGTTAATTATAAAAGATTGTGTGATATGTCTAAAATGGACTTAATTCCACCAATAGACATTAACATGGAGAAGTGTAGAACGTGCCAATTAAATAAAATTACAAGACAACCATTTCCTACTATTGAACGGTCTTCTAGCATGCTTGATTTGGTGCATAGTGATTTATGTGATTTTCATAGCACTTCATCTTTAGGAAATAAGAAATATGTTATAACTTTTATCGATGATGGCACTCGATTTTGTTATGTCTATTTATTATCTTCTAAAGGTGAAGCCCTTGATAAGTTTAAGATCTTTAAAACTGAAGTTGAGTTACAAACTAATATGAAAATTAAGAAATTTAGAACTGATAAAGGTGGCAAATATTATGACCCTAAATATTTTGAATCAATAGGAATCATTCATGAAACAACGGCCCCTTATACACCTCAACAAAATGGTGTAGCGGAAAGGAAAAATAGAGTCTTAAAAGAAATGATTAATTCCATGTTATCTTACTCGGGTTTGAGTGATGGTTTTTGGGGTGAAGCCATGTTAACGGCTTGTTACATCCTAAATCGTGTTCCCAATAAAAGGAACAAAATCACTCCTTATGAATTGTGGTATAAGAAACTGCCTAACCTCAAATACTTGCGTGTTTGGGGGTTGTAGAGCAATTGTTAGATTGCCTCAACCTAAAAGGAAAACTTTGGGTGAAAAAGGACTTGATTGTATATTTATAGGTTATGCGGTACATAGCAAATCCTATAAATTCTATGTAACAGAACCTAATGACTATATCTCGGTTCACACCGTGGTTGAGTCTCGGGATGCGGTTTTTGATGAAACTCGTTTCACTTTAATTCTTAGGCCCAAATATATAGTACCTAGTACTACAAATTATACCAATTCAAGGGAATTAGTGCCTAGCACTAGTGAATCCCAAGTACCAATTATGGAACAAGATTAAGAATCTAATCCAGAATTGCGAAGGAGTAAGAGGATGAGGAAAGAAAAATCTTTTGGTCCCGATTTTCAAATTTATTTGATGGAAGGGTCAAGAAAAGAGATTTATTCTCAATATTTATATTGTTTCAATATAGAGGAGGATCCTAAGACCTATGATGAGGCTATAAAGTCTCAAGATGCTTCGTTTTGGAAAGAGGCCATTGATGATGAAATGGATTCAATTATGGGTAATAATACTTGGGTTCTTACGGACCTACCACCAGGTTGTAAGGCAATTGGTTGCAAGTGGATCTTTCGTAGAAAAATGAAAGTCGATGGTACTATTGACAAATTCAAGGCTCGGTTAGTAGCACATGGATTTGCTCAAAAGTATGGCGTCGATGTATTTGATTCATATGCACCCGTGGCAAGAATTTCCACCATAAGAGTATTAATTGCCTTAGCGACGATTCATAAACTAGTAATTCACCAAATGGATGTCAAAACAGCATTCCTTAATGGTGCATTGGAGGAGGAAGTGTATATGAAGCAACCAGAAGGCTTTATTGTCAAAGGACAAGAGCATAAAGTTTGTAAACTTGTTAGATCTTTATATGGGCTAAAGCAAGCACCAAAGCAATGGCATCAAAAGTTTGATGAAGTTGTCTTGGCTAATGGCTTTAAAATTAATCAGTCTGATAAGTGTGTATATAGAAAATTCGAAAATGATTTTAATGGAGTCATAATTTGTCTATATGTTGATGATATGCTTATCTTTGGGACTGACTTGGAACAAGTTGAAAAGACTAAAATGTTCCTTTCCTCTAAATTTTCGATGAAAGATATGGGGGAGGCAGATGTCATTCTCGGTATTAAAATAATTAGAAACAATGACACATTAACCTTATCACAATCTCATTATATTGAAAAGGTGTTAAATAAGTTTAAGTGTCGTGATGTTTCTCCAGTTCATACACCCATTGATCCAACTTTGAAACTCCAACCTAATGAGGGTAAGATGGTTTCTCAATTGGATTACTCTAGGGCTATTGGGTGTTTGATGTATGCCATGACAAGTACAAGACCGGATATCTCTTTTGCGGTTGGAAAGCTTAGTAGGTATACTAGCAATCCCGGATTAGTACATTGGCAAGCATTAAGAAGAGTTCTTAAGTACTTAAAGCGAACCATGGACTTTGGTTTGACCTTTAAGGGTGATCCTTCGGTATTAGAAGGATACACAGATGCAAGTTGGATAACTAACCAAGAAGATTACTCATCCACGACCGGTTAGGTATTCTTGCTTGGAGGAGGTGCGGTCTCTTGGAGTTCCAAGAAACAAACTTGCATCACTGATTCTACAATGGCGTCCGAGTTTGTAGCTTTAGCTTCGGCTTGTAAGGAAGCGGAATGGTTAAGGAACTTGCTCTATGAGATTCCTTTGTGGCCAAAACCGATGTCACCAATTTATCTACATTGTGATAGTGCTTCGACTCTATCAAGAGCTTATAACGATGTCTACAATGGAAAGTCCCGTCACATAGGTGTGAGACATAGTTATGTGAAAGGACTAATTAAGGACGGAACTATTTCCATTGATTTTGTACGATCTAATCTTAACCTAGCGGATCCTTTTACTAAAGGGTTACCTAGGGATATGGTGTACAAAACTGCTAAAGGGATCGGTCTTGAATCCGTGAAGTTTATCACACATGAATGATAACTCAATTCGACGTCTAATATAATGTTAGATCTTGAATTCAAATGAGGACATCATTCATCTTGTGATTGCGAGCACTAATAATATTTCAATCCCGAGGTAAGTGCTTGGTACTACAATGTTAAGAGGTTGATTTGATTTCTTAATAAATCTTTTGATAAAGTGCTTTTATTGTAGGGCACGATAAAAAGGATTTACCTATATGAGTATGAAGTCGGCCCCTTCACCGAACTTTACGGATTTAGTTTGGACATGCTCACGAATGGATATGGACACAAGGCTTAATGGTGTCATGTTGCTATGTATTAGTGAAAACTTATGTGTATATTATCTTCAATAATTCATAGTGATATGTATGGTTCAAAGCTTAGACTACCATTACAATTGGAATTGTTGTTAAGAATATTATACTATATGAATGTTCAATCGTTTAGACACATTCATTTAAGCATAAGTTTTGGTTAGTGTTTTAAAAGCATGTTTTGAGCGTTAGCCTTACTAATACATAAATGGAGGAGGATTGTTGGATATTTATGTATAGTAAGGCTCAATTAACTTACACATGTATATTTTATAATGTTATGGAATTGTGTAAAAATGACATTATATAATATTGAGTTAATAATTAATTATAGTTTGTGTAATTAATTATTTAAGGTACTTATTGTAAATAATATCTTAATAATTAAATGAATATGGCACTAATTTGTTGGATGAGGTGAAACATTGTGTTGCTTGATCATCTTTAATGTGGCACAATTTTAAGACCATCATTTGTCATGCTAAATGATGTGGCATGATATAAGATGTGCAATTGCCATGCAATTTCATGGAGTAATGAAACAAGATGATGCTTCACTAAAACCAACCATGCCATGCATTTTAATTGGTGGGTTTTGGTTATTAGAGATAATAGTTAGTTATTTATTCCTAATAACTAACTATTGAAACTCTATATATACCCATTGTCCCATTTGTGTAAATCATAAGAAAAATTCTGATTTTTCTATTAAATGCTTTCTCTCTTTATTAGACTTATAAGCTAATATTTGAGAGTGTAAACACAAACCAAATACATAATACTAGTGTTGAATAATCTAAACAAGTAACTTAGATTATTTGTACTTCTCTATTGTATATCAATAGTGATATCGTGTAACCCGGTTACTTCGTTGTGGAGGGTCGATATTACACTATTAGGAAAGTGTATTGGTACATGCCTTAGAGAAGTGTTTCGGGTTTTATTGCTTATTTTGCCATTTTACAACCATTTTTTTCTAACAAAGTATATGGTGCACACGCCACCACCATGAGCATGGTGCACTCAAATGAACCTTCAGTTCTTTCTAATGAACACGGAAATCAGTTTTGTTTTTTAAAAATAATCAAACCTTCAGTTCATATGTAATGAACCTTCAGTTCATTTGTAATAAACCTTCAGTTCATTTCTGATGAACAAGGAAAACGCACCTTCTCTCTCCTCTGTCAGTTTTTTTAAATAACCAAAACCTTTTCACCTTCCCAATAAACCTCATCTCTTTCATTATTTTCCTCTTCACTCAAAATTGACTTTCTCTCTCTTCCTTCAATTTCTCTCCTTCCATTCTCTCTCTCTAAAAGCTCCTCACCTTCATCCCATTTTCTCCTCAACTTCATCCCATTTTCTCCTCACCTTCAATCACCATTTTTTCTCACCTTCAAACACCATTTTCTCATCCTCTAATTCGCCATTTTTCGGTATTTCACCTCACAAAAAGCCATTTTGGTTGCGTTTTTGCTTCAATTTTTTTATTTTTATTTTTAACATTTTTTGTTTAATTAATTGTTGATTTATGTTTATTTTCTTCAAAATTAGGAAACGAAGGGATGAAGAAGATCCGCCATTAGTAAAGATGATGAAGAAGTCAAGACACATGCAATTGATAGAGATGAAGGCTCCAAGTAAGGTTTTTAATAAAAATTATTGTTTTTTTTGTTCATTTATAAACATTTTTAGGATGAACCTTTTTTTTTGATGAACCGAGTTCAATTTTGGCAAGAACCTTTTAGTTTTTAGGATGAACCGAGTTCAAAAATTAAAAGGTTCATCCTAAAAACTAAAATGAACCTTCTTATTTTCAAAAACTAAAAATGAACCTTCTTATTTTCAAAAACTAAAAATGAAACTTCTAGTTTTTTCGATGAATCTTAGTCATGACAACAATTTTTTCAAGACTAAAATAGATGAACCCTAGGACTATTTTGAAGACTTAACTTTTGTTTTTTTGGTATTTTTTTGGGTAATGTTTGTTTTGGTAATTTTTGGCAATTTCTTTATTTATTTTGGGAATCTTTTTTTGGTAATTTTTGTTAGTTTTTCCGTAATTTTTGGTAATTTTTTGGTTATTTTTTAAAATTAATGAGCCTATGTTAGTTTTAGGATGAACCTTATAGTTTTTCAGGATGAACCTATGTCAGTTTTTTGGAAATAAACTTTCGTTTTTAGTTAATTTTGTATATATTATTCATTGCTTTAGTATATATTCTTCATTGCTCATTATGTTAATTTTGGTTCATTATTCGTTGTGTAAATTTTTGGTTCATTGTCCATTTCGTTAATTTTTGTTTCATTGTTCATTGTTAGTTTTTGGTTCATTGTTCATTGTGTTAATTTTTGATTTTTTTTTTGGTAATTTATGTTGATTTTGGTAATGAGCAATGAAGAATATTTATGTTAATTTATGTTCATTGTGTTAATTTATGTTCATTTTTTATTTGGTAATTTATGTTAATTTTTGGTTCATTGTTCATTTTTTTTTACTAAAATTGCTTTTTTCGATGAACATTCTTGTTTTTAAGATGAACCTTATTTTTTCACGGATGAACCTCTTTTATTTTTTGCTTTTCTTAAAAATCATTGTTTTTGTTGGTAATTTTGGTATTTTTTAGAAGAAATAAAGGTCTTTTTTTTGCAAATTTTTGGTATTTTTGAACCTTTGACATTTTTGTTTTGGTAATTTTTTGGAAACCTTTTGCTTTTTAAAATTGATGAACCCGTGTTTGTGTTTTAGGTAATTTCACGTAATTTTAGGTAAATTTTTTAGTGATTTTTTGGGTATTTTTTTGTTATTTTTTTAAAAAATCAATATACCTATGTCAGTTTTAGAATGAACCTTTTCATTTTTTGGATTAACCTTTTAGTTTTTTGGGATGAACCTATATATGTTTTAGGATGAACCTATGACAGTTTTTTCGATGAACCTTCTAATTGGTCTATTCTTAGTCACCCTTTGTCATTATTTTTTTATTTTTACTATTTTTTTTTTAAATTTTAAACTAAGTATTTTTATGTAATTCACTAATTTATGTTTATTTTCTTGAAAAATAGGAAACAAAAAGATGAAGAAGAAGCGCCATTTGTGTTGATGAAGAAGACGCGCATTGGTGATGATGAAGAAGTCGAAGAGAAGAGAAGCGCCATTCTTGAAAAATAGGAAACTAAGTGTGTTTATGTAATTCATTAATTTATAGTTATTCATTAATTTTTTATTTCATTTTTTATGTAATTCTTATTTTTTCATTAATTTTTCTATGTAATTCTCTATCCCTTGTTTTGAAAACAGATATGATCATTGAACTGTTGCTCATTGTTTTATTACCATACATTCATTTTATATCCTAACTTGTTCATTTACCTAAAACAAGATGTTCATTAAATTTGCCTAAAACAGAGAGAATATTTTGGGCAAATAATTTCAAAATGTAATTAAACATATGTTCATTTATTGCCATAACACAGTTCATTTTGGGCCAACCAGTTGTTCATTCAAAAGTTACCTCCTATTCCTTGTTTATATTGTATAATGAACATTTGATGTAAATAAAGGGACAAGTTGAAAAGCCATAATAAACATAAGTATTATGTTTAAAAAGACATGTTCAAATGAAATGGTTTCAAAATGTAAATAACCATATGTTCGGTTTTTTTCATAACACAGTTCATTGTCGCCAACCAGATGTTCATTTAAAAATTACCTCATTTCTCTTGTTAATTATATTGTACAATGAACATTGGATGTAAATAAAGGAACAATTTGAGAACCCATAATGAACATTACTATTATATTTTAAAAAAATATGTCTACGTTAATTGGGAAGCATTATTTGTTAACGTTATTCTTTCAATGAACATTGTTTGTGGATAAATGAACATCTACCACACCCATAATAAACATGGGGATTATGTTTAAAAAAGACATGTTTAAATGAAATGTGATTAATAGTTTTTTTTAGGTTGATTACAATGAGCATTGGTTATCAAAAACTGAACATCTAGTTCAAACAAATGAACATTGGGATTATGTACAAAAAAATGTTTAAACATTGCATATCACTTATTCGAAAATAAGTTGATTTTACAAAAAATTTTATTTGATTTTACAATAAATGAACATCTTGAACATTTAAAATGAACATTTTTTAAGGAGAAAATAGATGGTTGAGAAAAGAAGCTGGAAAATATTGGGCAAATGAATTCAAAATATTGAGGAGAGAGAAAAAAACTGGGGCCATTTGTCGATGTTCATTGTATATAAAATGATGTTCATTGATGAGGATTACAAAGGAAAAAAAAAGCTTCAGTTCCGTGGTGTTCATTGCGAATGAACTAAGGTTCATTTGAGCGTACCATGCGCATGATAGTGACGTGTTTATAATAAAATTTGCGCAAAAATACAATTTAAAAAAGATCGCACATAATTCAAACCAGTTAGATCAATTTTTCCTTAATATTGATGAAAAGCCCCAAAAAAACGACGTTTCCCCTCACAGTATGGCCAAGTGGACAATCTAGTCAAACTCCATATGAAAACCATACGAAGCAATAAATACCAAACAGTTTTGTATTACATGCACAAGTTTATACGGGCACAGGCCCACTCTTTTCTGGCCTCTATCTTGCGCGCAAGAACCCCTTTGGGTGGTTCTCAATCATGATTGGCTTTGTCGTTTTCTTGCACTTCAAATAATGGGACTTTGACACATTACACGAGCTAAAAATTTTACACAACTAAAATGTTGTTACCTTCCAATTCACTATTCTTTTTGCATAGAAATCAAAGAGAAAGGTAAAAGAGTATGTTTCAGTTCAAGAAATTAGGAAATGACGTTTGTGGAGTTGTCTCAAGCCGTATTCATGCTTTGGTTAAAGTGAGTCTAGTCCAAGTTGACTCATCTACAAAAAGAAGAAGTGAAACTATTGGATCAGACCGTCTGACCCAATATTTATGATCAGACGGGCTGAGCCCATTTGATATTTTTCGCGCGCCACACGCAATAAATTCCCGTCCCCCCCCTCCTCCTTTCTCACCTCACTCAATCCATATCTTACAATTTAACATGGAAAGGGACATGAATTAATCACCTCCCCACGCCCCCCTTCTTTCCCTCACTCTTACAATGTCAAATCTGATAAAGAAAAAGAAACCATAAGAAATTTTTAAGTGAAGCAGAGGGCCAACAAAAAAGTAAGCATCAATATCCAGACCCAAGCCATGAGCGAAATAACTATAGGATGAAGCAAGATATCAACCACAATCTGGTTCCAGCCTTTACTTTTCATACAAAATAACCAACAATGCTGTAAAGTAATGGTGCAGATCGAGAAGAGGAAGAAGAAAGAAAGACCATCTAAAGCAGATCTAGCTGCTCGTCTCACTGCTGAAGATTCCGACGCCGGAGTTTCACCTTCCGCGGCGGACGAAACGGCGGAGCTGCCGGTATAACATCATCGATTATCCAGTTCAGTTTGTTCTCAAGTTTCAGTTAGTTCTTTATTTGTGTTAGTTGGCTTTTCTTTTTGTCTCAGTTAAGTTGTCATTTGTATCAGTTACATATTTTAACTAAATAATTTCAGTTAGTGACAATATTATTTCAGTTAGTGACAATATTTTTTCAGCTAATAAATTTCAGTTAATGACAATATTATTTCAATTAGTGGCAATATTATTTTCAGCTACTGAATTTCAAATTTTAACTTTATTCTTTCAGTTACTTCCTTTTTTCTTTCAGTTGGTTCTTTTATTCTTTCAGTTGGTTGTCAACTAAAATCAAATACATCCAACTGAAAAAAATTGAAACCAACTGAAATCCGTCTGACCATAACTTACGGTCAGACGCGTCTGATACAATACCTTCTCAAAGAAGAAACATGCCCCTAGAGTATGCTTGAGGAACGTCCTTCCGACGATCAAAACGATAAGTGTTTTAGAGAGAGAAAGTAGTTGAGAAGCTGTCAAGTGCTAGGGATTAGATATAAGTCAAACATAGAAAACTAAGACATTTAAAGGTAATGATAAAGGGGATGAAGTGGTGGTGGGGAGGACAAAATAGTGTTGACTGGAAGAAAATGGAAGGAAGAAGAGAACTATTACCCTTTAAATGAGGGTAATAGTTACCTAAGGGTGGTGGAACAATAGAAGTCGAGCGAATACTTGAAAGAAAGTATCGATTGGATATCATCTATGACTGTTTGAATACACCGAAATTAACGATCATTAATTGTCTCCTTGAATACCCATATCGTGAGAGAAGAGACCATTAGGCATTATAGCAGTTGCTTCAACCATAAGTGGGAGGATTGTCCTAAATTGTAAGCAGTTGCATTGAGGATCATATCATAGTTATTGTGTATGAGAATGCCAGTTAAAATCGAGAATTGGGTGGCAGAGCCATTAAACTTGAGTTGATAAAATGGTATGGTGGGGTTGTCTAGTAGACTTGGATGATATGTTTAGGCCTCCTTTCTTTTCATAAGCTCCAAAAGAGCATGAAGAATTTCATAGATTGCTTGAGCCTTGTTTCGAAATTTAAGATAGTGGGCTGAAGTCACTTGGTTGTATTTTGATCTAGTACAGTTAGTTACTAAATGATTTGTCCAAAACATGTGCTAGACTGGACAAAAAGGGAGAGTGATGGGCATTCTCAAGGCCAATTTACCATAACGGACATAAGTAAGGACCGAGATATTTGGAAGGGTTAGTTTTATAGGGAAGCTATTAAGTAACAATTGTATGCCAAATGAACACTTTGATCTTTAGTTGGATGTCAACTTTCAGGATACAAAAGGCGATTGCGGGTCTGAAACGAGTTAAGTTTTAGTTTTGACTTAGAAATTGCTTGAAGATATTAGGCCCCAATATGGATATCTTTTTGGGGCCTAGGAGGCAGAAGGATGCCTTTAATGTTTACGGAGATGGGGCGGGAGCCAAGGATCTTAATAAATCTAGCTATGCTCCACATCATATTTGGAATGATGGCCTCATTAACTTTGAGGTGGATGTTATTGATCATGGAGTAATCTATATTGAGGTTTTCGTGAGGCTCTTATGAGCACGCACACACGCACACATTCTTTTCTAGATTATGTGCCAAAGTAGAAATAGGAGGGGGTAATGGTGAGGATTTGAATACTTATCTGTCGTAAGCTGTAAACAAATCAAGTTTAAAAGGTAGTCTGTCAACTGATTTGCAATAGTTGGTCTTTGGAGTGGTTTGTCCAACTAATCACCAATATGTTACGTGAAGCTTCTGACTTGCTTTTGTTGAGCATATTTAGTTTCTCTTTGTTTTGTGTATTTTCTACTTTATATTATTTCCTATTTACTAGTTTAATGTATTCAGGATAGTTGAAAAAATTAATATCCTACTTGTTGAAATATCTAGTGGCCAATTCTAGATTGGTTGTTTAGTTTGCTAATTCTAGTTGGTCTATGGTTTAGGAAGTACGAAGTGCTATATAGAAGAGCTTATAGGCTCGTTGTTGGGTGGTATGTTCATGGTTAATTTGTTGAGGAACCCAATTATACTAGTGTCCAATTTTTGTGATGTATTACTATGATTCTTTAACATAGTGTGTGAGAGATTTGTTCCTTCACATTATAAATTATTTATGTTTGTCATTATTATTTTTATTTATTTGTTAGCTACAAAATTTGACCCTTATTCTATAACAATACTAGTCATTTTTAAATTCAAACCCTTTACAATAGAGATAAAATTGTATTGACTTTTAAAAAGTTCCAGAAAAGGCAAAACAAATACTCATGAGAAAAGCGTTTGATTAATGTATTATGGAGCACTATATTGATATTAAATCAACATACTCATCAGGCAGCTACTAGAAAGTGACCCACAACCGTTAAAAAGTTTCCAAAATAGAAGTTAGTATGAGAAAAGGTTAACCATGGTAATTGCTAATTCCTCTTTTAAAATTTTGTATTGGCTGATAGTCTTGAAAATACTAGTAGCTCCTTGATATAATGTTTTCCTATAGAGTTTTTCCCTTCATTTACAAGCTAAATTGTGTGGTATTGACGCTCTTAGGAGCCATTTATGCTAACTATTTCGATATAGTTGTGGTTTGTCTGTTTTATAACGTTTTGCAGGTTTTAGGGAAAAACTCCCTATTTACTGTCATTTTGACCACCACACTGTAGCGGAGAAGTTATGAGGCATGTAGGAGGTCTCGGAGATTATATTCGAGCTCCTTTTGAAGAAGAATTATTGAGAAATTTGGCGTCTGAAGCCAAGCACAAGAAATGCCCAGAAATTGCATCCACCCGATGGCATCGTGCGGTGGATGCCCGATCGGACTCGATCTTCCAGGCCAAAATGTTTAGTTTTCCCACCCGATCGGGCAGCCTTGCCCGATCCCATCGGACGGACCATGACTTAGCCATTTTTCGAGATTTTGAAGTTTCACAAGCACAACTATGCCCGATCGGGTGTTAGTGCTGCGGCCCCGATCGGGTGGACCTTACCCGATCCAATCGGGCGGACGTATTGTTTTAACTGTTGATATGATGTTTGACCCGATCGGGCGGCGATTTGTCCGATCGGGCAGAAGACACGGAGGGGCGATTTTGCGCCTTTGTCGTCCTATCTTATTTGCTTTCTTAGGTTATTATAAATACTTTTGAGTTTATTCTTACATGTACCTTTTTATTATCTTAAACACTTAGAGTGTTTTTTAGAGTTATTTCATTAGTTTCATCATTGTAGAGGAGATCAAACCTTGGTTCAATTCAATTAAAATTAAAGTCATTGCTTTTCGTCAATTGGTAATCTTCTCTCTTATTGCTTTGTTATTACTTCTTAATTGTTCTAGTTTAGTTGTTGATTATTTCATGATGCAATTTTTAAGGTTTCTTATTAGTTTTGTCATTATTAGTTTAATTATGTCTGAGTATATCCCTTTCTAGGGTATTAGAGAGGGAAGCCATGTTTATACCATGCTCATTGATTAGACTGTTATTGATTTCTAGGGTTTAATTAGAGAGATTGTGGGGTGATTTATTCTTGATTAGTAATTAATGTTAATGGCCAATTTCACTGATTGCTTGTGGTTAATAGTTGTTCGTACAGACCCGTCTTACGATTAGAGGCCTAGGACACACCAGTAGTTCTGATTACGTTAGTGAACAAGCGGCGTATGTTGAACTATGAACGTTGAGACTTAACCATAGCTCGGGACATGCTCTAATCCCTTGACTCTTGACTTAGGTTTTGATAGTAGTTAACCCTATTTGATTGCTCCATTTTCCGTTTTCTCTAGTTTAATTATTAGTCCAGTTAATCATTTCTGATTTCATCTGAAGTAGTTTTTCTTTTTTTTTTTTGGTGAAAAAGGCAAAACATTACACAACAAGCTAAGGTTAAGCTACATCATAAATTCGATTACAATCCAAAATAACATCGTTCCAAGCATAATTAGGGGTGTTGGGGAAAATCCTAGTTACAAACAAAGGCGAATCTTCCTTCATGCAGTGCTTTGCCATAACATCTGCTACCTTGTTGTGCTCCCTCGGACAATGTGTGAGTCTCGTTCCCTTACTCAAGGCGAGAAGTTCCCTGCAAATCAATGTTATCTTGTTGTGAACCGAAGGAAAACAAGAGTCACCCATTATACATTCGATAGCATTGTTACAGTCGGTGAATAGAGCCACGTTTTGCAAATTTCTGTCTACTATTAATTGGATGCCTCGGCTAATAGCTATAAGTTCCGCATGAAGCGCATCAATCGCGTAGTCCCTGTGCTCAAATCCCACTAACCACTCTCCTCTAGCATTTCTTACCACACTTGCCACTCCTATTACATCCCATTTTGATTTGAAAGAAGCATCCACATGGACAGTAACCTCGAAGGAATTAGCATAGACAGAGTAGGGGGATCTTACTTTGTGGGGCAAGGATTTTCGCGCGAAAGCTAAGATGAATTGGGAGGCGTGTGATTTTGCTTGGTTAGCAATGGCTGAGGATGAGTAAGTGGCATGATTAGGGTCAAAGATTGTCTTATTTCTCACTTTCCACAAGGTGAAGCAAATATAGGCAAACAAGGTCCCCCAAGGTATCCCACCCACACTAAGTTCTAGAGACAAGTTGGTCTTGAGCCAGGGATGAAAATGCGAATCTCGGTTAACCATGACAAATCCAAAACTGCTCCACACACTCGTGGCTTTTGTGCAGTATCTAAGGATTTGTTCGGCGTTTTCTAAAGGGGAGGGCCAAGAGATACAATTGGGTGAAGAGGTGATGTTTCTAGTACAAAGTAAGACTCTATGGGGCAGCCTATCAATCCGTGCAAGACAAAGTAAAAACTGGATTTTTGGTTCACATTTTATTCGCCATAGCCAAGTACACTCCTCCACTCCCCCACTTACACAGACTTGGTAGTAGTAAGCTAAAGCTATGGAGAAGCCTTTATGGGAGAGGAAAGAGGGGAATCTGAAGTAGTTATTTAGTTGAATATTACATAGAAACTCTGTCTCCCTGCAGATTCGACTCTGCTTCCCTTGACTACTATTGTTAGAGGAGTGTATGAACTATCTTTGAATAGGTGATACGATTTTAGCCTATCACTCCTGAAATGCACATTGAACTATTGAAATATTGGGTTTAATTAGGCAGGCTAATACAAAAAATTGTACTCCCTCCGTCCCATAAAACTCTATACACTTTCCTTTTTTCATCCGTCTCAAAAAGCTCTATACACTTCTATTTTTCGATATGACCCACTATTACTTTATTCTTTTGACTTATCAATCATGACCCACCACTCTCTCACATCCAAATAAAATAATATTAGGACCCCACTAACTCATATCACATCTACCTTTTTAATAAAATACAATTGATAACCAAATAACAATTTATCATCTAAAGCTACGTATCCGATCAAGTGTATAAATCTTTATGGGACGGAGGGAGTACGAATATTTCCTTCATTCCTTCAATTTTTTTTTAGTATTTTCTTACTTTCTTAGTATTAAGAGGTCCATTTTTATTGGGGGTCATAACCCTCACGCTACTAATAAGAGGGGCCTTAATACTACTAAAACGAGGGCTCCATGTGACAAATATACTTATATTAAGTTTTACTTTATGTTTGTACTAAGGTAAACTCATATTCTGACTCATAAATCATGGTGTAATTGAGAGAATTATTATATACAACAAAAGTTTTAAACTTTCCATCAAATGATATATATATATATAAATATTTAGGTCATTTAATAATGTATTTAAAGAGTTCCACAATATTAAAATTTTATAGCATGCGACATAAAAGAGTTTAAATAGTAGAATAAACCACTAGTTTTCTCTATTATCCAAAAATGTATGTTCAATTTGAAGACTTTAGAAGTATAATCTTCGCTGTAGTAGGTATCAACATACAATAAAACATGAGCTATAATATCCCCTGAAAAAAACATGAGCTATAATATGACCTAAAAAAACATGAGCTATAATATACTATACTACTATATTACTATCTTTTAGTAAATTGTGTCATTATTTCTCATTTTTGCGATCCAAGTATTAGCATGTGCACGAGCTACCAAATGAGTAAACGGCTAACCTAGCTTTTTGAGACAATTTTATATACTTCCTCTGTTTCCTTTTAGGTACAACATTGCACTTCAATTTTCACACTTGTCGAGACACATTTTATAAACATTATGAATTGTGACAATCAGATACTTCAAAAATAAATATTAAGACGAATCGAACAAGATCCAATATGACTATATTTTTCCTTATTCATAGATTATCAAAGCTGGTCAAACTATAATGAATGAATTGTGTCAAAGTCAAAGTATTGCGGTGAAAAAGAAACGTAGGAAGTATAATAAAAGTCGGGCATGATTTTGTATAGCAAAGAGTGAGGGATAACTTAATTGGTTAGGGCATCTCTCCCAGTTAAAGATGGCAATGGGTCGAATCTGACTACATCATGTCGAATCCAGATCCGGTTTCTAGAGATAGATCCAAATCCGGCTCTGATGTGTCTACTCCCAAAAATAAGGAACTAGATCCAGATCTGCGGATCCCAAACATATCTTAAACGATTCCTCTCTTTTATGTTTATAAAAAAAATTAATGAAAATTTGATTTTAATAAGCCAACTTTGCTCGTTCCATTTTTAACAATCCCACTTTTAACTAATTCAAAAATAATCCAAACTTTGCATTCTATCTTCTTATGATGGGCAAAATCACCTTCAACCTATAAAACAGGTTAACTTTACCTTTTACCTTTAGTTTTGTTTTTTTTTAGTTTGAAAAACAGAAGAATTTTTCTAAAAAGTTATAGAAAATCAACAAAAAATAAAGATAAAAAATCCCAACCAAATGGCCACCCTTCCCCGTCCGTCTGTCGCCCCCGCACCACTAGTGAAGCCCCCTCACCCCCTGAAAAAACTCCCAACCCGCCGTCCATGACCCCCACCCGATGTTGCTCTCACCTTTAGCCGGAAAACCACTCCCTTCCCCCATGAAAGTCAACACCCCCCCCCCAGAAAACCCCAGATTTGACTATTCGGTGGGTGGGGGAGTTTTTGAGGGGATGGGTTTTTTTGGGGGGAGGGGGTTGGTTTTTGTGGGAGATTTGGTGGGTTTTTGGATGGTTAAAGCCAATTCTCCTGCTAAGGGATGGGAGTATTTGGGGGGGGGGGTGTCAAGGCTAGCGGGATGTTGGTGTTTTCAGGGGGTGGTGGGGGACTTCTCCGGTGGTGCGGGGGCGGGGAGGGGGTGATGAGCTGGTTGGTTGGGGTTACAATTTTTTCTTTTTTCGATTTAATTTTTACGAAGCTTCTATTTAAAATTTATAAACTAATTTTTGTTTTAATTTTGGTTTTATTTTTTTTATAAATATGGACTAACAATAGATTGACACGAGTCACTTAAACTACCTTTTTAACATGTCACTATCAAGTCATGGCCATTAAAAGTGGTAGGATGCAAAGGTTGGATTGATTTTTATTTTACAAAAGTTGGATTGTTAAAAGTTGAACAACGAAGGTTGGATTATTGAAATCAATTTTTTCTTTTTCCAAAAACTAATGCATACTTCTTAGACAATCATTTGTTTAATTTTACCAAAAAATACATATAAATATAATTTTAACATGGGCAAAACGTACAAACAATCTCCAGAATTTTAATCACAAGATGAATGTTTGGGAGTGATGAGTTTATTATAATTGTTACTTACTTATTGTTTAGTGGCTTACATAACATTTTTTACTAAAGTTGTACATTACATTATTACCTTATTTCGATCCATTTTTCCATTATACTTCTTCCGTTCTTTATGAATCATTACAAAAAGTATTTCACGCCTCTCAACACATAACTTTAAATACTAATAAGGAAAAATTGACAAAAACCACCTAATAAATACACTTTTTTTTTTACTAAATCACCTAATAAACGTTTTATTATAAAAAACCACCTATTAAGACTCTTTTTTTTTAAAACACCACCAGTTAACGGAATATAATTAACTCTGTTAACTCTAATTAGACTTCCCTCTATATTTACTTGTAATGTGAAAAGACAAAATTGCCCTTTTGGGTTTGAAAAGCAACAGCCTTCTCATTTACCCGTTTACACCTTCATCTTCCAAGCTTCCTGGTATTGAGAGAGGGGAATTCACCACGCCACTGCAGAATCACCACAACAAGCAACATCAATTACTTCTTTTCATTAAACCTACAAAACCCTAAATTGGAATTTCGCCCTTTTCTCTGATTTGTGAAGAACTGGAGTGGCATTTTGGAAATTCATGTCGGAAGAGAAGGGGAAAGCTATTGTTAATGAGGTCAAAGATTCCAAAAAACTGACAAAGGATGATGGGTAAGTGAAAAAGCATTAAATTCACATTTTTCCATTATGTAATTTCATTTTTTCATGCTTAAATTGGAATAAAACTACAACCCTAATTTGGAAATCGAATATTTGACTATGTGTTGAGTAGTTGGATAACAAGGTTTTTATTTGCTTTCCTAATTTGTAGGTGGACATCAAAATATGTAGATGCAAATATGTATATTGGGGGGGGGGGAATTTGACTTTCTGAAGGGTAAACAAGAGTATGTAGGAGGTGATCCAAAATCAACAAAAAACCCTAAATTTACTAGTGTGAAATTAAAGTAAATGAGAGGAATTACCTTCAATTGGTTGAATGAAATGCAAATGTGGAACCCTAATGTCAGTGATATGAACCCTAATTGAAAGATTGAAGGAAAAAAATAGATTTGATTGAATTGAATATGTGAGTGAGGAGGGGCTATAAAGGGGGGAAATTTGGCGGGAAATCTGGGATTGAAAGAGGAGGGAAAATCATAAATGGGACCCACGTGACATTAGAGTTAACAGAGTTACTAATATTCCGTTAACTGGTGGTGTTTTAAAAAAAAGAGTCTTAATAGGTGGCTTTTTATAATAAAACTTTTATTAGGTGGTTTAGTCAAAAAAAGTGTCTTTATTAGGTGGTTTTTGTCAATTTTTCCTATTAATAACTCTAAATATGCTCGAGTATAAATTTTAGAAAGTTAAGTTTAATCTCTATACTGTAAGAGAAGAGGGGTGGGACACCAAACTTAATGTATTGCCTAATTTACCCTTTGTTGTTTAATTAATAATTTACAGAAAAAATAATTTAACATAAAAAATAAATAAAAAATTAATGAGAACAATTGCATAAATAAACCACCTATAATCATCCCACAATCCCACTACATCATAAAAAAATAACTACCCACTCACCCAACCTTAATAAATAAATAACATAAAAAAAACTATATAGTTTTTGCACACATTGTGTGCATATAAGGCTAGTTGAGTATATACCGAGACGAATCTAACAAGATCCCACACGACTATATATGTTTATCCTTGTGCATAAATCATTATAGTTGGTTAAATGGAGATGGATGAGTAGTGTAAAAAGAGAAATGTAGTGATTAATAAATAACGGAGGTGATATATCTATTTTTAAAAAAATCTCGAAACTAATCTGCAGGTTGGATTTGGAAGAGCAAGAAGCAGGCCTGTTTTCAAAACACGGACCCAAATCCATATGTAACCGATATAAAATATGAAGATTAAGATCATGTAAAACGAATCTGGACCGGGTCCAAGATTCATTGTCATCCTTACTCCCGACTTAGGGGTCGTTCGTTATCGTTTTTGGTTTTCAATTTTCACATTTTTTGAAAACTAACAACAGGAAAGCACAAAAAGTGGTTTTCACTTTTTAGTTGTCAGTTTTCAAAATCATCATGTTTCTAATAAGTTTGACTAATTTTTGATTTATCATTGGACATATATCATATGACTTTCAAATACAAAAAACTGGAAACCATACCGAACGAGCCCTTAAGAAAATAATTACAACATCAATGAGATACTCGTAGAATCAAACGAAATTAGAAAGAGTACTTCTAGAAATTGAAAATAATCAAATGTAGTTATACCGTGATCAAACATCCTTTTGTATTCTACAAGCAAATAATTATATTTCGGTAAGCGGACCAAAAGAATATGAGAATTGAGATCTATATTTAAACGTGTAGATAAGAGTTGCAACTTGGCACATGTCATCCTACCATGTCAGCATTACCATTTTCTTTACAAAACGCAAGTAGTATGGTTTGAACACGCGAACTTTTAGTTAGAATGTTATACAGTAGACTCTACCAATTAACAATACCTCTTTACCTTAATAAAGCTTTGAGAAAAGTAAAGAGATCTCATTCATTACAATCTTTCACGATCCTTTTAAATTGTTTAATTGCTTTTTAAAGTGTACCCTCAAATCTTTAATTTTCAAAATAAAAAAAATTATCAATGAGGAATACTACTCTAACTCAATTAAATATAAAAATGCACCCAAGCATCATCGAGGACGCAAACTAGTTTATACTCTATACTTAAACCCAAGCCACTATTTTCTTCCTAAATAAATTAAACTTCTAAATTTAAATAATTATGCCATTAAGAAAATTATGTCATTAATATCATTGATTCAATTCATAAGAGATAATAATATTTTTTAGTTAGTAAAAATAACCTCAATTTGAATTATCTTTAAATATTAATTACCATCTAAGTAGAATAAATCCTTAGCCTCAAATTGTTTGTACTTAACGAAATTTTAAATCGTTAATTTTATTTTATAAGTATCATAATGTATTTTTCAAATATATTATTAATTAGAAAAATCAAGCATTGCTTGATTATTAAGGACCCTTTTTTCATCTTATCTGATTTGAATTAAACTGATATGATCTGAACTTTTCTTATCTGATCTGAATTAAGTATAGTTGTTTTTTAATCTTATTACTTTATGATCCAATCTAAACTTTTCTTATCTGATCTGAATTTTTTTTATCAAATCTGATAATTTCTAAAATAAGCACTAGAGTGCTTAAATAAGTTGAAAGAACAGAGCCTGAGTCTATCGACTAGCTAGGAACCAAGTTAAGTGGTATTTGGTATAGTGATAGGATTTTCATCTTGTGAGCTAAGGTTCAATTCATATCAGTTGTAGTCCTTGAGGATGAGATTTCACTTATCCTTCTTCTGACTTCTAAGCAAAGGGTTATCTTCTAAGTGTCAAGTTGGGGTTTAATCTCGAATGAAGATTTAAGAGTTATAAATATTATAAAGCTTACATTATAGTCTATTACATTCATACGAGTATGGTAATTAAGTACACTTGTTTTGAATAAGAGGGTTGAAATTGGCCCCTTTATTTTACAATTGAAGCTTCATCACTAATTTATAGAACTTATATTTAAAGTTAAACTGAATTTAGCTACGAAATAACGATCTGGTTAAACCCCTTCTTCTTATCAATTAAGTAGCATACTAAAAAAAGGTATATATTATAGTAACTAGCCTTTTTAGACCCGTGCAAAAATGCTCGGGAAATTTTTTTTGTAAATAGATTTTGAGTTATTATTTAAGAGATCGTAAGATTACAAAATAAGTTGAAGATGAATAATGTAAATTGATCTAATAAAAAAATTAATCAAGTTAAGAATATAAATAGACACAAACAATATTTTGGTTCATTATATATAACCTTTTCACAATATATAAGATAAGGTCGAATAAGGATTAATTAAATTCAATCGGTTTTACAAACTATTTTCAATACAGTGTCGGTTTATTATAATAATAACTCTTCTTGCAGATTCAAAAACTCTTCAGGAGTTTTGTTAACCAACTCACGAACTACCCTGTCATACAAAATAAAACACGCATTCTTTGTTCCGTCAGATACAATAATCTTCAACCTAGATCTTTTGTGATAAAAAAATTATCTAAAGTTATGAGGAGTATTTTGTACATTGAAAGTTTCAAAAAAGTAATGCAAATAGATAGTTACTAAGATTGGTTCTCTTAACAATGTATCTATCTTTTGGACAAAATTTGTCTTTACCATCTTTAATAACTTTAGTAGCACATCTTATGCAAGCTTGATACCACCACCCAAAATCAAAAATCAATGTCCACTATAGTTGCCAAACAAATAACTTTCCCAATTAATAAGTTTTTTTTATTGTAATTTTAAAGTCATAAATTTAAATAATACCTTTGAATTTCATATATTTCGCTAAGGCAACTAATTTCGGGATCATCTCGTATGCAAAAATTAGAATGCCAACTGAACGGGGTATAAAATCATTTCTTACTTCTTGGCTATAAAGCTCCATCGTTTCGCAAACAATAAACAAACGCGCGACAAATCTCATATTTGTCACATATATATCACCTATTTAAGTAAGGGATAACTATTATTGTATTTAAACAAAACGGTAGTATATTCAAACAGAATATTATACACATTAGACGATGATCTTATGGCAAAAGGATAGGTAATATGCTGATTGTACGTTTTGTTAACTCGTCATCAATACTTCCCACTTCAGTAGGAGTGACATAGTCATTCCTTTCCCATACACGTATTATTCGAACCCTTATGGTGTAAAATTCTTCTCTTTGCTTATTTCATCTATACTGATTATTTGACATAGACGATCCATTGTAGTTTTATTTTGAAAGAACTTAAATATGATTCTTGTAAAGTTGGGAAAATGCAAAACAAATTTGTTAAAAAATATTATCATATTTATACATAATATTAAGTAGGTAGTGACTTAATTAAAGGAAAAAACTTCAAATAAGGAAATTTGAAAAATTACGGAAAATTTGTAAAAGTAAAATAACAAAAAAGATAGCATGTTCATATAAAATTTCAGAAAATAATATGGATATTATGTTCTTCTAGAAAAATTAGATTATCTTAATTGCATTTAGTAGTCTTAATCTATTAGACACTCCTAAAATCTTCCTTAATTAAAGGAAAAAACTTTAAATAAGGAAATCCTAAAAGGTGACATGTAATATTGATAAATATGTTGATTATTATGGTGATTTTTTTGTAGGAGAATCGTTAAATATGGATATTAACTATTAAGTAGTGAAAAGTCAGATTATCTTAATTGTATTTAATAGTCCTAATCTATTGGATACTCCTAAAATCTTCAATAAGTAAAGGAAAAAACTTGAAATAAGGAAATGCTAAAACGTATAATAATAAATTGACAGATATGGTGATTTTTTAAGTGATTTTTGTATGAGAATCTTTATTTTATTTTTTTAGAATTATTATTTATGGTGATTTATCTTATTACTACATAATTTATGAGAATCTTTAGTTTGTGCGTGTTGCACTGTAATATTTATGCTGGAAATTTAGGAAAATACTTAATGAGGGTCATACAATTGCTTCAATTTTCCCTTTCAGTGTAATTTTTTTTTTATTCTTTGATAATAAAATTTGAAACATCATCTGATAGTAACATTTTTTTATTCTTTGTATCAAATGTTATTATCGAAGAATTAAAAAATATGTTATTATCAAATGTTAACCTAAATAAAATTATAACGTCCATAATTAAACTAAATAAAATCAAGATACTTGAGGAAAAAATTTAAGCAGATGGATTATTATGGTTAATTGACTTAATAAAAAGATTATGGGCTTGAATATCAAAAGCTAACGGCTAAATATTATTATTAATAAGTTATGACTTTATGTTTGATTATACTATAATATATTATATGATTATATTGTATGATATGATTTGAGACAATATAGGTGATTAGGAAACTTATTACTCTTATGATAATCAATCAAATTTTGAATGACAACTTTATACATATTATCTCCGTCTTTTTCATAGGGACGTTTGCCTTTCCACACGGTTCAAGAAAAATGTGCAAAAGTAAGAGAGAAGGATGGTAAAAGTAAGGAAAAAGTAAAAAAGGTAGAGAGAAAGAGAGAAGTGTAATAATTAAGTGAACCAACCTACCATTTATGGTAAAAGGTAGAAGTGTCTCAATTGAATAAAAAGACCTCTAAATGAGTAGTATTATATAATTAATCTATATAGACTACGTGGTTGCTAATCAATCTATATATATAAGTGGATAGATTATAGTTAATTGACCTTATAAAAAGACTGTGGGCTTGAAAATCAAAATAGGAATTTTAGTTGTTTAATGCATTGATAAATATCATCTATAAAAATATATAATTTCCTTTAAATTAAAGTATAAGAATGTGATTGATAAAAAAATAGGAAGTTTAGTTTGATTGATAATTATCGTTTAGAAAGTTGATAATTTCATTTAAATTAAACTCTAAAGATCGTTTATAAATGGTAAAGATAAGTATAATCTATGACACAACCATGGAAAATTGTAAGTGCTTAGGTTTAGGTTTGAATTTAAAATTTGAACTTAAGTGGATAAAAACGAACTTAGATTATGGTTAATTGACCTAATAAAAATATTATGGGCATGAATATCACAAGATAACGACTAAATATTATGTATCTAAATTATATTATTATTAATAAGTTACGATTTTATAATTGGTTATACTATAATATATTAAATGATTATATTATATGATCTGATTTAAATCAATATAATGAGATTTCATACGAGTATGGTAATTAAGTATACTTGTTTTGAATAAGAGGGTTGAAATTGGCCCCTTTATTTTACAATTGAAGCTTCATCACTAATTTATAGAACTTATATTTAAAGTTAAACTGAATTTAGCTACGAAATAACGATCTGGTTAAACCCCTTCTTCTTATCAATTAAGTAGCATACTAAAAAAAAGGTATATATTATAGTAATAATGTTGCGTCAGAAAATAATCTAGTAATGATGTTCTAATTTAAAATAGTGGAGACATAAAACTTAGTGGTTGGAAGAGGCAATTTGAAATCCTAAATGACTCGCATCAGATTGGGACAATTCGCCATACAATTCATTTTAGCCAATAATACCATGACACATCAGCTTATGGTGTGCCTTAGTGAATAAAATAGGCAAGGCAAGTATTTAAACACCCCTTAATCGCTATAGAAATTTTATAAGTCAAAATCCACGACTTAATTTTCATACTATGAACTATGTACTATAGATTTAAGCTATCGATCCTAAATATTCCTTTTTTTTGTTTTAAGATAATCAATTATTTTAATCAAACATTGTCATAGAATTATTAAAAATTTGTACTATCACTTAACCTTTCAAGTTTAACACATGTATAAAGTTTAGAGAAGACCATGTAAACACAAAAAAAATACTCATTTTTTGTTATTAACTGTCCACTTTGACTTTATATTCGAAGTTATCTTTCCTATTTTTTCTTTGATAACTAAAACTCCATATTCATCAAACAATGAGAACTACGATTTTCTACATCACTACATGTAGTTGAAATGTAATCATACTGAGCGATTTTGGCTCTCTGATGTTAGAGTAAGTTGTAAAAACCGATGGCTTCATTCTCTTGTCGCTATCCTAAAGTAAAAGAGCATACATGTGATATCTTTTTTGTGAGAAAATGAGGGGGGGGGTAGTTGTATGAAATCATGTATCAATCCAATCATAAAAATTACCGGAATGTTGTTAACCTTGACGCCTATGTCGTTAATTAGTTCTTGATCACCACTAACGTGCATAATGACTATTATTACCTCACTTGTCGTGGAAATTTCCAACTCGTGATCCATATTAAGTTTTCGGTGGTTGATGCACTTGTAGTCCTTGAGTTTCTGCCTTTGGCGTGTGGCGCACTATCATCCACGAATATTAGCTAGTTATATAAACCGTAATAACTTCTTTTCCTTTAGAGATCTTATGCAAAGTCGATAATTCTTTTTCCTTATTGGTAAATGCCAACCTAGTTGTCCTTATACCTACAAAAGAACTCTGCCTTGACTCTTCTGACTTCCCTATAGACATTTTCATATCCTTCGACCCCCCCCCCCATATTGTCACTAGAGTCCCAATCTTCTCCTTCATTTCTCCTATGTGGTATATGCATACATAAATGTAACAAGTAAAAGGGCCTACCTATCCTGTCCTTAATTAACTATCTTACACTCGTCTTGGAAAGGTTGTTTCCCTCTTGAATGAACAACCTCGTTGAATAAATGAAAGGGATCGGAGATTCTTATTGGTTGACTCTTGTTATTAAAAGTGCTCATTGGTTTGGTCGCTTCCTCAAGAACGTCATTGATAGAAACCGCTTGCTCAATATAATTTCCCGAATTTTCATGAAAGCTAAAAAGTTTACATTTGATAACCTTTTCAAAAGGTGCTAATGCTAACACCTTTTCAAGGTCTAAAATAGATGGTCGAACGTCACTGGTCCTCGATATTGTTGGCCTTTTCTGTATAGAGACTCTTGGCATTATTTCGGTCCATGGTCAAGATATTATTGCATAAAAATAATGACTGTGTCGCAGTTTTGAGGCTCCCGTTCACAAGCTGAAAGGTTCAAAAAGCAAAAACACACAAGTTTCGTGATGTGTGTATCATTGTAAGACAATTTAGTGATATTAGTATCTAGTGGTCGGGCTGTTCAAAATTCGGTCCGGACCGGTAAAGTGGACCGGACCGGACCGGACCGGACCGGTTACAGTCTTCGGGACCGGTCCGGTCTTCGGGTCAAAGATTTTAATTTTCCGGTCTTCGGTCCGGTCCGGTCCAAAACCCTGTAAAAATCGGTCTTGAACCGGACCGGTTTTTCATTCAAAAATATGAATATCGAAGATCAAAAAATATAATTTTCTCCTTTTGTATGTTTTAGATTATATTTTATTAGTAACTGATTTAGATTAAAGTCTCAAAAAAGACCTTGAAAAATTCATTTTGAAGATTTACTTTTATAATATTTCCTTATAATGATCAAAAGTATTAAAAAGAGTGTGGAAAAGTGAAAAATCGGTCTAATTCGGTCCGGTCCAGGGTTTGGACCGGTTTTTCCGGTCCGGTCCGGTCCCGATCCACTAAAAAACGGTCTGGTCTTCGGGTCTTAAATTTAAGAATTTCGGTCTTCGGTCTGGCCCGGTTTTTTTCGGTCCGGTCCGGTTTTGGACCTGCGAACAGCCCTATCTAGTGGTGTTTCATAAATTAGGCATGCAAGTTTCATAAAGTAGAAATTACCAATTTCTTTCAACTCAAAAGCCTAACCAACTTGCAATAATCCCACCTTGAAGATGCATCTAAATTCCCAAATTTCATCATATGCAACTCAAAATCCGCACCCAATGTTGCAAATCTCAATTTCCAATAATCCAAAACTGTATAATCAATAATTATACCAGCAAGACACAGACCAAGAGATAAGATACCAAAGGACAGACAAATAACACTAACATGGACAAAAACAACAACAAACAGAGATCAAAGAATATTTGAGTGCACTATGTAAGATACTTTAAACTACGCATAATAGTTTGTTTGAAAGTGATCAATATAGCATATATACCATACAAGAGCATCCACAAGACTTCATATAAGTTTGTTTAAGTCAAAAACGAGTAAATAAAACATACCTTACATGACTTGCTACTTACGACTTGACATAGAATTGGTGGGCTAAGGCCCATTCTCTTCACCATTATTTTTGTTGAGATTACATGCATGGATATAACTTATTAATTGAACTTCAAAGAACTTATTTTAACTTATGTGAAATTGTTGGAACATATCTTAACTTATTTGAATCTATTATTAATTCCTATAAGCTTATATATGCATGAGTTGATTGAAATATTTTAACTTGTTGGAACATATCTTGGCCAACTCCTATGAACTTATACGAGCTGATCAAAGTAGGCCAACTTATAGGCACAACCTAACTTGACTCGATTTTGACCAAAAAAGACATGATAATCTAAAATTTAGACATATATCTACACTGTTGGCCTAACACCTGACCCCATTTAGTTTAGAAAACTTGGCACACAATCAAGCCGAACCATATGCTCTAGCCCAAATGGCCCACATTATGGCCCAAATCCGCCCCGACCCGCCCTTTGATTAGCCGCTACCTATACCTAACCACCTTCCTATGCCTTCCTCATTTATCAACATTGAAAATTCAAAGTCCCAACTTCTTATTCAATTCCTCTTGGCACCCTCTTATTTCCACAAGACAAAAACCCCTACTACCCTATTAGCCATTTGGCTCTTACCAAATCAATGAAAGACATTCCTTAAATTAACAAAAAGAAAAAAAAATAGAGTATAAAAAAATTAATGAGAGCACTCACAAATTCACAAAGACTCAAATATGAGACTAAATGAAGGTAAATATGAAAAAGAAAAGAAGGGGTGGAGGTGCAACCATGTCCCTCTTAGAGGGGCCAACGCCACGTGATTATTTATCATTTATAAGCTCAACCTTACCCTTCTTCTTCTTCTCTTCACTTCTCTTCACTTCTAAATTCCCCCCTTCATTTTTTTTACCCTTCTTTTTCCTCCTTCACAAGACTCTTGATAGTGGCCTATAGATTAATGGTACTACTTGGTCTTATTCATTCATCCTTTCCTCCCTTTTAACGTCCCATCACTCAAAAATCCCAAAAAAAAAATCAAAAAATATAAAGAACATAACCCTTTTGCTAAAAATATTGCAAAATTTAACACCCAATTTCCCAAATAACAAAAGAAAATTGATCAAATATGGATATAGGAGCTGGAGCATCCGAACCCGGTTCGTCGTCTCAACCAAGTAGACTTGGAGGTGATCAAGCCCCTGGTTCATCAAGTGGCGGTGGTGATGGTGGTGGTGGAGGTAGTGGTGGTAATAGTGGTGGTGGTGGTGATGGTTCTCAAGCCGCAGCACCACCACCACCACTAAGCAGATATGAGTCACAAAAGAGACGAGACTGGAACACTTTCTTACAATACTTACGGAACCACAAACCACCACTCTCTTTATCAAGATGCAGCGGAGCCCATGTCATAGAATTCCTAAAATATTTAGACCAGTTTGGTAAAACTAAGGTCCACATGAATGGATGCCCTTACTTTGGTCACCCTAACCCACCTTCACCTTGTGCTTGCCCCCTCAAACAAGCTTGGGGTAGCCTAGACGCTCTCATCGGCCGTCTTCGTGCTGCTTACGAAGAAAACGGAGGCCGACCTGAATCCAACCCATTTGGTGCACGTGCTGTTAGGATTTACCTTCGCGAGGTCAGGGAAAGTCAAGCTAAAGCTCGAGGTATCCCTTACGAGAAGAAGAAGAGAAAACGTACTTCTGCTTCTTCTTCGTCGTCTGTATCCACTTCTGCTGCCACCCCCACTACAACACCGCCAGGAAGTAGTGGGGTCCCTGGTGAGACCGGGGATGGTGGAAGCGGAAGTGGAAATGGTGGCGGTGGTGGTACTACTGTTAGTACTCCTGGTGTAGGTCCTCCTACAACTACTACCTAATTTTTTTTTATTAATTATTTTTATAATTTGACTTATTATTATTATCCTTGATCAATTATTGTCCAACGCCGGGGGATTAAATTGTGATTATATTATGAGGAAGCTAAGATAAGCAAAGCATATTATTATTTTTCTCTAATCTAAATTAATTTAAGTATTGTATATAGTACTCTGATGATCCACCATTGTTGTAGAGGATGAAGTGCCATCAATTCAAACATATGATGATGATATTGATCATCTCTGTGAATTGTGATTCATCTCCAGGTAAGAAGTCATGTTCATTTAATTTATTAACATGATTTATTATGTTTCTTTTTCTTATTTACTTTTTTCGTTTCATAATTCTTGCACAACTTGTATTTTTCGTGTCAAACTTTATAAATATTGATGCGAATTATCACCAATAGAATCATCTCAATCACTAGATTTTGACAATTAACTTTTTGTTATGATCGAATAAGTTAATGGTTATAATAGTACATTATAAACCGTGAAATAACAAGTGTTGTAAGAATTATGAAGTAGAGGGAGTATCTATTAAATGTACTAAAATTAGCTTATAAGATTATATAAAGCAGTGATTTAAGGCAAGTAATGGTAAAAAAAAGAGTTATGCAGTGCCGTCAAGAAACCCAAATCATTCCATTATAACTTAATTATTACTGGTATTAGTATGTAATTAACTGGTATAACTGAGTCATTAAGCTCTTTTTTCTATTATTATTAGACAAAGGAAATTCTCTCACATTTGCAGCTTTTGTCGTGAGTGCCTGGTAAGTCTTATCAATTTACCATAAATAAACCTGATAATTATACATTTCTTTCCTAACTTGTTTTTTTCCTTGTTATGTCAATCAATGAAATTAATGTACCACTCTTGCACACTTGATACTTCCTCCGTTTTTTATACTGCATCATTTCTCTTTTCTAAATAATCGCGTAATTCTTGTATTTTTACTCAAAATGGCAATTGGTTCTCTTTATCTCTCGCCTTTTCACATAGATTTATTAAACCTTGTCTAATCTACGTGATGCAGTAAAAAACAGAATTATTGCAGAATGGGCCTCGAAAAACGGAATTATACTAGAGGATAGGTGACTTACCCAGAAAAGAGTGAACACTTGAAGAACCTGAAGTCTTCCATTTTTAGCAAATGTCAATTTCAGCAGGTGATTTGTTGCCCCCCTGAAATCATGAAATGAACAGTTTGCTTATAATCAAATAATGAAGAGAGAGAGATTATGTTCAAAATAAACATAAAAAGAGCAAATGAAATTTGGAAAGGAAAAGGTCTAAAATTTCCAGAAAAGTTAAAGGAAGTTGATAAAACAGTTATTAAGCAAAAGAAAGGGAGTATAAAAATGTTGTCGTCCCCCCTCTTTGTCCTGTTTACTTCACCTTATTTTTACGGAACTAACTTATTTATACTAAACCGAACTATTTCACTAAAGAAAAAGGCTAAAATTGCCAGAAGAGTTAAAAGGAAGTTGATGAAACAGTTAATAAGCAAAGAAAAGGGAGTATAAAAATGTTGTCGTTGCTGCTTTAGTGTATCTTAAGATGTCCCCCTTTCACCATCTTAATTAATCTTTCAAAAATGGTCCCCTACTGAGTAGAGTGAAGAGAGTGAGTAGAGAGAGTAGAGTGAGTGAGTGAGAGTGAAAGAAAGTCATGAATTGGAATACTTCCTCATGGAAAAATTCTAATGATGAACACGTGTGGATGTGTTAGCTGCTTCTCTGAAATTTCTCTTTACTACGACTTCAGTTTCAGGTGTTCCTCCTTTTTCCTAAATCAATGTTCCATTAATCTTATATCATGCCTTCTATTTCTTTTCTTTACCTTGTTTTAGAAAGATCAATTATTCATTTTGTGCCATGATTTTAGCTTAGAAATTAAGGCCTCTTATTCTGATTTTCACATTCGAGGTTAGGGTTCGAATCCTAGAGATAGTAGGAGCGTCTTTCTTTCGTGCTCGGACTGGGGTAATCCTTGTACTATTATGTTATTTTTATTAATCAAATCCATATTTCTTTCTCTCTTTCTCCCTTCCTTTGGTTTTAACCATCTAGACACCTTTCACAAAGTTCTTTTACTTTAGTTGTTTCGGTCCATTTCGTAAATTTATAAATTTGTTGCTTTATGAAACAATTTTCATTTAAACCTTAGGTTGGTCTATCTTATGGTACTCACTCCTTCACTTGTTTCTTTGATATATCTCCTATGCAAAAGACACCTATTGATCTTCACTTTTCCCTTTTCCTTGGTATGTAAAGGTGTAGGAAGGGAGATTATTATAGAGTAGACGAACTATTAGAGTTACAAGGTAATTTATGTATTAGTAATATTGGAGAGTTGTTTTAAATTTTTAACTCAAGCAACAATAAGAGTCTTAACTCCTTGGAATTGAGTTATGTGGAGGGTTGATAATATATATTCATGAAATAATTATATACATGGACACTTTCATTGTGGTAAAAGTCATAGTCGTGCTAATGGTCATAGTGTCGGAGGAATCATTATTGCTTGCTCGAAAATACCTCTAATTCTAAAGCTAGGATTTTCGTAAATCCCTAATATGTTGAGAAATAGATAAGGAAAACAAAATGCTTATCTTCACATCGATATAACTCATTAACTCTACCAGTTGACAAGGCATGTCTCTCTCGCTAGCTTACGTCTCAACATCGTATAGCTAAGCCTCAAACTTTTTTAAGCTCAATATATACAATTGTATATAGGTCAGGAGCCTATCTAAGGTTTACAAGTAAGTAAGCAAGTAGTATATTGTTTAAGTTTATAAAATTTTAATTTTAATTTATTACTTATGTCTTGAGATCCTATATTCTAAAAATTATTACTCCCTCCGTCCCACAATAAACTTCCCATTTTTTCAATGCACACAATTTAAGAAACTAGTTGGTGGTGGATCCTTTATGATCTTTTAAATAATAAATTATCGTAGTTGATGAATTTTAAGAGTATTGTTTTGGTTTCTAGTGACATACAGTGGTGGTCTCATGTGTAAAAGTAAGTTACTTTATTATGGGAACCCTACCACTTGGAGAAATGAAAAGTTTATTTGGGACCAATATTTAGAGAGAAATGAGAAGTTTATTAAGGGACGAAGGAAGTACTATTTAAAAATACAACAATATATAAAAGAAATTTGATCACTATTGCTCACACACATACAAAATGAATCAAGTTTAAGTTTGTCCCGCTCATAAATATTTAGAGTTGATATCAAAAACTAACTAGTCGGCTACCTTCATTATCATTTTAGTGGGACCATGATTCCTAAGAATGCAATATTTTCTATGAGAGAAAGGACAACTTGTACATCAACCAATTTTAAATCTTCTTTTTCCATTATTGTTGGTGTAAATTCCTTGCAATAAAAAACAAATGCAATGTTGTTATTAATGTTTTTTAATGTTTTTGGTGAAGATAATAATTTCTTTTTGCTCTTTTTTGGCCTTTTTTGCAAGAGGGTAGCTAATAAATTAGCTATATTTATAGCATATGAGTTTGCTCACTACTCTATTTGCTTTCTCACCCCTACCCTATCTTTTCTATGACAACAACACCACAAAGAAAGAGAAATTGAGAAAGATTACAAAAGAGGAGGCAGGCACTTACAAAAAGAAAGCCATCGAAAAAAGAAAATATATATTATTTTTGAAAGGGGATAACAGAAATATATTTAATTGCCTCTAAGGCTCTAATTTGATTGGTAACCCCCACTCTTAATTTATTTTAGTGAAAAAGGAGTAAAATTAAGATAAAGAAAACCATCAACTCAATGAAAAGGACCAATAGCCAACCGTTGGTTTGTTTCCATTTATATATGCTTAATTTTTTAATTTATTTGCTAATTATAATATTATATGGAATTCATATTTTGGTTTTTTAATTCTTCAATGATTACCGGCAAGACCCACCAAAGATCCCCTCTTTTAATTACTTAATTCTCCTTTATTAATTGTCCCCTCATCTCCAATGAAATCATGCATGCATCATTGTTATTTATTTTGCATATTCGTACTGTATCCTCTATGCAAATGGTGCAATAATGTGTATTGAGTAGTAAGTACCTCTATAACAAATAATACTACTTCTATGTCTAATCAAAAATCAATTAGTGGAAACATTACATAGATAAGGAATAATACATGTCATTGTCTTTTTGCTTTATTTTCTCCCTTAAGGTCCTTAATTAGTTTGTGCAACCCAAAAAACATATGCATAATCTTATATTTTGAATCACCTCTCAATGATATTACGATATATTATACTGCACAAAAAAAAGATATGTCTTCATCTTATATTTGTGATAGAAAGAAAATAAGACTAGTTTATAGCAAAAGACCAACCTAACTCATCCTTATCGAATGACATATGATCAAGAAAATATATCATTAGAAGAACAAACTAACACAAGAGACTAGATTATTGTGTTTTGGATTAGTAATGTAATTCGCAGCTTGATTAGCCATCAAAAGAAATATAGTAGTTAAGTTGATAACATCCACCCTAATATCTCAATTGATGTTGCTATTAGCCCATGAAATTTTCTAATTGCACTTAATAGAAGTTAATAACCAATAGATTGTCACCTTTTTCGATGACATTGGGATTTCAATTAACATGGTTCCTTTAAGCCCTTTTCTAAGTGCTAAGGTTTCAACTTGGATAATAAAAGTGCTTAAACTAAAAGCCTTGGCTCCTGTTAGGCATAACTTGTCAGAATGATCGCTAATAACAAACCCTAAAATCGTTTCTATTTGATGGAGCTTAATATCATCGGAGTAAGTATTATAGCATTATTAATTTTTCTTTGCAAATGACTTATGGTATTATTAATTAGAGAAGGTATCCCTTAATGCAACTATAAGTCATTGACAAAACAATTACAGAAATATTTTGGTTATTAAAGACGATCATATAACTTGTTTTGATTTTCACCACGCTTACTCCTAACTTATCTATAGAAGTAGCAATAAATTAAAGCAATTTTTCGAACTCTATTTATTTTCAGTCATGTGAGAATGAGACTAAGTGATGCGCTGATTATAAGACTTAAAGAGTGGAAGAGTATCAAATCGTGAGAAGTAGGGGGGGAGTACCTAAGACGAATTGGATGAAGGTATGTAATTGAAAGTGATGTAGGTTTACTTGGGAATTGGGATTGATGTGAGTATGGCATTAGAGCGAGTTGGGTGGAGGGAAATGATTCACGTGGAAGAAGGGGTGTAATTACCTTATTTATTTGTTTAACTTTAATGCGTGTGTTCGTCTTCGTGTTTGTCCTTTATTTGTCGATGTTATCTCTTTTTTTCATCGGTTTCAGATGAAGACTTATGTTAGCCGACCCAAATCATTTTTGGAATAAGGCTTGATTGTTGTTGTTGAAGTATAGAGAACAAATTCTACATTTAATCCTTTTCTTTATCCTTTAACCCTAAGATTTATATATACATGTATTTTGTTTGAGGTTGGTGTCATATTTGTTATAGTGACTTATATACTCTCTTTTATTTAGGTGAGTGACTTATATACTCTTTAAAAAGGTAAAATAGTTAAAGAAAAATTGCCTTTTTGAAGAGATTAAAAACTTTGGCTAACTTCCTTTTCCACTATGGTCTTTTGCCCTTATTCAATCCAAGGAAAATGAACAGGTCTTCCTTGCACGTATGCATTACTACTATAGTAATCTATACACACCCACAAACTTGAATATGAGAGAGAGATCAGAGATGACAGAGAACTGGCAATGTGTTTTTGCATGGTCAAGATCTAGAATCTGAGAACAAGCAAAGGACAAAGAAAATGTCAAAAAAACCAACCGTACTACTCCTGATTGAATGCATCTTTTTATAATTATGTGCTTTTGAAAGATCATCAAATTTGCATTACTCTTCTTTGTTCTTTTCTTCTCTACCCATGTTGGTAGCTAGTACTAGCTACTTGGCTACTACTTGGTAGCTACATACCCACATGTGATTAAAGTTGAAGTTGGAGGCTCTGAATTTAATGAACGATTTTCATAAAGCATTTAATTCAGAGTCTCTCTTCCATCCGAAATTGAAATGAGTACCATGACAATATTATAATGTGATTTTTCAAAATAAGATATCTCATTTAGGTCATAATAGATTAATAGATGGTGCATTATACTTTCTCTCACAGTTGTGTCGCTGGATACGTGGAAGAACTCACATTTTAAATCTGAGAATATGAAATTGTATATGAATAGTTTAGATCGTTCTAATCCAAGTTTAGAACGTGCTAATACCGAAGTTATCATTTCTTTCCTATATATAGTCACATAATTTTACTTTCACGTATTTCGAAGAATACACGCCATCTTAGCAAAATATACAATTATGTCGATTTAGAGTGCAATGTGCTAATATCGAAGCTAACATTGATGAAAAAGCCAACCCACATAACTATTTAATCGTTCTTGGAAAAGAAAGATCCACGGACCATAGACCTTATTTGACTAAAGCAAATTAAACAAAGTAAAGAAAAAATCTTAAAGAAACAAGGTGTACGAGTAGAGTTTGCCTATGTAACCAATTTCTTAATCAATACTCATCAAACCAACCAATGCATCCAGCATTAAAATAAGATTTTCAAGTAGAATTTAGTTGCATGCAATCATCTATGATTTTTTTTATAAAAAAAATTAGCATTTAGTACAATATAATTAAATAAACTAAATAAAAAATGGACAATAATTTGGTAGGGGATTAAAAGAGAAGAGACAGAGAAGGAAGGAGTGGGGTTGTGGGGGCAACGGGGATAAGCAGCAGTGAGTAGTCCTATCCACCCGCGCGCTCTCTCGCATTGTCATTCATGTCATTGACGTTTGGTCTATAAACAGAATAATAATACTCCCCTTCATTGTTCTCCTCTTCCTTCCTTTTGTGGGTCCTCAAACCCTTCATGGCTTCATCCTTCTTCTTTGCTCTTGTTTTGGTTATTTGCCGCCATCTTGGTCATTTGAGAATTTGTAGGTGCACTTGCTTTACTTTAATCTTACTTTAATCAATAAGTTTTAGTTTTAAGAGGTTTATATATATATAATTCTAACATATTCTGATAAATTCTAATAAGCTCTGACTGAAGGTTTTTGTCTTTCGATCATGTGTAATAATCTAAGTATAAATTAAACATGTTATGGAGATATGTTCGGTAAGAGGACCATAACGTTTTGTTAGAAGCTTATTACGGTATGTTGCATAATAATTGGACCGTCTACTAATATCATTGGATCTTATGACTATGAGGTCAAGCAAGTAGTAATAAATGGATGAAAAGGGAAGTTATGGAGGAAAGGTGGAAGATTATGGAGTAAAAGATGGTTGGTGATTAAGTCTCATAACGTGTGACATTATGAGCTTAATAAAACCTCCTACAATTAACTCTATATAAGATAGTTTTTACATAAGGAGAAGGTGCACTTCAATGATCATCTTTTCATTCTCTAAAATCAGTTTTTGAGAATCTCCACTCCATCTTCCTCCCATTTTCGGTCCTCCTAATCCGCAAAAGTAAGGAGTGATTTTCATCCCTTCTTTCGTACTAGCATACATGGTGATCCGATTGTTGCTTGTGGACAAACAAATAGAGGAACGACACTTGACATTCTTAAAAGATCTCCATAATGGATTTTATGTAAAAAAAAAACCTACAATCAAACACGAATTCATTTTTTTTGAAAGAAATTAATATGAACCCTAACTTTTTTCCCCAAATCAATTGTTGTTAATTTCACACAAAATATACACAATGGTTGTGAGTAATTAAGTGGGAGGGGACAGAAAATTTCGACCGTAATTGTCAGGCGGCATTACCACCGGACCGACGATGGTTGTGGTGACACCTAGGCTGCGCAATGCACGCGTTAGCCTTTGCGAACCCCCTGCATTGGTTGCACGCTTCTAGTGCAGTGGGCATGCGCCTAGTGTGCTATTGTAGGCACCAGCATCGGCAGGCTATCGTGGTGGTGGCGGCCGACGGTGCAACGTTGTGGTGGCTGGTCGCAAGTGGTAGTGGTGTCTTGGCACTGCCGCTGCCAGTTTTATTAGAAAAAGGCATTATAATTTTTTTAGTGTGTTGTTAGCAAGGGTGTTCATTTCAGATTATCCGATCCGATCCGAAATTTTCGGATCGGGAGAAGTGCGATCCAAATCCGATCCGAAAATTTCGGATACCCGGATTATCCGATCCGATTTTTATGGGGGAAAAAAGTTTAAAATCAAATTTATTTAATGGAAAATTTTACGGATATTTCGGATCGGATAATTATCCGAAAGATATCCGATTTTTAAAATATTTTTCGGATAATTCGGATTTTTAGGATATCCGAAAAAGCCAAAAGGGTGATCCGAAAAATTTCGGATATCCGATCCGAATTATCCGAAACACAATATTTCGGATCGGATCGACCGGATAGCGGATCGGATCAGATATTTGTGAACACCCCTAGTTGTTAGATGCCACTACCTCCGTTTTTTTTAAATACTTCATCAGTTTCTTTTTAATTGCAACAAACTCAAGTGGGTGGACGTCCTTGGCAAAATTTTGGTGTGAGTATGAAATGGATGGAGAGAGAAAGTGGGGCATGTGACAAGGAGAGAGATAGAGAGAAATGACTTGTAAAAAAGGAAAGAAAACATTTGTTGCAATTAATTTGATATTTTCATTTTTGGCAAATGTTGAAATTAAAAAGAAACGGAGGAAGTATATACATTTGCTTTTGCGCGCGAACCAAGGAAAAAGTGAAAAAGTAAGAGAGAAGGATAGTAAAAGTAAGGAAAAAGTGAAAAAGATATAAAAGAAGTAAAGAAAAAGTAGGAGAGAAATATAATAATTCGGTGGACCAACCTTCCATTTATGGGAAAAAGGTAGAAAGGTACCAATCAAAAAAATACCTCAAAATAGAAAAATGTGCATATTAAAAAAAAGGGAGGGAGTAATATAAATGGTTGTTAATATAAAAGTTACAATGGAAATTGTAAGTGTTGACTTAGGCCTGTTCATTTCAGCTTAATTTCAGTTCAGTTCAGTTCAGTTCAGTTCAGCTCAGCTCTAATCAGCTCAGCTCTAATCAGTTCAGTTCAGTTCAGCTCCAATCAGTTCAGTTCAGTTCAGTTCAATTCAGTTCAGTTCAATTCAGTTCAGTTCAGTTCAGTTCAGTTCTTCTATAACCATTTTGTTAAATATTATTATGTTGGTCTAATTTATTTACTAATTGCTCTTATTATTATTATTATTATTATTATTATTGTTATATTATTTTTATTTTTATTATTATTTATTTTTATATCATTATTATTGAGTATTATTATTATTATCTGTATATTATTTTGTTTATTATAGCTTTATTAATTATTATTACTATTATCATTGGGGAGGAACATAGTTTAGGTTAAAAGCACAAATAAACCCGCGTTTTCAGCCCATAATCCAATCAAATCACGTCAAAACGGTTTATGATGTCATTTTGCACGATCCGACCCAATAATTTATTACTAGACATTAATATATGATTAAATCTAATTATTAAAATAGTAATATTAATTTAATTTAATTCTTAGATATTATTGTTATTATATAATCATCATTAGGTATTAATATATTAATACAAAGACTATAAAATAATTTTTATTAATTATCATTATAAGTATTAATCATTATTATTATTAATTTATGATTATTAATATTATTTATTTATAATTATCATTTAAAAATATCCAAAATACAATTATTATTATTCATTAATAATTATTCATTATTATTACTTATCATTATAATTATTATTTAATATTCACATTATTATTGTTTAAATATTATTTATATATTTATTAAATTCAATTCAATTCAATTCAATTCAATTCAGTTCAGTTCAGTTCAGTTCAGTTCAGCACGAATCAGTTCAGTTCAGTTCAGCTGTTTTCAGTAAATCTAAACAGACCCTTACTATTGTTGTTACGGAATTTGTAAAGCCATTTTTTTTTTAAATATTTTGAGTATATTATTCCAATATTGCAAATTGATTATTAATGGGGATTAATTTCTTATTTAAGTCATAATTGAATTAAAATAATAATCTTTGAATTAATTAGTTAATTATATGTGATAATTGACTAGTTAATTTTATGTGATAATTGACTACTCCCTCCGTTCCAAAATGTTATACCCATTTGGAATATGGGGGAAAACCAAGGCAAATAGAATCATAGGAGAATCTTATGTTTATTTTAATAATTTTCATGTACTTTTTTTTGTCCTTATTAGTAAAAGTAAGAGAGAGAGATTCAAATGTGGGGACCATTAAAGTACAAATGAGTAAAAGGTAGGTAAATATTTAGATATTGAAGGGTAAAATGGGGAGAAAAAATGTATATAAATAGAAAAGATTCTATATGGGTATATCTTTTTGAAACGGCCTAAAACGGAAAATGGGTATAACATTTTGGAACGGAGGGAGTAGTTAATATGAAGGGGTTATTAAGTATATGGTAACTATTATTATTTATTATATTAATATTTTTTCCATGTCAATTATTTTGATAATTGCTTGTTTATATTAATATATATGATTAAATGTCATGGAATGTTATATTTTAATATAATTAATATATAAAGGGTTATTACGTTTCGAAGTTGTTAGATCTAATAGTTGATTAAATTTGTTAGATTAATAATTTATCTAAGGTACTAACTATATGATTTAATATGAGATTAAATCTTGATGGTGTTATTATGTTTTGAAGTTGTTAAAACATGATAATTTAATATTAATAATTCATTAAAATACATGTTTATACTATATATTTATGGAAACATTTAATTTTGCATTTAAATATTGTCTTTAGATGCTTTCTAAGTGTATTATGTTTGTGATTTATTAATTATGTTATGTGTTCACTGGTAATTAAATCAACATAAAAATTCACTTAGGTCCCTAAAATAAAATTTAGGGTTGTTGCCTTTTCAAACAAACGCCTACTAAATTGATCGTTAGTAATAAGTTCTGCCAAAACAATAGTATTACTTCCAATCTTGGGCTAAGTAGAGTAAATTTTGAAATTTGCATGTTTAGTTTGGTTTGGCTCAACAAAATTATCAAAACGCAAAAGGGATGGGTTTATGTTGGGGTGACAAACTTTGTCTAGCATTAGGAAGGCTCTCCCAACGTTGTGGGTAACTTCCTTTTATGGGAGCTATAATCACCTTGGCAATCACCATCAACTAAGAAATAAAATTGTCATAATTAGTAAAAGAGTTTACTTACCTTTTAAACTTGATTTTAAGTAGATGCCAAAGTCCACGTAGAAATCATGTTTGATAGGATCTTATAATTACTTGATTTAAAAGGAACACTTTGAAATTGCTCAAGTGCATGGCTTTTATTTTAAAATATTTTAAAAAAATTAAAAGCTATTATGATTAACATAATAACATACTTATTACTTTTACATCTTCCTTCTTTAAAACAATATTAAGTAGTAATACATATTTTATTTTAAGTACATTCTATATCGATCTTGAAAGGGCCCTAATTAATTGTTTCGTCTGTGTCCCAAAAAGGTCCAGAACGTGCCTGCTGATAGAAGCATAGGCTGCCCGTTATGGAAGAGCATCTCAGCGATACAGATGGTGCACCTTTACAAACACGGCACAGGCTCGACGAAGTTTTGAGGCTTGGCTATTCAATAGAGTCAATTCAATAGAGTTAAGTGTGTAACTGGTTGAGGAAACAAAGTGTAGGGTCTCTTCAAAGATTAAAGCCTTAAGTGAAGGAAGATGTATCATTGATTTTGGACTTAACTTGGTTTAATTGTTTTGCCTGTGGCCCTCTTATATTTTCATAATTTAGATATAACTGTTCTATTTTTAGATTACAATAATCCTGCAAATTGTTCTCCCAATTAGTTCTATGATATCCCCTTAACATTTACATTTAAGTAAAAAGTCTAGTAGGAAACCACCTACTTTCAAACCAAAATTCAGGCAAGTGCTCATACCTAATATTATGAAGACACGCAACAATTCTAAGTATAATGACAAGATTAATTCATTTAGTAATCATCTTTTTGAATAATTTACTAGTCAATTTTATCCAGTTAGTAAGTCTAATGAGTTATATTTTAAAATCGTCTGATGGGGTTCGAGATCCAAAAGGAAATAAGGAAAGGAGTGAAGACAGGGATGACTAGGTTGGCTCGAGGGTTTGGATGGCATATGTATGGTGCTATTGTTAGGTCAGAGTAAGATTTTGAGATCACTTCAGATTCATTCTATATATTATACCATCTATTCTAATACTCCCACCGTAACATAATAGTTGCAACAATTTCCTAAAATGGGTGTAACATATTACTTGCAATAATTTTCCATCTTTCTTATTTTGGTAAATTTTATCACATGAAATAGTGATGTGATTTTTGGTCCCCATCCACTTTTGTACTCTTTTTTTGTTGTTTTCTTTCTTTCCCTCATTTTATCTCTTTAACCCATGTGATTTCTCTCTCCTACTTTTATTAATCAACTCACTTATCCATACTTAACATATTATGCCTAGGAATCCCCCCTAGTTCAATTGTTGCAACTATTATGTTACGGAGGGCGTATATTTTTTACATTTATGACAAAACATTTCTCCCCAATGGCCGTACTCACAAAATCTAATTTTTTTTTACAAGGAAGCATAGGAGTTTGAAAAATAAATTACTTGGTAATTGCTAAATGTTTTTTCTAATGATTTAGTACTTCTAAAAACATTATTTTTAACATTAATATCAAACTATTAATGTGCACCTGAGACTGCCACTAATGGAAATAACGTGGTTAGCTCTCAAGCCACTAAAATTGAATAAATTTGTAATCTCGGACCAATAAATATGATAAAATCATCACACTAAATTTGGAATTTTTTCCTTAACTATAACTTTTCCTTAGAAAGGCGATCTTGCTTTTTGCGTCTTTATTGATGAAAATGCACTGGAGTTAAACCCGATTAATTTCTATTAATTTATGCTAAAAGTTTTGTAAGAAAATGACTTTTTTTTTTTAACTCAACGATCCCCCGAGTATATTATTGTTGCATCTTTAATTCTAATGTCTTAATATTATACTAGGTTTCGCCATGAAAACATGTTATTCGATTGTTGTGTTATCTTGCTTCTTCTGAAACGGCTTTTTTTTACAATAAGCTATTATCACATTTGTTACATAGGAGTACAATAGATTTCCTCTTGCAATTGGGACCATTGTGGTTAGAATTGGAGACAACGAAGCTAAGTACGAAACAGCATAAATTTTAGACTCTTTAGGGTACTTGTATAAGGACAGGGGTAGAAGACTTTAAGGCTTTGCTTTGATAACTCGTGAGCTTGGATCTTTTGTAGAACTCCATGTAAAATCTAAATACTGTCCATTATGTTTTAACAAACACGAAAAGAGAACAAATTTCTAAATCTCTCAAGATTTTGTGGCTCCATATAGGGGCCCTCATATGAGATGCTTTGCTATCGTTGTTGAAAACTTTTTCATAGGGGCGCCGACAAACTCTTTGAATAAGCATTATTAGCTTATTTGTAATGCATAACCATATAAAAGGGAAGAAAAAAAAGGCAAAGAAATCAAGCATATAGGATCTTATACTCGATATCATTTGATTTTTTTGATCGATGGACACTTGCTTTTCTAGTAGATGATCAAAAGAATTTACAAGTCAATAATAACCAAGGAAATATGAAAATATGGAACATTTTATGTGGAGAATAAGAGCAAATCGATAATGCTGCGATTGGGCCCACCTCAAGGTTAGTTATGAAATAACCCTATAGTTTTCCACATAACATGTTGGGTAAACAATCAAGCTAGACAAAAAGGAACCCGATATGGCAATAAAACTACTAAAATCGTTATCAATAATATAGTGCGTAGACCTACAAAAAATACCCCATATACCAAAACTATGCGAAAAACTGAAATATGGTAGTCTTCGACTATTTTTTAGCATAACAATCAAGAGGCTCAGGGACTTCAAAGCTAAGTGCGGAAAAAAAGCCGTTGCGGCCATGTACATGTCTCGACCATTCCAACAATAAAATGTGCAAAAATTCATCGGCAAGGTAAAGAAAGGAGAATACTGCGCCATCAAATTCCACCCTCTGGTCAAATTCTCTCCTAAATTCAAACTAAACAGTTAACCCTGCATTCTCAACATCAGCATCACCCATTCCAGTATCATCTTCCTCTTCACTGTCCTCGTCACCACTCTTCTCTTCATTACTAATACGCAATTTGTCCATTTCGGCTAGGAGCAATTTATCATCCTTTTCGCTCACCTGTATCACAAAGGAAACAAGCAATCAAACTCCCTCAGACCAAACAAGAAATAGAAGGAAACGGAACACACAGACATCCCCCCCATCCCCACCACCTGAAAAAAAAGAAAGAAAAGGAACATAGATAAAGAGGAAGAATCGATCAATTACAGTTCTAGGCGCATCCTTCACCACCAGTTTTCCTTTGTGACGTTCAATTGCTTCAGTACAAGCTACAATTGCCTTGCTCAGCGTTGAAATACCTTGTTCCTACAAGGATTACCAAACCATAACTTAAGCAAAGGTAGCTCAAGAGTTGAAGATCTAAAAAGGAAAAAATCAACACATAATGTACAACTAGTCAATAACAATTTAACAGAACAAGCAGAACAGGAACTTTTAAAGAGCATAGTGAGTGCTGCATAAGCATTTCTATATCATACAATAATTCTTCAATTTGAAATAGTTTTAAAATGATTAATAAAGATATACTAACTCCGTTCCTTTAGGAGCTCTACTTCTATTTTGCACGGAGGCTCCGTTTGGTAGGGCGTAAAACATTTTCTTGGAGAACTGTTTTCCTCAATTTTCAGTTTTTGCGTTGTTTGGTTGGCAAAGGAGTGTAAAACCATTTCCCTTAGAGTAAAATAGCTCTCCCAATGATGGAAAACCATTTTCCCTTCAACATGAAGGGAAAACTATTTTCCTTCTTTTTCTTTTCTTACCTCCCTTTTGCACTCCTCTCACCACTTCCTTTCATTTTCGTTTCTTTCTTACCGAACAATGGAAAACTAATTTAGCAAATTGTATTTGCCATTGAAATTGCTTTCCATGAAAATCATTTTACATTGAAAAAGTTTTACACCCAACCAAACATAGCCTAAGCACGTTAGTTAAATATTTTGTACCAGCCTTATATAGCGTGCAAAATAGTTGCATACAAGGATTTTGGAGAAATGAAAAAAAATAACTAAAAAAATTATATTTAGTTAAAAAAGAAATACTAAAAACTTACATTTCTTGATTATATAAACTTTAACTTCCTTAATTTATTAACTTTGTTTTCTTTTTTTTTTGTTGTTGTCCACTCATCTCTTTCCTTATGGTATAGAGATAATTACAATTACCCACGTGTTTCTCAAAAAGTAAGAGAAAAGAACTGATCACTTCTGGGTGTAAAATGAGGATGAGTAGACAATTGAAACAGCCTCGTAGTAGTCTTGCTTCACAGATTGATGTGACTCCTAAGTCCTCATATCTCAATTCTTTATTTAGATGTAACTGGAACATCAGAACACAAACTAGAGAAACGAAGGACTCCCATATAGTTCAGCAGTCAGCACATAGTCAAACGTTCAGCTAATTATCAAAGAAGAAAACTACAGACAGGACAGAATAAGAACAGAATAATATAGAATAAAAACAAGATGGTCGGGTCATTCAGCATCCATATAAAGCAGCAAAGCATCCACAGGAGAGGCGCAAAATGTCTTCAAAGGAACTGCTAGATCCATACTCTAATCATGGAGCTAACATTATAAGCATCCATATAAACAAGCAATGAACCACAGAAAAGGAGGCATAATGTCTTCAAAGAAACTACAAGACCCATACTCAGAATTAAAGAACAAACCTTATCAAGAGTCTGTGTGGTTAGGACATATAGCGGTGGTGCAACTAGTTTAATTTTCACAGGGCAGTCTTCCGTTCCAGCAGCTTCAGCTTTACGCATGGCTTCCTGCAAATCATTATATAAGCAGTATGGTCATTCAAACTCGGTCAAACAAGATAAAGGTATGAACTCGAGTTGTTCAAGATTAAAGACGGGCCCTATCAGGAAATTTTTCAAAAGAAAAAAGATTAGAAACTGCCATTTCCATAGCTCGATCAAGGACCAATAACTAATATGGATTAATCACAAATGCCTACAGAAGTTCAGGGTACAAGTAACGATGACAGGTGTATCAGAAACAAATAATCGAAGCCAGAAGAGAAAAATCCATCTCTATAAAAGAAAGTACAGCGTCCAGAACAGAAGACATCAACACTCAGGCAGTTGTGACAGAAACAAACACGGTGATTTTCAGCCTAATACTGCAATACCTACATCATGTTAACTTTGCTCAACCACACAAATTAAAAAAATGATAATAATTTAAAAAACGAACATCTTACCTTAATATGAAGCACTCCATCAAACTGGAAACATTTCATTTCGATATCAGCACGAATTTTCAGAGGCTGAGGAGTCATTCTTCGTTTGATATTCTTAACCAGAGCATCCTTAATCTCTGGGGTCACAGCATGAACAACTTTCGTAACCTGCAGTACAGGCATATCAGACATGAACCAAACATATCATGAATGAAAAGTGAGGGCAGTTTCGCATACCTCTTGACCATCAGAACCGGTTTCTTTGACTTCATAAGTAAGTGGATCCAAAATTGTGTCGGGGTCATTCACTATTGCCTTGAATGCCTACCATCAAAATAAAAAAAGTATAAAAGAAAATTATCAAAATACAAAAACCTGAAAGTGTGCTCAAAACAGGGGAAAAAAAAGCAGATGCACGTTCCAGTAATGTTCACGATGACGCGTAAGCAGCTTGGAACAGATTAATGGAACTTACACTACAAGATTTTTGACCCCAAATATGCACTTTAATATGACCTATTGTTAGGTCATATATAGGGTGAATACATTATTACTTCAAACATAAAATCCTCAACCTATTAATAATGTATTACCTTCATTCCATTATAATTGCATCATTGAGAGCTTTTACACTGTTCCCAAAGCTTCCTTTGAGCTTATATTATGCTTTTACATAACGACAAATATAGTCATGCGGGATCTTATTAGATTTATCTCGATATATACTTAATCAATATCCACTTTTTGTAAATTTTTCTTAGACACCAATAAAGATATAAATGTTCAAAGTTGTACATTGGAAGGCGTGAAAGTTCTCAGCGTTGCAATTAAAATGGAACAGAAGAAGTATATAGATAGTAAGTCATATATATTACCTAAGTAGAAAGCCTACGTCACATTTTTATCCTTTCTTTGTTGTGTGCATAATTTTTTTGGCCAATTATGATAAAAAACTCTAATGCTTGGAGACTTATCATTACTATAACGGCCGATACGACAAGATGGACGTGATTTTCATCATAGTGCTACGTAACGGCATTTCGCAGAACGGAAAGTTCAAAATCCGTTGCGTAAAGGTGGAGTTTCATTCCATGGCTCAGATATAAGAAGGAAACATGATGTCGAGAATGCAATGCTTACCTCAAAAGCGTGTCCATACTTACGATACAAAGGCCATCCAATGTGTACATACAATTCCTGCAAAATAGGGAATTTGGCTTAATATAGTCTGCAAGAATACTTGCCATCATGTGATTTTCATCCACTGCACAATTCAAAATTTTCATCTTCAACTCGGAAAAAGGCAAAACCCCTAATTAATAAAAGAAGAGGTAAGATCAAGGTGGTACGTTATCCAAGGGTATCCAGCAACCCCCCCCCCTCCTCCTCCTCTAGATAAACATAAAATTAACAAGTGGTTTTTGAGTCCATGTACCCCGATTCAAGACGCTGATAGTAATATCCAAGTAGAAACAAGTATTGAGGACTTCCCACAACTGATTAGTGAACTTTAATTGGGTCTAACTAAAGGCAACTAGTTCCTCTAATCACAGGAGGTGCTTGGTAATGGCTTTTGACTTTAGTCCTTTTGATGTGGTAAAAAGGCAATAAGTAGCTTTTGAAGTAGTTGAAAATTTTTCAACCAAAAAATGTTGTACGGCTTTTTGTGTTGATTTTTGGCTTTTGCTTCCATTTTGTACTAAATAGTCAACACTAATTGTTGTCTTTACCAAACACTTCTATAAACTGCCAAAAATAATTAAAAAAAAAGGTCAAACTAGCCACTACAAACAATCAACATACCAGGGCCAATTCCTTTTTCTTTGAAATAAAGACGGAGGTGAGACTAAGAGGGGAAGAAATCTTCCCAAAAACCCCTCACAATCTTATAAAAAACAAATCATTAGAAGACTTGCAATTAAAATTCACATAAGATAAGAAGAAGGCCACGAATGATTGATCAATAAAATCTACTAGCTAGCATAGCTAGAGAACCTCCAACGCTGACAACATAAGAATAACAACCATTAAACATACGCAACAGTCAACATCCAAATTGAAACTTGACATCGGTAAAGTAACATAAGAAACATCAAACAGAACCTTCCTTAGTAATTGACTACTATCGAAATTATTTGGACCATATTTCCCAATATCATCCAGATGTTCATTGATATACCAGTTAATGTACAAAAATTAAGTATTCTCTAAGTTTGATAAGATCAATGAACATAAAAATCATCAAATAGCTAGTTACTCACATAACTCATCCCCCAAAAATATCAAGATTAAGCGAATTAATCTTTGCCAATAACACCATTAGTAGACAAAAATCCAAATTTGAACAATAATCATTAGAGCTTTCTTAATATGCCATCTAAATGTCAACATGAACAAGTCTTCACATACCTTGGCCTGTTCTCCCCCCGCTTATTTTCGGCTCAATTTAGTTATTTTGAGCTAAGTTATTTAGTTTGTTCATTCAACTTTCTCATATTTTACTCTTCCTTTCCAATCAATTCGTTTTGCCTTTCCGGTTCTTTCGGTTCACTTCGATTATGCCGAGGAGAACACGCCCTAATTAAACTTTTCAAAACCACATACGTGTTTTCACTTCATAATTAAAAATCACATAATAACTTCTAACAAAAACACATTGCTCCGCGGCATTTGCATAAACCTACCACAACTATATTGAACAATAAATCCACAAACAACACTAACAATCTCCAACTCCACGTTCATAGTCTCGGCACCATCAAAGGTAAAATTAAACATCAAACAACAAAAAAAAAAAAAAAGATAGAAACTTATTACCTCCCAAGTCCATGTTAACTAAAAATCACATACGTATTTTCACTTTGTAATTAAAAAAACACATAGTATTTTCTTATGCTCCGCGACGCACAAAATAATTTGCATACAAACCTACCACAACTAAGGGCCTTCTTAATATGCCATCTTAATATGCCATCTTAATGTCAAGATGAACAAGTCTTCACATACCTTGGCCTGTTCTCCCCCCACTTATTTTCAGCTCAATTTAGTTATTTTCATATAAGTTATTTTCAATTTGCTCATTCAACTCTGAACAAAACTTTTACTCTCATATTTTACTCTTCCTTTCCAATCAATTCGTTTCGACTTTCCGTTTTTTTCGGTTCAGTTCAATTACACCGAGGAGAACTCTCCCTAATTAAACTTATCAAAAGCACATACATGTTTTCACTTCATAATCAAAAATCACATTACTACTTTAAAAAACACGCATTGCTCCGCGGAGCACAAAATAATTTGCATACAAACCTACCACAACTAACAGCCTATTCTCCCCAGCTTATTCCAGTTCAATTCAGCTCCGGACAATACCTTTACTCTCACATGTGACTAGTCAGTTCGGTTCAATTCACTTTTTTATGCCGAAGAGGACAGGCCCTAAAAATCACATACGTATTTTCACTTAGCGACGCACAAAATAATTTGCATACAAACCTACCACAACTAAGGGTCTGTTCTCCCAAGGTTATTTTCAGTTCAGTTCAACTCTTGACAATACTTTTACTCTCACATATCACTTTCCAATTCAGCTCAGCTATTTTACGCCGAAGAGAACAAGCCTTAAATTGACGACAAATCCACAAACAAAACAGTAACAATCTCCAAAACTAACAATCTCAGCAAACACCAATCATAAAACTAAACATCAAACAAAAAACAAAAAGAGAGAAATAGGATACCTCCAAATCCATGTTCATAGTCTCAGCAACATGACGCATAATAGAGTGAACAAGCTTACTCTTATTATACCTTTCTTCACACTGAGAAATATCTTCTTCAGAAACCCTACGTTTACTAAGATCGATATAACCTTTCTCTTTATCAACCCTAAGTACCATTACAGGTTCAGTACGACCAACACGAATTAGACTGTTAACACTCCTTATTCTACGACGAGATAGTTCAGAGAATAGGATCATTCCTTCAATGTTATTGTACTCTAATAGTGATACATATGCTCCCATATCTGCTATATTCTTCACTTGTATCATTACCGCCATGTCTACTTCTGGATACCTTGATTCGTACATTCTGCACTCTAAGTTTGGTCCGCCGCTCGCCATTGGAGATGGTTTTCCGGCGAAATTAGGGTTTTTTTGGGGGGAGGAGAGAGGAGAGAGGAGAGAAGGAATTCTTAGCGTAATGTGGTGAATTGATTTCTCTTTTGGTTCTTTTTTGGGTTTTTATTTATACGTCTTGATTCCTTTTATTGTGAGGTTTTTGTGTAAATAGAAAAAGGAGTGGGATTCGGTGAAACGGCGTCGTTTTTGGGTGGGATTACTGAATTTAGGGTTTTAAAAAAAAGGGTTTCGTCAACAGCAGGATTCGAACCTGCGCAGGCAAAGCCCAACAGATTTCGAGTCTGTCTCCTTAACCACTCGGACATATTGACTTCTTGTTGGGCTTACTCTGATTTTTAAGTATTAATTCAATTCCTTTGTTGTGATAATTACAGTTTTAGATGGATAAAAGATAATGGGGTGTTTGGTAAATGGCTTTAATGTTTGAGTTTTAAAATAGATAATTAGACTTTTGGATGAATAGTAAAAGATAAAATTTGAATTTTAAAAAGATGATAAGACTTTTTCATAAACAAAAGATAAAATTTGAGTGTCGATAAACTACAAGAATCATTATAATCTATAACTAATTGTAACTTTAGTCGCATAACTCAGAAAATAATATTTTTTATTTTGAACTCGGATCGAAATATACTATAAAATATGATCTATATATATGAAACTTTTTTTTGTGAAATTCAACGCGCCACTTAGGATTGTCATGTCACAAAATATTTTTGGTATTATATTTTTAAAAAAGATAATTTGACTTTTAGATAAATAAAGATAATGTTTGGGTTTTAAAAAGTAATTAAGTTTAAATTTTAAAAAGATTATAAGATTTTTGCATAATAAAGCTAGTAATATATGACTTGTGGCAAAAAGGAAACTCTAGATTTATAAAATGGGAATAGTACAAAATCTTTCCAAAAAAAATATATTGCGATGGTATTTAGCAAGTTTTGTTTCTCATAAATAGACAAAGTCACCTTCTATTAACTTTCTATGAAAATTTTGCTTTCCTTATTGACCAAAAAAACTTTTACATTTAGGAATTTATTACTTCTCGTGTTAGATCAAACTGTTATTGGTTTATCCAAGGAAATAGAAGGATTCTTCTAAAGAAGTTGTTTGAAGATGTATACTCATTATTCTTGATTTCCTTAGAAGAATCATTTTCTTTCATGGGATAAATTAATTTCCTTAATCTGGTCATTTATTAATTCAAATTAACTATTTGAGGGCTCGTTCGTCATTTCGATTTATAGTTGTCAGTTTTCAAATCACAAATACTATTAGTAGTCAGTAAGACCAATTTTAAGTTTAAAATAATGGTTATATCAAAGGTTAAGTTGTCATATTATGACTCTAAAGCTATAAAAACCAAAATTTGGAAACTAACAGTGATGCCGAAACAAGCCCTAAAAGTTTAGTTGTTATCGTTTTTTGTTAGTTTTTAGAAAACTGGAAAAAGCAGTGTCTAGATTTTTGTTCCTAGTTCATAAATAAAGATGATTAAAATATTTAAATAACTTATTTTACGTTTTATATACAGCTTATATCATAATTTTAAAATCGTAAAAAGTAAAAACGTGAAATTAGCAGTTTTATGAACGAACCCTAAGATTAACATATCACAAAAATAAGTTATAGTGTGTTTGATAATTTTTTGATAAAGGAAAGGAAAAGAAGAGAAAGGAACCAAAATTCCGAATGTTTGGTTGAAAAGAAGGGAAAGGAATATGCTATTTGGAAGAAAAAAGATAGAAAAAGAAAATCTATAATAAGTTTGAGAAAGAGGAAATTTTCTCCTTCCTCACAAATTCCTCCAATTTTGGGACTAAAAGAAAGCAAAAAAAATTATATTCTCTTTCCTTTCTTTTCCTATCAAATTCCTCCCTTTCTCAAACTTATTATAGATTTTCTTTTTCTCTTTCCCTTCCTTTCTTTTGCATCAAATTCCTCCCTATCAAACACACTGTTTATAAACTTCGCCTACAACATAAAACAAAACCTTGAACTAACTATCAAACAAACCTGCATAATTTAACCGGCAATACATAGACAGCATTCACTAAACAACCATTGGTGCCAAAGAAGTGAGATTGACACAAGTTCTATATCATACAACTTTATAATATACATAACAGCTACATGGCCTTTATCGCTACTAGACACAGTGAATAACAGCTATATCTTTTACATTAACACCGGCATTTATATCAACTGGTCCACCCACGACTCTATGAAGGACCTAATGTTCACTAGGAACGGCACCTTTGCGGTCTGTTCTTTGTAGCAGACAGGACGAGCATGATTAGTCTTCATCCTCAAGGCGCTTGCAAAAGATGCTTTCTCGCAAGCACTAGGTGAAGGTCCTTTGTAAGCTTTGCAGACGTCACTTATAAAGTTTTCATAATCCTAAAACAAAAAATCATCAACATTAGTTATTAATCACTCTAAAGAATTAAAACAGTCGGTAATGAAGACAACAAAATTGATATCTCTCACCTCAAGAAGGGGTTCACCATCCACAACTACCCAAGGCACATACTGATGAGGAGGTTCGAGCTTAGCAGTTAAAGCTGCATACTTGAGATTAAGCTGTGTGGAACGACAGGTTAAAATCAACCAACAGAAGGTAGAAACTAAAGGATACAAGAAAATAAGGTCTGAGTGGGGGCTGCAACTTGTCCAAGGCAAGGGATCCGAGCATTAGTGCATCACATTTTAGTGACCAAATTATATGAAAATACATGTTATCAGATGAGAGTAGGTTACTGCTTAAAAACTATTGAAGATCCAAGACTCTGGAACATAATTAACATCCAGCATTGTCCTCATAAGTAACACCAGAACCAAAGCAAGGTACTTGCTACTCTTCCAATCATTGTAGACCAATGAGTATTTCGTATGTTCAATTAGTTCTTCAACGTCTCAATTTAATATGTACATATGTGCTCGTAATGTTATGTAAAATTTTTGCCAGAACAGAAGGAGCAATCGGAAAGTAATTACAGTAGAAACCCGCTTATAAGATTTATCAGAATCTTTATTCACAAAACTCTTGATATACAGCAAAGCTCTACAATATATGCAGCAAGCTTGCACGCATGCTTTACTACGAAGTTAATTGTATAGTTAAAGAATAAACGTCTGTTGGAGATTAAGGTGTAGACTACACAGCTTATCATGCACCTTTTTTATAGAATAAAAGCTAGTTAACAGTTTGTTGTAACAACTTTTGCCTCCTAGTTATTTGGCACTTAGTATAAATAGCTTTTCCTGAGCTATCAGAATTCATTCAATAAAATCAGTTCATTTTCCTTTCTTCTTCATCTTATATTCTCTCTATGAATTAGTTTCTCAGTATCTTGATTCACAAATGTTAACATGGTATCAGAGCTTCGATTAAAGATTCTGATTCATGAGAAAAATGTTCTAGCTGATGAAAGTGAGAAAATTCAATGATACTTACAAATTCGTTTCTACTCAGTTACGAAGAGGTAAGAGCTTCTAATCTGAAACTTCGAAGGTGATAGAAATGAAATGAAATGGATTCAATCTCTGAGAGTGCTAGATGATTCGACTATTTCTGTTTGTTCAATTGATGATTTTATTGAAGTTGTTCTACGAAATTGTGAGTTGTAGAAATTGTGAGTTGTAGAAATTGTGATTGATTGCTTGTTGAGAAACTGAGAGTGATTGTTTGTTGAGGTGAAGATAACATTTGTGATTGATTGCTTGTTTGAAATTCAGCTGATTGCGTGAGTGAAATTCAGCTGATTGGATTTTTGATTAAATCTAGAATTGATTAGATCATTTGTTGTGTTTCTTTGAAGAATTTGTCGTATAGAGATTTGATTTCAGAATTTGTCATTGTTGGAGTTCTTGAAGTATTGAAAACATAAATTTCTTGAAACCTACTTTCTATTACATCGCTCCTTCTTTTCTTTACTACCTACAATGGCAGAAACACCACAAACCACACCACCACCAGATCCAACTACTATTTTTGGTAGTATTTTCTATATACATCCCTCAGATACTTCTGTTACTAGATTAGTTGCTGAAACCTTTGATGGCAACAATTTGATTGAATGGAAAAGATCAGTAAAACTGATTCTCTCTTCTAAAAACAAACTAGCCTTCATTGATGGTACTCTACCAGTTCCTCCTACCACAGATTTAACTCACAAAGCTTGGTATAGATGTAATGATATGGTGATGAATTGGTTACATGGATCTTTAGAAAGAAGTATAGCTAAGAGTGTTTACTATTGTAAAAGTGCTAGTGAGATATGGAGTGATTTGGAAGAAAGATTTGGCCAAGCTACTGCAGCACAACTGTTTTCTCTTCAACAGAGTTTGCTTGAAGTCAAGCAAGAAAAGGATGAGTCTATTTCTAGTTTTTACACTAAGATCAAGGCTATTTGGGATGAAATTGATATGTTGGATCCACTCTCAGTATGCTCTTGTACAAACTGTACATGTCAGTCTGGACTTCAAATTCTTAGATCACAACAAGCTAGAAGAGTTATGATGTTTTTGATGAAACTCAGTGAGGATTATAAGCAAATCAGAAGCAATATCTTGATGTTGCAAGAAGAAAGACAGAGGATGTGTATGCAAGAAGAAAGACAGAGAGGTTACACATATGGCACAAGCTACAGAACCTATGGCTTTTGCAGCTGATAAAAGAAGATTTTATGATGGAAACAGGTTTCCTAGAGGTACTACTTTTCAGAATTCTCAAACTGGAGATAATGGAGGAGGTTTTCAGAATAAGTTGGTTGGTTTTAAGAGAAACTCTAATTGGTATTGTGAGCATTGTAAAATGCATGGTCATGGTAAAGAGAGATGTTATAAGTTGCATGGATATCCTCCAGGCTGGATTTTTAACAAAGATAAAAGGCTGGCTAATTTTTCCTTTGGAGCTCAAGAAGAATCTGAAGAACACTCTCAGCCAGCTCCATCTCTTCAAGCTTCTTCTCAACATGTTTCACAACCTATCTCAGACTCTTTTACAGCTACCATTACTGTGGATCAATACAACCAGTTGATGAGCTTATTACACAAGACACATTCTGCTGATCATCTCAAGCCAAAAGATCATTCTGATTACTGGTTTCTTAGCAGGTAACTCTTACCATGCTTTGTTTTCCAGTTATCAATTCTGCATGCTAAGTGCTTTTTCTCCAACTTGGGTGATTGATAGTGGAGCTACAGATCATATATGTCATGATCTCTCCCTCTTTTCTTCCTACACAATTATGAATGGAAATGATAACAACATAACTATCCCAGATGGTAGGCAAATTCCAATAAAGCATATTGGATTGATAAATTTACCTGGTGGCATTACCCTTAAGAATGTCTTTCATGTACCTGGTTTTCACTACAACCTCATTTCAGTTCACAAACTTTGTCTTGACATGAACTGTGAAGTTCATTTTACATATACTACTTGTGTGCTTCAGGGGCCACACTTGACCCAACCACAAGTTCTTGGTAGAGTGCATCAGGGCTTTTCTGCACAGATTCTTCCTCTCAACTTTCAAATAAGTTGACTTCTTCTCCTCATTTGGGCTCATGTTTCTTACACTACTAACTCAGAGAAAGTGAAATTATGGCATCTCAGATTAGGCCATGTTCCTTTTTCTAGATTGGGTTTAGCTACTAATAATGGGGTTGATTGCTCCACTTTTGACCATATTTGTCAAGTTTGTCCTGTTTGTCAAGTTTGTCCTGCTGCTGGACAAACTAGACATCCTTTTCCTGTCAGTTCTATCAAATCTACTTCAGCTTTTGAGCTCATACATGTTGATATATGGGGACCATACAAAACTATTACACACAATAAATGCTGGTTTTTTCTTACAATAGTTGATGACTTCTCTAGACACACTTGGATTTATTTTCTCAAGTACAAATCTGATGCTGTTGCTGTGTTACAAAATTTTGTTGCTTATTGCTTTACTCAGTTTCATTCCAAACTTAAGTGTGTTAGATGTGATAATGCCAAAGAGCTCACTAAGGGAGACATGTTGAAAAATTATTTGTCTCAAGGTATTATTCTACACAAGTCTTGTGCTGAATCTCCTCAATAGAATAGGACTGTAGAAAGAAAACACAGGCACTTGCTTGAAACAACAAGAAGTTTGTATTTTCAATCTAAAATTCTCATTTCTTATTGGGGTGAGTGTGTGCTAGCTACTGCACACATCATTAATATACTTCCTTTATCTAGTCTTGCTAATTTATCCCCTTATGAAAAATTATTCAACAAACCACAAGATATATCTCATCTTAGAGTCTTTGGTTGTTTGTGTTTTGTTTCAACTTTGAAACAAAATACATCCAAATTTGATCCTAGAGCTACTCCTTGTATTTTTCTTAGATACCCCCCTAATCAGAAGGCTTACAAGGTGTTAAACCTTACTACCAAGAAAATACAAGTAACTAGAGATCTTATTTTTTATGAAAGAAATTTTCCTTTTCATTCCACTCTCAATTCTTCATTTCAAATCTACCTTCCTCAAACCACCACCACATCTCCTATTCCTGACTTTGATCTACCTGATATTTTCCACACTACTTCTCATTCTTCTTCTCACACACCTTCTTTCCTTGATTCTACAATTTCTTTTTCCTCTACTCCCACAGAAAATGATGTTTTAACTGATCTTTCTAAAACTTTTTCTTCCACTCCTCTTATTTCACCTCCTTCTTCTCCACCTTCTTGTTCTCCTTCTATTATACCTTCTCCACCATCACAACCAAGACAATCTCACAGACCTATTAAAGTTCCTGCTCATTTTTCTGATTTCATATGTCAGCTACCATCCCATTGCACCAAATCTACTCAACATTGGTGTAACATTGTGTTATAGACCGGAAATGGTGGACAAGATAGATGATAATGTGGGAAAAGGATTAGTGACAATAATGGTGATTCAAGAACTAGAAATGAAACTTGGATTGATTGGATGGAAATATTACATAAACCCTAAGAATAATACAAGCTAAGCACTACCTAAAAAGATTCATTCTCTCATTAATTTTCATGATGCTACACTCTCTCTACTTAGCTCTATTTATAGATAAGTTAACCCTAAAACCTCTAAACCCTAAATTATTATGAACTACCTAAAATACCCTTAGCCTAGTAATATCGATTCATTACACTACCGGCCCCTTAAAATTCCACCTTGCCCTCAAGGTGGGAAGTAATTGGCAATGAATTCCAGACCTGCGAGCAATGAAAAGTGATGTTGCTAAAGCTTATGCCTGGCTTCCATTGTCGTTCCAGGTCCTCATTAGTGATACCTCCACCCTCCTTTAGTAGTAAAGTTATGCTGAATGGAGCTTCAGAGTGAAAGGAAGCTGCTATGGAGTGGGGGTGCGTTGATATGTTGCGGTGTGGGAGGATAGAGAAGTGGTGAGTGCAATATGGTTTTGGGAGTTGGAGCAAGTTGTTGTGTTCTGTGGACTGAGTAGGAAGTGTGGGTTGGAGAAATTGGGTTGGGTAATTGGCTATTGTGTGGGTGAAGTCGGTCAAGAGTTTGGAAGGATGGGTTAGAGTACCGGGCTCGGAAATGGAAGAGTGTGAGAGGAGGGTAGTTAAGTAGGTGCTTTGTTTGGTGTTGGATTGGTGTATGAGTGGAATGTTAGATTGGGTGGGACAACTGGGTTTAATTAATGGGGTTGAGAGATAGAAAGTAGAGAAATGTGGGTTGAAATGTTGCTGGGTTTTGGGAGTGATTTTAGTGATCTCAGAATTGGAATTCACAAAGTTGGGGTTATGATTCAATTGGTTGGTAGAAATAAGTGGATTGGGTTTGGGTTGGTTCATGGCCTTGTTAAACGATTCAGGAGATTGGAAAGGGGGATTGGATCTACAATTATGAAGCCCGTGTCCAGTGTACTTTTCCTCTGCTAAATTGACATGTGTTTTACTCTTACCCAATGAGCTGGACCCCAATAGTCTTGCTGCCACCAAGTGTCCATTTCCAATACTGCCCCTAGTATAATCTTCTAGATTTTCCTTCTTCCTTAAGGCAAAGTTTGTCTCAGATATACTCTTCTGGAATTCTGGAATCATCTCTTGCAAGTGCCACCGTGTTTTCCAAGCCCCACCACCAAAATTCTTGCCGGTAACATACCCCGGTCCTCCACCAGGCCCTCTTACATCAGAATCGCCCTTCGCAAGATTCACTTCGCTATCCCCAAATCTTCTCTCGCCACCTTCACTCTCACTTTTCACGGCACCGCCCCGCAAACGTACCAAACTCATCTCCCCACCTTCTCTCCTCAAATATTTCAATTTCACTACTATCAAAAACACCCTTGGACTTACTGGCAAAACTATTTCCTATATCAAATTCGTTGCTAAATCCAACCTTCTTCTCAGAATGTCGAAACTCAAAGGTTTCCTCCACATCTGGCTTCCATGAAGGCGTCAATGATGAAACAAAACGTTTCATCACTTGCTCCTTCAGTTCCTGCCATTCATAGAACGGCCGTCGCCGGTGTTCCCACTCGAACCACCATCGTACGCCGCCGTCAAATGATAATATGGCAGCCTTCAATTTTGTCTCTTCATTTAAGTAAAAGTAATGAAAGATGTCCTCCATTTCTGAAACCCAATCTTTGCAACTTCTTCCATTGAACTCAGGGATTTGAAGCTCTTGCCGGATACGCCTTTCTTCTTCGAGATCTAAAATATATATCTCTCTCTTGCCCATAATGTAGGCAAACTCCTCATGGATCCATGTTTGCATCTGATGAGCAGCATTTCGTCCAGCCAACTCCATTGCAGACAATTTTTTTTATTTTTATATATAAATAAATGAACAGAAAAGCAGCCACGTTTTACCAATAGTTGTAATACCGGATTCTGATATCAAAAGGCAAGGCATTCATGCCCAGAAACAAAAACTTCCGGAAAACTTATAAAAAATATATTTCATTTTTTTTACGAGGCAGAAAACCAGCAGCGTTTTCCGGCCACCACGGACCGTACCGCTCTGATACCAAGTTGTTATAGACCGGAAATGGTGGACAAGATAGATGATAATGTGGGAAAAGGATTAGTGATAATAATGGTGATTCAAGAACTAGAAATGGAACTTGGATTGATTGGATGGAAATATTACATAAACCCTAAAAATAATACAAGCTAAGCACTACCTAAAAAGATTCATTCTCTCATTAATTTTCATGATGCTACACTCTCTCTACTTAGCTCTATTTATAGATAAGTTAACCCTAAAAGCTCTAAACCCTAAATTATTTTGAACTACCTAAAATACCCTTAGCCTAGTAATATCGATTCATTACACATTGCTCATTTCAACCCCTCTTTTATTCTCTGAGCTTCTCATATTCCCACAAAACCCAAATCCTACACTGAAGCTGCCTCTCATCCTCAATGGGTTGCTGCTATGCATAAAGAGCTAGATGCTCTTGCTTTAAACAACACTTGGGGATCTTGTTCCTCTTCCTCAAGGTAAAAGACCTATATCCTGCAAATGGGTTTATAAAACAAAACTCAAAGCTGATGGGAGTCTTGAAAGACTTAAGGCAAGATTAGTAGCTATTGGTTACACACAGCAATATGGGATTGATTACACTGAGACTTTTTCCCTGTGGTCAAAATGTCAACTGTTAGATGCCTTCTAGCAATTGCAGCAAGTAAAGGTTGGAAGCTTTATCAGTTAGATGTTAATAATGCCTTCCTTCATGGAGATTTACATGAAGAGGTGTGTATGAAGTTGCCTCCTGGTGTTGATAATCCTCTCCATCAAGTTTGTAAGCTTAAGAAGTCTCTTTATGGACTTAAACAAGCTAGTAGGCAATGGTTTGCCAAGTTGGTGGGTGAATTGGAACATCAAGGCTTCACTCAATCCAAGAATGACTATTCCCTTTTTCTTAGAAGGAGGACTGTTGGCATCACTATTGTAGCAGTTTATGTAGATGATATGGTTGATCTAGCTGGAATTCAAAGCCTCAAAACTCATCTACATCAGATCTTTGATAGGGTTCTTACATTATTTTTTAGGCTTTGAGGTGGGGTACAGAGAGGATGGCATTACCCTTACTCAATATAAATCCACTAAAGAACTCCTAGCTGAAGCTCATCTTTCTAAACAGAAATCAGTTGAGTGCCCTAGATGATGCAGAGTATGAACACCCTGATCTCTACAGAAGTTTGGTTGGGAAATTGAATTTTCTCACCAACAGCAGGCCTGACTTAGCCTATTCAGTGCAAACTCTGAGCCAGTTTCTCCAATGTCCTAAACAATCTCATTTTCAGGCTCTGGAACATGTTTTACACTTGTGACAGGAACACAGACACAAGGCATCTTATTAAGAGCAGCTGATCAATTAGTTCTTCAGGCCTACACTGATAGTGACTAGGGAGCATGCGTTGATACTAGAAAGTCCATTACAGGGTTTGTTTTATTATTGGGGCATTCACCTATAAGCTGGAAGAGCAAGAAACAAAGCACAGTTTCTAGATCTTCAGCAGAAGCAGAATATAGGGCTATGTCAAATGCTGCAGCAGAGGTTACATGGCTTGTTAGGCTCCTAGAAGAACTTGGAGTTGTAAATCTTAAGCCTGTTACACTGCACTGTGACAATCAAAGTGCACTACATATTGCAAGAAATCCAGTGTTCCATGAAAGAACCAAGCAGATAGAGCTGGACTGTCATTTTACAAGAGAAAAGGTGCTAGAGGGACTACTTCAGCTGACCTATTTGCCAACTCAAAATCAGCTAGCAGATATCTTCACCAAAGCACTACCTTCTTCTCAGTTTACAGAGCTCATGAGCAAGTTAGGAATGTTGAATACCATGCCTAACTTGAGGGGGGGGGGGGGGTTGGGGGTTGGAGATTGAGGTGTAGACTACAGAGCTTATCATGCACCTCTTTGTATAGAATAAAAGCTAGTTAAAAGTTTGTTGTAACAACTTTTGCCTCCTAGTTATTTGGCACTTAGTATAAATAGTTTTTCCTGAACTATCAGAATTCATTCAATAAAATCAGCTCATTTTCCTTTCTTCTTCATCTTATATTCTCTCTATGAATTAGTTTCTCAATATCTTGATTCACAAATGTTAACAACGTCTAATTAGTTGATCATGAGGGTAAATCAGCTACAGTCAGATAAGAGGATATACATGTTCCCACATGACCTTTGATTTATATAAACTATCATAATCGTGATCAACCAAACTGCATTTATGGAACTGTACATACCTCCATTGGCAATAGATGATGAATTGGTATGCGTTGTTAGAAGTATGTCCTTCAAACAAGTAGTTAACTCATAATATAGTATAGATTGGTTACAATTATATTAGTTCAATTAAATTGTTGATGTATTAACTCAACTATTACTAATCCTATAGGGTCACTTGAGTTGGGTTTGATCATATGTTAGTTGCCGGGATTGGACTAAACAAGGGCCCATTGTATGGGAGGTGCGGAGCCTAATGGGTGGCCAACCTAGTGATTTTAGGCATATTTGTTACTAGGATTCTTATTCTAGTAATTATCCTGAAGAACATACTATCAAGAGGGGTTCTGTCTTGATTACATATTATATTTAGTAGGATTACTGATCAAAGCCTAAGGAAAGATCCCACTGCTACCTGAGTGACACAAAAAGAGAGAAAAAGTAAGGTTTCACCTTTTCTTCTGGATCTAAGTTATTCTAGTCTTGCAACTCTATCATGCGGTGCGCTAACAATTACAGGATCTTAAGTTGAGGTTTTAAAGAAAGTAGCCTGATAGAATTTGCTATTTGGAGGCACCCCACAAAAGGGTTTACAAATTGATATGTGTATAGATCCGTGTTCTGGTAGTTTCTGCAGAACAGTTATGTTATATCAAATCTCTTCATGCACATCATCCCCTTTACCTAAATGCCCCCCCAGTGAGGCTCCCGCCTATGGTGGAGTAAGGCGATTCGACCTGTACAGACTTAGCTCAGTTATGGGGAGAGTTTTGTTAGCTTTAAACCCCTGATGGATTAAAAGGCAATTCAGTAGTATTTTACTCCACAATAGACTGCACGTGTGTACATGTTTATATTCGAAAGTACAAAAACAGACCAAGTTTCTGTAAGGTTCCATGCTTAACAGATAAACTGACAGATAACATAAGTTAAAAAGGTAAGGTTAATTATTGTTACAAAAACAACAGTGAACTAGCATGAAACAACAAATATCCAGCATTAAAGAAGGCTGACCTTGTTGCCGTCTTCACCCCTGTAACATTCAGTAACAGGTTTTGGATCCAAACCCAACTCCTCGAAACAAGTATCCCACTGGGTAAACTTGCCCTCATAAACCCGACTCTCGACACAATTAATAAATGGGAAGTGATCAGCCTGTGAAAGATTAAGAATCACATCGTACATTAGCTGTTGGATTACAGAATGCATATAATTTTATCCAAACTAAAAACGCAATTCAAAAAAGTAAACAGAGAAAGAGAATAACAGAGAAGTCACACTCTCTTATCTCAGTATCGGCACAAACAAATTAAGATACAAATCAAAATAGTCGGCAAAGCGAAAGCAAAAACTTTAAAGAAAATTATCTGAAACTGAAGTATTTTAGGAATCCACACCACCACCAAAATTTCAAGAAAACTGATCTACAAGCATGTAACTCAAACTTGGTAGTATTACAAATTCCAAAAAATATGATCTCAAACTGAAGTACTGATGTGAAATTACTTCAAGGCTCCGTTCGATTGGGTGTAAGACAATTTCCATGTAAAATGATTTATAATGGAAAACAGAATTGCAAAATTATTTTTCCATCATTTGGTTCCATGTAAGAAAAAATAATGGAAAATAAGGAAAGCGAAAAGGAGAGTAAGGAGTTAGTGTACATGAGAGGTAAGGAAAAGGAAGGAAAACAATTTCCCCTTGATTTTGAAGGGAAAATAGTTTCCTTCATTGTCAGAGATATTTACTGCTACGGAAAATGCTTCTACACTCCTTTGCAAACCAAACAATGTAAAATTGAAGATAGACGAAAACATTTTTCGTGGAAAATGTTTTACACCTTATCAAATGGAGCCGAAATGCAGAAAATATTTGACAAAGTTAACGATATACTTCCTTCGCTACATAATTCTTGCAACACAAGCCATTTCATAGTCTCCGATGCACTACTTTGACCAGTAATATCTTCAATCATGTATAAGCAACAAACACGAAAAATTAATATCTAGAAACTACACATATGAATAAAATCTAACAAAATCTCGTGTAAATACCGTATAAAGTTGTGAATGTACAAGTGTTGCAAGAAGTATTGAGCCGATGTATCATCTCTTAAAAAGTGAGAGTAATTTAAACAAAATGATATCAACTTTTAGATGAATTTGCACAGTATATGTAAATTCAGCTCTAGCTCTGAACAGATCAAACTAAAAGTAATAATATGATGAAACATTAATTCACTTCATAGACAACACTCTAATTAAAACAGCAAAATCAAGAAAATTTTACCAGATTAGGCCAAGCATCAATGGCACAAGCTTCAACAGTATTAAGCAAACATTCCTTAGGACCATGCTGTAATCAAATCAACAATCAAAAACAACAACAGATCAGTCTTAAATTCATGCAAAATCAACAATCATCCACTATAATCTTGCGAATTCGTCAAAATTAAGATCGAATTCTTGATAAAATACCTGACAAGTGAAGGAATTATTAGAAGTGAGCTTGGCGTTTCCCCAAGGAAAAAGGCGCAGGTCAACGATGTCGATGATTCCATTCTCGAAAATGGTGGCGAGTTCATTGATGATGAAGTTCGCACTGTAAGGACATAAGCTCTCATAGTACAAATCTAACGACACTTTTTCCGCCGAATTTGACGCTCCAAAGCAGAATTGAATCAGTGTTAGGTATGCGAGGAGAGAGAAACACTGCCGCAGAATTGACGCCATTGTTGCGATTGCGAGGAATGACGATCGAGTGTTTACTATTTAGTGGTATTTATATTGATGTGCGTGGAGAGTTGAGAGTGGAGAGTAGGAGAGGTGGCAGTGTGAGATTTTTTTCAGTGTTTTTGGTCCACCATTGATTTTAAAATCTTTGTGATTTGAAGTACAGTGTACAGATTTGGATTTTTTGGTTTCTGTTATTTGATCAAGGTGGTGTTTAACTGCTCATCCATGGCGGTCATTATCGAAGAGAGAGAGTTTAAATGACGGGAGAATGAACTTTGCCGAGGGTGTGGGATGGTGCGACGGATCTGGTCCAAGAAATGGGATGTATTACAAAGGGGTGCCAAATTGGCAATGGATCCCGGATCAGTTATAGACTTTATTGGACCCGATTAGAGTCTGAGTCGCTGTTCACATATCTCTACACAAAAGTTACTAATATAATTACTTCATAAAACAGTAGAAAATCTAATATAGACCCGATCTACACTAAACTTGTTGTAGACCAAGGCAAGTCCCAAAAGTTAAAGTCTCTTTAGCAAAAGTTAAATGTAGCTCACCAAAAGTTAAGGTTTCTTTAGCAAAAGTTAAGATTTTGTAATCAAAAGTTAAGGTTTTATAATCAAAAGTTAAGTGTTATGAATGAAAAGCTAAGATTTCTTTAGCAAAAGTTAATATTTTGTAATTAAAAGTTATGGTTTAGCAATCAAAAGTTAAGTATTATGAATGAAAAGTTAAGGTATTATAAACCCTAATTTTTTCCCCAATTTGATTTGATTTGGGTGTTAAATAGAGATTTAACATTCCAATTCGTGAAAAACGCTTGAATACATGAAATTGAAACCTAAAGGAAGTGGATTTAATGCAAGTGAACATAAAATTACAAATGGTAAAAATGCAAATACACAAGCACTAACAATTGAACGAAATAGGGAGTACTAAAAAATCAAGCTATCAATCCAAGTTCAACCGTGATTAAATTGCAAAATAATCAACGGAGGTTTAAATTAAAATCCAACATTTGACTGCAAGAATACACTAGAGTAAAACATTTCAGTTTACATCTGAAGAAGAATCATCAACATTTGCACATTTACGACGGAAGGAGCCGACTCCATTAGAGCAAAGCTTGAGGTTGGAGATGATGATAGTTGGAGGAAGTAGCAAATAAAATTGGGACTCGACCAGAACGGCTCTTCTTCGGGTCTAGTGCTTGGCGGCTGGTGGCAGACGGGTTGACGGCGAGCAAGGGCATGTCTCTGACGAGGTCAATGGCTACTGTTGCGGCTTGAATTGCCTCGTCTGGATGCGCGAAGAATACCAATATGGGTTGTTGTTGTGAGGAAGATGAAAGTATTGGGTCTACAATATTTTAGTATGGACCAGGTCCACCCAAGAGTTTCTCATAAAACAGCTATATTGTGAAATGTTAAGTTTAGTTGACTAACACATACTTACATATCTTGTGATATCAAATCACACATACATATCATGATTGACTTAACTTAATTTATGTTATCACATAATTATAACGGCTTAAAGCTTAACAATAAGTTAAGTTATTTCATTCCAAAACTCAAATTAGTACCTTAAAATAGATAACAAGTCTTCATATCACTCTCTTTTTCCAAAGTGCTTCTTCACTCCATGATTTGACCATTGCACCTTGACTAATGGAATAGTCTGATTTCTTAACACCTTATCTACAAATCTCTAGGATTAACCTTACTGTATTTAGGCTCTATTTATTTTGATGGAAAACAATTTTTATGGAAAAGCATTTTCCAACAAAAATAATTTTCGATGGAAAATATGATTGTAATACACATTTTCCTTTCTTTGTTTGATGATGAAAAATCTAGGGGGAAAAGGATATGGGAGTAAAAAGGATGGGAAGGATGGAAGGAGTGAATAAGAGGAATAAGGAGACGGAAAGAGGATGATGAAAAAGGAAAATGATTTTCTATTTTAAGAGAAAAAAATTTCACCCTTGAGAAAATAGGTTTCCCCCGTTAACAAAACAAACAAAAGAAAATAGAAAGATGGTGAAAATTTTTTTGCCAAAAATATGTTACCTCCAAAACAAACGGAGCCTTAGAGAGAAATTTAAGGTCATTATATTGAGTTATTGACCATAAATTAAGATGAATATTATTAAAAAAAACATTATTCTTCTATTAAACAAACCTTTACAGTTAAACTCGTATACATAGACTATCAATATAAATATGTATGGGAGTAACGAGTAGATCTGACAGAATTTCTATAATCGACTTAATTAAAAAACAACTATGTAACTTAAGAAATATGGCTGCTTCACACTACGATTAACAACAACAATGCTAACAGGATTATATCATCGATACAAATACAATACACCTATGATGTTATGAAGGACCAAAATTTCATTAGAAATGACAATTTTGCGTTATGTTCATTATTGTAGCAAACATGATGAACATTTGTAGCCTTCTTCTTCACAACACTTGCGAAGGAGGCTTTCTTGCAAGCACTAGGTGGCTCTCCTTTGTAAGCTTTGCATACATAACTTATGAAGTTTGCATAATCCTATGACATTGAGAACCAAAGATTTAATCATTAATAATGGTTCGAAATTATTAACATGAAGGTCGTTAATAAAGATGATAGACTTATTATAAATTTTACCTCAAGAAGGGGTTCGTCATCCACAACTACCCAAGGCACATATTGGTGAGGAGGTTTGAGGGAAGCAGTTATGGTTGCATACTTTAGTTCAAGCTGCATGAAACCCCATAAGTTTAAATCGGGCAACATATAAGGCAAAGACAAAAGGATAATACACATGACTAGTTATTGGGGGATCTGTATGAGATCAATACATCTTAACATTGTGTAATTAAAACATATATTATAAAAGGCGTTGTGACAACAACAACATATATGCCACATATCCTTCATGTTATCGGCATGGCTTGATCTTGAGACTACATGAATGAATAACGAAAACCTATTCGCTAAGCTATCTAATCATAATGTTTCTTTTACTCTAATTATAGCTATTCGTTGAGATGATATGAATAAATGTACTATGAACTATCCATTGAGACACTATATGCTACATATAAATGATTCTTTAGCATTTCAACATCTTGATTTTTTCACGTATAACTTACAAGTCATAGTCACAACTTATAAGCAAGTCATAGAAACATATGCAAGAATTCGAGACATTACTCAAAGCAATAATTAAAATACTCATTATAAATAGTCTACAAATAGTTGTGACTTTGTTATTGGATGGTATCCAAAATCATAGCCAATGGAGAGATTGAGAGAGCAACAGTTGGATGAAGAATAAGTTCACTACTAAACAAAGCAAGATGAATTAGAGCAAGGCCTATGCTATGTGAATTTACCAGATTACCTTTGTTGTACTTCTTTTATTTTTTATTACTAGTAGTTGTGACATTTTTAATTTCACGAACTCCTAGGCATTTGGGGAAAAAAGATATAAAGAGAAAAAAAGAAGGGAACCCATGGAGAGGAGAGAGATAAAGATAAAGTTTTTTCAAAAAAAGTGTCACAATTGATTTCAAACTTCCTTACATAAAAAGTGTCACAATTAAAAAAACAAAGGATATAATTCATGTAGCATCACTCATATTTTAACGGAAGAAGGTAACACAAAACTGCAACACCAAAGAAGGCTTTACCTTTTTGCCATATGCACCATTATAACAATTAGCAACAGGTTTTGGATCCAAACCCAAGTCCTTGAAACAAGTGGCCCATTCGGTGGACTTGCCCGCATATATTTGACTTTCCACACAATTAATAAATGGAAAGTGATCATCCTGTAAAAGTTCCCGTCAAGAAGATAAAAAAATTACTGTAAAAATTAGATTCACGCCATACATTAGCGAGTAGCCACTAACACATTCTTTTCTTTTACCTTGGCTTGATATCAAACTGTTACTTTGAGGGTTCAATACTTCAATATCATTGTTTTAACTTCGATTCTTTGAAGTATTGTTCTGGTGATTTCTCCATAGGTAACCATTCGCATGATATATCTGAAGGAATATGTCCTTAGACAATTTCCGCAATTACTGAATATAAATAGGATTGTATTTATTGAGATAATATAGTTAATTATTTTAGTAACCGTATTTGCTTGCTAGAGAATAAATTACGGTTGGTAGACAAATTGGTTTGGGCTACAACTAATATAATTAATCCTATAAGGTCACACTAAGTAACACCAATTAATAAATAAATAAGCCTATAAAGGCTTGTAAGGGGCCGGCCACTATTAGGGTGATTAGGGTTTCTCTTAACCTAATCTCTGTCTATTATATATAGATATAATAAGAAGAGAGATAGAACAATTCAGTTAGTCAGTAACTTGATACAAAAGAAAGAAAAAAAAAAACCCTTCTCCCTCTTTAGTCTAGGCGCCTATCCCATCAAAAGTAAGAGAGTGAATAGTTCATACTCTTCCGTTCTAGCAGACGTGGGTATTAATCGGTGTTCGTGGACTAAATAGAGGAATTACAAGTGTAGTTCTTTATCTCTAAAGTATTAGATCTGTGATAATACTTTGCAGTATTCAAACCTTACATACCTGTTCAAGTCGTGAATAAAAAGGTTTGTGTATTCTCTATTCTATGTATCGATTCATATATTGTTATGCATGCGATTCTGTCATAGATGTTAGGAAATTGTTTCCTGAAATTCCGCTATTCGCATCTATGAATTCCTACAGTGGTATCAGTTTTAGCCTCTTGTATAATTTTATATGATCATGTTCTTCATAATTTTAATTCAATTCAGGGAGGATTTTTAATATGTGTTAATTTGCAAGATTAATATATTGATATTAATAAATTGGAAAGCATAAAATTTTGAATTTTATGTTAAAATAATTGCCCAAAATGAGTTATTTTGATTCGTTTATTTTTCGAAAATTAAAATCGAAATAACTCATGTTCGACCTAATATGGTCGAAATTCATATTCCCAAAATCCAACAATTTAATGTGTTTATTTTGTAAAATTGAATTAGGGCTTTGATTTGTTTTGATTTGAATTGAAAATTGATGTATTTAATTGTGATTTTCGTTTCGAAATCAAATAGATTGATTCAAAACAATCAAAAACCCTAATTTTTTCCCCCAATTCGTTTAATGGTTAAATTTCTGCAATTGAGTTGTACTTTGTTAACCAAATTGTGTTTATAAGCTTATTGTAAGTTTAAATCACAAAAACAAAAGTGAAATTTGTTGTTTTGAGTCAAAATCACTCGATATTTGGATTGAAAACAACCCAGAATTTTCGAAAATTGTTCCGAAAATCTGGGCTACTCCTTGCTTTTCCGGCGAGTATGGCGGCGCAAACCAGTTGCACCACTTGACCGGCGTCAATCCGGCGAGCCAGGACCATCTTTCCGGCGAGTCGCACGCCTGACTGCAGCCCTGTGTTAGCTGCGTCATGCGTGTCTGCGAGAAGCCAGCAGCCTCTGTGCTGTCCTTTTTCGCGGGCCAGCAGTTGGGCTGGGCTGGGCTGCGGGCCACAGGCCGGGCCTAGCTCAGTCCATCTTATTTTTTTTTTAATGTTTTGTTTTTGATCAATGGTAATTGAAATTCTGTTTTATGATTACTTTAGGCAAAATTCATATATTTCCAATTATGCAAATTAATATTAATGGAGATTAATATCATATTAAAGTTGTAATTGAATTAAAAGAATGAAAGTTTCCTTATTAGTTATATTCTTAAATTTGTTAAGATGGCTAATTTTAGGAAAATTATTAATTCGATTAATATTTCCTAAATATTTTTTCTAACTTAAAGTTGTTAAGTTTTAAAAATTATAATGGAAAGTTTTATTTGCTCATTAATCGTTAATGGAGTAAATAAATTTTGTATTTATATAATTGTGTTATTTTTACTTGCATTTTATTTTCTAAATAAATGCGTGAATGTTTTATATATTTTTGAAAATATTTGTTATTTACCCATTAAACGTTAATGGAGTAAATAAGTTATGATTTATAATATGATGATATTATATTTCTTTCATGAATGCATATAATATGTCTGATATTATACTGCGTCGATATCTTTTATAATATGTTGATATTATAATTTTGCTTAGATGTATATTATAATATGTTTGATATTATATTTGCACAATCGTGACTGGTATGGCCCAAATTAGGATAGAAAATACGATCTGTGCATCGTTATGTATTTTTGTAATTAAAATACGATCTGCGTATCGTTTGTATTTATGTAATTTAAATTCTTTGCTTAGAATAATTTAAATGAAGATCGAGATTGAAGTTCCATGGAGAATCAAGGATGGAGATCCAAGAAAGTCCCAAGGGAGGATTCATGAAGATTAGATTTTCTAAATTTAGGGGCCATACTAGGATCGCGTTTTAAGTTCTTCTTTGATTGCTTATGCGTTTATTTTCATTTAAATGCTTGCTCAAGTTTATGTGTGGTTATTTATGTAATGAGTTCACCTTGTAATATAACCAACATAATAAACTTGAGTCCCCAAAGGTGATATTGAGTTTAAATGCTTTTCCAAACAACACCTATAAAGCCTTAGATCATGAGTAATAGGTTCTGCCAAAGCAGGGTGTTGCTCATAATTCCGAGGATAGTAGGGTAGGTTTTTTTTGAAACTTACAAGTTAATGTTTGGTTTGACTCAACAAAATCATCAAAAGACAAAGTTTTGGGTTTTGAAGCAATGAGGTAGAGTTAATAAAGAGTTATTAACCTGCCTACCAGGAATTATAATTAGTTATAATTAGTAAAATGCTTACTTACCTTAACTACTATATTTTAAAGGCAGGGCCAAAGTCCGTTTAATTATAGTGGGAGAGAATCTTGGTTATTTCTTTATTCAATGGGGATTTTAATTTTGAATAAAGGCTTTGTAGTCAATTAAAATTTGTTTAATTGCTGTTTTTTGATAAATATTCATTGAACCTTGCTTTATATTTTGTTGTAGTTATCATGTCTAATTCCAACAACAACAACGCCTCTGCTTTTAATCTGCGTTCTGTACTCGATAAAGATAAACTAAATGCTACCAACTTTCTAGCTTGGGAAATGGCTGTGAGAATTGTTCTCAAAGCCGAAGGAAAAGAAAGTGTTCTTGACAATCCACTCCCTGGACCCTTGCCAGCAACTGCAACTGTAGCTGAAAGGAGAGCTAAACAAACCTTAGAGGCTAATTCTGTGCAAGTAACATGTTTGATGCTTGCTTGCATGGAACATGATTTTCAAAAGCGTTTTAAAGATCTAGATGCCTACACCATAATCCAGCAGCTTAAGACAATGTTTCAGAAAAATGCTAGGATGGAAAGGTTTGAGGCACACTATAAGCTACTAGATTGCAAGTTGGGAAAAGGAAAACCTGTTGGTCAGCATGTGTTCGATATGATCGGACATTTTCAGATCATGGAAAAATTGGGCTTTCCTTACCCAAATGAACTGGCTACTGATATTGTGATCAGGTCCTTGCCTGAAACATTTCAAAACTTTCGTTTGAATTTCTACATGCAAGGAGGGGAGCCTACCTTGGAAGAGTTACATGGTATGCTTGTTCAGGCTGAGAGGAGCTTACCTCCTGAACCCGAGCATAAAGATGTTCTGATGGTTAGGAAGGGTAAACAGTTCAAGAAGAAAGGGACTCCTAAAGGGAAGAACAAGGGCAAATCTGTTGCAAATGTGACTCCTAAACCAAAAGCTACTCCTAAGGCTAAAGTAGCAGCACTACATGAGTGCTACCACTGCCACAGGATTGGCCACTGGAAGAGGAACTGTCCCGTTTATCTGGAGGAGAAGAAGAATGGTGCTTCGACTTCAGGTATATATGTTATAGAAGTTAATTTAGCTACAACTACTTCTTGGGTATTCGATACTGGTTGTGGTTCTCACATTATTAGTAATGTGCAGGGACTAAGAAGAAGTAGGAGTTTGGGCAAAGGAGAAGTAGATCTCCGAGTGGGCAATGGAGCACGAGTTGCTGCTTTGGCTGTTGGAGATTATAGTTTACATTTGCCGTCTGGTTTAACATTAGAACTCAATAATTGTTATTACGTTCCTGTTATTACCAAAAACATAGTTTCGGTTCCAGTTTTGGATTCTGAAGGTTTTTCATTTAATATTAAGAATAATTGTTGTTCTGCGTATTTGAATGATGTTTTCTATGTTTCTGCTAAATTATCACATGGTTTGTATGTTCTAGACTTACAAAATCATATCTATCACATAGACAGCAAGAAACGAAAAACAAATGATTCAAACCCTACTTACCTATGGCATTGTCGATTAGGCCACATAAGCTCAAAACGCATAGAGAAGCTACATAAAGATGGACTTCTCAAATCATTTGACTTTGAATCTTTTGATATATGCGAGTTTTGCTTGATGGGAAAAATGACTAAGTCACCTTTTACTGGCTCAAGTGAAAGGGCCAATGACCTTTTAGCTCTCATACATACTGATGTATGTGGACCTATGAGTACTACGGCTAGGGGAGGGTACAGTTACTTCATCACTTTTACTGACGATGTAAGTAGATATGGATATGTCTACTTAATGAAGCAAAAGTCGGAATCGTTTGAAAAGTTCAAACAGTTCCAAAATGAAGTGCAAAACCAGCTTGGTAAGAAAATCAAGGCATTGCGATCTGATCGTGGTGGTGAGTATTTGAGCCAAGAATTTGGTAATCATTTGAAAGATTGTGGAATACTTTCACAGCTGACTCCACCAGGAACACCACAATGGAATGGCGTTTCTGAAAGGAGGAATCGGACCCTATTAGATATGGTACGATCCATGATGAGTCTTGCTGATCTCCCCATTTCCTTCTGGGGTTTTGCTCTAGAAACAGCTGCATTTACACTCAACAGGGCTCCTTCCAAAGCAGTAGATAAGACTCCATATGCGATATGGACAGGAAATGTTCCTAAGTTGTCTTTTCTGAGAGTTTGGGGATGTGAAGTTTATGTGAAACGTTTGATTTCTGATAAACTTTCACCCAAATCTGACAAGTGTTTCTTTGTGGGTTATCCCAAAGAGACCAAGGGGTATTACTTCTACAACCGTAGCGAAAACAAAGTGTTTGTTGCTCGCGATGGTGTCTTCCTTGAAAAAGAATTTGTTTCCAAAAAGACAAGTGGGAGAAATATATATCTCGAAGAAGTTCGAGATGAGCAACAAATGGATGGGGTTAACACCCCATTAGAGGCGGCCCGGCATGAAAATGCTCAGGAGGTGGTGAATCCTATCCACGAACCTCCTACCGTCCCACTTGGATCTAATCCATGCGAAGTTTCTGAGTCTAACGACCGAGATCCTTCTCCTGTTGTTCCCCAACGTAGATCTAGTAGGACCATCATTCCGTCAAGGAAATTTATTGATTTTCTCTTAACTGAAAATTCTGAATTAACGGTTTTAGAAAGTGATGAACCTACTAGCTACAAAGATGCTTTGGAGAGTCAGGACTCCGACAAATGGCTTGAAGCCATGAAATCCGAAATGGAGTCTATGTCTGAAAATCAAGTATGGGACGTGGTTAATTTGCCTGATGGAGTAAAACCCATTGGATGCAAATGGATTTTCAAGTTGAAAACAGACAAAGACGGAAACATTAGTGTTTTCAAAGCTAGGTTAGTGGCAAAAGGTTTCAGACAAGTTCATGGTATAGACTATGACGAAACCTTCTCCCCAGTAGCCATGCTAAAATCCATTAGGATAATCCTTGCGATTGCTGCATTTCATGACTATGAAATATGGCAAATGGATGTCAAAACCGCCTTCTTGAATGGTTTCTTGAAAGAGGATGTGTATATGACGCAACCTCAAGGTTTTGAAGATCCAGAAAATCCAGGGATGGTATGCAAGCTTAAGAAGTCCATTTATGGACTAAAGCAAGCATCCAGGAGTTGGAACCTCAGATTTGACGAGGCAGTCAAAAAGTTTGGTTTCCTCAGAAATGAAGAGGAATCTTGTGTATACAAGAAATTGAGTGGGAGTAGTATAACCTTTCTAGTCTTGTATGTGGATGACATACTTCTGATAGGAAATGACAAAGTCATGCTTGAGTCAGTCAAAGGATGGCTTAAGAATTGTTTCTCTATGAAAGACTTAGGAGAGGCAGAGTACATTTTGGGAATCAAGATTTATAGAGATAGATCTAAAAGGCTTATTGGACTTAGTCAAGAAACTTATATTGATAAGGTTCTTGCTAGGTTCAAGATGGAAAACTCTAAGAGAGGTTTCATTCCCATGCAACACGGCACATCACTTGGCAAGACTCAGTGTCCATCAACACCTGATGAGGTCAAGAGAATGAGTAATGTTCCCTATGCTTCAGTGATAGGTTCCATTATGTATTCTATGATTTGCACTCGACCAGATGTTGCATATGCTTTGAGTATATGTAGCAGATACCAGGCTAACCCAGGTGACGCACACTGGATGGCTGCAAAGAATATCCTCAAGTACTTACGAAGAACTAAGGATCACTTCTTGGTATATGGCGGAGAAAGAGAGTTGGTTGTTACTGGATACACCGATGCGAGCTTCCAGAGTGACAAAGATGATTTCCGATCCCAATCTGGTTTCATATTTTGTCTTAATGGAGGAGCTGTGAGCTGGAAGAGTTCCAAACAGAGTACCATCGCAGATTCTACAACAGAGGCAGAGTACATTGCAGCAGCCGATGCGGCAAAGGAAGGTGTTTGGATCAAGAAGTTCATTTCAGAACTTAGTGTGGTCCCTAGCATTGAGAATGGTATTGAGTTGTTTTGCGACAACAATGGTGCCATTGCTCAATCGAAGGAACCTAGATCACATCAGAGATCGAAACACGTGCTCAGAAAATTCCATCTTATTCGAGAGATCGTTAGTAGAGAGGATGTAAAAGTAAGCAAGGTTCACACTGATGAGAATGTGGCAGACCCACTTACTAAACCGCTTGCTCAACCTAAGCATGAGAGTCATACTAGGTCTATGGGGCTGAAACATATGGGAGAATGGCTTTAGGTTGTTTACTTCTTGTTTGCAATTATAAAGACCTTCATTATGTTCTGAATATTTATCAATAAAATAAAATGTTTATTTCTTATTTAATCGTTTGGTTTAGCGTTGAATAAAATGTCCAAATAATTTGTGAATTCAAATAGGATTTATCAAAAAAGTTTTGATAATGGAACCCTATAAAGTGAACTGGATCACAACATTATTTAAAAGTCCCTAGTCCAAATCACTAAATTGGACATAAGTGATTTATGTAAAGGCTAGTGTATAATTAATTGATAGCGCAGTTCCATGGGCTATGGAAACATAGAGATGTTTAATTGATTATATGGATGTATATTCGATACATTGTGACTTGACCTAATTAGATTCTAAAAGTAGAATCAAAATATAATATATTTGGTGGATTCCTTAGACATGAGTATGTCATGATTACCACAATATAATTGGTTTAACCTTGACATTGTTAAACGCCGTGCCGTAAAAGGAGGTTATAAAGGCAATGTTCAGGTTAACTAAAAGTTGAGTGGGAGTTATGGTCATACAAGAGTGGATAAGTCCTCCTATCAGATAGGAATGGTGTCTGGGCCTCTTGATGAGCAAGAACTGAAAAATTGCATGGCCATGCGGAATGTGATTAAAGTGTTAATCCTTTATGAGAACAGTTCGAACTCAGCAATCAAGAAACAAAATTTGAGAATGACATTGTGTTATCAAATTTGGCATTAAGAGACTTAAGGAGTTTGACATTGCGTACTTGTCTTACGGACAAGTGGGAGATTGAAGGAATATGTCCTTAGACAATTTCCGCAATTACTGAATATAAATAGGATTGTATTTATTGAGATAATATAGTTAATTATTTTAGTAACCGTATTTGCTTGCTAGAGAATAAATTACGGTTGGTAGACAAATTGGTTTGGGCTACAACTAATATAATTAATCCTATAAGGTCACACTAAGTAACACCAATTAATAAATAAATAAGCCTATAAAGGCTTGTAAGGGGCCGGCCACTATTAGGGTGATTAGGGTTTCTCTTAACCTAATCTCTGTCTATTATATATAGATATAATAAGAAGAGAGATAGAACAATTCAGTTAGTCAGTAACTTGATACAAAAGAGAGAGAAAAAAAAACCCTTCTCCCTCTTTAGTCTAGGCGCCTATCCCATCAAAAGTAAGAGAGTGAATAGTTCATACTCTTCCGTTCTAGCAGACGTGGGTATTAATCGGTGTTCGTGGACTAAATAGAGGAATTACAAGTGTAGTTCTTTATCTCTAAAGTATTAGATCTGTGATAATACTTTGCAGTATTCAAACCTTACATACCTGTTCAAGTCGTGAATAAAAAGGTTTGTGTATTCTCTATTCTATGTATCGATTCATATATTGTTATGCATGCGATTCTGTCATAGATGTTAGGAAATTGTTTCCTGAAATTCCGCTATTCGCATCTATGAATTCCTACAATATCCTAGACCCGCCCTATCTCCCCCACACCCAATATATTGCCTCTTAATTTCCAAGTCCAAAAAAATCTCATTTCTGGTTTCTTCTACTCTCTCCGTAACATAATAGTTGCAATAATTTCCTAAAATGGGTGTAACATATTACTTGCAACAACTTTCTTATTTTGATAAATTTTATCACATGAATGATGATGTGTTTTTTGGTCCCCACCCACTTTTGTACTCTTTTTTTGTTGTTTCTTTTTTTCCCTCCTTTTCTCTCTTTAATCCATGTGATTTCTCTCTCTTACTTTTATTAATCAACCTCCTTTATCCATACTTAACATATTCTGCCTAGGAATTCCCCCTAGTTCAATTGTTGCAACTATTATGTTACGGATGGAGTAGAATTTTACTCCACTTAGACATTGAAGAGATTTTTTCAATAAACCTTGAGGACATGCATTTTTAGATTAGTTGCAACAATTTGACTTTTAAACTATATAAACCAGATGTTAGTAAATAAGATGTGCTAAGATTTATCTCAAATTATAATCTTGACTTATCAATTTTTCATAATTTTGCCTAATTAATAATTCGATAAATTAAAATGATCAAAGTTGTGTATTGATAAGTGTGCAAGTCAAATTGTTTTAACTAATATGAAACGAGGGAGTAATTCGTAAGATAACCACTTATACCAACAAGTAGATACTTTAGATTTAGAGAGTATGTGCCTACTATAAGTAAAGGTAATTGACAGTTGACGAATCTTCGTTCGTGCTCGGGTTCAACCCCGATTTTCAAGGCTTGTTCCAAGTTGGAATAAGTCAAAATCATGGTGTGGGCTCACACAAGCCCTATTGATAATGGTATTTTCAATTTTTAAGTTCTACAAAAAAAATCCAAAAACCCATGTTTTATATAGCTTTCTAACCAATCAAAAATATTTAAAAAGGTAAAAGAAAAGGTGAGCGGGTCGAACATGATCTAAAAAGGAAAAAGTCAGCCCAGGCTCGTTGTGAAAAAACTAGCCAAACCCAATCTATTTTCGGTCCGAAGGGCCCCATCGTTGTCAGCTTTATCTATAGACTTCCCTAACTTAAATCTCTCACTAAGGACATGTTCTCCTAGGCTGGAAATAGATAAGCTGAACCTAACTAGCTAGAAGTAACTAAACTGAACTACAAATTACTAAATTGGATTGAATGGAATAATGAAATGTGAGATTAAAAGTATTGCATTGAACTAAACTGAAATGAATTCAATAGAAAATAAGCTGGAGAAAACATGCCCTAATACTCCTATGAATATTTTGGTCATGTTTGGTGCAAATATATGTTTGTACGAACTTATTAACTAGCTTGTTGTATTAGTTACTTTGACTAAAAACTAATTATATTAAAGTGTTTGGTAAATTAACAGATAATGATGACTTGATTTTCAATTCTCTCTTTGAAAATGCTTCTAATTAAAGCTTTTTAGAATTAATTTATTTTATCAATCCGCTAATTACCAAAAACTAAAGTCAACTTGTCGGATAGTCAAACTTTTGACAGGCTCCCAACCACTAAAAACTTGTCAAAAAGCTTACAACAAATAGGGATAAAATCCATAGTTCACTCTAAACATAAAATTAAGAGTGAAAAATCAAGAGAGATTTACCAGATTAGGCCAAGCATCAATAGCACAAGCTTCAACAGTATTAAACAAACATTCACTAGGACCATGCTGCAAAATCACCAATCAAAACCAATTAAATCAGTCTAAATCAATATCTCCAAAATCAAATCTCATCTCAAAGATAGAAAGCGTGATAAAATTAAAAACCTGGCAAATAAAGGAATTATTAGAAGTGAGCCAAGCGTTTCCCCACGGAAAAAGGCGAAGATCAACGATGTCGATAATTCCATTTTCGAAGATGATGGGAAGTAAGTTAATCATGAAATTAGCACAGTAAGGACATAAGCTCTCATAGTACAAATCTAACGTCACTTTTTCCACCATATTTGAGCTTCCTAAGCAGATTTGAATCATTGTTAGGTATACTAAGAGAGAAAAACATTGTTGCAATATTGATGCCATTAAGGAATTACTAAAGAAAGAGAGATAGTTAAGGAGACTTTGTCTTTGGGAAGGATGGAGATCAACTACTATTTATAATAAAATCAAGTAATATCGGAGCCATGCACTGATGCACGGTATATTAAAATTTTAATTTGCAGTTAAATTCTCTAATACTTCCTCCGTTTTTATTTAAATGTGACACTTTTAGATTCACGGACTCCTAGACAATTTTTGGGAAGGAAAGAGATACAGAGAAAAAAATAAGGGGACCCATGTGAGAGGAGAGAGATAGAGAGAGTTGATTGACCAAAAAAGAAAGTGTCACATTTAATTTAAAACTTCCTAAAATAGAAAGTGTCACATTTAAAAAAAACAGAGGAAGTAATAATATCGGGAGTGTTTGACAATTGGTCAGTGGCTCATGCTTATTGATCAGATACGAACTACTCCGCTTTTACCTTAAAATGAAGTTCTTTTGTTACTAGCTTCTTCATAAATAATAACTTATACTTCCTCTGTTTTCAATACTTGCAACATTAGCAGAGTAATCACTATTCATCTACTAATCTTATGTTATATTTTTTCATGTATAAGAAAAAATATAGCCAAATGGGTCTAGTTATTTGATTCCTCTCAATGCATACTATTATAATATCAACTTTTTATAATTTTTACTTATCAATAATTAGAGATATTAAAATTCAAAGTATTGCATTGGATAGTGTGCAAAGAAAAAACATTGCGAGAGTTGTGAAACGGAGGAAGTACTACTTTCGATGAATTTTTTAATTAAAGTTTGATATATTTTCAGAAAAAAAATTAGAAGGGAAAACAACTTACTTCCTCTGTTTCTAAGTGCTATATTTAACTTTTCACAATTGTCATATTATATTTTGTACCATTTTTATTATTAATTATGAATTTGTAAAAATTATAGGAATTAAATAGTAAAAATGTACTTCCTCCGTTTCGCAATACTCGCAACATAAGAATAGTAGCCACTATTCATGAACCAATCTTATGTTATATTTTTTTACAAGTGTATAAGAAAAAACATAGTCAAGTGGGGTCTTATTTGATTCGTCTTAATGCATACTATCATAATATCAACTTTTTATAATTTTTACTTATCAATAATTAGAGATATTAAGGTTCAAAGTATTGCATTGAATAGTGTGCAAACAAGAAACGTTGCGAGTATTGCGAAACGGATGATGTATATATTGAGACGAATCAAATGAGATCTAACATGATCATATATTAGTATTGCACTTAAAAAGAAATGGGAGGAAGTATTTAGGAAGAAAATGTAAGATTGAAACGAATTTTACGGTTTAATTTATATAAAAGTACGGAGTATATATTATGTGGATGTTAGAGGAGTAGAGGTGGCAGTGTTAGAATCTTTGAGAATTTCTGGGCCACCATGATGTTGATTTGAGGAATCTTCCTAGTTTGAATTATAGGATATAGATTGTTAAGTTTACATCATAAAACAGTAACTTGATGACTTAAATTTTGAGCACGAATTATGCAACTGCAAGTGTCTTTATTATTTGATCCAAGAGATGGGAAGACGTGTTGGACTCTTTCATTGAAAAAAATCTTAATTATGCATTAGATGATCGAGTCTATCACGAGCATATTACATTTAAAACTATTTTTCTCTTATTGTTTATTTGAAGGAATTCATAAGCAAATTCGTACAAAGTATTATCTGATATAATTCATACAAACGTTGATCATTAATATTTTCTAGCTTATGTCTTCCTTTAGACATATCAAAGATTGGACGTCATCTCTAAAATCAAAATTAATCAATTGATGTCAAGTCTAATATATTTTTTAATTATCCAGTTAATATTGATAGTTTAAGGTTCACTCTTGAAAGAAGAGTCCCTAAACTATACTTGCACCTTTATATAGGAAAAAATGTCAGAAAATACCAAGGTTTTAGGTCATTTTCAAAATAAATATCAACTAATTGCGAAATCAAAAATAAATACCAACTAGTTCTAATTTTTTTATATTTTCATACCAACTAAGATTTTTAATGATTCCCTCCAGAGTGCCTAACTCCGTCAAGCCTCTAGAAATGGTCATTATACAGAAACCGTAAAATTTGCCAAATACCAACTAACAGGACCACGACCGGAAAATTTGACGATTTCTGTTAGTTGGTATGGAAATCGAAAAAAATTAAAACTAGTTGGTAATTATTTTGAAGATGACCTAAAATATAGGTATTTTCTGATAATTTTCTCGCATAAAAACATGTTTTAAGATAACGAAAAAAAGAACAAAAAAAACCGTTAGATTAAGAGGGACGGAGGGTGCCACTTATCTACAGAGTCGTTATTTGCCAATTTGACGTGAAATCACTATTGACTTGAACTATTTATACTAGGAGTTCATCATTATCTGGCAACCCACTATCAAAGAACCATGCCTCATAAAACTTGTATACATAGAGAACATTCATTAGTCAAGTAATTAACATAAGCAATGGCGATGATATCCAATTTTCTCGTACACATCAATAATAGGCAAGTATGAGTAAATTTGACATAGCTCCTATATATCACGGTCGTTATTTACATTACAACTTTATGTATTTACGACTTTTTTCCAAAGCAGTGCAAACAAACCACGTTATCTTTTACATTATATAATTTAATCCATCATTGATGTTATAGAAGATCAAATTTTCCCTAGGACCGATGCCTTTGCAATTTGTTCTTTGTAGCAGACAGACTGAACATGATTAGTGTTTTCTCTCCTAGTACGTGCAATGGATGCATTCTTGCAAGCACTGGGTGGAGTTCCTTTGTAAGCTTTGCAAATGTAACTTGTAAACTTTAGGTAATTCTACAACAAAGAAAATAAAAACAATTACTGTTAGAAATCCTGCATATAGAACAAGATGCTCAGTGTTAAGATTAACAAAATTAGTATAATTTTTCACCTCAAGTAGGGGTTTGCCATCCACAACCAACCAGGGCACAAATTGATGAGGAGGTTTGAGTCGATCAGTCAAATTTGCATACTTTAGCTCAAGCTGTATGGAACGGGATAAGTTGAAATCAATTAACGGGAACGAATAAACACTTTTTGTGCTCGCTTGATGGTGAAACTAGGCCTAGAGTGGTATTGTCAGGTTACTCGCGGCACACTTGAGCCCAAACAACTTGCGAATAATGGGGAGGATATGAAAATCTCATTGTCTCTTTCATGAACACAAGGTCTAACTAGACCAAACTTGAGACTGGTGAAGACACAAATGTAATCTAAGGTAAGTAAACAGCTTAAGTTTAATCTAAAGCAAGCATATATTTTTCAATGCCAACATATAAGAACTTACTCCCTCGGTCTCTCCAATGTGACTTAATTAGCTGTTGCTTCATAATAGTTGTATGGATTGTTATCTTATCAAATTATATTTAATGTCAATCTTTGTTACCGATATAACTTAACTAGATTGTAATATACGTAAAAGTGGTTAAGATATACTTAGAAACTTGTGGAGTAGAACTAAGAAATGTTACAAAGAGAAGACTAAATTTGGATTTATTAACATGGTAAGCTAGCATGATTTCCTGACCGAATGATTTTTTTCTGTAATCAAAGTGGGCTTGTGACATGGTCTTACTGTCTCGATACTCCAAATCCATTGAATCCTTGTCTTCTTCAGGGTGAGGGGGTAAAGGGAATCCGTCTCCCAAAGAGTCATACCAACATTTGAATCCTAGATCTAATGCAAATGTTGTAAGTGGTATTACCAACTCATCTACACTTAAAATGGCAATTAAAAAGGCTTACCTTTTTGCCAAGTGCACCCTTGTAACAACTATTAACAGTTTTAGGGTCCATATCATACTCCTTCAAACAAGTTTCCCACTGGGTGTAGTTGCCCTCATATACCTGGCTCTCAATACAAGCAATAAATGGGAAATGGTCATCCTGTCAAAGAGTTAAAATCCACAGCATACATCAGTTGTTGAATATACAAAGCACATTCATTTAGTGAATGCAACATATAACTATTGATTAGGATACATTCACAGATTCACTTATCTACCCAAAAGATTCTCTTACAAACAGTTGGTTAATAGCATGCAGAAATTGAAGTATTTAGATGAATCAGCATCTGCAATTTTCATCCTACACTCATTGTATTTTTAAAAGCCTTTTACATGCAACATTCCCATCTCCATGGGCTCATGAACATATATATTATATAGCCATATATAGAGCATGGAAAATGAGAATGTTAGGGGGTGTAATTTTACATCAGAGTGTACGATGGACATCCTAATATGCATGGTACATTAATGTGTCAAATTCGAGAAAATATTACAAACATGTATCCCTATAACTGAATTACAAGAATATCAATGTACGTATGTGTTTTATAATCTCAAATTGAAGTTTCTATGCTATCGTTTTGTTAATGCGTGAAACTTTGTACAAATATCTAGAATAGCAGATGTGAACAGATTTATAGGTATTCATAAATAATTTTTATCAATTCAATACAAACATAACAACAAAAAGTAAAATTTTATTTTTATCTCAAGATATGGGGTCGACTACATGAACCAAAACAAATCATCATAACATCATTACAAACAGTTCGTCTTTTCCATTCATTCCTATCCAACGTTATACAATATTGCGGACCCAATTCCGTCATATCCTTAATTACAATACTTCAGTTCAAACATATGATTAACATAAAAATTAGCAGACAAAAATTCTAAAAATTACCAGATTAGGCCGAGCATCAATGGCACAAGCTTGAACAGTATTAAGCAAGCATTCATCAGGACCATGCTGAAATAAAACACAACAATAAACTTTTTTATCAGTATATAATATGTAGAATTGGTTAACATAATCTGAGCAAGAAATGTTGATAAAAGACCTGGCAATCAAAGGAATTGTCCGAAGTGATCATGGCATTGCCCCAAGGAAAAAGGCGAAGATCAACGATGTCGATTAATCCATTGACGAAGATGATAGGAAGCTCATTGGCGATGAAGTTGGCACTGAAAGGACACAAGCTCTCATAGTACAAATCTAGCTTTACTAATTTCGCCGAATTTGAATTTCCTAAGCAGACTTGAATTAATGTAAGGTATGCAAGGAGAGTGAAACACCGCTGCAGAATGGAAGCCATTGCTGCTAAAAGAAGAGAAGAGGATTGTATGAATTGGATGGAGATGTAGTAAAACATTACTGCTATTTATACTAAGTAAGTGAACGTAGTTATGCCTTATTATGGGAACGTAGAGGAGAAGTGGCAGTGTGACTGTGTGAGATATGAGATATTCTAACTTTGGCGCGCCAAAATTTTAATTTGAGGAAAAGTACAACGGTATTCGGGATCAAACCAATTGGTTTTAGGCAAAGTCTTATAAAAAACGGTCTTACATTAAGCTTAATGTAAGACTAGCCCAATAAATCAAATTAAAGCCCAATTACGCGTGCCACACGCAAAGGAAACTAGACAAATTGATTTTTTAACTTTTTGACCTAAAACCTTAACTTTTGCGTTTTTAACTTTTCAACCTAAAACCTTAGCTTTTGCATAAAAATTCATAACTAATAGGGCTAATGGAGTGAAGGGAATGGCGAGGGTGGTGGGAAGAAGGCTGTCTTGAAAAAATGTTTATTGGGCCTATTAGACTGGTCTTATATTAATAACTTATGTTAATATTTAAAAGTTCAAGGTTTTAGGTTCAAAAGTTAAGTTTTTATTGTTAAAAGTTAACAATTTTAGCATATTTGTTACTATCGATTCCACATATGATATTAGTTATGGATTTTTATGCAAAAGTTAAGGTTTTAGGACGAAAAGTTAAAAAACGCAAAAGTTAAGGTTTTGGGTCGAAAAGTTAAAAAAGCAACTTGGTTGGACTGCTTACCGTGTGGCGAGCGTCATGGGCTTCTCTAAGCCTTATTGGGCTGGTCTGAGGTTAACGCTTAACCTAAGACCGTCTTATAGTAAACCAACTCTTGGTTTTAAGATGGACCCATTCGAGGATACAATTTTTATTATGCACCCGAGTGTATGATAAAAATGATACACCCAACGTTATTTTTTACTCAAATTATCTTAGGTTTACCATGAGCATGGTACACCCAAAATAGCCTTGGGTGTATCATGCTCATGGTACACCAGGTGTATGATGCATAAGCTTATTCGAATTTATGTGTTGTCAGACTCTCCTCCGGTGCAGCTGTGCAGGCCAAGATGTAAGGTCCAATGAAATTTATGAGGTATTTGTTGATTCTTTATCCCTTCCTCATAATTTTTAATGGGCGTTGTCTTGCTATAACTGCCCTAGATGATCTGTGAGAAGTTTCGATCTAATACGCCAATTTTACCAGAAAAAAATCAAAATAATTTTCATTTATATTTTGACGACCACAATTCTCATTTCCTTGTTTGAGTTGCGTAGGTTAGTTATGATATCATGTTTATACAAGAAGAATAATTAGCTCAAGTTTTGTCTTAACAATCCCCTAACCATCCCATTGGCCTACTTCCAAATCAGATTTAAAAAAGATACTCTTCATTTTTTTAATAGGGACATTTTGTCATTTAGGGTTTTTTTAAATTGGGATAATTCTACCTTTTTCCATAAATGGTAGGTTGAGTGGTTGACCCACCTAATTACTACATCTCTCTCTTTTTCTCTACCTTTTTCATTTTTTCTCACTTTTACCATCATTCTCTCATAATTTTGCACCTTTTCCTTGATCCGCACGCAAAAACAAATGGTTCTATTAAAAAAACGGAAGGAGTAATATGAATGTATACCCGCAAACCCCCTTGTACAAGTATGTGCCCATGGGAATGGTTTTGGGAGGCGGAGGGAGACAGGGAGCAATAGTAAATATGTAGTACGTAGATGGATCGACTTGCTTTATCAAATTATAAACTAATTTTAGTTCCCGACAATGTTCCCAATTTCATTCCAAAAAAAACCTAGTTCTTCAATTGTGACCTAAATTTCTCAAATCTGGACTGGTTTAAGACCCAATTTACACATTATCAACACAAACAACACTGAATCAGGTAATTTGAGTTGTTAATTTTATAAATTAGGGTTTCTCTAGGGATATTGAAAATTAGGGTTTACGGACTGAAAATTTGGGGGAATTTATTGTGTTAAACTGTAATTGAAAATTGATTCAAGTTTTGACAATCCATCAAGTTTCGAATGGTAGATTTTACTCAACAAATTACCCCAAAATTTTCATACCCTTTACTAAGTGCTACTTCACAAATTTTGGCTATTAAGTGGATTGATTACATTGAAAACATTAACATTTAGCTAATATGAATGTTTAATTCTCACTTCTTGCTTCAATTTTGAATTACACAACTAACACAAATCATTCCCCCAATTTTTTGTTCGAGGAAACCCTAGATTGAAAAATCCGCAAAATAACCCTAATTTGTCAAATTACCACTTCAAATAGCATGGATTTAGGTCGTCTTTGTTGCTAATGTATTTTTTGGGGATTAATTCTGTCCACATTCGACAAATTTGGAAGGAAATTGACGGACTAGGTTTTTTTTTTGGTGAAATTGGGATTTCGTGGTTTGAAAGGAGGGAAAGAAGAAGGGTAGTTAATATGTGGGTCCACTAACGGGGATAATTTGAAAATTCCGTCAAGTGATGAGAATTTTTAAAAGAACTTGTAACGTTATGGTGGTAATTTAGAAAAAAAAAATTAAAGGTGGTAACTTGAAAAAACTTGAAAAGTTAAAGTGGTTATGATCAAAAAAAATCCATCAAATAATAACCAAGACATTGCTTTTGTGTTTGTTTTGTTCGAAAGTCTACATCATAAACACTAATTTGCTGACTTTAAGAGCACAAATCGTAACAACAATTGTCTTTAGTGAGTAAATGGAGGGATGGCAAGACTTGCAAGACTCTGTGACTGCTACTTGGGTAGTGATAGTATGAAGATAATAGATGGCAAAGTGATGTATGGTGGAGTTGATGGGTTCATACTGCTATACTTACATCGATGCATGGTCTAAATTTGTCGACGACATGATGCATTTTCTTACATTTTATTGAGCAATGGCAATATGTCATTGATCTTAAAAACAAGCATTAAGTATGATTTAACAACAAATAGCGGATCCAAAAATATGTTTGGTAGATGAAAAGCAAAATTTAGAAGGCCAAGAATTTTATCGAATAAATTTTAGTAGTCTCCACATTAAAAAAAGGAATATTCCTAAAAGTTTCATATTCAAGTGGAGATTAAGTAGATTGATGAATGTTAGACTATGTAAATTAATTATGTTAATAATTAATTCTATTAGTTAGTTGTTATCTAGTTCCCTAATTAAAAGGATTGTAATCTTAGCTTAATCTTAGCTTGTAACCTAGTATATATACTTACTTGGTAATTAATGATAATTCAAGGAATATAATTCTTTCATGGTATCAGTTAGGGTTTCGTTCAAATATTCCGCTGTGCACAAACCCTAAAAACGCCTAGCCCACGCCGTTCTTCACCACACGCGCCACCATGGCCGGTGGATCTAAGGCGTCTTCCTCGTCTTCTTCCCCCTCTTTCTCTTCTTCTTCTCTTCAATCTCTCACTAATACAAACATTAAATATGTTCTTCCTATCACTCTTGATATGGAAAATGTACAATATTCCACGTGGGCGAAATTATTCAAAGTACATGCACGTTCAAATCGTGTTATTCACCACATTCTTCCTAGTTCCAAGACTAAGGCTCCTACTACTGATGACGAAAAGGAAGAATGGTCGACGGTGGATGCAACAGTGTAGAAATGGATATACGACACCATTTCTGAGGATCTCCTCAACACTATTTTGGAGCCTGATTCGACGGCACAAGAGGCATGGGAGAGACTACGAGATATTTTTCAAGATAATAAAACATCTCGGGAAGTCACTCTCGAGCAGGAATTTTTCAATACATCTATGGAGGATTTTCCTAATGCCTCTGCTTATTGCCAAAGGTTGAAGATGCTTTCTGACCAACTTAAGAATGTTGGTGCGCTGGTTACTAATAATCGGCTTGTTCTACAATTGGTTTACGGCCTTACGGAGGCCTATAATGGGGTTGGAACCCTACTTCGGCAAAGTGACCCTCTTCCTCCCTTTTATCAAGCCAGATCTACGCTTGTGTTGGAAGAGGCGGGTTTGAACAAGAAGGTTTCACAATCGTCGTCAAATTCTGCATTGGTGGCTGATATCACGTATTTATATAGAGTTTTCTCCCTTATTTACAAGCTAATTTGTGCGTCATTGGAGCTCTTGGGAGCTATTTTGTGCTAACTATCGTATATAGTTGTGGTTTTGTATTTTAGTGTTGAATTGCAGGTTTTAGGGAGTTTTCTCCTTATTCCCGAGTGATAGGATTTAGTCGTATCGCCTATTCAAAAATAAACCTACAGACCTCTAACTAGGTAGTCAGTGGAAGCAGGGTCGAATCCACAGGGAGACAGAGTTTCTAAATTAATATTCAACCAATTCAGCTACTCCAGATGAAATCAGATAAGAATTAATTAAACTAAGGAATAGACTACGGAAGACTGAATAAATCGAGGATTAAACTATGGAATAAAAGTCTAGGGTATTAGGTCGGTCCACCATGCTTATACCGATCAAATAGGGTCAACTACTATTAAAACCTAAGTCAAGAGTCGGGGGATTAGAGCCTATGTTGAGCTATGGTTAAGACTCAACGCTCATAGTTCAACATACGCCGCATGTTCACTAACGTAATCAGAACTACTGATGTGTCCTAGGCCTCTAGTCGTAAGACGGATCTGTGCAAACAACTATTAACCACAAGCAATCAATGAAATTGTACACTGACATTAATTACTCAATAAGAACAAACCACATCACAATCACCCTAATCAAGCCCTAGAAATTGATAGAAATCTAAATCACAATCATGGTATAAACATGGCTTTCCTATCTAACACCCTAGAAAGAGAACTACTCACTCATAATTGAATTGACAACAATAAGACTAATATAAAACCCTAAGAATTGCATCATGAACAATTGAATAATTAAACTAAGCAATCAAAGTAATTAAAGAGATAAAGAGTAGAGAAGAGTACCAATTAACGGAAAGCAGGAACTTTTATTGAAATCGAAATAGGTTTGATCACCTCTATATTAATCTAAAGTGTTTGAATTAAACTAAGAGCAATGTAGAATAAAACTAGTCTAAAACCTCATGAAAGATGAATAAAAGATGTCTCTAAATAATGAGAAAAAATGTATTTATAATACCCCCCAATCTAATTAAAAACGGAAACCAATTAACGAAGTCCGCAAAAAATAACGCCAGACCCGATCGGGCCCGAGAACAGTACCCGATCGGGCCCACACACAAAACATCACTCTGTTCTTCTCGTTTCACGTGGCAGCAGAGGCAAGGAAATGGAAATCTGGGCCCCACCGTTTTTGTCTTGTTCCACGCACAACAGCAACAATTCAACAGTAATGTAATTAAGTTGGTGGGCCCCTCCCCCCTTTTTGTCTTGTTCAACGCACAACAATTCAGTCTTCATGGCAGCAATTAATAGGTGGTGGGCCCCTTTTCTCCTTATTTACAGCAGCCAACAAACAAATAGGTGGCCCAGTCTTTTCACGCGTGCAGCAATACATCACAAGGGGAGTTTGGGCCTTCCACCCGATCGGGCCCGAGGCATCCACCCGATCGGGCCTGGGAGCAAAATGGCCCAGCACGCTCGCCTCTCAAGCAGCTTCAAAATAAGACCTATGAGCATCCGACCCGATCGGGTCGGGCAGGATACACCCGATCGGGTCTGGGCACTTGTCTTCTCGCCCGATCCGGTCGGGCAATGCTTGCCCGATCGGGTCCGCAACTTCTATACCCGATCAATATATCTCCGCCCGATCGGGCCATTTGTGCCCGATCAGAGTACGGAAACCTCCTTTTTGACTCTTTGGCTCTATAAACTTCATGTTTAGGGGTCTTGGGACCTCCTAAACTACCCATAAAGCTCGTGAGCCATCCTACGTGCCTCGTAACATCTCGTAAAGCCGTGGTTGCTTCCAAATGTCTCGGGAATAAGGAGAAAACTCCATAAAACCTGCAATTCAATATAAAACACGAAACCACAACTACATACGATAGTTAGCACAAAATAGCTCCCAAGAGCTCCAATGACGCACAAATTAGCTTGTAAATAAGGGAGAAAACTCTATATAAATACGTGATATCAAACTCCCCCAAGCTAAACCTTTGCTTGTCCTCAAGCAAACAGCACATGACCATGGAATAGATTACCTCACCCCAAAGATAAAAACAAATCAAAGCTCAAAACATTTTCAAGACTAAGAATCGTTCAAGCAGGCATAATTCAAGTTTGGCTCATCAAATCCATCCAACCACCAATCATTCAAGCAATTTATCAAACTCAAGCATCCACAAAGCATACAAGTCCTGAAAAGGCACTCACAAGGGTGTCACTCCTCTCAATTTTGTGGCAGGCAAAGAATGTGCCGGAACACTCACCAACCCGACCATAAGTACCCTTCCCACTCACACTCTCATGTGTTTAAGAAGGTTCAATGACGCTCATCCTAGTCAAGTCGACTCAATTAGCAGAAATACTCTTTAACTTTGACAAACTAACTCGAAATCAATCAAATGAACAATGCAGACATAAGCTCAAGAGGACTTTATAGGGTTGTAATGGGGCTTAGGCGAGAGGTAGGGGATACTTTTGGGTAATGTGGTGGAAAAACCAAGAAAGGGGGAGCATAAATCATTCAAACAAGGCCTAGGATGGCCTACACAACTCCCAACAATCACCATAAAACCATGTAAAGTAACCCAACTCTCATAAATCAATGAGAAGCTCATAACAAACCCAATTTTCTAGCAATGGAGCGAATATTCTTTTATGAACGTACGTGAATGAAAGAACTAGAATTCTTTTGAATTTTCATTTCATTTTTCTTTCATTTTTCTGAACTTTATTCATGCAACTCTAAACTTGCTTTCTTTCTTTTCTCTTTCTCACTCTCAAACCACAGCAAATACACTTTTAAATTCCTCAAAAACCAAACTAAACCAACAAACCAATCTCAGACTCAACCCATACAAAAGCTCCCCCAAGCTAGGCTTGGAATAATATCAAGTGAAGGCTTTTGGCTCATAATAGGGGTTTAAGTAATACGAAACAAGTCATTAGGCTCAGCGGGGCTAAGGAGGATAAAAGTATATCAAAAACTCACTCTGAAGCTCAAGAATAAGACAAAAGAACGCCTCTATCACAGCACATGCTACAAGTCATCTAAAATCAGACAAGTACGAAGTCAAAGTCAAGATCAATCCACTAAAGAGGAACTAACACACAAGAATAGACTGGATAATAATATGAATCCAATAGGCTACAAAGAGGCCTCACAGTCTAACCAATTCAGGTATGCAGCGCAAAGTGGTCTAATATAATCCAGAAATGCTCGAAATCATAGCAATCAAACATCAAATCATAGCCTCAAGATCACAAATGCCCAGCTATCCAGCAAACAAAGTCAAATCAATTTCAAATAGAGCACAACAAGGGGCACAGGGAGGCAACTAAACCAGTCATGGGAACCATATTTTTTTTTCATTTTTTTAGTATTTTCCGAAAGTAGTAAAACTATTCTAGAAAGCAGTAAAAGAGATAGGGAATACAAACAGAACTCCTCCCCCAAGCTAAAATTGGCAGTGTCCTCAATGCCAAAAGGTGATAAGGACGATGCTAAGAGGAAAAACAATGTTAGTACCCTCACTCTCGCTCACAAAAGGAAGAAAAATAAAAAAAAGAAAAGAAAAAGGGAAAGAAAAGAAAATACGAGTTGCCTCTCGCACAGCGCTGGTTTATAAAGGTCCCGCACGACCATAATCCTCCCTCTGTCAAATAGGAGGGGCTTGGCAATGAGTGCCACCCTCATCAAACATCTTTCTCCTCCAAATGTTCTTGACAATGCCTCCAGACGGTGAGGCAATCTTAGGTGGAATTTGAACCTTCTCCACCCCTACTTCATCGAAAACGTTATCCCTGCAAAAAGATTGTTCAAGCATAGGAGCCTTAACAGCATTGGTTAGTTTAAAAATCACTTTATCATCACCAACACTCAGAGTTAAAGACCCAGACTTGACATCAATGACAGCACCAGCAGTACATAAAAACGGCCTACCCAAGATAATAGGAATCTGGGCATCCTCATCCATATCTAACACCACAAAATCAATAGGAATATAGAATTTCCCTACCCTAACAGGAACATCCTCTAAAACACCTAGAGGGTATTTTATAGAACGATCCGCCATCTGTAAAGTGATTTGTGTGCATTTAAGGGCTCCCATGTTCAGTTTCTTATAAACAGACAATAGCATAACAGAAACAGAAGCACCTAAATCACACAAAGCCTTATCAATAAAAATAGGTCCAAGATGGCAGGGTATAGAAAAACTACCAGGATCTTTTAACTTTGGTGGGGTTTTATTTTGAATAAAAGCACTACACTCTTCAGTAAGAGCGACACGTTCTACCCCACCAAAGTCTCTTTTCTTAGTAATCATGTCTTTCAGAAATTTGGCATAAACAGGCACTTGGGTAATTAAGTCTGTGAATGGAATCGTTACCTCAAGGTTCTTGACCATAGACAAGAACTTACCAAACTGCTAATCGACCTTGGACTGTTGCATCCTGTGAGGAAAAGGTAGCCTTGGTGTAAAAGGCGTTTCAGAAACCTTCTCCTTTTTCTTCCCTGTCTGTTCAGCTTCTGCAGACAAATCGACTTCAGACGTCGAATTCTTTCTTTTTCCTTCCTCTACCACCCTCTTCTTCCCTGCAGTCGGGGTAACCTCATCAATGGGCACTGGAGGGGCATCATATGCAATGCCACTACGAAGAGTGATGACATTCACATGTTCTCTCTGAACTGGTTGCCCTGGCAATTGTCCCTGCTGCCTCTGTGCATTAGATTCTGCCAACTGAGCAACTTGAGCCTCGAGAAGTTGGATGTGCTTCTCTTGAGCCCTCCTTGTTTCCTCATTTGCCTTTTGCATAGACAATATCAGTTTCATCAGTTCAGAATTGCTAGGCTCTTGTGGGTTGTTTTGTGGAGGTGGGGTGTGGAAATTTTGTGGAGTTTGGAAGTTATTGGGATGATGGAAGTTTTGTGGTGGTGGTCTTTGGAAATTTTGTGGGGTTTGATGGTATGAAGGTTTAGGGTAGTTTTGTGGAGGTGGAGGTTGATGGTTTTGTGGGTTTTGGTAGTTATGTGAAGGGGGGAGGGTTTGTGGTCTTTGTTGGAAGGCATTGGCCTGCTCCATCTGAAATTGACTGAACTGACAGTCATGCCCAAAGTGACCCTGAACACCACATACCTCGCAGTAAGATGAGGTAATGGGTGCTACTGCAGACATAGCATTGATACTCATGGGTGGAGGTGTCGGACTAGAAGACTTCATTAGCTGTTGAGTTAGTTGCGCCATCTGAGATGTAAGCAATGAAATAGCGTCAACTTCAAGTACCTTCTTAGTCAAACTCCTAGATGATGAATGGTCATTGGCTGCAAGATTTGATATGAATTCATAACCCTCATCAACTGCCTTGTCTAAAAACACTCCTCCTGCAGACGAATCAACAATACACTTCGTCTGAGGCTGCAGACCATTGTAGAATGTCCGCGTCAAGAACCATTTGTCCATATTATGGTGTGGACACTCTCTCTGTAAATCTCTAAACCTAGCCCACGCTTCCCTTAATGTTTCATCAGGCTCTTGGAAAAACGTGGCTAGTTTATTTCTGATTTCTGCTGTTTTAGTAGGTGGGTAATACTCTCTCAGAAATGCAGCAGAAATCTCACTCCACTCGGTTTCTTTCACATCATTCAACCATTTTTGGGCTCTATCTCTCAGTGAAAACTCGAACAACATGACTTTGAGTTGGTCTGGAGTGACGCCGGCATGTTTAACGGTTTGACAAAGTTGTTGAAACCGTTGTAGATGATTTGCCGGATCTTCAGTAGGATGCCCACAAAACTGATTTTGCTGGACCATGCTGATGAGTCCAGGCTTGATTTCGAAATTTGCTGCGGCAATAGTGGGCATAGTAGGTCCAGTGGAGAGACCATCCGGGCTGGGCACCCCATATGACTTCAGTGATTTTGACATAACTGAATTCAAGGTGTCTGTTCCAGAGGTGTTCAGCTGAACAGACTGCTTTTCTTTCTGCTTTATCTTTCGGATCCGCCTGATTGTCCTAGTAAGATCGGGGTCCGCTGGAATTGGGGAACCGTTTCTTTGGGACCTGGGCATACAAAAGAAACAAAAAGCAGCAGTAAAACGTACCTCGATTGAAACAGTGAAGTTCCAATGAGGTACAGAGAAATAGACCAAATAATTAAATAAAAACTTAGAGAACTAGCCGCCTCCCCGGCAACGGCGCCAAAATTTGATAGGATTTAGTCGTATCGCCTATTCAAAAATAAACCTACAGACCTCTAACTAGGTAGTCAGTGGAAGCAGGGTCGAATCCACAGGGAGACAGAGTTTCTAAATTAATATTCAACCAATTCAGCTACTCCAGATGAAATCAGATAAGAATTAATTAAACTAAGGAATAGACTACGGAAGACTGAATAAATCGAGGATTAAACTATGGAATAAAAGTCTAGGGTATTAGGTCGGTCCACCATGCTTATACCGATCAAATAGGGTCAACTACTATTAAAACCTAAGTCAAGAGTCGGGGGATTAGAGCCTATGTTGAGCTATGGTTAAGACTCAACGCTCATAGTTCAACATACGCCGCATGTTCACTAACGTAATCAGAACTACTGATGTGTCCTAGGCCTCTAGTCGTAAGACGGATCTGTGCAAACAACTATTAACCACAAGCAATCAATGAAATTGTACACTGACATTAATTACTCAATAAGAACAAACCACATCACAATCACCCTAATCAAGCCCTAGAAATTGATAGAAATCTAAATCACAATCATGGTATAAACATGGCTTTCCTATCTAACACCCTAGAAAGAGAACTACTCACTCATAATTGAATTGACAACAATAAGACTAATATAAAACCCTAAGAATTGCATCATGAACAATTGAATAATTAAACTAAGCAATCAAAGTAATTAAAGAGATAAAGAGTAGAGAAGAGTACCAATTAACGGAAAGCAGGAACTTTTATTGAAATCGAAATAGGTTTGATCACCTCTATATTAATCTAAAGTGTTTGAATTAAACTAAGAGCAATGTAGAATAAAACTAGTCTAAAACCTCATGAAAGATGAATAAAAGATGTCTCTAAATAATGAGAAAAAATGTATTTATAATACCCCCCAATCTAATTAAAAACGGAAACCAATTAACGAAGTCCGCAAAAAATAACGCCAGACCCGATCGGGCCCGAGAACAGTACCCGATCGGGCCCACACACAAAACATCACTCTGTTCTTCTCGTTTCACGTGGCAGCAGAGGCAAGGAAATGGAAATCTGGGCCCCACCGTTTTTGTCTTGTTCCACGCACAACAGCAACAATTCAACAGTAATGTAATTAAGTTGGTGGGCCCCTCCCCCCCTTTTTGTCTTGTTCAACGCACAACAATTCAGTCTTCATGGCAGCAATTAATAGGTGGTGGGCCCCTTTTCTCCTTATTTACAGCAGCCAACAAACAAATAGGTGGCCCAGTCTTTTCACGCGTGCAGCAATACATCACAAGGGGAGTTTGGGCCTTCCACCCGATCGGGCCCGAGGCATCCACCCGATCGGGCCTGGGAGCAAAATGGCCCAGCACGCTCGCCTCTCAAGCAGCTTCAAAATAAGACCTATGAGCATCCGACCCGATCGGGTCGGGCAGGATACACCCGATCGGGTCTGGGCACTTGTCTTCTCGCCCGATCCGGTCGGGCAATGCTTGCCCGATCGGGTCCGCAACTTCTATACCCGATCAATATATTTCCGCCCGATCGGGCCATTTGTGCCCGATCAGAGTACGGAAACCTCCTTTTTGACTCTTTGGCTCTCTAAACTTCATGTTTAGGGGTCTTGGGACCTCCTAAACTACCCATAAAGCTCGTGAGCCATCCTACGTGCCTCGTAACATCTCGTAAAGCCGTGGTTGCTTCCAAATGTCTCGGGAATAAGGAGAAAACTCCATAAAACCTGCAATTCAATATAAAACACGAAACCACAACTACATACGATAGTTAGCACAAAATAGCTCCCAAGAGCTCCAATGACGCACAAATTAGCTTGTAAATAAGGGAGAAAACTCTATATAAATACGTGATATCACCGAGCCATTTGGAAGCAACCACGACTTTACGAGATTTTACGAGGCACGTAGGATGGCTCACGAGCTTTATGGGTAGTTTAGGAGGTCCCAAGACCCCTAAACGTGAAGATTAGGAAGCCAAAGAGTCAAAAAGGAGGTTTTCGTGCACCGATCGGGCAGAAATAGCCCGATCGGACGAAGATTTATTGATCGGGTATGAAAGTTGCGGACCCGATCGGGCGAGGGTTGCCCGATCCGATCGGGCGAGGAAGCATGTCCCCAGACCCGATCGGGTGCCCACCGCCCGATCCGATCGGGTCCTTTGCATTTTATGGTTGCTGCTGCTGCTACGCCACAAGACGCGAAACGACAAGCTTGCTGGGCACCCGATCCACGACCCGATCGGGTGGGTGATCGGGTGGAGGCCCAGTTGGCCTGTCGCTGTTGCGCTGCTGTTATATCAAAGCCCAAACAAAGTTTGCTGAAATGGGTGTACCCGATCGGGTACTGTGCTCGGGCCCGATCGGGTCTGGTGCATTTGTCGCGAATTTCGTCTTTTGCTTCCTATTTTTAATTAAACTTGAGGGGTATTATAAATACCGTTTTCCTCATTATTTAGGGACATCTTTTATTCATCTTTCATTAACTTTAGAGTAGTTTTATTCTTCATTGTTCTTAGTTCAATTCAAACACTTTAGATTAATTTAGAGGTGATCAAACCTATTTCGATTTCAATAAAAGTTCCAGCTTTCCGTCAATTGGTACTCTTTCCTATCCTAATCTCTTTTGTTATTCTTGATTGCTTTATTTATTTATTTAATCGTTCATGATGCAATTGTTAGGGTTTCATATTAGTTTTGTCGTTGTTAATTCGATCATGTCTGAGTAGTCTCTTTCTAGGGTGTTAGATAGGAAAGCCATGTTTATACCATGATTATGATTTAGACTCCTATTGATTTGTAGGGCTTGATTAGCATGATTATGATGTGGTTTGTTCTTTATTGAGTAATTAACGTTATTGCGCAGTTTCTTTGGTTGCTTGTGGTTAATAGTTGTTTGCACAGATCCGTCTTACGACTAGAGGCCTAGGACATGTCAGTAGTTCTGATTACGTTAGTGAACATGCGGCGTATGTTTAACTATGAGCGTTGAGTCTTAACCATAGCTCAACATAGGCTCTAATCCCCCGACTCTTGATTTAGGTTTTGATAGTAGTTGCCCTTGTTTGATTGGTATAAGCATGGTGGACCGACCTAATACCCTAGGTTTTAGTCCATAGTTAAATCCTCGATTTTTCCCGTCTTTCTTAGCTTAATCATTAGTTTAATTAATTCTTCTCTGATTTACTCTGGAGTAGCTGAATTGGTTGAATATTGATTTAGAAACTCTGTCTCCCTGTGGATTCGACCCTGCTTCCACTGACTACCTTAGTTAGAGGACCGTAGGTTTATTTTTGAATAGGCGATACGACTAAATCCTATCAAATTTTGGCGCCGTTGCCGGGGACACGGCTAGTTTTCTAAGTTTTTATTTGATTATTTGGTCTACTCCTCTATACCTCATTGGAACTTCATTGTTTCAATCGAGGTACGTTTTACTGCTGCTTTTTGTTTCTTTTGTATGCCCAGGTCCCAAAGAAACGGTTCCCCAATTCCAGCGGACCCCAATCTTACTAGGACAATCAGGAGGATTCGAAAGATAAAGCAGAAAGAAAAGCAGTCTGTTCAGCTGAACACCTCTGGCACAGACACCTTGAATTCAGTTATGTCAAAATCACTGAAGTCATATGGGGTGCCCAACCCGGATGGTCTTTCTACTGGACCACCAATGCCCACCATCGCCGTTAACAATTTTGAGATTAAGCCTGGACTCATCAGCATGGTCCAGCAAAATCAGTTTGGTGGGCATCCTACTGAAGATCCGGCAAATCATCTGCAACGGTTTCAACAACTTTGTCGAACCGTTAAACATGCCGGCGTCACTCCAGAGCAACTAAAGGTCATGTTGTTCGAGTTCTCATTGAGGGATAGAGCCCAGAAATGGTTGAACGACGTGAAAGAGACAGAATGGAGTGAGATTTCTGCTGCATTCCTGAGAGAGTATTATCCACCCACAAAGACAGCAGAAATCAGAAATAAACTAGCCACGTTTTCCCAAGAGCCTGATGAAACATTACGGGAAGCGTGGGCTAGGTTTAGGGATTTACAGAGAGAGTGTCCACACCACAACATGGACAAATGGTTCTTGACGCAGACATTTTACAAAGGTCTGCAGCCTCAGACGAAGAGTATTGTTGATTCGTCTGCAGGAGGAGTTTTTCTGGATAAGGAAGTGGATGTAGGCTACGAGTTTCTATCAAACCTCGCAGCCAATGATCATTCCACTTCCCGAAGCATCACGAGGAAGGTACTGGAGGTAGATGCCATTGCATTATTGACTTCGCAGATGGCGAAGCTGAGTCAGCAGATTAACACCTTCAGTTCCTCTTCCTCAGCAGCACCCCCTTTGAGTATCAATGCTATGTCTGCAGTAGCACCCATTACCTCATCTTACTGCGAGGTATGTGGTGTTCAGGGTCACTTTGGGCATGGCTGTTAGTTCAGTCAATTTCAGATGGAGCAGGCAAACGCCTTTCAACAAAGGCCACAAACCTTCCCCCTCCACATAACTACCAAAATCCACAAAATTATCAACCTCCACCTCCACAAAACTATCCTAAACCCTCATACCATCAAGCCCCACAAAACTTTCAAAGACCCTCTTCACAAAACTTCCACAAGAACAATAATTTCCAAACCCCACAAAATTTTCCCACCCCACCTCCACAAAACAACAACCCACAAGAGCCTAGCAATTCTGAACTGATGAAACTAATATTGTCTATGCAAAAGGCAAATGAGGAAACAAGGAGGGCCAAAGAGAAGCACATCCAACTTCTCGAGGCTCAAGTTGCTCAGTTGGCAGAATCTAATGCACAGAGGCAGCAGGGACAATTGCCAGGGCAACCAGTTCAGAGAGAACATGTGAATGCCATCACTCTTCGTAGTGGCATTGCATATGATGCCCCTCCAGTGCCCATTGATGAGGTTACCCTAACTGCAGGGAAGAAGAGGGTGGTAGAGGAAGGAAAAAGGAAGAATTCGACGTCTGAAGTCGATTTGTCTGCAGAAGCTGAACAGACAGGGAAGAAAAAGGAGAAGGTTCCTGAAACGCCTTTTACACCAAGGCTACCTTTTCCTCACAGGATGCAACAGTCCAAGGTCGATCAGCAGTTTGGTAAGTTCTTGGCTATGGTCAAGAACCTTGAGGTAACAATTCCATTCACAGATTTAATTACCCAAGTGCCTGTTTACGCCAAATTTCTGAAAGACATGATCACTAAGAAAAGAGACTTTGGTGGGGTAGAACGTGTCGCTCTTACTGAAGAGTGTAGTGCTTTTATTCAAAATAAAACTCCACCAAAGTTAAAAGATCATGGTAGCTTTTCTATACCCTGCCATCTTGGACCTATTTTTATTGATAAGGCTTTGTGTGATTTAGGTGCTTCTGTTTCTGTTATGCCATTTTCTGTTTATAAGAAACTGAACATGGGAGCCCTTAAATACACACAAATCACTTTACAGATGGCGGATCGTTCTATAAAATACCCTCTAGGTGTTTTAGAGGATGTTCCTGTTAGGGTAGAGAAATTCTATATTCCTGTTGATTTTGTGGTGTTAGATATGGATGAGGATGCCTAGATTCCTATTATCTTGGGTAGGCCGTTTTTGTGTACTGCTGGTGCTGTCATTGATGTCAAGTCTGGGTCTTTAACTCTGAGTGTTGGTGATGATAAAGTGATTTTTAAACTAACCAATGCTGTTAAGGCACTTATGCTTGAACAATCTTGTTGCAGGGATGAGGTTCTGGATGAAGTAGGTGTGGAGAAGGTTCCAATTCCACCTAAGGTTGTCTCACCGTCTGGAGGCATTGTCAAGAACATTTGGAGGAGAAAGATGTTTGATGAGGGTGGCACTCATTGCCAAGCCCCTCCTATTTGAGAGAGGGAGGATTATGGTCGTGCGGGACCTTTATAAACCAGCGCTGTGCGAGAGGCAACTCGTATTTTTCTTTCCCTTTTTCCTTTTATTTTTATTCTCCTTCTTTTTGTGAGCGAGAGTGAGGGTACTAACATTGTTTTTCCTCTTAGCATAGTCCTTATCACTTTTGGCATTGAGGACACTGCCAAGTTCAGCTTGGGGGAGGAGTTCTGTTTGTATTCCCTATCTCTTTTACTTCTTTCTAGAATAGTTTTACTGCTTTCGAAAAATACTGAAAAAATCAAAAAAAAAAATATGGTTCCCATGACTGGTTTAGTTGCCTCCCTGTGCCCCTTGTTGTGCTCTATTTGAAATTGATTTGACTTTGTTTTTTGGATAGCTGGGCATTTGTGATCTTGGGGCTATGATTTGATGTTTGATTGCTATGATTTCGAGCATTTTTGGATTATATTAGACCACTTTGTGCTGCATACCTGAATTGGTTAGACTGTGAGGCCTCTTTGTAGCCTATTGGATTCATATTATTATCCAGTCTATTCTTGTGTGTTAGTTCCTCTTTAGTGGATTGATCTTGACTTTGATTTCGTACTTGTCTGATTTTAGATGACTTGTAGCATGTGCTGTGATAGAGGCGTTCTTTTGTCTTATTCTTGAGCTTCAGAGTGAGTTTTTGATATACTTTTATCCTCCTTAGCCCCGCTGAGCTAATGACTTGTTTCGTGTTACTTAAACCCCTATTGTGAGCCCAAAGCCTTCACTTGATATATTTCCAAGCCTAGCTTGGGGGACCTTTTGTATGGGTTAAGTTTGAGATTGGTTTGTTGGTTTAGTTTGGTTTTTTAGGAATTTAAAAGTGTATTTGCTGTGGTTTGAGAGTGAGAAAGAGAAAAGAAAAAGCAAGTTTAGAGTTGCGTAAATGAAGTTCAGAAAAATGAAATGAAAATTCAAAAGAATTCTAGTTCTTTCATTCACGTACGTTCATAAAGGAATATTCGCTCCATTGCTAGAAAATTGGGTTTGTTATGAGCTTTTCATTGATTTATGAGAGTTGGGTTACTTTACATGGTTTTATGGTGATTGTTGGGAGTTGTGTAGGCCATCTTAGGCCTTGTTTGAATGATTTATGCTCCCCCTTTCTTGGTTTTTCCACCACATTACCCAAAAGTATCCCCTACTTCTCGCCTAAGCCCCATTACAACCCTATAAAGTCCTCTTGAGCTTATGTCTGCATTGTTCATTTGATTGATTTCGAGTCAGTTTGTCAAAGATAAGGAGTATTTCTGCTAATTGAGTCGACTTGACTAGGTTGAGCGTCATTGAACCTTCTTAAACACATGAGAGTGTGAGTGGGAAGGGTACTTATGGTCGGGTTGGTGAGTGTTCGGGCATATTCTTTGCCTGCCACAAAATAGAGAGGAGTGACACCCTTTTGAGAGCCTTTTCAGGATTTGTATGCCTTGTGGATGCTTGAGTTTGATAAATTGCTTGAATGATTGGTGGTTGGATGGATTTGATGAGCCAAACTTGAATTATGCCTGCTTGAACGATTCTTATTCTTGAAAATGTTTTGAGCTTTGATTTGTTTTTATCTATGGGGTGAGGCAATCTATTCCATGTTCATGTTCTGTTTGCTTGAGGACAAGCAAAGGTTTAGCTTGGGGGAGTTTGATATCACGTATTTATATAGAGTTTTCTCCCTTATTTACAAGCTAATTTGTGCGTCATTGGAGCTCTTGGGAGCTATTTTGTGCTAACTATCGTATATAGTTGTGGTTTTGTATTTTAGTGTTGAATTGCAGGTTTTAGGGAGTTTTCTCCTTATTCCCGAGCCATTTGGAAGCAACCACGACTTTACGAGATGTTACGAGGCACGTAGGATGGCTCACGAGCTTTATGGGTAGTTTAGGAGGTCCCAAGACCCCTAAACGTGAAGATTAGGAAGCCAAAGAGTCAAAAAGGAGGTTTCCGTGCACCGATCGGGTAGAAATGGCCCGATCGGGCGAAGATTTATTGATCGGGTATGAAAGTTGCGGACCCGATCGGGCGAGGGTTTCCCGATCCGATCGGGCGAGGAAGCATGTCCCAAGACCCGATCGGGTGCCCACCGCCCGATCCGATCGGGTCCTTTGCATTTTATGGTTGTTGTTGCTACTACGCCACAAGACGCCAAACGACAAGCTTGCTGGGCACCCGATCCACGACCCAATCGGGTGGGTGATCGGGTGGAGGCCTAGTTGGCCTGTCGCTGTTGCGCTGCTGTTATATCAAAGCCCAAACAAAGTTCGCTGAAATGGGTGTACCCGATCGGGTACTGTGCTCGGGCCCGATCGGGTCTGGTGCATTTGTCGCGAATTTCGTCTTTTGCTTCCTATTTTTAATTAGACTTGAGGGGTATTATAAATACCGTTTTCCTCATTATTTAGGGACATCTTTTATTCATCTTTCATTAGCTTTCGACTAGTTTTATTCTTCATTGTTCTTAGTTCAATTCAAACACTTTAGATTAATTTAGAGGTGATCAAACCTATTTCGATTTCAGAGGTGATCAAACCTATTTCGATTTCAATAAAAGTTCCAGCTTTCCGTCAATTGGTACTCTTTCCTATCCTAATCTCTTTTGTTATTCTTGATTGCTTTATTTATTTATTTAATCGTTCATGATGCAATTGTTAGGGTTTCATATTAGTTTTGTCGTTGTTAATTCGATCATGTCTGAGTAGTCTCTTTCTAGGGTGTTAGATAGGAAAGCCATGTTTATACCATGATTATGATTTAGACTCCTATTGATTTGTAGGGCTTGATTAGGGTGATTATGATGTGGTTTGTTCTTTATTGAGTAATTAACGTTATTGCGCAGTTTCTTTGGTTGCTTGTGGTTAATAGTTGTTTGCACAGATCCGTCTTACGACTAGAGGCCTAGGACATGTCAGTAGTTCTGATTACGTTAGTGAACATGCGGCGTATGTTGAACTATGAGCGTTGAGTCTTAACCATAGCTCAACATAGGCTCTAATCCCCCGACTCTTGATTTAGGTTTTGATAGTAGTTGCCCTTGTTTGATTGGTATAAGCATGGTGGACCGACCTAATACCCTAGGTTTTAGTCCATAGTTAAATCCTCGATTTTTCCCGTCTTTCTTAGCTTAATCATTAGTTTAATTAATTCTTCTCTGATTTACTCTAGAGTAGCTGAATTGGTTGAATATTGATTTAGAAACTTTGTCTCCCTGTGGATTCGACCCTGCTTCCACTGACTACCTTAGTTAGAGGACCGTAGGTTTATTTTTGAATAGGCGATACGACTAAATCCTATCAGTGGATGGTTTTAATGATGGGACGCCTAATGACACCTCTCCATCCCCTTGTGGTTCGAATCAGTCCAAGAAAAATAATAATAAAAAGAACAATTGTGGCCGGAATTCTGGTCAACGGGGTGGCGGCGGCAACAACCGCCAGTCTTCCGACGGTGGTGGTGGCCGGACTGGCGGGTCTTCACAGCAGCAGGATGCAGTGCCTGCGTGGCCTCCAGCGTGGGGGGGAGCGTGGCCATATGGTTGGGCCATGCCTCCCTGCCCCTATCCAACCACGAGCTGGGCTAGGCCCACATATGTCCCGCGGCAGCAGCAGACTCAGCAGGGGGTGTTGGCTCAAGGCCACAAGCTTACATGGCAGATTCGTCCGCACCTACACAACGGACATCGAGGCCGCTATGCATACTCTTGGGCTTACTCCTCCGGATCCAAATTGGTATATGGACACGGGTGCTACCTCCCATATGACTTCCTCACAAGGTAATTTCTCGTCTTATTTTAATTTGAGCAAAAATGATGGTATAATTGTCGGAAATGGCCATAGTATTCCTATTTGCGGTTATGGTGACTCACACTTGCCTTCCCCTAACACCGCCCCCCCCCCCTTAACTCTCAAAAATGTGTTGCATGCTCCTAAACTTATTAAAAATTTAATATATGTTCGAAAATTCACTTCAGACAATTCTGTAACTGTAGAATTTGATCCTTTTGGGTTTTCTATGAAGTATTTTTCAGACGGGGAGACCACTCATGAGATGTGAGAGTCAGGGGGGCCTCTATCCCATTACTTCTGCTTTCAAAAATTAAGCCAATTATGCTTCTACCTTTGCTGCTCTTGCACCTTCATTATGGCATGATCGATTGGGTCATCCTGGTGCTCCTATTCTTGATAGTCTTAGGCGAAATAATCTTATTTAATGTAATAAACTTAGTTCCTCTAATGTTTGTTACTCTTGTCCTCTTGGGAAACACATTAAGTTGTCATTTGTTGCTTCTACTTCTAGTACTTTGATGCCATTTGATATTATACATTGTGATCTTTGGACATCTCCCGTTTTAAGTTCAGTTGGTGATAGGTTTTAGTCGTGTCACCTAATCAAAAATAAACCTACGGTCTTCTAACTAAGGTAGTCAGTGGTAGCAGGGTCGAATCCGCAGGGAGACAGAGTTTCTATATTAATATTCAATTAACTAACTACTTCAGATGAAAATATGGAGAATTAACTGAACTAATGAGTAAGCTAAATAATACGAATTAAGTCGAGGATTTAACTATGGAATAAAAGCCTAGGGTATTAGGTCGGTCCACCATGCTTATACCAATCAAACAAGGTCAACAACTATCGAAACCTAGGTCAAGAGTCGAGGGATTAGAGCATGTGTTGAGCTATGGTTAAGACTCAACGCTCATAGTTCAACATACGCCGCATGTTCACTAACATAATCAGAACTACTGATGTGTCCTAGGCCTCTAGTCGTAAGACGAATCTGTGCAAACAACTATTAACCACAAGCAATCAATGAAATTGGCCACTAACATTAATCACTAATTAAGAACAAACCACACCACAATCACTCAAATCAAGCCCTAGAAATCAATAGGAGTCTAAGTAACAATCATGGTATAAACATGGCTTCCCTATCTAACACCCTAGAAAGAGAACTACTCAGACATGATTAAATCGACAACAACAAATCTAATTGAAAATCCTAAGAATTGCATCATGAACTAATTGAGAAATAAGCAATTGAACTAAAGTAATTGAGAGAAAGGAATAAAGCAATAAGCAAGACGATTACCAAATTGACGGAAAGCGGAAACTTTAATTGAATTGAAGTTGTACTTGAATCTCTTCTACAATCGAAAGGAATGATAAACTAGGCTAAGAGCTCTCTAAATGTTTAATAATATGAAAAGATACAAATAAAAACAACCTAAAAAGTATTTATAGGTCCTAAGAAAACAATAAGATAGAGTGGGGAAAATAACGAAAATCGCATCCCCGTGTCGTTCACCCGATCGGGCAAAAGGGCCGCCCGATCGGGTCTGGGAACAGGCTCTCAACAGCAGCAAAAATAGGCTCCACCCGATGGGATAGGGCAGCTACCACCCGATCGGGGCCGCAACCCCAGCACCCGATCGGGCAAGTCCACCCGATGCCATCGGGTGGATGTCTTCTTCAGCTCTCAGAAAAACATCAAGAATTGGCTAAGTATTGCTTCGCCCGATTCGATCGGGCAAGGCCGCCCGATCGGGCGGAAAACCTGAACTTCAGCTTCTTTACTCGTACCCGATCGGCAGTGGTTGCCCGACCCGATCGGGCGAGTCTTCTTTCTTCCTTGCTTCTGCTTGGCTTCAGACGCCAAGTCTTTGCGCACTTACTTCTTCATAATGGGGTCCAAATACCATCTTGAGACCTCCAAGATGCCTCATAACTTCCCGCTATAGCGTGGTGCTCAAAACATCAAGTAAATAGGGAGTTTTTCCCTAAAACCTGCAAAATGATATAGAACACACAAACCACAACTATATCGAAATAGTTAGCATATATAGCTCCTAAGAGCATCAATATCGCACAATTTAGCTTGTAAAGAAAGGGAAAAACTCTATAAGAAATCAATATATCAGTTGGACATCATTATTATTTGGTGGTTGTGGATGATTATTCTAATTTTGTATGGACTTTTCCGCTTTCGAAAAAATCCGATGTCTATTCAACTTTTCTCCATTTTCGTGCTTATGTTCGTACTCAATTTGAACGGAAAATTAAAAATATTCAATGTGATAATGGTCGGGAATTTGATAATGACCCATTTCGGAAATTCTGTCAAACAAATGGTCTATCTTTCCGCCTCTCATGCCCATATACTTCTTCTCAAAATGGAAAAGCTGAACGGAAAATACGCACTATAAATAATATGGTCCGCACTCTTCTTGCTCATGCTTCCATTCCACCTTCCTTTTGGCATCACACACTTCAAATGGCCTCTTATCTTCTCAATATACTTCCACATAAGACGATCACCTATCACTCTCCACTACAAATCCTCTTTCACAAAGTGCCTTCTTATTCTCATCTTCGGGTTTTTAGGTGTCTATGCTTTCCTCTTTTTCCATCCACCACCATTCATAAGCTTCAAGCACGCTCTACTCCATGTGTGTTTTTGGGTTTTCCGTCTAACCACAGGGGATATAAATGTTTTGACTTCATCTCGGAAAATCATTATTTGTCGCCATTTCCTAGTTGACGAATTCAAATTCCCATTTGCCTCGTTACATAGCCCTCATGCAAACTCCTATGATTTCCTAGATCCAACCTCCCCGTTGGACGTACCATCTCTCCCAACACCACATTCAGAGCAGCCCACACCCACCCCTATTCTGTCTGGGCCTCATCCTTGGTCCAGTCCCTCTCAAGTGGTCTAGGCCTCAATCAAGCGTCCTCCTCCTACAGTTGGGCCCCGTCCGCCTCCTGGGCTCCCTCCTCTCCATGATGCGCCTATGGGCCCATCTGCCCAGCCTTCCTCTCCCTCGCCTGGGCTGCACATGCGAACCTGTATCTCTCCTCCCCCTCTCTCGCCTACGGGCCAGCCCACTCTACCTCCTATTGCACCATCTCATCCTACCCCACACCAAGTTCATCCTCCTGCCAAGACGCAGCCTTCTCGATCACGGGCACATCTTCCTTCGCCTTCTAGCTCACAAGCCGTGAAATGTAGTCAACATGGAATTTATAAAAATAAGAAAATTGTTTCTCTAAATTCTATGGTTGCTCGTTCTCCTATTCCTAAGAACCCAGTGTCTGCTCTTCGTGACCCAAATTGGAAAATGGCTATGGATGATGAATTTCATGCTCATTAAAAATAAGACGTGGGAGTTGGTGCCCCCTCCGTCTGATACTAACATTATTAGATCTATGTGGATTTTTTGTCATAAAGTTAATGCTGACGGTTCTTTTGAGAGGTATAACGCTCGTCTTGTAGGTGATGGAAAGACACAGCAGGTGGGGATTGATTGTGGTGAGACCTTTAGCCCTGTGGTTAAGCCAGCGACTATTCGTACTGTTCTTAGTCTGGCATTGTCCAAAGGGTAGGATTTTCATCAACTGGATGTGAAAAATGCTTTCTTACATGGTGAGCTGAATGAGACAGTATATATGCATCAGCCATTGGGCTACAGGGATCCTCAGTTTCCGAATCATGTATGTCTGCTGAAAAAGTCATTGTATGGGCTCAAACAGCCCCCAGGGCGTGGTATCGCAGGTTTGCAGACTATGTTTCTCGGATTGGATTCAGTAATAGCAAGTCAGATAATTCATTGTTTATTTATCGACGAGGTACTTACACTGCTTACATCCTCCTCTATGTTGATGATATTATCCTGACTGCCTCATCTACTGTTGTTCGACAGTCTATTATGTCTCTTCTGAGCTCCGAGTTTGCTATGAAGGATCTAGGTCCTTTGCATTATTTCTTGGGTATTGCTGCTGTTCGTCATGCAGGTGGTCTTTTCTTATCCCAGCGCAAGTACGTTGAGGAGATTGTTGAGCGTGCCGGGATGTCGGCATGCAAGCCGTCTCCTACTTCAGTTGATACCAAGCCAAAGCTTAGTGCCCATTCTGAGGTGTCATGTTCCGATACTACTTTATATCGGAGTCTTGCAGGTGCTCTGCAATATTTGACTTTTACTCGTCCGGATATTTCTTATGCGGTGCAACAGATTTGCTTATTCATGCACAATCCGATGGATGCGCATATGCAGGCCCTTAAACGTATCGTTCGATATGTTAAAGGGACGATCGATCATGGTCTTCATCTCTATCCATCATCCATCTCCACTCTTCTCTCATATACTAATGCTGATTGGGCAGGTTGTCCGGATACCAGACGCTCCACATCTGGGTATTGTGTGTTCTTGGGTGATAATCTACTGTCTTGGTCCTCCAAAAGACAGGCTACTCTATCTCGTTCGAGCGCCGAGTTAGAGTACAGAGGGGTGGCAAATGTAGTTTCCGAATCATGCTGGCTACAAAATCTACTTGTTGAGCTTCATTGTCCTATTTCGAAAGCCACACTAGTTTATTGTGATAACGTGAGTGCCATATATTTGTCGGGAAATCCCGTGCAACATCACCGTACCAAGCACATTGAGATGGATATCCATTTTGTTCGCGAAAAGGTAGCACGGGGTGAAGTACTTGTCTTACATGTTCCTTCTAGGCACCAGATTGCAGATATCTTCACAAAGGGACTTCCATTGATACTTTTTGAAGATTTTAGTGACAGTCTCAACGTTCGTCCTCCTCCCGTTTCGACTGCGGGGGTGTGTTAGACTATGTAAATTAATTATGTTAATAATTAATTCCATTAGTTAGTTGTTATCTAGTTCCCTATTTAAAGGGATTGTAATCTTAGCTTGTAACCTAGTATATATACTTACTTGGTAATTAATGATAATTCAAGGAATATAATTCTTTCAATGAAGACCGAGTAAGTAGAATGCATCACGGAGAGCTTTAAGTCAATTAACACTACTACTATCAACGTAGATCCGCCCCTGTGTAACAACCTATTCCCACGTCTTAAGTTGTGCAAGATGTTGTCTACTAAGATCCTTCTCTTTAACATCTAAAAAATAGATACGAGATTTTACAATATTCAAATATATATACTATAAATGAAAATTATAATAATGATACTAGTTGTTGTCTTTCATTATGGCCATGATTACATAGCCATGATTAATCATGCATACTTTATCTTTCTCCTCTTGAGAAGATGACAATGCAATATGACATTCCTCTACAAATATAGTTGTAGAAGGGTGAACCAAAAGAAGAGGGAAATGACGAGATATGTAATTGGTTCTCTGATGTTTTGCATTACTATTGTCAATAAAAGATGGACAATCACACCACTCACTTTCATAACAATAGCCTTGTAGTAGTACTAAATAAGAGCAGACCTCCACTATCCAAACTGAAACCAATTTCACGAAGGCATATACAGATATACATAACACTACTCTTGGAAAAGTAATCATAATGGCCTATGTATATATGTTACATTATTACAAAATTTACAATATCATCAAAGTTGAGATGGTATTCTTGGGAAAAACCATTCTCAAAACTGAATGCACTATCTCTTGTTTGTTTTATGAGCTAAGTGGGTTGCAAAGAACAGCCTGTATTTTCTAGAATTAGAAAATGCTGGCAGTTTTGTTCACTTAGGCCCTGTTCAGTTCAACTTATTTTTACTGAACTGAACTTATTTTTACTGAACTGAACTTATTTTTGCTGAACTGAACTTATTTTTACTGATTCATGATGTTTTTTCTTCTTTGCTCTACTGATTTTTACTGAACTGAACTTATTTTTACTGAACTGAACTTATTTTTGCTGAACTGAACTTATTTTTACTGAACTGAACTTATTTTTACTGAACTGAACTTATTTTTACTGAATATTATTATTTTAAGGTGAACTGAACAGGGCCTTAGGTCGTGTTTGGTTGGGGGAAAAGTGTATCAATATAACTATTTTTCCACTTTTCTTTGTTTGGTTTGGATAAGATTGAGAACGGAAAGTGTGGGCTGAAATTATATTCTCCGAGAGTGAACTATTTTCCCTCACAGCTCATGAGGTAAGGAGAGCTCTATTTTCCATCCATCAACTAAGGAAAATGGGTTTAAAAGAATTTTCCTTTCCTTGCAAGTTGCAACCAAACAAATGACAATGAAGTTAGAATTAAGTTTTCATCGGGAAACTAGTTTTCACATAAAAAAGGAAAAATTGTCAAGAACCATCTAGACACTTTTTTTTAGAAAACCACTTAATAAACGTTTTACTATAAAAAAAACACCTAATAAAACATTTTTTCTTTCAAAACATCACCATTTAAGACTAAATAAGTAACTGATTTGACCTTGTAATCAGTCCCTCCATTTGCATTCAATTCCAAGTGACTCTTCTGGAGTTACTAATTTGTCGATAAGTGGTTCCGAGGTTAACGAAGTTATTAATTTGGTCTCAAGTGGTGGTGTTTTGAAAGAAAAAGTGTTTTATTAGGTGATTTTTTATAATAAAACGTTTATTAGGTGGTTTTATCAAATAAGTGCCTTTATTAGGTGGTTTAGGACAATTTTTCCCATAAAAAATGACAAAAAAGGGAAATTCTACATGGTAGACTTCTAGTTTTCTTTTTTCTACGTGATAGTCATTCTTTTTTTTCCTTTCTACATGGTAGTCCTCATGTTTTGGAAAATTCTATATAGTAGCTTAGAATGTTAATTATTGTTAAATTAAGGTAATTAACACCTAGTTAACTAAAATACCACCATTAACACCTAATTATCTAAATTAAATCATTAAACCACCTGCCACCCCCTCAAACCACATGCCACCCCTTAAACCACCAGCCACCTCTGCCCCACCGAAACCACCTACTCATCCCACCGACACCACCTCCGCACCGTAATCCAGCCCACCACCGCACCTCCCCATCCAATCGAACCCCTTCCGCCGCCCCAAATCGAACCACCCCCACCCAAATCATAACCTCGTTGAACCACCCCCACCCCAATTCGAACCCCTTCGAACCACCCCCACCCGGGTTCGAACCCCTTTGAACCAACCCCTCCCCAATCGAACCTCCATCGAACCCCTTTGAACCAAATCGAATTGGGTGATGCGTGGTGGGTTAATGGGGTTCACATTGGTTTTCAACTAAGGTGGTTGGGTTCAGTGGTGGGGTTTTCGGAGTGGGGGTGGCTGGGCAAGGGTTGGGGCAGCTGGGGCAGGGGGTGGAGCAGCTGGGCAGGGGTGGGGCGGGTGGCAGGGGTGACTGGACAGGGGTTTAGGTAATTAAGGTTTTTTTAAAAGTTTAATGTTTAATTAAGGTAATTAGGTGTTAATGGTGGTATTTTACTTAATTAGGTGTTAATTACCTTAATTTTACAACAATTAACATTTTTATGCTACCATATAGAATTTTCCAAAACATGAGGGCTACCATGTAGAAACGAAAAAAAGAATGGCTACCACGTAGAAAAAAGAAAACTAGAAGTCTACCATGTAAAATTTCCCTTTTTTTTTCCAATCAAACAAACACTAATGATTTTTGGGTGGCTTTATACGATTTTCGTAATGGTTCAAAAGTTATAAAAGAATAAGTCAAGCAAACTTAAAATAGAAAGGTTGTTTGGTTCAAGTCATAGAACGAAAAGGAGATGAAATAAAATAAAATGGAGATATGGTAACAAGACTTGTTACCTTTTTTATGTTAAGGAGAAAGAACCTGTCTAGACCTCAACCTGCACGGTGTTTTGGTGTAGCAGTCGCAAGTCAGACACTTAGAAGTAAGGGGATTACCTCCAAGCACTATAGTTGGGAGAATTCGACTCTCTAGGGTGAAAAGGTGAATCTCCAACCAACTACACCAAACAAGCTTGGTATATTGCGTGTTTAGTTTAATGATGGAACGAAAACGTTTAATAGGGAGGGTACTAAACTATTACCAAAGGTCCTGGGCAAGGAGGGTAATTTTTTGGGGGTTTCGGTTACTCTCCATTAAATGGATACCCCACTATCCAAACCAAACAAACAATAACAAAATCATTAATCTGGATCCATTTCCATCCTTCCAATAAGCCAAAACCAAACGAACATCTTTAAAAAAAATATTTAAAATATTGTTCTGTTAGATTATTTTTAATTTGATTTCAATTATTGATTCCGTACCGCTTAATATAGATTTTAATTTGTAGAGGTAACTCTTTTGTAAGAGAAATGTTATAGAGGACTCCCATGCCAAGAATTATTCACAATTCTGCATAAGAATGGAAAGTGTGTTCCTGTTTACCATTGACAAACACAGATGCTAAGCAGTGTGTATAGCATAAAGACAGATTTTATTCCATGAAGTAGCACGATTAGAAGTCATACATTGCTCAAGAGTCTGCCTCTCATATGTTGAGGCCTAGTACAAGTTATTCAAGCCGATACAACACCTAATAAGTAACAGCTGGGTCTATTAAAGAGATGGCTTCTGATCTTAGATCTAGGACTAAAAATTTCTCGAAAACAAGTTCAAGATAGAAATCCTTTGCTCTTTAAGCTGTCAACAGACTCTTTGATTATTTGCTCCATTGGTATGAACTGCAGACCTAAGTCCATTAGCTTCTTTGATGCATCCTTGGACCTCAACAGCCCTGGCTGTGTATCTCGTGGCAACCTGTACAGGATGAAGGTTAAGGACCAGATTTGCAGTTTCATACAAGGAAGAGCCTCTGGGGCATGAGCTATTGAAAGTGCTAGATTAGACAGGAAAACCTCGAGAGAGAGAGAGAGATGAGGTATAGCTACAGCTGACAAGCTTTGGCATGAAATGACAAATTGACAATAAGATTTTAACTGCCACGACTAGAATACAAAGCTACTAAGAGTAACCCAAAGTCGAAAAAACACAAAGAAGGTTTGTCACATTTGCAATTATCTTACATTTATTTCATTTTTGATACAACTAACACGACAAGAACACTAAGTCACTGAGAGAAACCCGAGTCAAAATGAGCAAACAAGACATCAACCAAAACCTGACCTGGATTTAACCATTTTGCATATTCTGCAATCATCTTACATTCTATATGCTTCTTACTTTGTGAACAACCTAAAATGGATACGAGACCAAAACATAAACATGGCCTGCTAACCAGAATTGCCATGCACTTGCCATGCAAATTCAGGTGTAGAACCGAAAAGCAAACAAGATAGTTTGTTTTCTTGTATACAGCTAACTTACAATTTTTATTTTTTTTTGAAAAGGTAATGTGAATGCCCTACCGGGCCGGAACCTTGCATGGGTCCACCCGGCCCGAACAAGCGGGCTAGGCACTTGAGAGTAGGGGGCAAGGGTAAGGGAATCCCTACCCTCAAGGTGCCCCTGGTGGGGATTGAACCCCCAACCTTGAGGTTGGAAGGGTTCCCTCCTTAGGTTGGGTTGGGAGGGTTCCCTCCTTACCAATAGACCAAGTACTACTTAGTAAGCTAGCTTACAAATATGTACAATGCTTATCAGACTCTTTGAAAAAGATATGGTAAATCTTGCAAAAAAAAGAACAAGATACAATAAACAAGATCATTTTAGTGAAATTATAGCAGGTTACCTTGGCACATTATACTCCGGTAATAATTCTGCAACTTTGGCAGCAAAGTCACCGTAATGTGATATAGCTTCCACGCACAAGTGTCTTCCAGTAGCAGACTTGTTTTCATATACTAAGATGTGTGCCAAGGCTACATCCTTAACATGGACAGATCCCATAAAGAAATCTTGATAAGTTTCCGTGCAGCCTGCCATTTGGAAATAATGCTTAAAATATTATCTTACATTGATGGGCTTGAAATGCAAGAAAATCTGAATTTTTGCTCCTGTTTATTTTTTTTCAGAGTTTGCTAGGATTCTAGGAAAAGACCAGCAATGGTGGACAGGAACTATCATTTATTTCTATGTTATTTATGGTCTGTTACATTCACGAGTAAACAAGGACAGATAGAAAAAATTGGCATAAGCAATAAAACCTAAACCACCACCATCTCATAAGAATCCCTGCCAAAGCAGAGTCGAGCAAGAGTAAGAGATGTGTGGCGTCTAGACAAACTTAACCCTTTAAGAAACAGAAAAAAGACATCAACAACAGCACACATGATACAACAGCTCAAGATGGATCATGTCGACGGCATAGTATAGAAAGGTCAAGATGAATGCTAATCAAGAGGCATTCAAAAATATGGGTAGATGGCACACATCAGTTCAGGTAGACTTTAGGAAAATAAACAATACTTGGACAGATTTTTGCGAAGAAAGCTGCTGCACAAGCATCTCCCTCAAGTTCGAGTTCAAAATGCAGAATATTTCCTTCGCTCGCAGTGTAATTCCAAGCTCAGCATAATTAACACTCACTACTTGCTTGAGCTTGATAGCCAGAGGTAACTGGTCCCTATTCAACAATCATCATTTGGAAGTAAATCCATCCGATATGAAGGTTTGCATAGAGCTCTTTAAGAAAATAGTCACACTATATACAACCCTCTACTTTTCCAGCCAGTGACTCTCAAATTCAGAACTAAAAGTTCATATCGGAAAGGAGATTCTAGTCAAGTGATCTTTGTTATTTCTAAGCCTGACAGGTTCTTAATCTGTGGATGGAGGGAATTGAAGTACTTCCTCCGTTTTTTTATTGACTACACTTTCCATTTTAGAAAGTGTTGAATTAATGATTACACTTCTCTTTTATTCCTTTTTTAGTAACTTTTTCTCTCTATCTCTCTCATACCACTTTTTCTTACACACTTGTACTCACACACCAAAGTTTTGCCTAGGAGTCCGTGTTTAGAGAAGTGTAGCCAATAAAAAAAGACGGAGGAAGTAGATATGATTGCATTGACTCGAAATGTAAGCAGATTTTGGATTTTTCTCCCTGATAACTGTTTCAGAGGTGGTTTGAATATACCAACAATGTGGAAAGGAACTCATAGATCGCCTATCTTTTGATTAAGAAGCAAGGCTGTGTTTACAATTTCACATCAGAAAGAGCAACAAGACACATGAAAACATCCACCCCCATGAGGATCCCCACAAAGCAAGGTCCGACAAGGGTAAATGTGTTGAAGGAAACCCCTAACCATTCTAGACAATACTCACCTGATATAACAAGTCAATCTAAATCAAGCCATAAGCATGGATATATTGGACTATGAAGGTCAAATGAACATTATACAGATTAAAGACATTGGTCATGTAAAATAACTACAAATTATCAAGCAGCTAAATGACATGTAAAATATGGAAGCCATCTAGCAATGATTACCCTGAAGAAGGCGAAGTAGCATTAACATGCTGGCGTTTAGTGTGGGCGGAAGAACCGGTCCCATCACAGTGCCAGGATTTACCACAACCACATCCAATCCATTCTCTTTAGCGAACTCCCAAGCCGCCTTTTCAGCCAATGTCTTGGAAAGCGGATACCACAACTAGAGCAAGATGTGCTTCTTAGTTAGCACAGCACCATCAAATCCCAATAAAGACATGTTCTTTAGAGTCAACAGTAAACATACAGCAGCTAAGAGACAACACAATAGAAACATAATAACCAGTTGACTTGAGAAGCAAAATCACCTAAATAAACTAACTTCCAAGATATATAGGGATTGAAGAGGTCAAATGTTAGCATAAAACCTGCAATTTACATGGAAGCCTTCTCAATGATTCTACAACTTTATTTAGTTCTAGAACTCTCTCATTCACAAAAAAAAGTAAGCATCAATTACAGTGCTTTCACACATACTAAGATTTCGGTTAAGATCTGGTCCAAAAAGGCATGAATTTTATGAATCGCTTTTTTGCATATCGCATGATTTCAACAAAATGCCCCATAATCTTGCCCCTCTGTTGTACAACGACAAATTAATGAAATGAAATCAGCTAATCAGAAGAAATACATGATATGTCGGTATGGCAACCAAATGGTAAGCAATGCTAAAAAGCAAAAGTATACTAGGTGAATTGAAAGTCATTATCAAACCTTTCTTTATTCATTACCCTAGATCATCCATCATTAACATAAATTAACAACTTGGATTATTCTAATAAAACATTTATCAAATTCAAACCAGTCATTGAGCATACATTAGAAGAATCGCCATCACCACAAAGTCCACGTTTGCATTTAAGAACAGAACCAACAACTACCTTCTAGAATAAACTCTTGATCACACACCATAAACTCAACATACTATTCAAATTGAACAAAACTAACAAAAGACTATTATTCTGCTTGCAGTACTCGATAAATTCACAACTTAATACCATTTCAGGGTATATATCTAATCAACAACTACTTCTAGAGTAAACTTTCATTCACAAACCATATGTATTGAGCATGACATCAACTTTAATAACATCGATTGACGCGTGATTTGGACATAAATCCTCAATTCAATACCATTTTAGTCAATATATACAATGCTTATACATAGCCACTATACAGAACATAACCGTTTAACAAATTATTCAAATTGAAGAAAGCTAACAATATTACCCCTTTCTGCTTGCAATACTCAGCATCAGCCCAACAATCTTCTCCTTTAACAACATCAGCAGGCCAATTCGGACTCGGCGTAATCGCAGAAATAGAAGAAGTCACCACCACACGCTTAACACCAGCTTCTTTCGCAGCTCTAAGTACATTATTCGTCCCTTTTATCGCCGGATCAAGCAATTGCCCCTGTTACCACTCAAATTCCTCACTTCCATATAAATTCATGGAGAAATTGGTAATAAAGACCCAGGATTAACCTCTTTTTTTGAAATAAATACAAGTTCTTTTTTATTATAAACAAATATCACGCTTCATTTTTAAAAGAAAATAAATACCAATTAATGGATTAGTCCGAAAATTTAACGGAAATTGTTCAGGTCAATAATAGATAGATAATAGATTGCACATAGTAATTACACAATTGAATGAAATTAAGGGTAGTTATATTAATATATAGTTGACATTGTGGGACTTGGAATCTCTACTCCGTTAAATTTTTAGGCTAATCCGTTAGTTGGTATTGATTTCAGAAAAAATAATGAAGCAGTTCTAATATTTATATACAACAAAAAAGAAACTAGATATTTATTTTACACTCCAAGTTTTCCTAAATTCATCAATAACTATCAACAACAACAACAAACAACTCAAAAAAAAAAAAAAAAAAAACCTCAGGATCATGAACTTGATCGACAATACAAGGCGAAGCGAGGTGAAAAACGCCGGAAGTACCGGAAACAGCAGGAAGAATAGAATCGTAATTGAGAAGATCAATCTGGAACAATTTAAGACGAGTTTGAGCTCCTTCTAGGGTTTGTAAATGCTTGGTTTCGTTATCATCATCTGTAAATGAGAATTGAAATGGTAAGTGTTACAAATGAGTGAAGAAAAATGGTGGAAAGAAGAGAGAAAGAGACGGAGCTGATGTGTTTGATAGTGGCGTGAACAATGTAGCCGCGAGAAAGGAGGAGAGAGACGAGGTATGAGCCTATGTAGCCGCTGCCGCCGGTGACGCATACTATTTTCTCGTCGGTTGTTGTCGACATTGTTGGTGGATGGAGGTCTGGTGGGGCGTCGATAGAGTGGAACTTGTTACTATGTCAATTTTTAACCTGATTTTTGTTGTAATAGAACAAACAAATAGTAGTACGTTTTAGATTCCACTATTTTTAGTGAACACTTCAATGTTGTGTAATTGTGTTGTGTAGAGTCGTGTCATTGTTGTGTTTATCTTGCTTTTAACATAAATCCTAAATCTACTACTCCCGTCCCATAATATACTGCTTGTATTTTATTTTAGGTGTTCCAAAATATTGTTCTTGTTTCCATTTTTAAAAGGTACTAAATTCCTAACATACCTTCATCAAGTACTTGAAAAATGGTTCCCCCAAAGTATTTTATTCTAAAATATCTCTTTTCTATGTACTTGTCATTATTATATTTGTGTTTTTCTCCCTACTTTACCTCTTTAAATTTGTTGTTTTGTTGTCACAAGTACTTCAATCATTGTCTAACCTTAATTTTGTGAAAAATGAGAAACAAGCACTATATTATGGGACAGAGTGAGTAACAAATTTATTCGTTTTTGTGCATTAACTTAAACAAAATGTTTCACTTACAATTTCTTGGACAATGATATGCCAATTTGTTCTCGACCCTCTCATGAGTCATGACCAGGCTTGCCACAATTCCTTTTTTGACCTCTTTATTGGTTAGTCACTCTTTATTTAACCTTTCAAGAATTGAATTGAACTTATTTTTTGTAAATTAAATTATATAGATAATATAGTGATAATACAATATAATAATAATACTTAATAATAATTATTATAATGATAGATGATGATGGTGATGGTGATGATGATAATAATAATAATAATAATTATTATTATTATAATTGTAATAATAATAATAATAATAACAATACTAATAATACTAACAATACTTAATAATAATAATAATTGGGTGGGGTGGGTGGCGTGACAAACCCGGCCCTACGTCCAGGGGACATGTTACTCTACTCTTGGGATGAGGGGCTTGATGTGTGTGTTGATCTGATTGGGTCATTCCCCATGATACAATCTGGGATGTCGTCTGACTTCGTGTCCGGTCATGCGTGATTGATGCAGCACAACACAAACGTATCAAGAATGAGGCTAAATGGCGGCTATTAGATATGGTTTTCTCCCTTTCTCTTTCTCTTTCTCTTCGCTGGTGGAATTAGAGAAGGATGTTGTGTCTTTGCTTAAACGGATACAAAAGTTCTCCATGGCTTAAGATATTGGGGCACGAGCTGCTGCTCATATTTTTACTAGGATTAGTTTTAGGAAAATTTGTCAGAAACAACCTTTTAAATAAATTTTTTTGCGAGAAACAACCTTTTAAATTTTTTTTGCAAGAAACAACCTTGTATTTTTTTTTTGCGAGAAATCATCTTGTATAATTTTTTTTTGCGAGAACACGCCTTATCACTCTTTTCCGGCGTTGACCACAATTTTCCGGCCTTGACCAAGTCAAATTTGCTGTTTGCACTCCTTTTTTCTTATTTCCACACTCCTTTTCCCTCCTTTGTTCCCCATTATATAAATCCCATGTTTTTAAAACCCAAAAAGTTCTTTCTCTTCCAGGCAAATTTGACTTGGTCAAGGCCGGAAACTTGTGGTCAACGCCGGAAAAGAATGATAAGGTGTGTTCTCGCAAAAAAATAATTATACAAGGTTGTTTCTCGCAAAAAAAAAATTTACAAGGTTGTTTCTCGCAAAAAAAAATTAAAAGGTTGTTTCTCGCAAAAAAATGTATTTAAAAGGTTGTTTCTGACAAATTTGCCTTAGTTTTACTATAACTAAAGGAGTGGGGGTCCGGATAGTATCTCGACTTCTCACTAATTTTTGTAAATTATTTGCGTTTGTTTGATATATATATATAATAATAATAATAATAATAATAATAATAATACTTAATAATAATTATGATTATAATGATAATAATAATACTTAATAACTATCATAATTATAAGGATAATAATAATAATAATAAATGATAATAAGAGTTTTAAAAATAAATTAAGGTAGAACTGAACTGAACTGAAATTGATGAAACTAAACTGAAATGAAATTAATTTAAGTTCATTGCAGGCGAAACGAGCGGGGCCTTAATGTACAAAAGCAGTTAAGTACTGGTTAAACTATTTATTTCACGTGCGGAGGTCATGGATTCAAAACTCCATATTGACCATATTTATATTTTTTCTTTCTTTATTGTCATTTAACCACCATAATAATGCTTTAATTTGTAATAAGGAAGCATTAAGAGTGTGGTAGCACGGTGATTAAAATATTTTATTTCATGTGCAGAGGTCATGGGTTTGAAACTCCATATTGACAATTTTATAATTTTTCTTTATGATATGAGTAAAATGAAATTGAAGAAGGAAAAGTGCCATGTGGAGGCTTACGATTCTTGTTTACGCCTTTTGATATATATATATATAGATAGATTTTTCCTTGTTATTATTATCATTATCACTAGAAATTAAAAGTGTTACATAATAGATGTTACTTAAAAGGTGTTACACGAGATTACGAATGTGATACATAGTGTTACTATAGGTTAATAGATGAACAATAATATGTTGCTTATGATATAAGAAAAATACACAAGAAATTGTTGGTAACATTTCAAAAATGTTACAATAGGTAATAAAAGTGTTACATAATTGGATTTAAAGTAACACGTGTAGAAGATTTACCATAGACTTGTAATATTGTTAGAGTATGATAGTATTAACTAATAAATTTTGATAGAGAAGCATAATAATTCAAGTCCCACGCTTCAAAATCAGAAATCGGATGCATTTTAGCTTACAGAATTTATCTAACTTTTGGGAAGTTTTAAAACTAACATAGTGTTATAATATAGCATAGATTATTAACGGTCTAATAGGACTACAACCTCCCTCAAAAAAAAAAATAGGACTACAACCAGTAAAAAGGTTGATAATGGCATGCATAATCAAATTTGAAGTGTAGAACATGAAATATTAAACTTAGTAGACTACATTGCCAAAATCTTGAGTTATAAGTTGTCATCTTTTTCTTGAAGCAATAGTAAATAAATATATATATATATATATATATATATATATATAAACATGTTAAAATTATATGTAGCATGATTTGTTCATTACCTTGTTGGAAAAATATTAACCCGTCTCACATAAATACACTAGTTTCCCGTAATAGATATTGTCAGCGGATCTAGAATTTTTGCATCGGGCGGGCCACAACTATTGAAAATGCTCCCAAATAATTGAAGTACCTAATTTATAGACATATATATAAGGTTTAAGGGAAGAAGGATGGACGTCAAAAAAAAAAGTAAATAAACAAGATATATAGAATAAAAAAAAGAATATATTGATCTCTTCACAATTACACTCCATTTTTATGTTTGTTCTATATTTTTTCCGGACGTATGAAGGAACAATGTACGGAAAATAGAGTCATAGTGTCCCATCGTAATTGAAAAATAAAATTAAAAGCACAAGTAAAAAACACAAAAAAGAGAGCCAAGAATCAAAAAAACAAAAGTACTATTTTTTGTTACTATTTATAACCTCAATAATCTATTTAAACTAAAAAAACATAAGAATGACTGCAATGTCATAAATAAATTTAGTAATTACCTAGTCATATGATAAAAGAAATACTAGAACAATAAGAAAAAAGGAAAAGAAATAAAGAAAAGTTAATTGCTAGATGGACAAAAAGCACTAAAAGTGCTGTGAAGGGGAGATTCGAACGCCGCACTTATGGACATACTTCATCCAAGTCAATACCAATTGGGCTCCGTGCATCATGTGATATGAACATCACGAGTTCGATACTTGTAGAATTTTGCTGGCATGGGGCGGGCCATGGCCTAGGCTGGCCCGCCCTTGGATCCGCCACATACTTGATACTTGATTGTAGTAGCACAAAAGATATGTACTAGTGTCACAAACTCTAAGAGCCCTCACTAGATTAAATTAATTTGTAAGCCAATAAGATTTCTCCAATTTTCTAAATTACAAACGAAGAACATTCGAAAAGGTACACAAAACTCTATATTCTTTATTTTAGAGAAAAAAAACAAGAACAGGATAATCAATAAAACTTCAACTAAACTAACAATTTTCTAGTGTCATCAAGGACAAGCTTGTCATAAAAGAACTTCAAATGATGCAGCCCCAAATGAGTAAACATCTGACATTTTTATAATCTTTAGTCTCTTGCTATATATTAAATTTTGTAATCTTTAGTCTCTTGATATATTTTAGAATTGAGTAAACAACTTTCAAAACTTGTACAACTAAATCCCAGAGAAAGGATAGTGCCTCATGAAATGCCATTCAAAAAGCGAAGCAATACTTTCTATGTTGACATTGAGTATCAATTTCGGTGTATGAGGACATATATGCCGAAGAAAATCCTCGCACCTTAGTTCCTACTTGGCGCCCAACCTCCACCATCTCAAAAAACGCTCTAGTCATGGACTCGCTAGGATTATCTTCATGTTGCCTAGAAGTCGAAGCTTCTTCGGGATCAACAAGTGTTGCACCTTTTTGAAGATCCCTCGCATATGTTAAGTTCCACAAAACTACTAACGTAGATGGCCTTTTATTTTGGATCAATGTATCTGATAGTTCCCTTTATATGTGTAGAAATTGAGTATAGATCATGCTCAATTCCTGCCTTTGACAACCCGAAATCGGAAAGTTTGGCATTGAAGCTCTCATCAAGTAGAATGTTTACAGGTTTGACATCGCGATGTATAACTGATGCTGGAGAACCAATATGGCTTTTCACAGCAACCATTTGGCCATCCCTAAAAGAACACATGAAGAAACCGTTACCGCTCATATTTATTATTAAGACCTTGGTTTGCAACACCTGAAAAATTAAATACAAAACACATAAAACAACTAATATTTATATTCTAAATATGCCTTATAGACTTCAGGATATAATGTAACACCCAATAACAAACAAGAGCTAACTCGTATATTGTCCTTTTTGGGCCCTAACTCTCAAGGTTTACATCTAATTGTCCAAACTTCTCTTTTTGTATTTGTAACAATCGAATATATATGTTGAGTACTATATTCTCAATATGGATTAACTTAAAGTATGGTATCCCAGGAAAGAGAGTTGCGACACGTATATTGGCCAACTTAAATACCAAGTCTTTCCTAGCCAGATCCACACAAACAATATATCCATATTAATCATTTTTCCTCAAGATATAAAATAAAAGATGCTTTACTTTAAGATAATTTAGAAAACAAAACATGTGAAATGAGAAAATATGTCTTATGTGCCCATTAGTGCCTACCCCTTGATTTTATTTTCGATATAATTTTCCGGGTCGGAAAACTGATACCACTTTGTAATACCCTTAATTTTCCCCTTGAAAACTTATTAATACCATAATTAAAGAACGCTCAATAGTGTAAAAAAACTGATGAATATTCTTTAAAAACAGTATATCTATAATTTATCCATATGTCAATACGAAAAGAAAATGTTGTATCAATCATTGCTATGCTAAAACAGTAGATCCATCAACGTGCAAAAACTTTAGCATGTTTTCTTAATTAAAAGCCTAGATTCGATTATCACATAATGCCATTATCATTGATTAATCATGTTCCAATTTCTTGACGATACTAGTAGTGAAACAAGGAGCTAGCAACCTCGCGTAGGTCATGACCTCACAATTTGTTAAAATGCCTAGTAAAAGTGAGATGAGATACAAAAGTGGAGAGAGAAAAAATAGAAAGAGAAACATATGTGAGGTTAGAGGCGCACTAATGAAAGGACATAGCAGTGAACTTTGATGCGTCTTTTGTCAAGTACTTAACATAAAGCACCCCAATTATACACCAAAGCTGAAAACAAAGACTCACTAAAGTCATTGGTTCTTTCAAATGTTTCTTCAAATGTTTCTACTTTAATTCAAGCTTTTAAGTTCCTTCAAGTAGTTGTGTTGTTTGTAAAAGGCGAGGGCGTAAACCATGTGATAGTACTATACTTTGATCTCATCTAGTCATCCTTATCATGCTGGACTCCATTGCAATGCAAGGTGAAACTATTTGATATTCTTTGATGCCACTAAGACTCACTTAGGCCCTGTTCTCTCGTCAACTGAGTTTTGCTGAAATGAACTTATTTTTACTGAACTGAACTTATGTTTACTGAGTGAACTTAACTTATTTTTACTGATTCATGTTGTTTTTTCTTCTTTGCACTACTAATTTTTGCAGAACTGAAATTATTATTAATGAAGTTAACTTATTTTTACTAAAATGAATTTATTGTTACAACAGTGATTAAAATAAGTTGACAACAGGGCCTAATTAAGTCATTGGTTTAAGTGATTGAATTAAGTCCTTTCCTTATCCCTTTCTTTATAATTATATTTTTTGATCCCATGTTTCTTCCTTCTCTTTTTTGTTATGTGTTGGCATTATCAGATCTATTTTACTACAATGTTAACCAAACCAAATCTTCTTACGTTTTTCTCTTTTAAAATCTAACCCTAACCTCTTTTCCATAATTTTTCTTTTGCTTTTCTAAACTTTTGCTTTGCTTTCCACAATTTCCTCCCCTACTACAAGCTACGCTACAACTCACCAGACCACACTTATCTTCCTAAATGTCCCCTTTCAGTCATTTCCTCCCTCACGCCATAAGGTAATCTGCTGCAAATTTCAGGTGACTTGATTCGCCACCCTAAGGTAATCTCTCTCTTTTTTTTGTTAAGATTAGGGTTAATGATGAGGTTACCTTTACTAACTAGAAAATTAATGGCTAATCCTTTTTTTATTTCACCATTGTTTCACTTTCTTTCCCCTCCCCAAACACAAACATGCTATCCTTAATAACACGCCATTAATTTTAGACATTTTCCACATACTTGTTTATCATTACAAGGTACTTGTAAATTTTTATATGTCTTCTAGTAAATGAGCTCACATATATATGAAACTTGTTCAATAGCAAATTGGAAAAAAAAAATTGCGAGAATAAATTATGAAGTAGGAAGAGTAAAACTATATACCTCAAACCTGAAAACGGAGAAATAAAATTTCGATCTTCACAACCCTTGAGCTACGTTCCTCAAATTACCACTATTTTTCTGAAGAAAACATGTTGGTGTATGTATTGAAAATGAATGTGAACTACTAATACTTCTAAAGAAATTATGTTGATGCATGGGGTGAGAATGAACTATTACTATTTTTTGAAGAAGGATGTGGTGTATATGGGGTGAGAATGAACTACTACTAATTTTTGGAAGAAGGGTGTTGGTGTACATGGGGTGAGAATGAACTACTACTATTTTATGAGGAAGGATGTTGGTGTAAGGAGTGAGTGTATGGAACGAGGCAATGAGCCCTATTTATAGGGGAGGTCGAAGAACCACGACCGCTTATGTCAAACGGCTTTTAGCTGGCTTTTTCATTGGCTTCTGGCTTTTGGCTTTTATTTCTGGTCAAACAGCCAAAAAAAGTGTTTGGTAACTCGCTTTTGCAGTGGCTGAAAAGCCGAAAGCCAAAAGCTGCTATTACCAGCTTTTATGGTTGGCTTTTGGCTTTTGGCTTTTGCTTCCATTTTGTACTATACAGCCAGCAATAACAGCCAATTTTACCAAACACTTTTTTAACAGCCAATAATCATACAGCCAGTCAAATAAGCCACTAAAAACAGCCTGTCAAACAAGCCAGCATATAAAGCCACCAGCCAATTGCCAAACACCCCCAAAGTATTTGATGCTCCCTTTAGCATATTAAACCACAACCTCTACTTTAATGATTTTTCTACTTTTAGTAGTTGGAATATTTCTATTTTGGCAATATATTCTACATGATTTTTTGCTAATAATCCTAAACTAGTTGAATTGATATCTAACTTTATTATTCTTCATTTTATTAGTGCAGCAAACATTTTGGAGTAGCACAAGCTGTCAAATCCTCACTCAAATTATGAAATTATCGATAGCAATTAAAACTTTCTAAGAAAAGTCTGCAAACAAGTTGTGTTTTCTTCAGCTTTTGTATAACAGAAAAATGAATTAAAGAGCGAGATTAACTATAACTGTGGCTTATTCAAATTTGATTTTTTTTTTCCCTTTCGAGTTGGGAAGATGTTTTTTTTGATTGGGATTGGTGTAAGGAACCTATGAGACATGAACAACTAACTAACCACTTTAAGTGGTTACTAAATTTTGAGTTTTAGGCTCCGTTTGTTTTGGTGGAAAACCATTTTCTTGGAAAATGGATTTCCTCCTCCTTCCATTTTCCGTTGTTTGTTTTGGTAAGGAGGGGAAAATAATTTTCTTAAAGGTGGGAAAATGGTCTTAGTGGAGGAAAACCAATTTAGTTTTATAAAGAAGGTATGCCACATTTTCCTCTTTCACTCCTTACTTCTCTATATTCTCTCCTCCTATCTTTCCTTCTCTTTTGACTCCATTTACCTTTTCTCCTTAAGTTTTCCTCTAACCAAACAAACAAAGGAAAACTTTCTCCAAAATCATATTTTCCATTGAATATTGTTTTCCTTGAAAAGTGATTTTTCATGAAAATTGTTTTCCGTTAAAACAAACGGAGCCTTAGGGTGAGAAACCCTATCTTCTTTCTTATGATGTCATAATCACTTAATTAGTTCTAGTTTTTTTTTTTGACGTGAATTAGTTCTAGTTTAAATGTTTGATAGGAAGGATGATACGTAATATATGGAGTATTAATCAAATTCTCCCTTAATTTCTTGCGACAAATAAGTATATAAGCATCATCTAGTTTTCATGTTTATTTTATGTGTGTGTTTTAAATGAACATTATATATTATATGTCACGAGATATATAATAGTTTTCAAGAACAAATTTAGGAGATGTGATTCAAGAAACTATACGAACCCAGAAGTTTGTATCTCTTTAGATAATAAGGAAAAATATTATTCAATATAATAGCATTAAATTCAACATTAAATTATGTAGTTTTGGTCAGTAAACTATATTCAAGTTCAAAAGAATCATCTAAAGCTGATAAATGTTGCACTAACGTAGTCACAAACAGGTATTTAAGACGATACCTTCTTCAAGCTAAGAAACATCTGGTACTCGACTCAACTGAATTTTGCGTAGCCGCAGACAAAAACTTAGGAATATAAAGTAATACGTTTATGAGCCTGAGTGAACTACAAACAGGCTAACATGAATTTTGGAAAATATCAGCAACAACCGGAAATTAGAACTCCAATATCGAGCACGTCTGATGCTGATAGCTTAACAATTTGCTGCCGAGTCACTCATATCTCTCCATTATTTTCTCTATGACAACTGAAAATGCAGCAAAACCGGCACAACCAACACAAGCTGCTTGAGGACCACCTACAAGAAACAGTACAAGGGTAAGTTCCAAAATAAGAGTAAAAAGATCGGTATCAAAATCATATACTTCTCCATAAGCATGAAGTAAGCTTCGTGGTACACACCAAGTTTGGCTTGGTCTAGTGGTAAGAGTTTGGCCCCATGACTTCAAGGTCATGGGATCAAATCCCACTAGGAGCATTTTGAAGGAATATGTCCTTAGACAATTTCCGCAATTACTAAATATAAATAGGATTGAATTTATGGAGATAATATAGTTAATTATTTTAGTAACCGTATTTGCTTGCTAGAGAATAAATTACGGTTTGTAGACAAATTGGTTTGGGCCTACAACTAAGATAATTAATCCTATGAGGTCACACAGAGTAACACTGATTAATAAATAAATTATGAGCCCATAAAGGCTTATAAGGGCCGGCCACTATAAGGGTGATTAGGGTTTTAGTTTTTCCTTTCCTCTTAACCTAATCTCTATTTATTATATATAGATATAATAAGAAGAGAGATGAAGCAATTCAGTTAGTCATTAACTTGACACAAAAGAGATGAAAAGAGAAACCCTTCTCCCTCTTTAGTCTAGGCGCCTATCCCATCAAAAGTAAGAGAGTGAATAGTTCATACTCTTCCGTTCTAGCAGACGTGGGTATTAATCGGTGTTCGTGGACTAAGTAGAGGAATTACAATTGTAGTTCTTTATCTCTAAAGTAACCAGATCTGCAATAATACTTTGCAGTATTCAAACCCTACATACCTGTTCAAGTCGTGAATAAAAGGTTTGTGTATTCTCTACTCTATGTATCGATTCATATATTGTTATGCATGCGATTCTGTTATAGATGTTAGGAAATTGTTTCCTGAAATTCCGCTATTCGCATCTATGAATTCCTACAGTGGTATCAGTTTTAGCCTCTTGCATAATTTTATATGATCAAGTTCATAATTTTAATTCAATTCAGGGAAGATTTTTAATATGTGTTAATTTGCAAGATTAATATGTTGATATTAATAAATTGAAAAGCATAAAATTATGAATTTTATGTTAATATAATTGCCCAAATATTAATTGTTTTGATTTGTTTTTACGAAAATAAAATCGAAATAATTAAAAAGGAGAAAATTTCTTTTTTTTTCGACCTAAGGTAAGGGCGAAAATTTGGTTCCAAAATTCAACAATTCAATGAGTTTGTTTTGTGAAATTAGATTAGGGTTTTGTTTTGTCTTGATTTGAATTGCAAATTGATATTTTTAATCTTGATTTTCGTTTTGAAATTACAAAGTTTGATTCGAAAATTTCAAGAACCCTAATTTTTTCCCCAAAATCGTTTTGTGGGTAATTTTCTGCAATTGAGTTGTAATTTGTCAAGAAAATTGTGTTTAAATGCTTATTGAATCACAAAAACAAAACCAAAATTTGTTGTTTTGAGCCGAAAATCGATTGTTTTGTTTTGAAAATCACCAAGAATTTTCGAAAACCTAGGCTAATTATCGAGTCTTTTCCGGCGACCATTGGCGGCAAATTGTTGGTGTCTGATGGTCGACGTTTTTGCCGGCGGTGTTAGACGGTGTTTCCCCACAGCGGCCGGCCAATGCAAGCCGCGTGGTGCTGCCGTAAGCAGCTGCGTGGTGCTGCGGGGAAGACAGCGGCCCTGTGCTGCTTTCGCGGGCCAGCGAAGGTCTGGGCTAGGCTGCGGGCCGCGCGCCGGGCCTAGCTCATTCCATCCCATTTTAGGGTTTTGTTAATAGTATTAATTTTCTGATTTGCTATTGATTTTCTTTGGGCAAAGTTATATATTATCAATTATGCAAATTAATATTAATGGAGATTAATATCATATTAAAGATGTAATTGAATTAAAAGAATGAAAGTTTCCTTATTAGTTATATTCTTAAGTTTGTTAAGATGGCTAATTTTAGGAAAATTATTAATTCGATTAATATTTCCTAAATATTTTCTAACTTAAAGTTGTTAAGTTTTAAAATTATAATGGAAATTTTATTTGCTCATTAATCGTTAATGCAGTAAATAAATTTTGTATTTATATAATTGTGTTATTTTTACTTGCATTTTTATTTTCTAAATAAATGCGTGAATGTTTTATATATTTTGGAAATATTTGTTATTTACCCATTAAACGTTAATGGAGTAAATAAGTTATGATTTATAATATGATGATATTATATTTCTTTCATGGATGCATATAATATGTCTGATATTATATTGCGTCGATATTTTTTATAATATGATGATATTATAATTTTGCTTATAATTTTGCTTAGATGTATATTATAATATGTTTGATATTATATTTGCACAATCGTGACTGGTATGGCCCAAACTAGGATAGAAAATACGATCTGTGCATCGTTATGTATTTTTGTAATTAAAATACGATCTGCGTATCGTTTGTATTTTTGTAATTTAAATTCTTTGCTTAGAATAATTTAAATGAAGATCAAGATTGAAGTTCCGTGGAGAATCAAGGATGGAGATCCAAGAAAGTTCCAAGGGAGGATTCATGAAGATTAGATTTTCTAGATTTAGGGGCCATACTAGGATCGCGTTTTAAGTTCTTCTTTGATTGCTTATGCATTTAATTTCATTTAAATGCTCGCTCAAGTTTATGTGTGGTTATTTATGTAATGTGTTCACCTTTTAATATAACCAAAATAATAAACTTGAGTCCCCAAAGGTGATATTGAGTTTAAATGCTTTTCCAAACAACACCTATAAAGCCTTAGATCATGAGTAATAGGTTCTGCCAAAGCAGGGTGTTGCTCATAATTCCGAGGATAGTAGGGTAGGTTTTTTGAAACTTACATGTTAATGTTTGGTTTGACTCAACAAAATCATCAAAAGGTTTTGAAGCAGTGAGATAGGAGTTTATAAAGAGTTATTAACCTATCTACCAAGAATTATAAATTGTTATAATTAGTAAAAGTGGTTTACTTACCTCAATCACTATCTTTAAAGGCAGGGCCAAAGTCCGTTTAATTTTAGTGGGAGGGGATCTTGGTTATTTCTTTATTCAATATGGGGTTTTATATTTTGAATAAAGTATTAATAGTTGTTTAAATTTGTTTAAATAACTATCGTTGATAAACTTTTTTGATTGAATGCTTGTTTACTATTTTTTGTAGTCATGTCTAACAACAACAACAACCACTCTGGCTATAATTTGCGTTTTATTCTTGCAAAAGAAAAACTCAACCAAGAGAACTTCCTAGACTGGGAGAGAAATTTGAGAATAGTTCTCAGAAATGAAAGGAGAGAAACTGTTCTTGAAACTCCTATTCCTGAACTTCCCGAGAATTCTCGCCAAACTGATAGGATAGCTAGGCAAATACTCATAAACAAATCTGTGCCTGTCACATGTTTGATGCTTGAATGTATGGAACCTGACTTTCAAAAACGTTTTGAAGGAATGGATGCCTATACAATAATCCAACAGTTGCGAACCTTTTTTCAAAAGCATCCTAGGTTGGAGAGGTTCGAAGTGAACCGCAGGCTTCTTGAGTGTAAAATGGAGAAAGGGAAATCAGTTGGTCCCCATGTGTTCAAAATGATTAGTCATTTTGAGCATATGACCAAGTTGGGATTTTCTTATCCCCAAGAGATAGCAATTGATATGATCATCAATTCACTCACTGATGCATATAAGAACTTCAGTTTGAACTTCTATATGCAAGGAGGGGAAATGACCATACAAGAGTTGCATGGTATACCTATTCAGGCTGAAAGGAGCTTGCCTACTGAGCCCATAAAAGAGCATAAGGATGTTTTGATGGTGCAAAAGGGCAAGGGGCTCAAGAAGCACCGAGTTCCGTCTAAGAAGGGTAAGGGCAAAGGCAAACAAGTTGCTGAGCCCAACACTTCTGAGGAGCCAAAGGCAACAGCTAAAGCCATAGTAGCAATATATGAGTGCTACTATTGTCACAAGGTGGGTCATAGGAAGAGGAACTGCCCTAAGTATCTGGAGTACAAGAAGACTAGAGCTTCTTCAGGTATCTATGTTATAGAGATAACTTAAACTACTTTTGCATCATGGGTATTTGATACTAGATGTAGTTCTCACATTATCTGTAATGTGCAGGATCTAAAAAGAAGTAGGAGACACGCTTAAGGGAGAGGTAGAATTGCAAGTTGGCAATGGAGCTCGAGTTGCCGCCTAGGCAGTGAGAGTCTTCAGTCTATCTTTACTTTATGGATTTGTTTTGATACTTAATAATTGTTGTTATGTTTTAAAATATTACTAAGAACACTATTTCAGTTTCTGTTTTGGATTCTGAAATTTTCTCATTCACAATAAAGAAGAATTGTTTTTCTGCTTATTTGAATGATATGTTCCGTATCTCTAAATGGTTTGTATGTTCTACAAACACACATCTATAAAAACAGCGAGAAACATAAGTCAAATGAATTAAACCCAATGCACCTATGACATTGTCGATAGACTACGTAAGTACAAAACAAATTGAGAAATTACATAAAGATGGAGTTCTCAAATCATTTGATTTTGAATCATCTGATGTGTGAGTTTTGCTTAATGGGAGAAATGACAAAGTCTCTTTTCACTAGTTCAAGTGAAAGTGCCAATGACCTCTTCGCCCTCATACATACAGATGTGTATGGACCTAAGAATACATTGGCTAGGGGAGGGTAAGTTACTTAATTACTTTTACTGATGATGTAAGCACATATTGATATGTTTACCTCACGCACCATAAGTTGGAGGCCTTTGAAAAATTCAAAGAATTCCAAATGAAGTACAAAATCGACTTGGCAAGAAGATTAAATCTTTATGATCTGGTCATGGAGGGGATACCTGAGTCAAAAGTTCGGTGATCATTTGAAAGATTGTGGAATATTTTCACAATCAACTTCAACAGGAAATTCCACAATTCAGTGGTGTTTTCGAGAGAAGGAATCGCACCCTATTAGATATGGTACGATCCATGATGAGTCTTGCTGATCTCTCTATATCTGTTTTGGGATTTTCTCTTGATACAATTGCGCTTACACTCAATAGGACTCCATCCAAAGCAGTAGATTAGACTCCATATGAGATATGGTCAGAACCGTTCCTAAAATGTCTTTTCTAAGGGTTTAGGGTGTGAAGTTTATGTAAAACGTTTACTATCTTATAAATTAGCACCCAAATCTAAAAAGTGTTTCTTTGTGGGATATCCCAAAGAGACCTAGGGATATTATTTTTACCACCGTAGCGAAAACAAAGTGTTTGTTGCTCGCTATGGTGTCTTCCTTGAAGATAAGTTTATTTCCAAGAAGACAAGTGGGAGAAATGTATATATCTCAAAGAAATTCGAGATGAGCAACAAATGGGTGAGGTTAACACCTCATTAGAGGCGGCCCAACATGAAAATGTTGGAGGGGTAGTGAATCCTATCCAGGAACGTCCTACTTGGATCGGATCCATGCGAAGCCTCTGAGTCTAACGACCGAGAATCTTCTTCTGTTGTTCCCCTACGTAGATCTCATAGGATCACCGTTCCATCAAGAAAATATGTTGATTTTCTTTCGACGGAAAGTTCTAAAATAACGATTTTTAGTAAGTTGTGAGCCTATCAGCTACAAAGATGCTTTGGAGGGCCAGGACTCCTACAAATGGCGTGAAGCCATGAGATCCGAAATGGAATCTATGTCTGAAAATCAAGTATGGGACTTGGTTGATTTGCCTGATGGCATGAGACCCATTGGAAGCAAATGGATTTTCAATTTGAAAACAGACAAAGACGGAAACATTAGTGTTTTCAAAGCTACGATAGTGGCAAAAGGTTTCCGTCATATTCATGGTATAAACTATGAATTTAACCTTTCCCCAGTAGCCATCCATTAGGATAATCCTTGCAATTGCCGCATTTCATGCATATGAAATACGACAGATGGATGTAAAAACCGCTTTCTTGAACGGGTTCTTGAAAGAGGATGTGTATATGACACGACCTCAAGGCTTTGAACATCCAACAAATTCAGGGAAGGTATGCAAGCTTAGGATATCCATTTATGGATTGAAGCAAGCATACAGGAGTTAGAACCTCAGATTTTATGAGGCAATCAAAAAGTTTGGTTTCCTCATAAATGAAGAGAAATCTTGTGTATACAAGAAATTGAGTGGGAGTAATATAACAATTTTAGTCTTGTATGTGGAAGACATACTTCTCATAGGAAATGATAAGTCGTGCTTGAGTCAGTCAAAGGATGGCTTAAAAATCGTTTATCTATGAAAGACCTAGGAGAGGCAGAGTATATTTTGGGAATAAAGATCTATAGAGATAGATCTAAAAGGCTGATTGAACTTAGTCAAGGAACTAATATAGATAAGGTTCTTGCTAGCTTCAAGCTGGAAAACTCTAAGAGAGATTTCAATCCCATGAAGCATGGCATATCACTTGGCAAGACTCCGTGTCCTTCGACACCTGATGAAGTCAAGAGATTGAGTAATGTTCCCTATGCTTCTGCATTAGGTTCCATTATGTATGCATGCTATGCTTTGCACTCACCCAGATGTTGCCTATACTATGAGTAAATGCAACATATACCAGTCTTATCCAGGTTACACGCACTAGATGAGTGCAAAGAATATCCTTATGTACTTACGAAGAACTGAGGATCATTGATTGGTATATGGTGGAGAAATTGAGTTTGTTGTTAATGATAGGCATATACGAATTACCAAGGTGACAAAGATGATTTCCGATCTCCATCTGGTTTCATTCTTTGTCCAAATGGAGAAGTTATGAGCTGTAAGAGTTCTATACAGAATAAGCAAGATTCATATTGATGAGAATGTGGGAGATCCGCAGACTAAACCGGTTGCTCGACCTAAGCATGAAGGTCATACTAGGTCTATGGGCTTAAGCATATAAAAGAATGGCTTTATAATGCTTACTTTATGTTTGCATTTGTAAAGACATTGATTATGCTTGAAATTGTTTATCAATAAAAATCTATATTCTTATTTAATTTGTTTAGTATTAAATAAGATGTCCAAATAAATTGTGTTTTGAAATAGGATCATCATAAACGTTGTGATGAATGGAACCCTATATAGTGAACAAAAACCACAGTTTATAATATGTCCCTAGTTTAAGGCACTGAATTGGACATAAGTGACTTGTTAAAAGACTAGCATAATGTTAATTGATAGCGCAGTTCCTTGGGCTATAGAGACATAGGGATGTCAAATTAACAAATATGGATATATGATTGATACATTGAGACTTGACCTAATTAGATTCTAATAGTAGAATCGGAATGTCTATATTTAATAGATTCCTTGGACATGAGTATGTCTTAATAACCATGATATGATTAGTTTAGCTTTGACATTGTTAAACACCGTGCCGTAAAAGGAGGTTATAAAGGCAATGCTCAGGTTGGCTAAGAATTGAGTGGGAGTTATGGTCATACAAGATTGAATAAGTCCTCCTATCTGATAGGAATGGTGTCTGGGCCTCTTGATGAGGGAGAATTGTAAAAACGCGTGGCCATGCTTAAATGAGATTAAAGAGTTGATCTTCAGTTGAACAATTCAACCTCGGTGATCAAGAAACATATTTGAGTATATAACATCGTGTTATCAAATTTGGCATTAAGAGACTTAAGGAATTTAATATTGCGTACTTGTCTTACGGACAAGTGGGAGATTGAAGGAATATGTCCTTAGACAATTTCCGCAATTACTAAATATAAATAGGATTGAATTTATGGAGATAATATAGTTAATTATTTTAGTAACCGTATTTGCTTGCTAGAGAATAAATTACGGTTTGTAGACAAATTGGTTTGGGCCTACAACTAAGATAATTAATCATATGATGTCACACAGAGTAACACTGATTAATAAATAAATTATGAGCCCATAAAGGCTTATAAGGGCCGGCCACTATAAGGGTGATTAGGGTTTTAGTTTTTCCTTTCCTCTTAACCTAATCTCTATTTATTATATATAGATATAATAAGAAGAGAGATGAAGCAATTCAGTTAGTCAGTAACTTGACACAAAAGAGATGAAAAGAGAAACCCTTCTCCCTCTTTAGTCTAGGCGCCTATCCCATCAAAAGTAAGAGAGTGAATAGTTCATACTCTTCCGTTCTAGCAGACGTGGGTATTAATCGGTGTTCGTGGACTAAGTAGAGGAATTACAATTGTAGTTCTTTATCTCTAAAGTAACCAGATCTGCAATAATACTTTGCAGTATTCAAACCCTACATACCTGTTCAAGTCGTGAATAAAAGGTTTGTGTATTCTCTACTCTATGTATCGATTCATATATTGTTATGCATGCGATTCTGTTATAGATGTTAGGAAATTGTTTCCTGAAATTCCGCTATTCGCATCTATGAATTCCTACACATTTGGGGGTGGGGATTCCATTACCATTCCCCCCTACTCTCAAGCATCTGGCCCAACAGGACCCGAGCGAGGTCCGGGCCACTTCTCCTTACCCGAAAAAAAAGAAAAAAAAAGCTTCGTGGTACACGCATAAAGATTCTCCATAAGCATAATAATCACAAGAGAAGACATATCTTGTATGTGAACAGAGATAAATACTAGTACTACGATCACAGCTCTCTCCTTCTTTACATATTAATTTTCTGCCAAACAATTAACTCATTCACATAATTATATCTGGAACTACTTAACTAGTAGATTTAATAATAAAATATACTTCATCTGTTACTAACTGAATACTGTGACTTTGCAAGTGTACTAAATAAAGTAAAAATTATTCATTTGTATCAATGCATATTTTCAACAAAAAAAAAATAATAACTTTACTAATACATAACTAAAGATATTAATGGTCAAAGTTGTGTGTTGATGAGAGCAAAAGTCAAATTGTTGCATTTTACCAAGAAATGATAGAAGTGTTAGAATTTGCATCAACGATGACGATCCAAAAAGACCCCCAACAACAAGGTCTTACAAATCAAGTGTATGGCTCCTTGCCGTGTATTCAAGATTAGGCTGCTTATTAGGAGTAAGAGCGGTCCCTCATTCTTTTTAAAAGCAGCGAGTAAAAGAAGGAGGTAGAAAGATTATGAGTAACAACTACTCAACTATAGTGGAAAAGATAGAAAAGATCACATATCTAGAACTAGAAGAGCTATGAATATATAACCCGAACTACAACAGTCTGATACAGCTTGTTTAACCTGAGCAACGAACATAAAACGTAACTCCTGACACCGTAGTATCAACTTTACCCAATTTAGTTTGTTGACAATCATTTATAAATCACATAGCATCATTATAGATCCAGAATCAAGCCCTAAGCTACCAAAATAGAAAAAACACAGCATGTATTCACATTGCATTCATCAAGGAGGGAGGGGTTAACAAACAATGGAGACATTAGCTTCCACTTGAACTCTGAAACCTTATATGTGGCTAACTAAACAAAACCTGACCATAGGTTTCTACCCTAGGCGGGACCGAAAAGTCGTACACATACATTGTTGTAGCAGATTACTCGACAAACAAGAATAACGAACATAAACAATAAGAACACACATATTTAACATGGTTCACTAACAATGTGTTACCTAAGTCCACCAGGCAGAAGGAGAAACTGTTTTATTAACGTGGGAGAGAGAGTACAAAGTTTAGCAAGACCTCCGTGCTTGGTTAATCTTAGGGCAGATAATTCAAGGCATACATCAAAACACATTTATCATTACTAAGTTTTGGATATGCCAAGGATATATTTTAGAGCCTTTGAAGTTTGAACAAAATTTTATACCCTTTAATTGTTCAACAGCATGCCTAAGAGAGAATCAAGCAGACTCCTTCCAAGAATGGGATAATGAATTAATATTATACACATTAGCATGAATCAGCTATCAAGCAGCGGAGTTCAATGGTTGTATTGTGGGTTGACCAAGTACGACCACTTCTCTGGGCAAATAACCAAAAGGATACTAACCGGCATGGGGGTACGAAGAGATGCTCATTGAAATATTGTAGTCATTTATGTGCATGTGTAGATATCTGATTAAACAGATATAAATTAAAACAGCTGTAGTTGTTAAACATTTAGCAATACGCAAGGATACCATATCTAGGGCCGTAAATAAAATATAGCTCTTGATGCAACCAATCTATTTTTCAAGTCATTAACCAAATTCTTAAGGTTAAATGGTTTTTTAGTCGATTATTTCTTGACCTAACAGTTATGCATTAACATTAAAATTTGAATAGTGGTTTTAATGCATATAATGAAGGGAAAATTGCCAAAAATAAGTTAACATTTGGCTCGTCCGCTAATAATAAGTCATGCCTTTGATTATTCATGAATTAGTTTAACTTATATACCCTTCTGTTTTTAACAAGTCAAATAACCGGTTACTTGTTCAATCTCTCCAAATTGTTTAATTTTTAATTTAAATTATGTTATTGAGTTATAAATAAATTTCAAAAATTAAAAAAAGCACCCCACCCCTGCTTCCTCCCTTCTCGTTTGACCTCCCTCACCATCACCATCACCACCACCCCCCACCCTGGACCTTTTCTCTTTCCTTCTCATCTTTGGCTCTTTCTATCCGTACTTCTCCCTCATCTCTAACTTCCAATTTTTCCATCATTTTTCAAACTCCAACCAAACCTCCAATTTCATCGTCCCTCTCAAAATCCCTAGAATTCCATTTCCATCTTCAATATCAACACTATCACTATGCCGTAACAAATTCCTTCATCTTTCTTCTGCTGTAAACAACAATGGCGGTAACACACTTATTTTTTGACAAAAATCACAGCCTTTGCCGAGACTTCCGTGATCGAGTATCCGACCGATGCTTAAGCTGGTTTCCTTGTCTATCTAATCCAGGTATCACTCTTCTCTCTCTTATGACTTATCTCTTGTTTTAGCTCAGTTTATTTGACTTTGCTCTTTGTGTTTACAGCTAGGAGATCGTCACTGTGTTTGAAGATTGCTTTGGTTATGATTCATCTCATTATGTCGGAGTTATGTTTTTTGTTGATAGAAGTAATTTCATCCAATCTGTTCAGCGAAACCAACCCTACGTCGCTTGGTGTTAATGACGCCTAAGCTGTGATCTCCATTATTGGCGAGGGTTGAGAGAGGGGGGAGGGTAGAAGTTGGTTTGGGGTGGTCGAAAAGAGAAGGGGGTAAGGTGGTGGCGGGGAGTCAGAAAAGGGATGTGGTTGGATGGGTAGGGTTGGTGGGGGAGGTTGCTGCGAGGAAGAAGAAGAGTGGTGGGGGCAGGGGTCCGGTGTGGTGGCAGTAGGGGGAGGGGTGTCTGATGGAGTGGTGGTAAGAACTAAGAAGGAAAGAAGGTCAGTCCAGAGAAGGGAAAGATGAGGAAGGGTTTAGTTTTTATAACGAAGTTAAAATTCAAAAAACATCCAATGAAAAAACGACGCGTGTCAATTTAACCTGTTAAAAAGGTTAACAATAGCTTATAATCGGTTTTGACTTAATAAAAACTGAAGGGTATACAAGTTAAACTTATTCAGGAATAATCAAAGGGATGATTTATTATTAGCGGACGGGCCAAATGTTGACTTATTTTTGACAATTTTCATAATGAAATTAACAACTACTAAAATAATTGAAATTGAAATTTGAAAGTAAATGGTGAAAGTACTTGGCCAAGATTCAATAAAACCGATCTTAATTTTCTATTTCTTTCTAACCAATCAACAGAGTCAAAAGAATGCCAATATTTGGTACAGAAGAAAGAATGAAAAAATGAGTGTGTTGTTGAAAAAAGAATAAGACGTATTAGGAGCTTGAACCTCTGATGTCAAGAGGAGGGCAAATTTATTGGCTTCCTCTAACTAACGAGCGGTCTTTAAAATATAAGTTAAGCAAATATTTGTTTTAGTGTTTCTATACTATTCCCCCAAGTTTTTTAATACTTAGGGGGAATATTTTTAACCCCAAGTACCCTTTAGGCTCCTCCAGTGATGACAGAAAGCTTCTGCACAGCAAGGAGTCCCATAAGTGGGTAAGAACCCAAACTCAGATGAACCTACTCATATATTTGATCAGACAAGTCAACTGTTTATTCAAATCAGACGAATATATGTGGTTTTGCAGGTCCAAGCAAAGATTCTAACTAAATGCAGCAATAAGCATAGAAGTGACGTGCAAGAAACGAAGATGCTAACGTCTAACCTTTTGCTGAAATAGCACCACCTGTCACACATCCAGCAACCACCGTATTTGTGGTGTCATGTTTTGCCCGAGCCTACAATCAAAGCGATAATTAAGAAACCAACTACATTTGAAAGTCATTTTGTCATTCTTTTTCCAACAAGAAATTACCTTTTCAACAACACATTCCGCAGCTGAGAAAACTAAGCCCATCAGTGCAAAGGTCTTGCAATTACTCCAGCTCCTATGACCCATCTGCCTAGCTGTATAAGCAAGTTGCTGCCTGGTCGTCATCGTATCTTGCATGATGGGATTTTCCAATGCCGCAAAAAAGAACCCCATCATCACCCCAAGCCCACCTCCTACAGAATTTCCAAAGAAGCAGCAATGTTATCAAGAGAGCTTAAGACAGAACTCTGAAGCAATTATATAGCATACTGACCGATACCTACAAAACCAGTGACTCCAAGCAAAATTGAAGGAAAACCTTTGTGGTTTTCACCTTCATTCTTCTACAAGCTTACAATTCAGATAATCACATAAATATCATACTGGTGCTGTCATTTTGAATTGAGTCACCGAGGTGAAAAATCATCCGTAATGATAACAAAAACCACGTGCCTTTACGAAGAAATACCTTAATAGGATGCTTGTTAGCTCTTAAGTAACATATTTTCCTAAACAACTACTATCTCTTTCCGGCTTAAGTTGTCACATTATCACTTCAAACACACTCACGGTTTATTACCGCACTGCCCCATAAGACAATATTCCCCCATTTCAACAAAAACTATGTCCAACGGCAATAAGATCAAGATCACATCATCGCTTCCAGTACCACATCCAGCTCTATTCAAATCACCAATCACCTTTATAAATGCTTGTTAGCTCCTAAGTAACACATTGTCCTAAACAACTACTACCTCTTTCCGGCTTTAGTTGTCACATTATCGGTTCAAACACACTCACGGTTTATTACCGCAACTTCCGACATGACAATACTCCCCCATTTCAACAAATAAACTATTTCCTACATCAATATGATCAAGATCACATCATCACTTCCACCACCACACACTATTACACTCAAATCACCAATCACCAATCACCATCATAACGAATATGCTTTCGTATCACAACAACTAAATTACAGCTCATATCAAAAACAGACACAGCATGGAATTGCCAAATTTGGTTCAGGCATTTCATCATACACCTTATATGCACTACCACTAAACTCTAAAACAAACACCAAGTCTTCATGTTTGATCAGGGGTAGAAACGTAAAATCAATGCCAAAACAATGCGGTAAATCAGGGGTGATCAAGTCTAATAAGTTCGGTTCAGATAAGTTCAGGTGAAGCGAACGCGCCGTAAAACGAAAGAAATGTAACAGTATCAAAACTGACATGACATTATAAGAAAACAAAAGAAATGAAAGATGGAGATTTGAGTGTGATACCCATGACACCACTGACGAGACTGCGAACAGCGCAGTTGTTCCAAATATCTTGGCCGCGAATTTCCTCAGGTGTGGGAAGGTGAAACCTTTCTGGTTCGGGTTTTGGTGCTCCATTCGTAGGGTTGGGTGTGGCGGATTCAGGTCCCGAGTCGCTACTCATTGACGTTTTTTGAATTTACTCAATTTAGTTCCGAGTCAACTCGCGATTCATGGGATACCAGAGGAACGAGTGGGACTTTTGCCGTCTTTTTATGAATGTGATTCTTGCAAGTGAAGACAGGAGGCCGAGGAAGGGGGTGAGGCCTGAGGGGGAGGAAAGGATGATCCATGTTGTGTCCGATCCGAACTAAAATACTAAGCTCCATATAGTGTCCGATCCGAAGTACTTCTCCATTCTATATTAGTTGTAATATTAGAAACTTTTTACACTATTTATATAATTTTCTTTGACGTTCTATTAATTTATACATGGTGATAAAAATAATCTAATGAAATTTTATTAGTTTCGTCTTAATATTTATTTTTTTATATAATTTTTTCTTAAACACAACTATAGGTACAAATGTTTAAGGTTGTGAATTGGAAGGCGTGAAAGTTCTACATGTTGCAAATTGCAGTTAATACGGAACAGAGAAAGTATATGCTTGGCACGTAGTTTTACGAGTATGTTAAGCTAAATGGATAAAAGTTTTAATAGAAAATAACGCCATAATGAACCGTGATTGGTTTAGTAAATTTTCCTAATTTGCTGTTAATTCATTAAATGTTTCTCTTTTTAGAGGTAAGACGGGAAACAGAAGTCTTATGCATACCAAATGTAAAAAAAGAAAGAATTTTTTGTTCACCTAGAGTTTTTAACGCTCTATAAAGTACGTAACAAATAGTTTAATAGCACTTGTATAGAAATGGAGAAGATAGTTAACAAGAAACTAACCCGAACTAAAGTAAGCTGACATGACGTTGTATTAATATGGTTACATTTATAATTTGTAGGAAAAATTGTTAATTATCACCTTTTATAAACCACTTTTTGTAAATTACCACCTTAAGAATTTTTTTTATAAATTACCACCTTTTGTTTTCAATTCTTTTTAATCTTCCCACCACTTAACGTCTTCCGTCTAAGAAATCGTTAAGTGGGGCCCACTCTTATACCTAATATCAATTTCCCTCCATTTCTCATTCTTCTTTTCATTTCTCAACCACGACCCTCTCTCTTCTTCTCTTCTCTGATTCTCCTTTTCATTTACCGCCAAAACTATGGTTTTTTTACCTAAATCTCTCTCTCTCCTACTTATGCGAATCTATCTCTGTCTTCTTCTTTATTACTGAGCAACAAAGTGGGCCCCAAGAGAGCATCGTCATTTGCGAAGAAGGTGGACTGAGAGGACAAAATTAACCTCCTTTTTGGTCGAATTTGGGTTGTTTACAAGGGCAATTGAGGTAATCTTCTATTCCAAAATCGGCCTTAATTCACCCCCCACAAAAACCTAGCAATGAAGCCCTAATTTTTGGCACATATATGCCTTTTTTCTGGAAATTGAATAACTTTTCTTAAGTGAAAACAACATTCCTACATTCGAATATGACCTAATGGAATTAAATTGCCAGAAATTGTAAGTTTCGAACAAATTCGATGAACTATTGCTTCACAATTTATTTTGAAATTGTTAGGGTTAGGGTTCACTATTTGCAATTGAATTGGGGTTCTTTGGGTTAGTTATAACCTTAGGTTGGCAGTTATAGTGGGCCCCACTTAACGATTTCTTAGACAGAAAATGTTAAGTGGTGGGAAGATTAAAAAGAATTGAAAACAAAAGGTGGTAATTTAAAAAAAAATTCTTAAGGCGGTAATTTACAAAAAGTGGTTTATAAAAGGTGGTAATTAACAATTTTTCCTAATTTGTAAGTTAATTGATAGGATATGATGCGCCAATGTTTGATAATTATAGTTTTGGACGTTTGGTACTTCAAATTGTGCTCAATGTTATGCGCAAAATGGACATGGGATTTTCCTTTTCTCAATTAAAACTTACCACGATTAAATATTGGAAAAATTGATAGGAATAATCCCACCTTTGGTCGGTCTTCCATCAATAATAGCCAGATACCGGAAAAGGACATTAATTCTTTTTCTCGTTCTTGACTCGATTGAAATGGAATAATGAATCTATTTCTTCGTTTTTTTGCCAATAAATCAGCATTTTTTGCAGAATATATGAGATTATAATTATAATGACCTATTGGATTAAGTTTTGAATAATCCGGAATCCTATCCTCTTTTTTACTAAAAGAGTCCGATAATTTCTCTTTTAGTTGATCATTAGTGACTGAGGGGTTAGAAATATATATTTGGTCGAAAGAAAGAGAATGAGTGTTCATTTGATCTTGATCTTTCGAGAGCGAAAAGGGGACTATACTGGATCTATAGGGCCTTCCGGATAATATCCATAAATGAGTTGTTTTTGGTAAGAGATGAACATTGCCATATGTAAATTCGGGTGCATGGTACACATCGGTACTCCAGTGCATTTCGCCTTCTGCGTCAATGGTACCACCTTCAATTAATCCAGGTATAATCCGACCTTTGAAATCCATATTCTCTTATTGGTCCTTCACCTGTTGGTGACCTACAATCATGGGTAATCCTCCTAATTACGTAATTAATAGCTAATTAAGTATATTTAAAACTTAAATTTTTAATTAAAATTCTAAATCAAAGTTATTAAAAAAAACTTAAAAAATTAAAATTAAAATCCCTTCCCTCCCCCCAGCCAACCCCCACCCCCTCCCCCTTCCTCTGCGCCTGCCACCCCTCCCCTCCCCTTCTGCTGCCATCCTCCCCCTCCCCCGCCGGATTCGCTGCATCTCCGACGACCGCACTCTCACTGTCACTCACTCAATCACTCACTCACTCACTCACCACTTACCACTGTCGGAACGCCGGAGTCACTGCGAAAGGGAATGCAGAGGTGGGGGGAGGGGAGATAAGGGGGCGGCAGTGGTGGGGAAGGGGAGGGAGGAGGGCGACAGTGGTGGGGGAGGGGAGAGAAGGTGGCGGCAGTGGTAGAGGAGGGGAGGGAGGGGGGTGGCAGTGGTGGGAAGGAGGGGAGGGAGGGGGATGGGGGTTGGCTGGGGGGAGGGAGGGGGTTTTTCATTTTTAATTTTTTTATTATTATTTTTTGAAAAAGTGAACGGTCATTTTGGCTGGTCAAACAGTTTGCCATCATTCCATACCATTGAGAGAATATGGGTGTCAAAGGTCGGATTATACCTTAATTAATTGAAGGTGATACCACTGATAGAAGACCGGCCAAAGGTCGAATTATTCTTATCAATTTTTCCTTAAATATTTTGTGCTGGTTAGTTGATTGTTCAATCTATCCCTCCCTCTTCCCAAAATAAGTCCATCCTGTAAAACTCGTTTGTAACAATGCTGCAGCTCATTTAGTGTTCTTTTCCACTTCAAAAAAAAAAGTCCATATAAATACTAGGGAAAAAAAGCTCATTTTATGCATGGTCAAAGTTTTAAAAAACGGAAAGGCATAACAGAAAATGTTAGAAAAAGAAGGGCAAGAAGACTCATCATCAAAATATCATACATCTACAGTTTTATACAACTACAACATACCTGCTTCCCGTAACAACAAAAACAGAAGAGAGAGAAGCACTAAATAAAGGTCCAACACCGACCAGAAACGAGACACAAATTACATATTAACGCCTGGGAGATCAATTTCATAAAACAAATCTGTAGTCATTCTGGAGCAAAGGAGGACTTTACTGCTCTCACGTACTGTTAAACAAGGCTTTGTGTCATTGCTTTTACTTCCTCTCCGGCAATGAGAAAGACAACTCCTAATCCTCAATGAACTTATAAACATCAACTATCACCATACCACAGCCCTTAACTCAAGGTTGACAGCAAACTCCGACTTCAAGTGTAAAGTAGCAATCGAAGTTGCAACAACTTCTATAATAAGTTTACTCATCATCAATTGGCCCTTACACACTGCCATCAGCTTGCGCTACAGCTTACTAACCGATCAATAGGCGGTACCAAATGATAATAATGGTAATGAACTTAAGAAGAAATCATTATCCATCATGACAAGAATCCATCACGAAACATGTAATTTGCTTCATAAATTTACATTACCATCCAATTCCACTTTATTTAACATCGAGTGAGAATGAAAATCTGGAAAGAAATTCACATGTTTGATCGTTGGGATGAGATTCCAATTCCTTGATAATGCGAAAGAGATTATCCTTGCTTATAATTTAATTGTCATTACCTTCATTTAGGATCACCTACCATATGGGCTGTAAGAGTTGAGAAGATCTTAAAACCTTTTGGACATTTCCGGTCACTGGCTTACTGCCCTTACACAGTCACTTGGACATCTACTTTTAAAAGAGTTTTAGAACACCAAGAGCAAATTTCCGGATTGATTTGATGCTTTAGTGAATGCTGACAAAGACAACAACAAATCCTAAGCATACAAACTTCATAAACATGTTAGCCTTCTTAGCTTTCACCATGGGTGATAAATCAGTCATCAGAGCTATAATCAGTAGAATCTGCTAATATAGGCACGGCAGCACAGCAGAATGATTCTTTGTCCTTGACAAGCAAATAGGTCCCATCTGAATTCCACTTCAAATCAACTATTGTGAAATTTGGCAGAGGAATGCTTACACAGTATGCCCCGGATGGTGTCCAAATGTAGAAATGAGAGCTTCCTGTACAGACAGCTAGGCGACATGATGTTGGGTTCCAAACTGCAGCTTTGATAGAGTCCTTTTGCAACAATATAGCAGCCAGTTGAAGGTGCTGCATATCCCATATCCAGAGTGTAGTTGGCATGGTATCATCGCGCGTATAAATATACTCGCTATCACTGCTCCAAGCCATAAGACCTGCAAGAGCAATAGTTTGAATTATTAACTTAGAATTAAATTCAGTTCTCCAATAAGCTAACCTTTTATTCGTTTTTCTTGGAAACCTTTGAGTATTGCTGAGAAGATGGTCATTCACATCACAAAAATTCAATATCTTTGGTCCATTAGTTACTTTCACCAACTAAGCAGCAACACAATAAATCTACTCAAAGCACTTAAATTTTATATACAACTGTAAAAGCCAAAAAATGGACACAAATCACATATTATAGTTCCACACTTCCACTCAGCTGTCAGCTCACATAAATAAGATAAAACGCAATAGATATTGCGGCGGAGGAATTTTAGCCTATGCGCAATAAAAGAATTAATCAAAAGTTTAGGTCCACTTTTTCAAAATAAAGGGCCTGTGTCTTAGTCTCACTAGACTCGACCCGGATCCAATTCATTGCCATCCCTTTAGTGAACAAGTAAAATCAGGTTAATTCAGGAACCCAAAATTTCACAGTGTATGCATGAAGGAATGCCTGCTACCGTAAACTTGCCGCATTTCATTTTACAGTTGCATGGTAATGGAATGTTTGTGCCACCTCTATCAAAGACAATAGCACATACACAAAAAAAGATATAAATTTAGTTTTGTCATATAGGATAAATAGAAATAATGAGCTTACCAATGCCTTGTTTCGGGTTTGGTTTGTCCATGGCAGGCTTCTGAAACGGCAAAGTAACTGGCAATTCTGCCACTTCATACTTAACTCCTATTTGTCTTTCTGAAACATCTGCTTCAAGAAAAGGCCCCATCAAGTAGATGAAATAATAAATTCATTCTCAGCAAAATATAGGTTTTAGCTAGATAAATGCGATCCCAAAAATAAATCAGCTCTAGTAGGCCAAGGTAGGAGTTGTATGAAATATCATCATCAAAATCTATATCTGCTAAATTAAGGAAGGGAGGGTCGCATGCATCCAGAGATTTACCAATAAAGTGCCTAGAAGGCATGTCCTTATAAACGACCTACTATTACAACGAAGCAAATTTATAACAAAAACAAGGTAAGAGATTATTAACACTGCCCATCAACTTTGGAATTCAATTTAAACTCCCCTCTCCAAGAAGGCAAGAACCAAGGTGAAAAGTTGAACTCAGCAATACTGTATCCAGAACACACTTTACTTCAGTGCCCATAATAGCAACAGGCAACATGGCTTGGGTGAAAAAAGGCAGAGAGAGACAAGAAGATGAAAAAGAATACCGCAAACAGAAGATAAAATAATCATGAGACTTGTTCCAGGACAAGTCACTGAGAGACACAGGTCCAACAACCGTCATTTTTTCTTTTTTTTTTCTTCTTTCCATAAGGTCTTCCCAGGGTGTTGTCGTTATTTTCTATCTTCGGTCTGCTTTAAAACCCTGGGTCCTTCACAAGGCTTTGCTGCCTCTGCACCCTGCTAGATGCTTCACGAGGCTTTGCTGCCTCTGCACCCTGCTAGATGTCCTTCACAAGGCTTTACTGCCTCTACACCCTGCTAGATGTCCTTCACAAGGCTTTACCATCTCTGCACCCTGCTAGAGGTTGTTAGCAAGGGAAGCTAAGCTATTGTATTGACTCCCTCCCTCGTAAATTAACACTCCATTTGATAAACTGCTTTAGCTAAATTGCATTCTCCTCATTGGATACCAAGAAAAGAGGGTAGATGGGATATCCCAAATACCTAACCAAGTTTATTGTTTACAGTATAGGTGCACTCCTGAAGAAAAACTGTAGCGATGAAGTGTGGTTAATTCGTTAGTTATAATGACAACTGTTAGGATATAAAAATATCCTTTGCTTATATTCTGTAAATCTTTTGTATTATGTACATTATCCTTCGTAATCATTTTAGGCATAGTCATATCTTGCAGTCGAAGATATGAGCATAACTAGAGCCTTGTAAATCAGTACCAATAGTCCAATACTCACCATAAGCCAAGTTCAATGTTCACATGATTAGGTGCACTATCAAGAATGGTGTTGAGGGAGATTATTTCATTCGCTAAATTTAGTAACCTCCACCATGCTCCTTTGGTAACCCTCAAATAAAGGTCATAGGATTTCATAATCTCCTTTCTTGACTTGATCGTTTCTTTCCCCAAATAAAATGCAATAGGTTCCAAAGACTTCCTAGACCTTCTTGCCACGGCTTTCCTATCCTCATTCAACTCTGTCCAATTATAAACCGAAACCATTTTTAACAAAAATAGGGGATCAAACATCCAAAATTTTGACGAAAAGGTGATGAGAAACATGTGCCCTGTTGGTAGCTTCTTTCCAGTTTGTTTCTTTTGCTTTGCGTTCCCCTATTTACGATGATAAGTGCTAGGAGTGCATTATATGCGGTTTGCAGATAATTCCATTTTACACAGAAAGTATCTCAACAAGAAACACATAACAACTATGGGGAGAGTTTAAGAAGTGATATATTGAAGGATTAGTTAACCTTTGAAATATCCGGTGCTGCAAGGAAGTGTTATTCGGAACATGAGTTTAGGAACTCAAGTTGTGGCCCGAGAGAATTAATACGTTTGTAACAGAGTTGTTGGCCTATCATAGTGGAAAGTCCGAGTCAAAATCCCTTGTGGTTGATGTCGTTTCTTCCTATTGGGCCTAAGAAGTTTCTCCTCGTAAAAATCTCTTGTGACTTTCTTTTGTTCCTTTCATTGTTTTATAATTCCTCAAAAAGTTAGGTTTATTTCTCACACCATAATTCACCCCCTCTTATAGTGTTCCCTTAGAAGTCAACAAGGAGAATTTCCAATAAACAGTAAAAATGCTTTTAAAAGTTAAATGGTGAGTTTATTGTGTCACATAGGCCACAATGGTTGTGGCATCAAAATTTATGATATTTGTAAATACTTGATGTCTATATTATTGTTGTCATGTCCCTTATTAGATCCTTAGTATCATCTTGCAAACACTTTTGTGACAGGCACTTGCTAAGAAGTAGCTTAGGTTGGACAAATTTAAGAGATGAAAATCGGCAGAATTAAGGAAGATGGTGATAATTTGTGTTAACAAAGTAATAAAACTGGAAGTCAGCAATAATAAAAAGATACACAAGCTTTCTAGAGGCTTGTTTCTTTCCCAAAATGAGCTTTCGAGAGGCTCAATCTCTCCCAATTGAAACCACTAAACTTTTCAATATTTTCAAAATGTCTTTTCCTTTTTTAATCACCGAACTATTATCTATAACTAACTCCCTAACTTATTCTTCAAGCTGCAAATAACAATAACAGCTAGTAAAGTTGATGTCTAGAGAGCCCTTCCCCCCTAATATCACTATATCAGTTCTTAGCAGCACCAATACACCTTGTGTCATGCACTAATGTTTTTAGTGCCAGTATTTAAACAATTGGTGCACATTTTAAGTTCCTAGTACATTTACTGATTTCCACGATTCTTATTGACGAGTTGTATCAAGATTACCATTTTCGCTTCACTCATTTATTTTCTGATATCACTTAACAAATGATGGTAATTGAATTCTTGGTCTCATACAAATGTTAGTTATTGAATTCTGGGTATCATCTGATGCCACTTTTTGAAAACTGGGTGTCACATTTATCACCATTGAAGAGTTCTAGAACACCCAGGAACCAATTACGCCATGAATCAAGCAGTAGGGGAGTTAACACATTGAGTAAACTTTGTCTCATAAAAAACCGGAAAATAAGGCTTGGAAGCCGTATTGTAGAAACCAAATAGTTACTCAACAAGCTCTTCAAAAGTCCCTCTGAATATATTCTAAGCGAAGTCAGATTATTTAAGAGCAGAAATCACAATAAGCAAACTCACTCACCAAAATTGCTGTCATAAGGATCACCACTCAAACACAACCCTGCAATATCAAGCTGGGGCTGCTCATCTTCCTCCTGAAATTTACAAGGACTCGGATAAAAGGAGCACGCAATGACATAATCATCCTTACATCTAGAGATTATTTATAGATGGAAAGAAAAGGTAAAAGAAACAACCTTAAAAACAACTGCAAAAGAGGAACCACGAACATTAGGTAAGTGCATGAATTCAGCAAAAGCTTTCCATGTTAGACGGTTTACAACACGTAACATCTGATCATAACTTCCAATAGCCAGAAATTGACCACACGGAGACCATGAAACACTCTTGACACCCAAACCACTTTCATATGCTTGATACTTCAATAGACACCTCCCATCAGGTGTGTAAATCAGGACCTGTACATTGTGAACCATTTTAAACAACTTATTTAGGCCACTGCAACTTTAACTAGATGGGAATAATTTGACCGGCAGTTCAGATGATAAGAATAATTCGACAGGCAGTTCAAGTGATGAATGTATTTATGGCGTTAGATAACTAGATATCACCAACCCCTCATGAAAAAAAAGTTTAAAATAAGAAAGAAGCTCTCTCAAGATTAGAGGTGTGTTCCTTGCTTCCTTCATTCTAAAAGTATCAAAAAAAGGATGAATAAGACAAGCTGCAAGTAGGTTTGATCCTAAGATCCCCTGGTAACAGTACTTAAACACAAAAAAACACTTGTAATCAGGGGTCTAAATCTCAGGAGCTGTCCTGGTGGCGATAATAAAAACCCCTTTACATGCAATTTGGTAAGCTCAAAAACTTTTTGTGACGCTATTGTGGAGCATTGTAATAATTAAAATCCATGGCCATGCTCCTTATAGTTCATCATAGTTTGTCCATATTGACAAGAATTCCCAGGGATTGCATCAAAAAAAAATGTAAATTCCAAGCAATTTGTAATCTTCATGCTATAAACGTGAAAAACTACACCTCAAAGGACCAACGCTTGTCATTCAAGAATACTATGTGCAGATTAGCACGCCAATCTCCCAAACGAAACCCACTAAGAACCTTTCTTCAATATAAAATTGTTTTACTCAGCCCCCCTCCCCCTTTTACTTACAGGGGAAAGTGAAATTCCCCGAATTCTTATCAACAAACTGACAAAGTACTCCCTCATTTATTAAAAACCTAAAATTCAAATACTAAGAAAAAAGTATGAAGCTACGCGGCTAGAAAGAAACCGAGCATGTTAGTTTTCCATAAAATACAATAAAAATGTCTAGAAAGACCAAATGGCAAAACTATATAGGAAAACTTATTATGCAAGACTTGGACATCAAAAAAGGAAAAATATGGATGATTTGACATGACTTAGCTCATCAAAACAAAGCATGCAATGCAGCATCCAGGTACCTTGTACTCAAGAGGTGAATCCCATACGACAATAGCACTATCATCAGGTGACCACTCTATATCAGCTAAATCCAAAGTGTCAACAGCAAAAGCACCCATTATCTCCCATGAATCACAAGACAACAGATTAATCTTGTCCTTGCAGTCATGTCTAGTGCATACTGCAGCAAACTTGCCATCTTTCGTAAAAGAAACCCCCTTGATAGGATGCTTTGGCCATTTTACATGTACACAAGCAGTGTTCAGTAGAGACCAAACTGTCAGCCGTAACTGGAAGTCTGAAGTAGTGAGTATGTGACGACTATCAGGGCTCCACCTAGCATATGCAATACCAGCGGGACCTTCATCTATTTTACATGTCCACTCAGGTTCGGTTATTGACCATACTTGTATAATTGGTCTCTTATAGAGACCACATAGTATGTATTCAGAATCAAGGGCCCACTGAATGTAGCTTATCTTATCTAAGCATGAGAATAACTGCACCACCTGCACAGTGATATCATTGACATGCCAAATTTAGTAGTTAGCAGAGTAATGGAAATAGATGGGACAAACTATCAGGAACCTCGACTGAGAATTCCTGCCTACTGTACAAAATTATATATCAAAATTTTAACATAATCAAAGAGCTTGTTATTATTAATGATTAGAGTACAGAATAAGTAAACAAAGGGAAATGTAAATATTAGCATTTTCCAATGCTACGAGACTACTAGTGATGAAAAAATACTACCTCCTTGTTATACTATAAGGTGCCCTCACTTCTCAAAGTCCGACTTGTACCGTTAAATTCTCTGTAAATATAACGGAAAGAAAGAAATGGGAAACTTCTTTTCTTATACGAACCTAACAATACTGTTTTCAATACTTATGAAACTATAAGTTCCAAGAGATTAGTGTCTTAGGCCCTGTTCAGTTCACCTTAAAATAATAATATTCAGTAAAAATAAGTTTAGTTCAGTAAAAATAAGTTCAGTTCAGCAAAAATAAGTTCAGTTCAGCAAAAATAAGTTCAGTTCAGTAAAAATCAGTAGTGCAAAGAAGAAAAAACAACATGAATCAGTAAAAATAAGTTCAGTTCAGTAAAAATAAGTTCAGTTCAGCAAAAATAAGTTCAGTTCAGTAAAAATAAGTTCAGTTCAGTAAAAATAAGTTCAGTTTAGCAAAAATAAGTTGAACTGAACAGGGCCTTAATGCTCAAAGTTTGACCACGACAAATGTGGTAATACCCAAGAAAGAAGCTGCCAAGCCTCCACAGTGATGCCAAGAAAACCAACTGTCTTGTACATGAAAAGGTCCAACTGGAAAGTCAGCCCTAGATTCTACAATAAGGCTCCATTCTCTTCAACTTATTTTGGCGCCAACTTTTGTAGCTGAACTTAACTTGTTTTTGCTTAACTTCACTTATTTTGCAAAAATTCAATTAGCTTTGCTCGACTTGACTTAATTTTGCTCAACTTAACTTGATTTTGCTAAAATGAACTTATTTCTATTGAACCTAACTTATTTTCTGCTCAACTCAAACTTATTTTAGCTGAACTTATTTTCCTAAACCCTTCTTTTTGGTGAAATGAACTTATTTTTTGCATAAACTTATTTAAAAAGTAGAGGTGAGCATACCCTATCCGATTTATTTTGATTACCATTGCCCTCATAATCTTACATAGCTTAAAACATCTAGCCCTCTTGGTTTAATTGGAAAAGTACAGGTGTTTCAAGATCCCAATTTCATCCACACTCTCCAAATACCCCTAACTTACAAGCATAAAGCTACTACATGCCTTAGTTTACACTTTTGAGGACGGAATAACACAGCTCCGGCAATAGTTTCCTGTTCCTGAGGGGTTTTCCATGGTATCAATGCAGCTTCAGTACATCAAGGTTGGCACCTAATGATGCATACTTCATACAGAAAGTTATCAGGTAGCATAGAGAATAATTAAGAAGTCGTACAATATAATTACATATGACGATATACGTGCTCAGAATTTCTGTAAATATAACTCATTTACCATAAGATATAAAGAGCATAATAGTAAAAAATTGAGCAAAGGGACCGCCAGACCAGGGGAGACTAGGGTACAAAAGTCTAGTCTATATGAGTGGAAAGTGAAAAAAACAGAAATTTGAACATAGCTAAGCACCTTAAATGACAGAGTGTCACGGACCACCAGGCGATAATCAACCGCAGCAGCAATGTAGCGAGCATTGGGAGAAAAACAACAAGGTCCCGTCTGCTTATAAGCATCAGTGAACTCCATTTTGCTGAAATTTTAATCGCAATATACAAACAAAAACCATCAGTAAGATCTCCAAAACTTTGCTTAACAGCTAAACATATCAACGACAACATTTGGGAAAAAAATCATCACATTAGTTGAAGCATAAGCACCTCCCATGTTGAGGGATAGTACAAGTAGCTAGCAAATACAGATTAGAAGAATAGAAAACCATGTCAAACTTTGCCTCTTTAAACTTAGTTTACATTCAACCTTCCTTTTATTTTAACCATAATGTTCCATGCTATGAGTCAACAAAGTTAAGCCAGAACTTCAAAGAAGCAGTTGACTTGAAATTCCGGAAAAGAATATAAAGAACTGATAAGTGATAACACAAGCTTTGGAGAGGCTCGTTGTCTCTCAAAATGTAAAACGGATAAACTATCAAAATTCTTCAGCATTCTTTACCCTTCTCTAATCTCCTCAATTTGTAGAGCTTCTATCTTTAGTAACTAACTTGCTTATTCTTCCAGCCCCTAATAACTACATAACAATACTACCTACAAGGGCCTTCCCCACTGGTCTATCTTTTTTGCCTCTTCGACTTAGAATTAACATGATTGATGACTAGAGTTTACTTTAAACCTTTTCCTAAAATAAACTTGAGGAGTCACAATGGTATCTGCTCAACTTGTTGTGAAGGGTCGGTCACACTTCTATGTGGCACTTCTCGGTATCGGCTGAAAACATGCAAAAAAAAATAGAAGTCCAGCACCACGATTTCTTTAATCCCTTCAAGGTGTTCACCCCCATTCACGTACAACTCGAGAACATCTAGGCGCATAGATATTTGTTAAATGTTTGGATGAACATAGCTCAAGCAGAAGTGTTGCCCGTTCCTAGCAGTAGCCACCAAAAGAACCATGTAAAATGATCCAGGATGTAAAGTGGAGAAGACTAATCTTAGAGACGTTAGAGAGATGAACAGTGATGTCGATAGCCAAATCAATCTACAAGATCGCCTTTTTAGTGTTTTCTTTTTTTGCACTCATCAGCTAAGCAGTAATTCTTCCACTCCTAAACATTGTGCTCACCTCATCTAGTTCTAGAAAAACTATTACTCGGGATTTAGCATTTTCATGTCAATGATTCCAATGTAAAACTTCACAGCTTCTATTCACACGTATCGAATTCCTTTTTCTTTGATCACTGATACAACTAGTTCAAATTTCAATTTTTTCCTTCTACTATTAACAATGGAGAGCAAACCTACACAGTCTTTACAGCTGATGTCAGTTAGCCCTAGTTGTATTCAAGATAGAACAAAAAGTAATTTTAGTACATACAAGGGTAATAAAGTGCACGCGAGATCACCTACTTCCTAACATCACGCGAGATCAGAAACAAAAATGAGCGTCATTGACAATGGGGAAGCATCATCACATCAAACTGTATTGAGACTGAAATTATAGTACCTCTAAGTGATGATGCAATCATCTTAAAAACAGACATAGAAATAATACAATTAAGCCTCCTTCTAGACCTAAACTTCAAGCAAAGTTCTCATTTGGGGACTCGGCTTTCAAAAGACATTGTTAAGGACCTCAGGATAGATGTATGTAACATTATGGCTAATACTCCTTCTCCTTCCTAACGTGTTCGCCAAATGCTCACTTCTCACACTCGCCACCACCACCACCGCCACCACCACTAACGCCTCTTTTTCCTTTAAATCCGACAAATCTACATCAACATGCTTACTATGATCAACCACATAAACAAAAATTATCTCCAGTTGAACTGAGCTCCTCCATTGACAATGCAATTTAATCCTAATTCCTAAACTACCTCCAAAAAAAACTTCGAATACACCTCAACCACCAAAATCAATTGTTCTCTCCACATTTCATCCAAAACATCCAAAATCTAAAAGGAAACGCACAGTTTAATCAACTACATTCTTCAAACCGCATTTCACACTTTATATATCAGAAAAGGAAATCAAAAATATGCTTAAAAAATGATCAAAAAATAACAGAAAATGCCGAAATTTAAAGAAGAAATTTACAAAATTACAGCAATGGAAGTTCGCAGCCGCGTTATTCTTCTTCAATTACTCCATAGCATGCGATGCTTCAGTCCGCCACAGTATAACTTCGTTGAAATTGTTATTTCTAGTCTGAATCTTTGCCTAGCTCAAAACTCCTAAACTAGTTGAATTTTTGATGGAGGAAGAGATGATGAACTAGGGTTTTTCGCAAGACAATGAGTAAGGGGGTAATGTAGATCTAGACTCCTCTTGGAGGGAATTTGGCAGGGGAGTAGAGGAGGAAGGAGAACTGAGGGTCGAAGACTTGAAGTGATGAATGTGAATTTCGAAATTTTTGGGGAATTTTTGAAATTTTTCTAGTCGCTTTGTTTGAATTAACTTTTGTTATTAAAAGGATAACTTATACTTCCTCCGTAACAAAAATAAATGCATTAATTAGCTTGGATATGCATATTAAGACTATGTTCAGTTCAACTTATTTTTACTGAACTGAACTTATTTTTGCTGAACTGAACTTATTTATACTGAACTGAACTTATTTTTACTGAACTGAACTTATTTTTACTGATTCATGTTGCTTTTTCTTCTTTGCTCTACTGATTTTTACTGAATTGAACTTATTTTTACTGAACTGAACTTATTTTTACTAAATTGAACTTATTTTTGCTGAACTGAACTTATTTTTACTGAACTAAACTTATTTTTACTGAATATTATTATTTTAAGGTGAACTGAACAGGGCCTAAGATAAAACTTTAAAGATTAATTTTTATAATTATGTATTTGTAAAAACTATAAACATTAGTCATAAAAAACTACAAGCTGAGACAAATCCAACAAGACCCCACATGACTATATTTTCCCTTATGTATAAATCACAAATTGCGATTAAAATTAAAACCGTGAATAGTGTCAAAAGTGCAATTGGTGCTTTTATTTCGTTACGGAGAAAGTAACATGTTATACTTCCTTTGTTTTAAAAAAAGTGATACACTTTGTTTTTCACAATTATCAATGAAGCGATTTAAGAGTATAAACGAGTAAATTTTTATATGAAATTTGAATACAAGCAAGAATGAGACTCTATATTACTTGTGTTAAAATTTCAACGAAAAATTTAATCGTTTACACCCTTAAATTGCTTCCTTGATAAGTTTGAAAAAAAAAATGTATCACTTATTTTAAAACGGAGGAAGTATGTGTTAGATGTAAGTTGTTATTTGGTCATCAAATATTGTTTACTAGCCATATATGCACGCAATGCGTGGCACATACTAAGAGTATGAGAGAAACTACATTGTAATATCTCTAGTAAAGTGTATACGTATATTTCATATTTTTAAAAAAAATCGTTAAATTTTAATCATTTTGTTTTTTTAGAGGGTGTATCACTATTAAAAGAGTTTTACAATCTAAATAAATAAAAAAGAGTAATAAATATTAGAGAGTAGATTAGCAATAGTGTTTTAAAAACAAAATGTCTAAAAAGACAAAAATCTTACAAAATATTAATGGAAGTTGTCATCAGCATCATTATTCATGAGTAAAAAAAATACATCATTCTTCTCCCTCAATCAACTTTTTCACTCATCCTAAAATACTTTATCATGTTTCATGATTAATTTGATCAATGCACATTCACTCATGAGCAATCAATTACTTATGTATTTGAAAATAAAAATTGAAAAGCATATAAAAATATAGCAGACTGGGTGTCTATTTATAGAGCTCAAAAAAATATAACCATTGATGTTTTTTAAAATTATTTTTACTTGGTAGAAATTTAGATATCTTAGTTTGAAACTTTTAAACATTTTTGCTAAAAATATGATTGCTAAGTATGGAAATAAAACTTAATTACACTTGATAACTTCCTTGATTTATTTTATTTGTTTTTTTCCTTTCAGAACTTTGGTGTCCACCCTCTCTTCCCTTGTAGTATAGAGATAATTGTAATATCAAGAGAGTTTAAATAATGAAACAATTTAAATACAAAAAAAAGTAATAAATATAAGGGAGTAGATAGCAATAGTGATTTAAAAACAAAACGCCAAAAAGACAAAAAATCTTACAAAAGATTATTGAAGATGTCATTAGCATTATCACTCATAAGTAAAAAAAAAATACATCATCCCTATCCCTCAACCACTTTCTCACACATCCAAAAATATTTTATCATGTTTCATGATCAATTTGATCAAATGCACCTTTACTCACAAGCAATCAATTATCCTTGTTTGGAAAATACAAAAAATTAAAAGTATATATAGCAAAATGGTGTCTATTTATAGATCTCAAGAAAATGTAACCATTGATATTTTTGAAAAAAAAATTACTTTGTAGATTTTTGGATATTGTAGTTTAAGGTTTTAAACGTTTTTTGTAAAAAAAATTGATTGCTAAGTTTGGAAATAAACTTAATTACTTAATAACTTCCTTCATTTATATTATTTGTTTTTTTTTCTTTTTTTTGGTGTCCACCCCCCTCTTCCCTTATAGTATAGAGATACAAAAGGGTAAATACTATGGGATATAATATAATATAGTAACTAAATAAGATAAAGTATGAAACAACAAATTGTTATAATGAAAAAGGATGAATGTTACGATACAATATAGTATATGTATATATTTTTTACATAACTACATATGATGACATAATATTAATGAAAAAAATATTTGGTCCATATCCGGTGTGGGAGTTAGAGCATTGAGAGGACCTTTCGCTAGTACGAGAGGACAGGGAAGGAGCACCTCTGGTGTACCAATTTATCATGCCCGCGGTAAACGCTGGGTAGCCAAGTGCGGAGCGGATAATTGCTGAAAGCATCCAAGTAGTAAGCCCACCCCAATATGAGTGCTCTCCTATTCCGACTTCCCCGGAGCCGCCGATAGCATAGCCCAGGCAGCGACAGGTTCTCTGCCCCTGCGGGGATGGAGTGACAGAAGTTTGAGAATTCAAGAGAAGGGCACGGCGAGACGAGCCGTTTATCATTACGATAGGTGTCAAGCGGAAGTACATTGATGTATACAACTGATGCATCCTAACAGATCGATAGACTTGAACCTTGTTCATACATGGCCCGATCAATTCGATCAGGCACTCACCATCCATTTTCATTGTTCAATTCTTTGACAACACGGAAAAATCATTGGTCAACTCTTTGACTATGATACAGTAATAAAAAAGATAGAGTATATAATTTCATATTCACGTAACCTTTGTTAGTCTTGATACTTTTGCATATTAAATCCTCTAGTTTGTAATTCTCATAATAATTAGATGGGATCTTTAACCCAGTGTTCATGCATATATTTAAAGTCTTTTTACTTTTTAATCGGTCTTCTCTGATATGTTCAAAAAAGTGCTTATAACAAATAAGTTTTAATGTGTACTAATAAGGTTTGACCTGTCTCACAATGAATAAGGGTTGAATAAGTTCTAATAAGTTTTAATAAAAGCTTATAAGTTCGAATAAGTTCAAGTAAGTTCAAATAAGTGTTAATAGCAGGTTGAAAAGAACGCACTCATACTATATTTAACAAATTCATTGTTGCAAGGTGTGTGATGCAACAACTTCCTTATTGTTAGCTTTACGGTAGGTGCACGAGCAGGGATGGTTGCATTGAGCATGCGGTGGATTGGTTTGGCTAGTTGTTAAATAAGGTTGGCAAAGAGGATAAACAAAGGCGACAATGCTTGTGTGGATGTTTTGGAACGAAATAAATTCACTGTTGTTGTGATCAGGGGTCATAAGGTCATATTGTGAGGACGACTTGCCATCGAAGTCGTCATGTATGGGAGGCAAATGTTTGGAAGGCGAAAGCTATTGCGTTGGGTTCAAGAATGGCTCTCCTGTATTGTGCTCGCAATATTATTGTGGAAACCTGTGTGTTTACAAGTGGTGAATTTCATTATGAAAAGAACAAGACGGCTCTTTTCCAAGAATGGTTGTTGAAGAGATTATTTATCGTATTAATTTCTTTGATTATGTTGTTTTTGTCATATTTTTAGAGAAGCGAACCTAGTGATTCACGCTTGGGATCAACTTAATCCTCTTGAGCTCTCTACTCGAGTGTTGGTTCAAGGTTGGCTAAGCGTTGTTGATGATGTACTTGAAGTTGATTTTTTGCCTAGTGAATGAAAACGAATAATGGTGCTAACTCCTAAAAGAACCTCAATGAAAACCAATTAGTAAAAAAAAAAGGAGATAAAAGAAGAGTATGACTTACACTTTTGGATTGAATTTTATTAACAAAACTAGTTGATGTGAGCTAGATTGTAACAATTTAATTTAAGGGAACGGAAAAACAAGTCTAAGAGAACAAGACGATGGTTAATGAGGAGGAGGGAAGATAAGTCAGCGACAAGTTATAAATATAGATTGTTTATGACAATTTATAAGGTACCATTATGTGTCAGTATATAAAGCTATATTTTCTCGGCATACAATCTAAATATTTTATGCATTATTTAAGTGGAAACTAATATAAAAAAAAAACATGAAATTGTATTTGCAACGTGTATTTTATAAGTATCTGGTCGTTTATTGAGCTTCATAAACTAAAGTTCTATCCATTATCGTATTATTAGTTTTTTGAAACCAAAAAAAAAAACAAAATATAAAAATTAGAAAAAAATAGTTTTCATTTTTTAATTGTTAGTTTTCAATATAAGCCTAATTAGAATCAGCTTGACCAATTCTAAATCTATTATACTAACTTAAATCATATGATTCAAATATCATAAAACTCAAATACTTCATTCGGTTCAAAATAGATGATACACTTTATGTTTTCACGCTTGCCAATGCATATAAATATTGATATCTATGATTACCACTAAGTAAAATTTATAAAGGCTGATATTATAAAAATACCGAGACATATATAATATGATCACATGGCCCTGTTTGATTACTAGTTTAACAACTAGCTTTTGACTTTTGGCTTGTGGCTAGTAAAATTGTCCAAACTACTAAAAGAACTTGTTTGGCTAGTGGCTTTTAAACTAACTTTTAAGCTACAAGCTACAAGCTACTCGGAGTAGCCTGTCACCATTGGCTAGTAGCTGTTCAAGGACAAAATTACATTATTGGCCTTTACAAATCTTTATTATCAAAATAAATGGTGTAAAATATAAATGTCCAAAATGGTCATTTTGCACCTTAAGCCAACGTCCAATAGCTGAATTTACAAACATGTTTTTAGGTAAAAAACCAACATCCAACAACCAGTCAAACCAACAAAGTCTAACAACTACCAGCGAGTTGCCAAACAAGGCCTATGTTTTTCTTAAAATGCAATTATCAAAGCCAATTAAGATTTTTTTTTCTTGAATAATGCTTAGATTATCTTAAATTACATATTTGCGTTGTTTTCAAACTTATTTACCAAGATACTGTCCACGTAGGCTCGGTATCACGTTCATTTTTTTTGCGGGTAAAGCATTAAACCGCTACTTAGAGTAGCGATTTTGGGGCCAAAACTGCTACTCCAAGTAGTGTTTTTTGCTTTGGTAAACTCTTTTTGGTCCTAAAGACGCTGCGTGTCCTAAGTAGCAATTTAAAGACCAAAATCGCTACTTGGAGTAGAGATTTGTGGCAGCAGTTATAAAAAATTAGGTTCGTTCTTGCCCAATGCTACATGGACGGTATGATGGTAAATAAATTTGAAAATTACCCATAAAGGTAATTAAAGATATTGTAAACATTATTAAAAAAAAGTCGCTAATTAAAGTCTAAATTGTAAACCGTTGATATTTTTCAATAGTAAATACTATGCAGCTGTATAGTACTTATATAATGAAATAGAGGAAGTAATAAAAACGACTGTGATACTGAACGTATGGGTGCTAATCGAGCGAAGCAGCTCGTGAGCTACTCGAGCTCGACTCGGCCAAAGTCCGGTCAACACTCGACACGAGTTAGCTCAGATCGAGCTCGAGCTCGGCTTGAGACACTAATGAGACCGAGTCGAGATACAGAAAAATCGCCTCAAAGACTCGCGAGAAACTCGAATGACATATTAGAGTGTTAAAATATTCATTTTTGTATAAAATCTATCTTAAGGGAGTAAAGCCGATTGGAAAGCTCGTAAGTTGCTCGAGATTGACTTAAAATCGACTTGAACTCGTTCAAGTTGGTCAAAACTCGATCGAAACTTGACTCGATTGTGGCTGACTCGTCGAGTCAAGTTATACAAAGCTCGACCCGATTCGACTCATGATCCCCTAGTTTTTTTAAAAAATATAATCTCATTTATAAGTATGAGATTATATTATGGTAAGAAGAATAATCATCTGGGCTTCCCTCGTACAGAGCCCCCATCCAGAGGCCCATTACAAGCCATACACCCCTCAACACCCATGATCCCCTAGTTGAACGGGCCTGCTAAACCATTTAATCGGGTTTGTACTATGCCCGCCCCCACAAAACTCAATAACTCTACAGAAGACCCTCAGTATAAATTGGACATTAGGGTTTTAGTCCAGCATTTGGTCCCTTAAAGTATTGTTGAGAGGAGCAGTCAGCGGAGCACCGGCGGCAGAAGCAGAAGATCAACACTCCTCCGACTTCACCATGGTTTCTCTCTAATCCTCTATCTATCCACCAATCTTCTTATGCTAAAAATTTGACTAATTATCGTATTTTTAGTGTTTTTTCGCTCACCTATTAATGTTTACATTAAAACCTTTAATCTATGCAAAATAAAACTGTATAAACGATCGAATCGTTGGCTCATTTGACTGATTATTGCATACACTTCGTAATCTAGCCTTTTGGTTTCATTCACTGGTTCCATGGTATTTTCGCAATTATATCTATGAAATTGAGTTTGTTAACTCGTAATTATGCTTATTTAAAATCAGTGTTAGAGCTCGCTTTGTCTCCTCCAATTTGCAGCTGTTCTATCTGTTAAAATAGATCTTTTTCTTAGTCATTTGCTTCAAAAAACGGAAATTTATCTTGAATTGGAATGAGAGTGTTATAAAGAGGTCCCTGTAGCTTGTTAGCTGTAGCGCTTTCACGGACAGGCGATGAGACTTTGTATCGAATAGCTGGTCAAGAAGGAGAGTTCATAGTTGTTTGTTTAAGTGATGTCGCTCAACAGCGGTATCGGAAATGTGACCTTTATGCCTCTTTCAATTTGCAGCTGTTCCATCTCATAAAGCATATTTCTGATTCTTTGGGGGTGCCAAAACCTAAAGCTAGGCGATCTTACTTCGGAAACTTAAACAAATCGATTTCCACTCGACACACTCTTTTTCCTAAAGAACAGATCTATTTCTAAGTCTTTTGCTACAAACAGTGGAAAATTATCTTGAATTGGAATGTGAGTGTTAGAAAAGAGGTCCCTGTAGCTGTGAGTTGTATTGCTTTCGCGGACAGGCAATGAGAGTTTGGATCAAAATGTTTGTCTTAGTGATGTTGCTCCCCTATGTGTAGCAAAGAGTGGCATCGGAACTGTTGCATTTTATGTTTCAGTCATTTTCTGAGCTTAGCAGCTGCTATGGTTTTGAAAATGAAAATCTTTTTGAACCGTTGAAACCTTATGTTCTACAGTCGTCTGTTCTTCATAGTTTACCCTTAACCATATTGTAACTAGATGTCATGCTCACAAACATATGAATTCCCTGATTTCTTGAGAGAGCTTAGATGGAATGAGCAGCTGCTAATAATTGATTTTCCTTTGTTTCAGGCGAGAGGTTTGAAGAAGCACATGAAGAGGCTTAATGCCCCCAAGCATTGGATGCTTGACAAATTGGGAGGAGCATTTGTAAGTTAAATTGTGTTACCTCATGTAAATTACTTGGCTTAGTGTGAATCTTGAATATTGCTCACTGTCCTTGCTTGCCCAACTCATTATGTTTGTTACCATGTAGGCCCCCAAACCATCCTCTGGGCCCCACAAGGCTAGGGAGTGTCTGCCCCTTATCCTAATTCTGCGTAACAGGTTGAAGTATGCTTTGGTTTACCGTGAAGTTATCGCTATTTTGATGCAACGTCATGTTCTTGTTGACGGGAAGGTTAGGACTGACAAGACCTATCCCGCTGGTTTCATGGGTATGCACCTTTACTGTGCCTAATGCTTTCAGTTGCTTTTCTATCTCTGCTATAAGTTTTAGTAAGGGATGCATTATCCTGTAATGGGTCAATATGAAGGTCATCCCGTCAATCTGATTCTCTTGCCTATGGAATTATGTTGTTTGCTTTTTAACTGTTTAGTGGGCTGTTAAACCTTTTGACTGTCATTACTTAAAATTCATTCTTTTGTTCCAGATGTTATATCAATCCCCAAAACAAACGAGAACTTCCGTCTTCTTTATGATGTCAAGGGTCGTTTCAGGCTCCATTCAATCAGGGATGAGGAGGCCAAGGTTTGTTTTTGTGACACTTGATGTTACACGATTTTTTTACAGTTTTCATTAGTGCTATGCTAATACTGAAGTTTATTTTTGCAGTTCAAGCTTTGCAAGGTTCGCAATGTGCAGTTTGGCAACAAAGGAATTCCATACTTGAACACCTATGATGGGAGGACTATCCGCTACCCAGACCCCCTCATCAAGGCTAATGATTCTATCAAGCTTGACTTGGAGGAGAACAAGATTGTTGATTTCATCAAGTTTGATGTTGGAAATGTTGTTATGGTCACTGGAGGAAGAAACAGAGGTCGTGTGGGAGTCATCAAGAACAGGGAGAAGCATAAGGGAAGCTTTGAGACCATTCACATTCAAGATTCACAAGGTCACGAGTTTGCTACTCGTATGGGAAATGTCTTCATCATCGGTAAGGGTACAAAACCTTGGGTGTCTATCCCCAAGGGCAAGGGTATCAAACTTACCATCATTGAGGAGGCACGTAAGAGACTTGCAGACAAGGGTGCAACTGCTTGATCACGGGTTGTGTATGACATGGTCTTGTTTTTTTTTCTTCGAGACATTTGGTGCGCTAGAGTCTTTTTTGCTGTTTGAAGCCCTTTTATTTATAGCTCATCTAAGTAATCATAGAATAGAGTTGCTACTGAACAGCCCAGGGCTTTCTCATGGAACCTTGTTAGCTGCTGTTTGTTGAATCCTTTTTGTTGCTGTTCCAAAATTTTGCTTTACTTTATTTGAAACCTTTCCATCTAGTGAGGTGAAATAGTTTTAAGAGCTCTTGTTTCAAATGCGAAGGTAGTAAAACTAGTTGATAAATGTTACCCCAACATTTTCTTGTCTGGCTGTTACTTTGGCGTCTAGCCTAGTTGCTCATTTTGCTAGCTCTGTCAAATGTTCTTCTTGGTCTTGGACGATGCTGTGAGTCTTGTGACTGGCTGTGCCTCTGAATAGTATTTCCGAGCTTCACCTAAAGTTATCCGGCTCGTAACCTATGTGGCTATGCATGCTGTGGATACAAGGTGTAATAGGAAGCTGCAAAACTGATGTTCTTAGTTTGCTATTTTTTTTTTTACACGCAAAGTGTTTAGTAGCTGGTTTTACCGCTTTGATTGTTTGTGGCCTTTTTCTCACGGCTTGCGGGAGGACATTCAGTTGAGCTCATTGATAATCCTACTTAGTATAGGGCTGCTCTTGGTAGTCGACTATACCGCCATGCCATTGCGTTGGCAGTGAATCAGCTGTAACAATTCATGCAACAGCCTCACAATGCTCAGCGGTCTGCCTTAGAGGTCGCTACACATGATGCTGATTTGTTAGACAAAGGTTTCATGATTCACAAAGGCATACTACTCCACGTATCACGCCTTTTTGCACACAAATTGGGCTGAGAAGGAAGCGTGGTAGCAGATTGAATCGACAAACAAGAATAATGTACGTAAACAATGAAGAATACATAGATTTAACATAGTTGTCAGATAATTGAAGACATATTTTGCAGCCCTGCACCACTCCCACCACGAACGAACAAATTGCGATTCCTATCTATATCCACATTGATTGGGATAAGAACGAAATATTAACACCCGAAAACACCTGATTGCGATTCCCATATCCAAAATTCGAAATCATTTGGTTACTTCTTTTAAAACAAGTTTTTATCTACACCATATAGAATATATACGAGAATACGAGATAGCTCCTTTCATTCGAGTATAATTTTCAGTTCCAAGTTATATACAGTACATTTGTACATATCAATTCTCTCCTGCCTTTATACCTCCTCATACAATTTTAATGAATTCGAAAGAAGGACTAACTAACCAATAATTAAGTTAGTCTTATAAGAAACCGTCTCAAAATTAGACAATAACTCAAACTCAATATAAAAAAGATAATAAAACTCCTAAAATATAATAATGAGCTTAAATTAGTCTAGAACCGCCTTCTTTTAATATTTTTACGATAATTAAAGAAAAAAGTACTATAACATCAAACAATTCAAAACAATCCGACCAGAGTCTCACCATTGATTCCACAGTCCACTGACATTAAAATAAGCACAAAGAGCCCCCCAACAAGTGCACAAACCCAACCAAATTTAAAAAAACACAAGCCAGATAGAATGAATAACATCACAATGATTACTAAAATCACTCTTATTACTCCAATGGCTATACTTCACCACCACCACCACCTGAAATTTGTGATAACACTTCTGCTAATACTCACCATTTTTAACAGAGTTCTAAAAGTAGAAGCTTTATCTAACTCCATTGGAGTAAATTGGGGAAGAAACTCATCACACCCACTTCCACCTTCCAAAGCTGTGCAACTTCTTAAACTCAACAATGTCACTAAAGTTAGGCTCTTTGAAGCTGACCCTTCTGTTCTTGAAGCTCTTCAAGGCTCCAAAATTGAGGTCATTTTGGGTATTCCTAATTCTATGTTACCCAAGTTGAACTCTTCTTTGAAGGTTGCTCAGAGATGGGTTCATGATAATCTTACCCGTTATGTTTCTGATGCTTCTCCTAAAGTCCGAATTCAGTATGTTCTCTTTTTGTTTTTTTGGTGTTTTTGGTTTTTAGGGTTTTGATTGTTTTTGCAAATTTAATGTGAATGTGAGGTTTGTTCTTGTTGTCCTCGACTGAAAACAACTGAATTGAACTCAACTGAACTAAATGAATCATTAAAACTCGTGACATGTGAAAGTAAAAGTATTGTGCTTAACTGAAATAAGCTGGAGAGAACAGACCCATTTTTGTTGTGCAATTGAATATAGTACATTTGCTAATTGCTGAAGTAATTTGTTATTTGTGCAGTTTCTTGTTTGCTTTCGCCTTGTTTGGTAGTTGGTACTAAATGGTGGTAATGGTATCGGGTTTTATGCTAAACTTGTAAGAGAACCTCATGCAATTTTCATTGGTAACGAAGCTCCATCTCCAATCATGTGTTTTTCGTCATGGCTATCCCTTATCACTCAATACCACTTTCTCAAGAGGTAATGGATGGTAATGAGTTCTATAAAGATTAAGGGATGGTTGGGGGTGGACAAGCGTTACATGGAAGTTGACGTATAACTTTTCTTTCAAAGTTACACTAAAAATTTAATACTGTTACCACCATTTACTACAGGCTACCAAACGGGGCAATAGGGTATTGTTGGCTTGGAAATTGCGAGTTTATAACCGATATAAACGTCTTTTTGTTTTGACATGCTTTTGTTTAATTTGTGACAACAATGTTATAATGTGATACTTATATATTTATATCGAATTGCAAATATTGGATATGTAAACTATAAGTATCAACGTCATATGATAGCCATACGAAGAATTAGGAAGGTGATGTTTTTGGGCGCAATAGACAACATTGGTGATTCTATATACAATTATAAATTGTTTTATATACAACGAATGTTTATATATTGGTTATAAAACTGGCAACCCTCTTGCTGGCTTACCATTCCCTAAACAAGATGCAGCTTTTGTAAAAAAAAGGTTTGATTTTGGGTGAGAGATGAGCTCACCACTAGCCAAAAATGGGACTATATGATGCAAGCTTGCAATGTCAAGATGTTTTAATATGTTGTCTTAGAATTGGTTGTGAAGTTTAGCAACATCGTTATCTTCATTGAGCTTATGTGAGTGACAAGTAGATGGCATTGGAAACCTCTCAATTACTTAGATGAATGATATGTAGTCAATGGAGCGATCCTGTTGCCAACTGGTTATAGAATGAAACCTCAATGGACCTTGTTCTTCTCCAATTCTAACACTTCAGACGATGTAAGACACATAGGTAGCGGTGTGCTGGTTTGATATAGTTTTAGTTGTATAAGCATCTCAATTTCTTTCTTGTGCCTATTTTCCCAACCCCTAGCAAATGCCTTGTGGCTCCAACCCCGCTTTTCTATAAAGGACGATTAAACACGACCAACATGTATTGTATATACACACGTGAGTAGAATTATAGCACTGATACTGATATACTGTAGTTTGTATTGATTTAAGCACGTGCGCCCCATAGAGCTTTCTTGAAATTTGCAACTTAATAACCATGACCACACTGTATTTGGTTGGTTGGATGATAAAAGAAGGTTCAAGCAGTCATCGTGTACAGCTTGGATAATATTAGAAGATTTAATCAGGCATTGTGTTTTTGTAATTCGTTATTTATGTATGTGCATTGTTGGATTTGTAAACATTGCTCCCCTTACGTGCATGTGTGTGGGTTTACATATGTTTTTTGTTTGAAAACTATTAATCTCATGTGCAAAGTAGGGGCTGTATAATTTGCAGATGCTATTGTACTTGGCGAATGGCACGGCACTGGTATTCATGCCTCTAATGATCATGTTGCCTAAGCTGGGTTTAGGGTTTAGGGGTAGAGTGGCCAGTGGGTTCACACTTATTTAACCTCACCCCTCACTTGCAGAAAGGTTATCATCTGTTAGACCAAATATATGATTTGCCTTCTCGCTGTGCTAGACAACTTTAAGAAGTAAAAAGCATCTGATGATAGTAATTCAACTGTGGATTCTGGCTGATTCTTTAAAGTAGTTTCAACTTTCAAACTGGATACTCTATGCATAATGCTAGGATGGAAGGTAGAATGTGCAATATCAATTCTCATGCAATCCAACCTATTCAATCCCTACACGATTAACCTTTAAGCTTCACATATGAGCAATCAAAATCTTCAAACCCTTAGCGCACTCAACAGAAGCCTAGTTAGAGGTTTTTTTGGTGACGCTGTGGTATTTGCTTCTAAGTTCATTCCTTTGCACCTTACGATCAATAATTGCTGTGGGTATTGTGGATGTGCTGCACCGTTTTCTTTAGAGCTGGAAGGAGATTGTATGTGACTTTACAACTTGGTGTTTTTGAATCATGTTTTTGAATTGTCGGTTTATAGTGTTCAATTTGGAGTTGTAGCGAGAAGTGATGCCACGGATGATCAGACGTCTTGATTTGCCAAAATATCAAAGCTGTATCCCTTTAGTATCTCTGATACAGCTTGCACATAAATCAAATGTATATGCTTTGACCAAGTGATATTTTGCATTACAAGTCAAAGTGCTTATTTCTATTATTGCAAGCTCCACTTCTATGACTTAATCTTATATTTTCATGATGTGAGTTATAATTTTGCTACATGATTGTTTACTTGCTGTTCTAATCGACTGACCACTAACAGGTACATTGCTGTCGGTGACAATCCGTTTCTACAAGATTATGGTGGGAAGTATATCCCCTTTGTTGTTGGAGCTGCTACCAACATTCAAGCTGCCCTGACCAGGGCAAACGTAGCAGACCAGGTAAAAGTTGTTGTCCCGTGTAGTTATGATGCCTTTCAGTCAGAATCCGGCTTGCCTTCAAAGGGTCATTTTAGGTCCGACCTCAACAGGACTATGGTCCAGTTGCTTGCGTTTCTCTCAAAACATAACTCACCTTTTTTTACAAGCATATCTCCCTTTCACATTCTACAACAGAATAAGAACATCTCCCTTCATTTCTCTATTTTCAAAGAGACTTCCCACCCTCGTAAAGATAATCACAAACTCTATGACAACAGCTTCGACTTAAGCTATGATACCCTGGTTACTGCATTATCAGGTGCTGGTTTTCCCCGAATGGATATCATCATTGACCAAATAGGATGGCCCACAGATGGAGCTGTTCATGCCAATTCATCCACCGCTGAAACGTTCATGAAAGGCTTGTTAACCCATCTTCGTGAAAAAGCAGGGACCCCGTTGAGACCCCACAACCCGCCAAAAGAAACATACATTCTCAGCCTCTTAGATGAGGACCAAAGAAGCATTGTTGATGGCGGTTTCGAGAGACACTGGGGAATTTTCACTTTTGACGGACAAGCCAAATACCAAATTAATCTCGGTCAAGGCTCAAGAAGCCTGGTGAATGCCCAAAATGTGGAGTACCTCTCTGCTAAATGGTGCGTTCTGAACAACGACAAAGATTTGAGCAATGCCTCAGCAAGTGCCTTAGATGCATGCTCCAATTCAGATTGCAGCGCTTTGTCTCCTGGAGGCTCGTGTTACAACCTTACTTGGCCTGGAAACATATCATATGCTTTTAATAGCTATTATCAGCAGCATGATCAGAGTCCTGATAGCTGTGACTTCGGCGGGTTAGGCTTGGTTACTACTGTTGATCCATCTTTTGATAATTGTAGATTTTTTGTTCAACTCCGGACTTCACATGGAGGTTTTCTTCGAGTACCTTCATCAATGTACTTGATTCTTTTGTCTGTGACTGTATTTCTGGTATTATGATTGAGTATATCCCTACAAATCAGAGCTTTGGCAAGCAGCAATTTTCAAATGTTTTCGTGTAGCTGCTTCCTAAAGATATTTTAGGTGGGGGATTCAGGTTAAAGGTTATATACTGTGATACCAATTTGCTAGTTTCATTTGTTTTTGCAAATTTTGTAAGAAGGTGACAAGGTATTAGTTTTTATTTTTTAAGATATTGTATAACTTTTGCCTCAGTTAAACAAAAGAGATCCGATATCTGATCTGGTGTTGTCAATCAAATTTAAAATGAAAATGACATTCTCCTAGTATAAATCAGAAAACTAATGTACATGACGAACGTAGAAGACTCAATGATTCGTTCGCCTCACCTTATCTTCACTTACTTCAAAAGAAATAAGTTATGATAAGTAAAGTATAAATAAGTTAAGTTCAAAGGCAATAGGCCCGGATAAGCAATATGGAAAACTAAGAAAAGTACATTCTCGTATATTAAACTCAAAATTAGCTTTTTATGGACAACTATGTCTTCATTTTTCACATAGGGAGGGGGAGAACAACTAATAAATATTTGGTTTTTTGTTTTGTAAAACATCTTATCGAAAACGTTGCTCATCTAAGAGTTATTATGTCCACAAAAGTTTATGAAGTATTTATTAGCTAATTTTATTCATTAAAAAAATTCTGTTGACTCCTAATTTTTGGTTGTAAATTGAAGTACTAACCCTTTTTTTTGAGCTTATTGCTCCTTACTCTAACTTTTTTTTTGGAGGAGATACAAGGATAATTAGGGGTAACCCTATCTCAGGGAAATGCCCACTAGTGACCCTTACTCAAACTTATTAATGTACACCTCTAGTTTATGTTTTGGTACGGAAGGATCAATGCCATACTTCTATATTCATTTACCAATTGTGCAAGGTTTAAGAAAAGGTTTAATTTCTTTTCTCGATGTGGATTAGAATCAACGTAGTTTTCTAAGAGTTTAATGTCCTTTCAATTTTTTTGAGCTAATGCTAGTATATTTAGAAACATATAAGGGATAAAATTGAAACATATTGCATATCTAAAGGACATGTACATTATAGTGTTCAATAATACAAACGCTTGGAATTTCTATAGCCATACGTTAAATCCGAGCATTTATTATATGTATAGGTAGTCAGGTAGTGCACGGGGTGCACCGTACACACATCATAAACAACCACAATCACTAGTCTTGGATTTTTTTGGCACCTTTGAGCGTGAGATAAAATTTGAAATGTAAATTTTGAGGAACATACGAGCCATGCTCACTACTTGATGTATATGTTAATGGCGGTTAATTGTAGCTTAATCTCTAATAAATAAGGTATAACATGTACATTATATAAAGACTTTATTAGAGTTCAATGAGACATATATTTAGAATTCCAATGCAACCATTTGTCAAGTTTTTGATACATTTAAAACGGGGTTATGTCTCAGTTGTTTCTACTTTGGTGTATAATATAAATGTAGATATAAATAGATAAGATTATTGGTTCAATGTTTATAAAAGAAATACTCCCTCCGTTTGTTTTTAATTGTTACACTTTGCTTTGGGGGATAACCAAGAAAATTGATGAAATCTATGCTATGATTGTTGGGGAATTGATAAAGTTGTTTGGGGAATAGATAAAGTAGGAGAGATAGTATTATAAAAGTAAAAAAGTGTGGGATGATTGGGTATTTAATGGGAAAAGATGATGACATGTGGGTCCCAATAGTGTTGGAAATTGGAATATGAAGATGTGAAGATTACCAAAATTAGTAAAAGTGAAAGTGTAACAATTAAAAAGAACCGTTCAAAAAAGGAAAGTGTAACAATTAAAAACAAACGGAGGGAATACTATATACGCATTTGCCTTTTCTCTTCTACTTTTATTTATTTAAACAAAATGCTACTCCCTCTATCTCTGAAAACTCTATACACTTTATTTTTTCATCCGTCCCAGAAATTTTTATACACTTCTATAATTGGACATGATCCATTACTACGTAATCCTTTTGACTTTTCTACCGTGACCGTATTCTATCTCATATCCAAATAAAATAATTCTCCACTAACTCCTATGACATTTACTTTTTTTAAAAAAAATACAGTTAATAACCAAACAACAACTTGTCATCTAAAATACGTGTCTGATCAAGCCTCTATTTTTTTATTAGTTGTGACACTTTTTAAATCACTGAATCCTAGACACTATTTGGAGGGGAGAGAGATAGAGAGAAATAAAAGAGATGACCCATGTGATAGGAGAGAGATCGGGAGAAATAAAGACCCAAATAAAAAAGTGTAACAACTAATAAAAAACGGAGGAAGTATAAAGTTTTTTGAAACGGAGGGAGTACAATATTAACGAGTTTCGATCCGATGCCTTGAATGTTTAATACTTCTATCTTTTAGTTTTACCCATATGTGGACAGAAGCGTTCCATGAAACTTGAAAGCGGTACGTATTATGTGTTCATAAGGACCAAAATATCTAAACCTCAAACTGTGAAACAAGTGTGTTTAAACTTTAAACCTGAAACAAGGCCGACTCACCTCTTTTTTATCTCTCGTAAGTCGTAACCTAAAAAAAATCCCAATTCTTCCCCCTTCTAGTTTATCGCTTCTTCTTTCTCTCTCTCTCTCTTACCTTCTTCACTTTCATATTCTCTCTCTAAAACTCTTCTCAACAAAACCCTAGATCTCGTTTTCAGCATGTACGGCGGTGGCGATGATTCAAATCCTCCTTCTTCCGGAGGCGGTTATGGCGGACGAGGTTACGGCGGAGGCTCTGGTAACAGCGGCGGTGGTTATGGCGGTGGTAGCTACGGCGGCTCTGGTGATGGAGGTGGTTATGGCGGTGGCCGAGGAGGTAACCGAAGCGGTGGCGGAGGTTATGGTGGCGGTGGCGGAGGAGGTGGTGGCTATGGAGGCGGTGGTGGTGGTGGAGGATACGGCGGTAATTCTGACAGAGGTATTTGATCTTTGTCGTCATTCTCGCTTTCGATTTTCGGTATTCTTAGCTTGCTCTTGTGAGTTTTGTATACTGGTTTAGGATATTGTTTCATTGAATTGGTTATTGTTTACTTACTAAGGATGTTTACTTTTGTATTGTGTTGTGTTAAGGCGGTGGTGGATATCAAGGAGGAGGAGATCGAGGCAGCCGTGGCGGAGGAAGAGGAGGTAGAGGAGGAGGTGGTGGTGGTGGTGGAGGCGGCGGCCGTGGAGGAAGTGGTAGAGATGGTGATTGGTCTTGTCCTAATCCAGGGTAAATATTTGCTCTTTACTATGTTTTTGCTTTAGTAAACACATGTATACTCGTCTTGCCACTTGATGATTTCATGCTTTATTTAATTAGTGTTCAGAGCTGTTTGATGAATTGGGCATTTCTACTGTGTTAGTATATCTAGTTCTCGTCGAGGGTGGAATTCTAATCCCTTTATTGTGTTTGTTGTTCTGGATGGATTTGAAATTTGGAATTTGTTCCATGGTATTGAGTATCCAAGTTACATGTAGAGCTATCTATTTATCTGTTATTGTTTGAAGTTTTTATCTTTACAGCTCCTTAGCAGTTCCATTGATTCTTAGGTGTAGAAGCAAACTTTAGCTAGCTATTCCCGCTGGTTTGTTTTTGTTGTTTTGTTTCTCTTCTCTTTGGCAATAGGTATCTATACTTTTTGTTGAAGACTGATTCTTACTTGTGCTGTGCTGTTTTGCTGGATCGATACAAAGTTTTGATCTTTGTTCCAAATTATAAGATAGAACTGTAGAGATTGAAACTGTAAAAATTGTGTAGTTGAGGAAACTTGAATTTTGCAAGAGATTGAAACTGTATAATTTGTGTAGTTGCGGAAACTTGAACTTTGCAAGAAGAACGGCTTGTAACAAGTGTGGGGAACCAGCTCCTGCTAGTGCTGGTGGCGGTGGCGGTGGCGACCATAGAGGTGGAGGTGGTGGTGGTGGTGGTGGGTACAATAGAGGAGGCAGTGGAGGATATGGCGGTGATAGAGGGGATAGGGGCAGGGATAACAATTATGATGGTGGAAGAGGTGGAGGTAGCAGGGGTGGCTCTTATGGTGATGGTCAGGGTAGAAATGAGGGTGGTTATGGCCAGGCTCCCCCATCTGCACCTTCTTACGGTGGGGCTGGTGGAAACTACCCTCCTATGCAAAACCCTTATGGCGCAAACCCTGCCTTTGGGAATGATTCTGCTGTCCCTCCCCCGACAAGCTACACAGGTGGCCCTGGATCATTACCTCCATCATATGGTGCACCATCTGGTGGCTATGGTGCCGATGCTGCTGGAGATTATCGTGGTGGTGGTCGCAGCGGTCCCCCTGGTGGTGGGTATGGTGGCGGTCAAAGAAACTCAGGTGGTGGATATGGTGGTGATGCTCCAGCATCTGCTGAGCCACCTACAAAAGTGAAGCAATGTGATGAGAATTGCGGGGATTCATGTGACAACTCCAGGATTTATATCTCAAATATGCCACCAGATGTTACTATTGAAGAACTGAGAGATCTCTTTGGAAGCATTGGGACCGTAAGATCTGTTTCTTTATTCTTCGAAGCTTGAACACTCATTTTGATCTCTATTTCCGTTTTTTTTTTCCAATTCTGCAATGAACTAGAATAATAAATATTCTTGTTTCTCGATTTTTCTGCTAGCTTATTAATTTTTCAGATGTTTACTCTGCTTAGGAGTTGTTTTGTTCTTTATTGTGGTAATTCAGTTCATTGTCTTGTTGAGTTTTGGGCATTAGAATTGAAGGGAGATGGTTCTATCTTCTTGGATAGAGATGAGCAACCTTCGCTTTGGAATAAGGGATGGATTTAAACTTAACTGGACCTATTTAATGTATGTTAATACTATATCCGTTCCAAGTTTATTGCAACATAGGGGGTTGACACATTTATTAAGAAGAGCAAAAAAGTGGGCCACCTTCCCACTTGCATCATGTGATTAATAAGTCATGAAGAGAGAGAAAGGTTGCACATGTGGTCTTTTTGGTGATTAAAATAGAAAGGTTGCAATTAATATGAAATTGTCAAATAGTGTAAAGGTTGCAATACACTTGGAACGGAGGAAATATGATTTTATCTTAAAAAAATTTCAATCTTTGTGCCCCTGGCCCCCAACCCCTTCCTAGAAGAATTTGTACCCCCAACCCGTTCCTACAAGAGAACTGGACCTATGGTGGAGAATTACATTATTCTTTGATGGATGTCTAAAATAATGCATAAATTATTATACTACTTTGTTGATTGATCTATTTTCTTCACTTATTTTTGGATTTTTATATTTCAATGCACATGTGATTACTTGTCTAATTCTCAATTAGTTCCCATTTGAACCTCCTACCTATCTTTTGCATGGTCTCGGACACAACTTTAATCTAAACTATATATTTTGAATGCATACATTAAAATGAATCTAACAAGATCTAACACGACTACTTTTTTTCTTATATGTTGGTGAGAATTTATGGTCCAATTAATTGAAGTTTGACTTTAAGAAAGACAATGGGAAGTTTAAATGAGGATGGAGGCAATAGTTGTCTTGGGAATAAACACTTTTAAACTAAAATAGATGGTTTTAGTTGCTAACAATGTGTATTTTGCTATTCAGGTTGCAAGAATCAAGCAAAAGAGAGGGTACAAGGACCAGTGGCCATGGAGCATAAAGCTATACACAGATGATAATGGAAAGAACAAGGGTGATGGTGTTTTGTCATATGAAGACCCATCAGCAGCTCATTCTGCTGGTGGCTTTTTTAATGGTATGTTGGTAGCCAATGTTTCATAATGCTTCTGTTCCAAATTAGTTACAACACTTCCTTTTCTACTAAGTTTCAAATTAGTGGCAGCATCAGTTTATATAATAAATCCTCTCTATTCCTTTAGGGTATTTATTTATTCTCTGCCTCTTCCCCCATCTATTTTGGAACAAAGCAGGTATAGTTTACTTGCTTCTTTGTTTGTCATATGATATGACCACTAACATTATTTTTGATATAGGTCATGATATCAGAGGATATAAGATCACTGTTGCAATGGCTGAGAAGTCTGCTCCAAGGGCACCACAATCCTACGGCCACGGGTATCAGTCTTTGCTCTTAGTACCAAGAACTGTTTCTTTAGCATTGAATCTGTGTTTGTCATTGAGATATACTAATTTAGTAGTTGAAAAGGGTTGTGTTTAGTGGTGGGCACCCATTGCCATTTGACTTGGATATGGCTTTCTTTTTGCTGCTGCCTGTTTATTTTTGCTGCTTCTTGAGAGCCAATGTGTTTTGTGTAGTGTTGGTTGAATTTATTCTTTATCTTTTAGCTATCAAGTATTTTGCTAGCGATACTTCTTTTATGGGGGATTATGTAGTGTGTATCATGCACACTGGACTCGGATTGTTTGAGATGTTAGGCTAATAACATTATTTTGCTTGCTGCATCTTAAGTGGCGTGTGGTGTGTGATATATTTCATTTACTCAGGCAAAGGGATTGTGGAAATAACTATTCCCTTCAATCTTTTTATTTGTATGGTTTGTTGTAGCTCTAATTATCAAGGAATGTGATGGAAAGATGACATAATCTTCACGTGGGAGTAAAGGGTAAGGAGAGAGGAAGAAATGGGGAGAAACTTGTGCGGACTAGTGAGTGGAATAGTAAGGTTAAAATGAGAAAATTGAACCAAAAAGGAAAGATTCTAAATAAGAAACAAAAATAAAAATACAAAAAGGGAAGTAGGACAAACTAAAATAAATGGATAGATCATATTGTACTTCCTCCGTTTTTATTTGGAGAGGAGATATGGAACGAAAGAAAAATGATGGCTCATTTGGTAGAAGAGAGATGGAGAGAAAGAAATGCTCAAAAAAGGAAGTGTCACAACTAAGTTGAAGCTTTCTCATCTGGAAAGTTTCAACTAAAAAACCCGGAGGAAGAACGTGATTTTTGTATGTGCGTGGTGATAGGCTGATAGCATATGGTGCATAAATATTTCTTGCTTATCTCATCATTATTTGTTCTTCTTTTATGTTCTCTCTCTTGTTATTCATATGCGCTTGATTGATTTCCTTACTGCATTCTTTTCTTATATTTTATAGAGGCGGTGGTAGAGGTGGTTATGGAGGCGGAGATCGTCGAAGAGACTATGGAGGCTCTGGTCCAGATAGGCATTCTCATGGCGGAAATCGTTCTCGTCCATACTGAGAATTCCGAAGCATATAATGTACTAAGAAAATATGTTATCTTGAGGAAATTTATTGTAGTCCCGCTGCGGGGTTGTTCACAAAAGGAGATAAAGAGGTAGGTTGTTCACTTGCTTTGAGCAATACCCCTTTACTCCTTAGTAGCAGTTAACATTGAGGGATTTTTTTTCTAGGGTTGGGATTGATTTGAACTGTGTGACTATCTTTTATAGAGGCAAGTGGATAAATCTCAAATTTGCTGGTAGGTTGAACATTTCAGGTGAGTGCTGCTCTTTTAAGCCTGCATCTTTGTGTTTAGGAGATTTGGCTAGTGGTCTTTCCTTGTTTATTTTACTAGTTTAGTCAAGTTTAGCTTGAATTTATGAGTTTAATCAAGATTTTGCCAGCTCAATCAATGATTCTGCTTGGAACTCAAGGCCTTTATGATGTCATTGCTGGTTTCAAAATTTCCTTTTTCTGAAGATTCAATTTCAAGATTTTCTGAACTCCAGAAATGAAGTCTTCACTTCACACTTGAGGATTAGTAGGACACACACAGCTTATATTGCCATATCGGTGTAATCATTTACGAGTTTAGCCAAACTCAAGCATGCTGTGACTATGCGTCGTTGATAGTATATACTCTATCCTTGATATGTGATAGTGGTGTTTGTCTAGTCTAAATTCTATTATATGAAATTGGTAAACACTCCAAGATGTGTTGTAACTTTACCTGCCGCAAAGCTTATGAAGATGCTAAATGGGGTGAAGGGCTTGAAGAATGATTTAATGCCAGCCTTGGTATGTGTGTCGTATCCTTATTGTGGAGTTGGCTGCTTGCAGACTGGTGCTATCTGTTTGTGTACAGCCTCGAGCGAAATTAGTGTAGGATTTTAGGTGTCTGCTTTAGAGTCGACTTTCATATTAATTTTAATTCCAGAAGTTATTTTTTGTGATTAATTGTAAAATACGGCTACAATAAGAGCTTACTAATAGTAAGCTAATACTTTTTGGCCCGCTCCTTTCTGATTTTGCTTGTTCTCTTTCACTGCAATTCTCTATAGATTATGTCAACTTGCAGTGAATCCAAACCTTGTGATTTCGTTGTTATTTGAGAATATTAACACTACAACTGAATGAAGAGGCAATGTGGCTCACGCCATATGTAAGGGCTGTGGCCTTGATGAATTGACGCATATTTTTAAACTCTGCCCGGGCATAGAAAAGTTCATGATGTGTACGGCTGCAAAAGAGAGGAAAGAAGGAAATATCAATCTCATATTAAACATAATTGGATTTTTTGAACCAAAATGCAAAGTGAACGAGTGGGCTGGATGATCCGCCTTCCAGAGCTAGGACGCTAAGAAGAAATGATGGACGTGGCAAATAGAGTGGAAGCAGTCTTGTATGAAACTAGGCAAGGGAAAGTTCGTAATTCATAGCAAGTGTTGGATTTAAAGATTGAGGATACGAAACACAAACTATCAGCCAAACAATTAATCGGTTAAATCAGGTTCAAGGCCTCTTTTGGACTTGATTAGAATAATTTTCGTCCAATTTAGATCAATTCAGGTTTCGTTGAATTACATTTTATGTTTAGTTCCATTTGATCTAATATAGGGATGTGGTTACTCAGAGGCAAAGAAAGAACTAGGAATAATAGAGACATAAGATTCAGGCACTGATTTAAGCCAAAACCAAAAGAAACAAAAGGATTTAGCTATATCTATCTTATATCTCAAATTACATTGGTTCATTTTTGAATGTCTCAATTTTTTTATCTTGAATCCTAATCATATTTTCCTCCCTCCTTTTATCTAGAGTTTTGTCTCGTGTTATTTGTTGATCCATTTTATTCTTTACTTTTTTTGAACTTGTTAAAAAGTGTACCACATACCATGCCGTAAGCAAGTATTAAGAGTTAGAGAATACGAGTTAAGTGATTGCTAGCTCACGTTTTGAAAAAAGGCATAGTTCTTTCAGAATTGATGAGGATTCGTTAAAATAATAAAAATAAGAGAATGGCCCAGCTAGGTGAGATAGTCGAGCAAAAAAAATCTCTTAAAAGTTGGTTACTTGTTTATTCTAGGATTTGTCCTATAAATAGGTCATTTGTGGCATGTTGGAAGGGCTCAATACGATTTGAAAAAGGAATCGATGGTGATTTTAAACTTGTTCTTTCAATGACCCCTCATAGGTCAAAGAATTTTATCCACATGCCTTTTAGTCGTGCCTTCAGTTGATGTAGCATTACCAACAATGAAGTGAAGTGCATACAACTCTTTACTAGAGATTGATAAACAGTTATAGCTCAACAATTTGCTGAAAATTGCAAAAAATCGTAAAAACTTGAAAAAATGGATACATATAAGATTTACAAATGTACATGTTACAATTATAGGATACATGTGTTTTTACATCAAAGTTATCAGTATTTACGAAAATATCATCAATGAAAGCACGTGTACCTCTTCATCTTAACATATACCCTTTTTACTCCAAGTAGCAATTTTAGTGGGCAAAACCGCTACTACTATTAGCGACTTTGCTGAGCTTCGTGTGCACCGTCCATTTGTTGATCCGACAATCGATGTTGAAGTTTGGACCATAAGGGTGGTACTTACGAGAACCTAATGGCTATATATAGTATCCATACATCTTAAAAAGCCGGAGCAAACATCACTGTTCAAATGAACAGTAAAAGATCCAAGGGCTGTAATTTGCTGAATCCAACGGCTCTGTTTTAATGTGTTCTTACAAAACCTAAACTCCTCTTCTTCCAGCGTCATCGTCTTCCTCTCCATTCTCCACTCTCCACTCGATCTTTCTCCTCTTCAAACATTTGCGACCCATGCCTGTTTTAGTAATGCGGGATGAGAGAACGCGACCCATCTCCGTCATCATCTGCTGCACATCTCCTTCTGAAATGATTCTAAAGCAGAGGAAGAAGCTAAGAGCACCTTATCTCTTCAAACATCGGTTTAGTTCGAGCACCGCATGTCATCAATGGTAAGTCACCTTTTTTTGAGTCGATCTTGCATTACTTATTTCTGGGTTTTGGGGTTTTATTACAAATTGAAGCTAAGAGCGACAAAAATGTCATTTTCAGAAAGTTTGAAGCTAAGAGCGATTATAAGGTCTGTAATCTAAGCTTTTTCCAGTGTTTATTTATTGCTGAATTATCTTGTTAGGAAATTCGATTTGATTTTTGTTTGTAAGAGTTTCGAGATTATGAATTTGATTAGGTTGTGTTGATGTGTCTGGTAGATGTGTTTCGATTCTAATGCGAAGAATCCTACTTGGGCGTCGATGACTTATGGGAGCTTCCTTTGCATCGACTGCTCCGCCACTCACCGGAGTCTCTCCTGTTCATATCATTTTGGTTAGGTAAGCTGATTTTATTTTTGATTCGTAGTTGCTCTTAGCTTGTTGTATCTTTATTCGGTGCTGTTTTTTGACCACATTTTCCTATCCAACTGTTCCCCTACATTTTCTCAACATATTAAACATTCCGCCATTTCACCTCAAGCTTCACCTTCAAACGCCTCTCCTTCTCATTCTTCCTTTTAAATTTGCGACCCATGCCTAATCTATTCTCCTTTCTCTAGGTTAGTTTTTTCTATTCTTATGATTTTGGGTTCCATTTGATTCAAATATAATTTTCGATAAATAGCAATGTTTTGTGTAATGATTTCACCTTTCTTTGTTACTTGTCTGATTGCTTATTTGGATTCTTCTTTTTCCATGGTTTATTGGGTGCTTGATGGGTTGATTTGGGGTGATCTGGTGAGGAGTTTGGTGAGGAAATGGATAATATTTTGCAGACTAGGGTTTTGAATTGGTGTTGAAGAAATTTCTTTGATGCATTGGATCTTTCCTGATATATGGGTTTTCTCGTACCTTATTATAGATGACTTTGTTGAATTATTGAAGAAAGATTGAAACTTTATACGTTGAATATTGGGGATTTAGTATAAATATGCCTCAAATTTGCATTTTCTTTTCACTTTTTGAGTATGGCTTTGTTGAATTATTGAAGAAAGATTTCACCTTCCTTTGGTTTATCTTTATTGCAAAGACCTTCAACGGATTTCATAGACATGATTCAGAAAGATTACCCTTTAACAAGGTTGTATTGTTCACTGTAATAGGATCATGGCATTTATCATCTCTTTGCTTACTCAAGCTGCGGACTTACTAATTTGGTTTCCTTTTTTTTGTGGGAATGTTGACTTTATGAACTCAGTGTTTCCTTTTTTTCCAGTCATGTTTCTTTAATTATTTTGCGTAAATTCCTTGTACCTCATGATCTAAAGTATTGTCGTACTGAACTCCTTGGTTTGCAACAATGACAAAGGCCTATATTGTGCGATCTCGGAGCCCAAGTATATGCAACATTGCTAAATCAGTCTATACTTCACTGGCTAGGCTAATGGTGAGGCTATCTTTAAGCTTTCTGGCTCATTCTTTTTTTTTATTTTATCTATTTAAGGGAGATGGTTCAGATGGGTTGCACTTTGTGCCAAGTGCTTGGATTGAACCCAAGTTAATTATCGTATTATGTTTGGCATAATTTTTAAAGCTGTAAACTTGCCGTAATTGATTCAAGTTGTAGCTGTTTCTTGACTAATAGTGAATTCAGATAAGCATTCATTATTGAATCGTTCACTTGGTGATTTAAATTGTTGAATTGTTTATGTAGGAAACATAAATCATTTTTGAATTGATTAGTTTTCTAGGCATGTTGATCTTTTTTCTAGGCATGTTGATCTTTTTTATGCCTAGCTTGGTAATTTTGAGGGAGGATCGGGGTTAGGGCGTTAGTGTGTGTTTATCCGTGCTTTTGGTGGAAGTCTTTGATTGTTAAATTGGTTAGGGTGGTAGCGATTGTTGATTTTACTACATATGTGGGAATGCAGTGGGAGGTCTCTAGAGAACTAAAGTGGTGATTTTTGTGGTTTAACTCTCTAGGGAAAAAGAATAGTGATTACTTTGAATCTGCGTGCAAATGAGTTTGTTTATTATGTTGTAATTTACTATTTGATGAAAGTTCGATGGGTATATTATAGTACAAGCTGTTTAATCTGAGTGATTTTTTTATCATATAGATACCGGATATGGTTCAAATGTTCCTCATTGGATTATACGAAGATCGTCAATTTGGTGTGCATGTGTTTATTATCTCAAATAAGCTCAAGGTTCCTCTTAGGCGAGTTCAATTTTGTTTATTAGTTTAGTTTTTCAATTTAGCTATTTTTAGCTGTTGTTTGAATTCGTGGTTTAGAGTCAAGGGTTTCTTAACCATTAGTCCTTTAAATTTAATTATGTGATGGATGTTTTCTCTTAAAAAATGCTGATTTTTTTCGAAAGATATACTTAATGTGTGGCCTTAGTATGAGAAATTTGTTATATATATATATATATATATATACAGATTCCCATCCAAATAAATAATATCAAATCGAAGCTCTTGCCTATTCAGGGTACTAACATAAACTGATGGCCACGTGATGGCTAGGTGGACTATACAAAAACAAGACCGCCATAACATACTGCCAGGGAGCGCGGATGGTTGCATGATTAACAGGTAACAACCGGCTCACATGAGTTGGCTTGATCTTCGTTATTGCATCTCATATGGGATAGTAGACTTCCCAATGTCATAATGCACCAGTTATTCATGCTATTCCCATAAGTCAATGGAAGACATAGGCACCTTCAGCATGTATCGTGTAATTACTTGTTTAGTTTTATATATCAGTTAGTTTCTTTGCTTTCTATTAAAACTTTGATTAAGGTAACACTCTCAGTTTTGACGAAAATTGAATGGGATGATTTTCTCAGTTCCCTTTAGCACATTAATTTTTTTCTTGCATATTAGTTTTGTTGTTTTTCCTAAAACTTTGGTTAAAATAGTTGCGGTTAATTTCATTATTTTCAATCCCCTACTTACGAGATCTTGTTCTTATATGTTGTATTTGAGCTCTGAGGGAAGGGGAACTTTGTATTATCTATAGCTTTTTTCCAAATTCTTTATGATAAGCTATATTTCCCTAACCCTAATCTGTAACACTTACTCTTGTGATTATATGTAAAATCTGTAAACGTATTCGATTTGAATGCTTAAATCAATTGGGTATATTGTAATACAAACCTGGAAGTTACTGGCAATAGTTCGATTGGGGCAAGATTCTTAGTAGTGTGCCCTCGGTGAAGGCCATAGTTGGTGGTGGATTACACCAACTAATCTTTCAAATCATTTTGTACACTGGGTTGCATAATCATGAGATACCAGATTGTATTTTCAATGGTGGGTACTTAATATTTGGGGATTAGTTATTCCTGTAATTCTCGGCTTAAATTGCTATACTTCTAGGTTAGTGTGTTTTGAATTTTTTGATATTCATCATGGATCAGGATGCTAAGGTTTATAAAGATGAGTGAAGGAGGCAGCAGTTCTCAAACCAAACAACAGCAGTTGTCGATCCTGAATTATTTGAGGTATTTCTCCATTTTTATTATCTTCTAGGTTCGTTTTATTTTATTTTTATTTCAGAGGTTAGATCGATCTAACCTATATCTTTTAACCATTCTACCATTCGATCTAGCCTAATTTTTCTTTTGAAATTCTTCATCTCTCTGAATGTCACTGAGGCATGCCTGTGGATTGCCTATTTTGTGGAGCTCTGAGTAGCTGTTTTGCTTCTCAAAATGTGTAGGTTGAAGGAATGAATAGCTTGGTTTCTGGGCTATGTGAACTGGTAGGTCAAGGGTGGGTGTTGCTTAACGAGCATCATTTTGTATCACCTATCAGAATTAATAAACCTAATCTGTCTTATACGTAGTTGATTAAATAGTGGTAATGTGATTAGTGTAGGGTTTGGGATCCTAAATTTAAGTTAGTTCTGAACTCATGAGTACCTGCGTCTGCGGACTATAACTTGGTCACATCATACCTGATTTGAATGATCTACCAGTCCATGCTTCCTGTTAAGAGGCTTAGGTTTTATTGATGTTGTAATATTTAGGAAATGTTGTCCGTTTTGTGAAGTTGTAGTGAAAACAGGCCATCATACTGTCAAATTTGGTTCATGAAGTAATCTGTTCTATTTGTCCCGCCTTTCTTAGGGTGGCTGACGATGGCATGCAAACTCGTTCGCACTTGGAGACTCAGTTGGCATCAGCTTTGGCTTTGAAATCTCCGAATGAGTATCGCCAATGTCTTATGTCATATGTCAAATACCTTGCAAGGTTTGTTGGCTTGCTTCTTTTTTGATTGATGCTCTTATATAGATGCTATAATTACATATAATTATGTTTTCAGAGAAGCGGATGAGTCTCGACTACGTGAAGTCTGTGAGAGTTTCCTTGGACCTCCTACTGGGATGGGCGGTGTTGCATCATCAGACACAAAAATTGCGTGGGATCCCTGTGTTCTTGTAAGGCTCTTTTTCTTTTTGCATACTCATTAATGCCGCGCATTTCTTTACCCCACCATCTCGCCCCTAAAATGGTCTTTCACCCTAGAAGAAGGTCATATGTCTAGCCATTTGAACTCTCATTTGAAGAAGACTCGAACAAGCATCATTGCTTTTTATTCTTGTTTAGGGCTTGTTCATGAACGTTTTTCGTTCAGTTCTTTTGAATTCAATAATCAGAAATGCAGAACCACAAAAAGTAGCTTTCAGTTTCTTGATGTCAGATTTCAAAATTGGCATGATGAAGTTTAAGTATGATTATTTTAAAGGATATTAATTATTATACAACTTTAAAAATTATGCCAAACATAATACGATAATTAACTTGGGTTAAATCCAAGCACTTGGCACAAAGTGCAACCCATCTGAACCATCTCCCTTAAATAGATAAAAGAAAAAAAAAGAATGAACCAGAAAGCTTAAAGATAGCCTCACCATTAGCCTAGCCTGTGAAGTATAGACTGATTTAGCAATGTTGTATATACTTGGGCTCCGAGATCGCACAACATAGGCCGTTGTCATTGTTGCAAACCAAGGAGTTCAGTACGACAATACTTTAGATCATGAGGTACAAGGCATTTAAGCAAAATAATTACAGAAACATGACTGGAAAAAAAGGAAACACCGAGTTCATAAAGTCAACATTCCCACAAAAAAAAAATAGCTAGAGCTATAGATAGTTTGGGAGTTGTGGATTAGAGGTGCCCTAAGTCGGAAGATTTTCTGTCCCAAAACCTGTGTTGTTGGTGCAATGTGTGGTGTTATAGGCGGTGCCCTAAGTCAAAATTAGCTATATCATGTTTATGAGGAAAACATTTCACATTCTTGCTCTAGACCTCTAGACCTCAGTAGATCTGGATTTGAACAGTTAGAATTATTGCGTCTACCTTGCAATCAAGTTAACATTTTATTCACTCAATCAAGGACTATTGAGGAGACTGCGTTTTTCTCAATATCTCTATTCCTTGGTTAGACCGCGAAATTTAAGAATTGGTGAGTTTACTGTGCCATTCCAACTCACCAAAACCCTTATATTTCTATTGTCTTTCTCTCTCATTTCCATAACTCTTTCAATGACTGGATGGTACACCACTCTAGGATCTCTGTACCAGAACAGCTCACATGTGAGCTTGAGAAGTCCGTAGTTTTGCTGTTTTATGGCCTGCCTGGGTGACTAGAATGGTCTTTTTGTTGTTTATTTTTTTTTTTGGGTTTGGAGTTTGAGTGATTAAATTGATGATGGGTTAATTTCAGAAATTAAGTGTAACATTTGATTGTTTGTTTTGGGTTCATGTAGTTTGGCAAAGTCCCAGCTCCGGATTCAGACCATGCAACCAGGGTGCTATGGATTCCATAGATCAATGGAGTTTACTTCTCATACTTCTTGAACAAAACTCATAATGAGGGAAAGTTATAGCGTGAGAAGACAAGATGAGAGAATTGGCAGAAGGGGAGTTCAATTAGCAATAATAGACAATCCAGATCAGATTTAGTTGCTCGAAACTTGTGGCAATTGCAATAGTTGGTCACAATATCGAAACATGGACAGAATACCAAGGACAAGCTTAGACATAGAGAGAGCCAGTAAGCTCTAGCAGAAACCAATTGCAAGGCAAAGCACAAGGAGCAATACCAAGAGCCTAATGTAAGCTCAGACTCTCTTCGGAATGGACAATTGTCACCTATACAAAACACGAAGATAAGGAAATAGGATACAAGAGTACGCATTTATAAGTTACACTTAACGGACTTTTATCTCGTTTTTTAACGATCTACTCTAAGCTTTTGTCTGTAAATACGTTAAAGTTTTTGTATAAACTTAACTACTACTTTTATGTAACCATTTGCAATACATTTCATGGCTAACGTATATTTGGCTTGGCCATTGTGTTGTCTATTTTGAACAAAGTCTGTTACACAAGTTATATATTACTCGCTGAGCGACAAATGCTACAATGCCTATCATTATCTTGCATGTATTGGGGGATCGTGCGTGTTAGCCCGCGGTCCAAGTACTCTATATTACTAAATACTACTAATCCATTGAAATCTTGTCTTTAGTATTGCAAATCAATAGCTAACTTCTAATCTTATTTATGGAGTACTCCAATAGTTTAATCTTCCTATTCCCCCAAGAAATAGAGAGCATCACGATTCACATGTCAAAAGACTCAAAGGACAGAAAGAGTACCAAATCTTATAAGAGTAATAACATAAATTATCAACAACTTTGGCCTTTACCATCCCTAGATATAAAGCTTATTGTCATGTCTCATCCTTGCTATACTGAAAGATTCATCTTATAGGGAATAGGGCAGTATTAATAGTTTCAAAATAGTTACCACCTGCTTGTGATCTAATATTTCCCTAATTAAAAAATCAATTGGTGCATATTTCTTGTGCATTCTAACAATAATCAAAGTTATATATCTAGATTCAAGGTGGAATACATAGGGCTTTGTATATGATAATCTCAATGTCAACACCAAATTTGAGTTTGCGCTTAGCCTAATCTAATGTAATTTTATTAATAAGGAAATTTTGTGAAAAAACACCTATTAAGTTCAATTTTTTGTGAAAAAACACCTTATAAATTTTTTTTTGTGAAAAAACACCTTATATGTCCGTTATTATTAAAACAACCACCTTGTTACCGGATTCCGGCCAAAAAAGTCAATTATCCGGCTTGACCTCACTTTTTCTTGTTCTTTTGAGCGTGTGAAGTTCACGCTATCTGTTTCTTTGTTTCTTTCCCCTGTATTGAATTGATATAAACTAAAAAAATCCTAATTAGATACTTTTGTTAAGACCATCAAGCTCTTGTACATGTACAGGTTGAGTTCCTCCTGCTTCAAGCTATCCATACCCAATATTACCCCATGCCCATAAGTTCTCGTCTTCTTCAAAAGCCAAATTATGAAATGCTCCCACTGCAATTATTAAGCGCACCTTTTCAAGTCAAAAGATGAAATCCATCAACATTCATCATAGATAAATAATTTGCAAACCAAGATCTTCACAAAAAAGGAACTAGACTTCAATAAGTGAATCTGATAAAAAAAATCACCAAAAACAAACAAATGGAGAATGAAACAACCTCAGTTGGAAGAATCAAAATATCAATGATGTGCAAACAATCTCATTTGGAAGAATCGAAATATCAATCGTTGGAAATTGATTGTCCTTCTCAAAATCGAGTTTCTCAAACACTAAATTGGAAATTAAATGAGAGACTTCCACAAGCTTGTAATTGTCAAACTAGATGCTAGAAGACAGCAGTTAGTATTTGTGAGGGAGGTAGATAAGAGACAAACATATGGAAAGAGTGGAGAAGGAGGTAAGGAGACAGAAAATGGAAGAGCACATACCTGATGCTTATCAACGGATGATCGGCGGCGAAAACCTTCGAGTTGCTCAAAGATGATGCTTAGAGATGGTGTGAGCTCTGGGAACCTTCTAATTGCTCTTCCGTTGTTCTCTTTCCTCAGTAAGTTTATAACAAAGACACATAAAAATCCATACTTCCTTAATGTATTATGTATAGTGTGAAGTTCACACGCTTAAAAGAAGAGGAAAAAATGAGGTCAAGCCGGATAATTGACTTTTTTGGCCGGAACCCGGGAACAAGGTGGTTGTTTTAATAATAATGGACATATAAGGTGTTTTTTCACAAAAAAAAATTTATAAGGTGTTTTTTCACAAAAATTTGAACATAATAGGTGTTTTTTCACAAAATTTCCTATTAATAATCATGTGATTAGCCATATATTTATTGGCATTGAATCTTGTAAACAAGTAATGTCGCCCTCTATTAGTATCTTGATATCAATCAATGAACATTGATAATAATATTAGTATATATATATGATAATTATGAATAATGAATAAATTGTTCGTCAAAAAAATAAGGAATAAACATTAAAATATGCCTATACTATATATCATTATTAAGCGATTTTTACCTTATTATCTTCAACTTAAAATAATTTATTTTTACTAAAACAATTGTTTTAATAAGCTGTAATATGTTAAAGCCAGTAAACATAAATTTTTTCAATAAAACTCAGTTTTTTAAGTAAACATCAACAACTTCATATAACAAATAGAATAGAATTTAGTAATAGTCAGTTCTTAATTAGTAGGTAGAGTATTTATCAGTTTCAATCGGTAAAAATTAGCTTTAATAAGTATCAAGTGAAGCTAATAGGGCCATATTTCTTACTATCATCATGATTTGTGTTGTTGTACTATTACTAATAATTAATAGTAATAATAATTATTATAATTATGATTATCATCATCATTATTTATTTTTTGAGAATCTATTTTTACTTGTTGGTCTTTCAAATATGTTTTATTGAATTGCTTATGACTTATTTGTACTTTAGCTAAACTTATTTTTACGGACCGTACGGTAGGCAATACTAAACGAGAGTAATGACAACCAAAACAAATAACATAGAAACAAAATACCTTACAAATTAGGATGATAATAGAATGTCACCCCGAACACTTTATTTTTCTTCATAATTTCTGAAGCCCCCCTCCATACCGACTTTAAAGGGGTAAAAGGTTGTAATGCATTTTTATGAATATAAACACATGAATGGAGGTGTTCTCTCATTACTTTAGTTAGTTAAAACGCGTTTAAAACGTGTTTAAAACTCCGTCTCTGTCTTTTTGAAAAAAACGCCAAAAAAACGTTTTTTTGAGCCCCTACCGTTTCAAACACAAAAAAACTCCACCTCCCGTATAAAACGCGTTTAAAACGCGCCGAATGAGTTTTTTGAAAAAAAAACTCCTTTAAAGAAAAAAAGAAACCACGTGTCTCAAATTCCCATGTCTTTGCGACTATATGCGACCTTTTTGAGTTTTAACGTAATTATTGTTTTGAGTCTTTTATAACATATGTTCTTCGAAAATATTTAGACCTACTTATGATGAATTGGTAGTTATCTTTTAAATTAGAGCATAACAATGAGTAAAACGCAAGAAAATAGTGTCCGGATGTTTAGCCGAACTTTTAAGGTGGAGCCGTTTTAAACGCGTATACATCCGTATTCTGTATTATAAAAAGTCAAAGTTCTTTTTTTCGAATATTTGATCGTATTTTTCAAATTTTTACCGTTTTAACCTAATGAAATCCGTTTAAATCCTGTCCCGTTTTTAACTAACTAAGATCATTACCATGAACATTGTAAAAAAATCTCTTAGAAAATCCATATCCATACTGCTTAAAAGGCAGGAAGAAGTAAAATTGTTCAAATGAATAGTGCTGCGTGACTCAAGAAACACTCCCTCCCTTACTTGCCATTTGTCTTATTTTGCCACATCATTTCTTCTTCCCAAAACCCCTTTGGCGCCATTTAACCTCTAATGATCCAAAAAATCTCCTACATAAATAATTCTGTTTTAGAAACCAATTTGCTTCGCAAATCACTCTTCTCAAGCTTTAGATGCTTTTCATAGCCTGGAGGTTGTAACAAACTTGTCATTGGGAGGATACTCCATTTGAAGATAGAATATCTACAATTTACTTGATATTATGTAAGAGCTACTGCATTCAACTACAATATAACAACCTCATCATAGGATTAAGAATCAAATAGAATATCCTCGTCATTACATCAGTTTCTTATTCATACGATGGCTAGACACTTATCCACACACTAAAATTATTTTACCTTAATATGCTTGAGTTAATTATTCTGTTGTTTCCCCCCTTTTTCCTTGGGTGAAATGAGTTAGTCTGAACAAATCAAGTAGTCTGCTGCATTGTTATATCATGTATTTTGTCGAGTACTCTGCATTATTGTTGTATTAATTTTAGTCTATTATATTCCAAGCAGTTCCCTATATTTCCAATTCGTTATATTTCGAGCAATCTGCTGCTGCAATTTTGGCCTGATGTATCTCAAGCATGCAGCCTATATAATTTTACTCTGCTCTTTTTTTAGCAATTTGTCATATCGTCACTAAAGCTTAGTCTAAGCCTCACATATATCACCAAATTTTAGCCTACCCTCGCATATATCTCTAAATTTCCTTGGGAATACTTGACGTTGCAACTTGTAAGTCTACCGTACACATAGAATTTCATAGATTTCATTACAATTTCTTCTCTCAATAACAGGAACAATCAGAGGACTTACCAGAAGAGGTGCGTGAATTGCAAACCAAAGAAGTGCTCTTACAGGTTGGTCCCACTATTGGACTATCAACAAGTCAGATGCTGAAGTGGACAGTACGTTCCATCGTCCTCGAATAGGATATGAGACTGCAATATGCTTTTGGTAACAAGCACATATAGCCCCTAGATAAAACTACACCGTCATCTTGTCTTTATATCCTTTAAACAACACAAGGTTTTGCATCTTCTACAACCATGTGTTTCATAAAGGAGTGTGGGAAAAAAGGGCTATGTATGCTTACTTTTGTTTATGTATATAGTCGTACATTAAGGTTTGTTGTATGCTATGTTTAGAGCATCAACTACTTTTGGATATTATGTTTATCCTGATGTTTCATGTGATGCCCCCCACTCTAAACGCTACGGGCTTAACAATTATGTCTTTTGGAAGGTGTATTTAGTAGTTATATGATAGTCTATTTAAGGTATATTTTTGCACCACTTTTATGTGAATATGATACTAATCTATACAGGTGCATCACAATGGAAAAGGTAGCCTACAGGTTCAAATTCTTGCCATGATCTTCAACCCCGACGCTACATCCTTTATCCCCGTCCCTTCTTTGCTCCATTATGCACTTACTTTTAAGCATATAATTTTAACCCCTAATGCTATTATAAACGTTTTTCACTTTGAAAATATATACCATGATATTATAGGAAAATCACATTTTAGGAAAAGAGAATGCATACATATCTCACGGAGATGTTCTTTATCGTGAAATTTGATTCACATGTAAGAGAGGAAAAACCACTATTATTCAATTTAGGCTCTTGCAACTGTAGTGAACGCCATAATTGCTCACTACAGAACTTATTACGTGCGCTCAAATACTTTCGGCTTGCTAATGTACCCTTAGATATTATTCTACTATATGACATTTACAATTTTTCCAATATATTTACTAGATAAATTCTTGCCTACAACGTCTTCTATCTTTAGCAGAGGCTATTCAGACAACCTAGGTACGACTAATTAAACGACCCGTAATATGGCCCGAACGATTACACGCCATATTGGGGGGCCGCGCGCTAAAAGCGCGCGGTCCAACAACTTATTATAAAAAAGTGTCAACAAGTATTTAGCCTGCCACGAGTTTCCTCTCAATAGCTCTCATAGTATCACGTCATCTTGCTTTTAACGTATTATCAAGAAATATGTAAATGCTAGGATTATTGTAACAAAATGATATATTCTATCAGGGTTATATATACAAGGTTAAAAAGAAAAATTAATACATTAATAATACCCATTAATGCGTGACTTTGGTAAAAATTTCCAAATAATATATAAATCTTCACCCTTATTTTATAATTGTAAGTTGTTTTTGCCGAGTGAAAAAATAATTGTGAGAAACGAGAACAATCAAAAAAAGAAATAAGAGGGGATAATCGTTGATAGAACAACTAACTTTTGGTAGAACAACTGACTTCAACTACTAAAATTTGCCTAGTACAGAAGCAAATTGCAGTGTCAATTTTGAGCTCTAAAACTAGGAAGAGATATCCCAGATAGGGACACAATAAAAGCGTGAGTGTGAGAGGCTGTCATACTTAAAGAGGACTCCTTGATTTAGCTAAAGGAACTTAACACATTTCAAAATTTCAAGCATAACCGTACCAATTCTAAATCCTAGCTTAAGTGTGACGGAGATGTACAGTAAAGTTTTGGTGGCCAGTGAAAAGAATGGAATTCATGCCCATCAAGAGAAAATTATCGCCGTGTAGCCCCAGCTCATATCTACGAGTAAACCCAAAAGGCAAGGCAGCGCATCGATGCAAACATTTTTGTTCTCGTCCGACATGGAGAAAGATGAGCTATTCACTTACTACTATATCCCCAGACTTCTATAGCTTCAGCTAAAATCTGTTTGCAAGGTCAATTTTTACACTTGTGCTTGCATTTACGCAAAGGCAAATCAGAAATAGAGCTCATCCTTTTGGCAAATGAGGATATTGTGATTCAAATTGACTATGACTACCTGCGGTATGTCCATATAGAGCTGGGGAAGCACCATCAGCAGTTAGTTGTCCCTGAAATAGAACCAACATACAGACTTCAGGTAAAGTTTATCATAAATAAATAAAGTGACTAAAGAGTCCACTATTATGGCCACTGCCAAAAACAATATATTTCTCGTGAACGCATCCTGCATTCGAATCAGTCGTAACTCTCTTAAGTGGTTTTTCATCTATCTTTCAACTTTGCTTATGCCTAGGAAAAAGAAGACATGATCATTAGAGGTCCTTCAAAGGAGCATTCTGTCGTGCTTTGCTATAAAGTCTAATCTAACCATGCAATTTACATTTGTCAATTGAGTGTTGACAGAAATATTATCGCTGCAAGGAGCATCTTTATATCCTAACCGTTACAGGAAGCATATGCCGAGGTCCCAAGGCCTTTCCATATCACCTTTCCATATCGAGAGGTGGACTGGTTAGGAAAAACTTGAAGACGTACTCACTGATTGCATTCAATACCAAATCTATTCCCACAGTCATGGAAAAATTAAAAAACGTACTCGAATTTATCCTCCTAAGATTGGATGGGGACCTTTTTTCCTTCTATTTTTTGGTGAAAATTAGAACTGCTAACAGTTCCTATCGATGAAGGGCTGATGAAACTAATGGTCTTCAGGGAAAACGTAGTCACTGATTGCATTCAATTCGAAATCTATTTCCACAATAAGGGAAAAACTAAAGATACACCTTGAATTCGTCCTCCTAAGATAGGATGGAAACCATTTTTTCTTCTATTTTTGTTGAAAACTAGAACGGCTAATGCCATTAGCGGTTCCTATCAATGAAGCGCTAATGGAACTAATGGTCTTCAGTTACACAACTCATTCGGGTTTCCTCATAATCTCAACAAACAAAAAACCATCCAAAGATAAGATAGCATTGGTAAACCTCTTCTTCGACCTCCATTTCCAATTCACACTAATATTTCGCGATGCCCTGGACCGCAATCTCTTTCATTAATCAATAGAATCATAAAACTGGGCTTTCTATTCAATAGACTATCAGAAGTCAAAACCCTACAATAAGATATCAGTAGCAAACCCATCTCCACCCAAATTATTATCCCACTTCCAACTCCATCTCCACTTTTGAGGTCAGATTCCCTCTCAGACTTGGAATCCTCTAAAGTCCAGCTCCTAAGTGCATGATCATAACATTAACATCATCCTGTTCTGTCTCTTCCCCACATCTCCTTTTTCCATTCTCTGACTCGCTCCCAAAGCATTTCAAAAGTACCCACAACAGTTTTAACAGAATTGGGGGAAGCCAAGCAGCGCATGTCCCGCCCTTTCTCAAGTCAAACGAGGAAACTCAAGACTCGGAACTAGGTTTATTAGGTTGCGTTATAAGAGCTGTAGCTAGTTGATTGGGGCTTGCAGTAGCAGTTTCAAATATTTTTCTTAACTAAAAACTTGATTTTTTTTCTACAAAATGATACTTCGACACTCGTATCTGAGTAGACACTTAATCCCGTGTCTGAGTAACATAGTTTATGCCAAAGAGAACAAGCTCTAAATTGTGTTTCTTGAAAGTACTTTAGAATTTATGAAAGTATATTATCATGTTTAGCAGCAATATATCTACTCTAACTGATAACAGTCAAAAATTTGCAAACTTTGACGGATGACTTTTCAAATAAGGGCAATGATAGATTCTATCCTGATGGAGGGAGTACAAAATACCTAATGCTACTCAAATATGGTGCGTAAGGCCATAATAGTGAGGCCAATAACAGATTCCATACTTGTACTTGAAATTGGAGACCTAAAGATATTTGACCATTTCAACTTACTTTAAAAATTAGCACTCATTTATTCAGAGGAATTTTGTTCGGAAGAGAACAAATGCTCCACTATTTATTTAACAGGTCAAGTTAGTCAGCACATACATATTCGATTAAGTTATATGATAAAGTGATCCTACTCTATGTTACTCAAATTCTACTCCAACTGTTGGGACACAAGTGTGGGTCCAATCCAGGTGTTGGCACGATCAATTTATAAAAATATTGTGTAGGCTTTTGCTCCATATTAAGTGTAAAGTGTTTACACCCTTGATCAAGCATGGAGTATAGCTGGACACGTATTAGAAGTGATAAGGAAGTCCAAATAACATAGGAGTCCTGAGTCCTTCTAAAGGGAAGCCTTCGGTACATTGTGGTCTGTGGAGTCTTCCTACGCAGTTAGAAAGGTAATCTACAGACAGTTGAATCTTTTTGGACTCCACCTAATAATATAATGATTGGAAGCACAAGGATTCATCTTGCACATCCTGGGAGCCTGGGACCTTAGAAACATTGTCAGATTTTCGTTTGCCTAATTGACCTGATTCTTAAATTTCAATTTAATCTGGAAGAATCATGACTAAGTAACCTCCGTTAAAAACAAAGTTTCCAAACTAAATACTGCTCTAAAAGAAGCATCCCAAAGGATGACAGCAATTGTCTTCAAGTGCTTTGTAGTGTGATTGATTGAGCATCATACCATCATTCCATAATTGCAACTAGTGAATGTAAAAACTGATGATAAAAATTAAAGCTGGCACGGCACAATCGGACTCAAAAGACAGGTTAATGTTGAGCTTTTTAAAAAAGGTCCACATTATTAACACATTTAATAAGAGGATCAGATAAGAGTTAAGTTTTAAAACACAAATATGACACGCTCAGTAACATTAGCATAATTTGAAATATATCTTGAAAATTTTAGCATACTTAAAAGAGCCATGGGTTAGCTAACCGGAATGGATATAAATATAATTATATATCATACTCACTTTGTTTAAAGAAAGTAAGCTCTTAACTGGTTATACAACTCATGTTAGTGTCAAGCAATTTGACCCGTTTTATCATGTTAGATTTAAGGACTTTCAACATGTTTTGTGTGACAGGAACACATTTTTGACAAAACACACCCATTTTCCTACTCTTATCAAATGAAAGCAGCTTGTTAAGAATGCTTGGAAAAAATCAAATACCTGATGCATGGAATATTGAACAGGAAGAGGACCTCCTCCATACGCCATACTACGTATTCCATAGGTTCCCGTGTATCCAGGATCTGAACATGGAACATGCACACAAACTATTTCAGAACATACAAGTAACAGTAATGGGATTTCGCAACATAAATCAAGATTTGCATATCGCGTAACTGCAATCATATTGAATGAAGACCTGGGAGCATATTCGAACTTGAAGCAGCAGCAGCAGCCCTTGCTCGTTTCTCAGCATTAGCTAGCTCAGCGCGTAGCATCTCAATTTCATGTTGCAATGACTTCATATGTTTCTCAATTGCTTCACTTTGTTCAAGGTTAGCTGCCCGTGTCTTCTTTTCATATTCTACTGCAGCTCTGTTGATTTCAACAACATTCGACACAATGAGAAAATTTTGACATTCACAATCATTAGATGAAAGAAAAATTACAGTACAATGATGAGATGGAAAAGCTAATCCCATAGGATATACATTTAACTTCTAAATTGGAGCATACTAGACCAATATCGCTTAGTAAAACAACTCCCTAACTTAACCCCGACAAAACCCCACAGCGTTCCAAACAATTCCCTTGTCAATAATACATAGTCTAACATTTCCCAGTTCCACAATGCAAATTATTTGAATTAAATAGAACTGAAAATTAAAACCCAATTCACAGTGACGCCTATTGAAAAATCACAGCAAAACAATCCCAATTCTCAATGCAACCCTTTTAAATTTGAACATAGTGGAATAAGAAACATTTCACTTCTGAATATCAGTAAGTCCGTTCACTTACAAAAGCCCTTGTCAATAATACATACTCCCCCTGTTACTTCGACACCTTCATTGACCGCGGCGGTGGCAAGTCTAGACTCATGCCTAATCACACTTGGATACTTTTTTAAAAGCCAAAAAACTTGACATTTTTCTATAAATGGCCGAGTCCAACACTTGGACTCCCAAATCCAAGTTAGACACTTCATCCGAGTCTGAGTAACATAGCATACTCCATAACATTAGACACTTCCACAATGCAAATTGTTTGAATTACAAATGAAACCATATTCAAAGTGAAGCCTAATGATGTAAGACATCCCAAATTCTCAACCCTCTCCAATTAGAACATAGCAGAACAACAAACATTTCCTACACCTTTTTTTTGTGAAACCAAGCATGCTTTCGCCCAGGCCGCTCCACTTAAGGATAAAGGGCTGACCAAGAATTTCTCTCCATTTCCAAAGGCCGTGATTCGAACCCACAAACAATTGGTTAAGGGACAAAGTAAGCGACAACTATGCCAAAACCAACTTGGCTAAACATTTCACACTCCTGAATATCAGCAACACCATACAATAAAGAAAACCAAATGCAATATAGAAAACAAAACGAAACTCAATTCAATTCAGTGATATGAACAAAAAAAGTGTAAAACTACCTTCCTTTCTGAAGCTCTTGCTTCATATTCTCAACATCATCTTGAATAACAGGAACTTGAAAAGCCTCAACCTTAACCCTACTCAATTCAGCATCAATAGCCTTAAAATGAGCAGCAAGCTGAATCTTACTCTCAGTCAATTTCTGAATATCATCAACAACTTGAGCATGTTCAGAATGAAGTGCCTTAATAGCACGAATTTCGTTTTCCAAAGTAATAGACTTTTCATAAAGCTCTTTAATTTGGGTGTCTTTATCTTCCCTGAATTTACGTTCTGTTGCGGATAATTGCCGGAGCTCCTCATCAATGGAGGGTAGTTCTTGTTTGAGAGAACTGTGAATTGCAGTCATTTCTTTGTGGTCGAGAATCAGGGCTTGGATTTCACGGTGTTGTGCGATGATTAAGGATGGTGGTGGTTGTGGTTGTGGTTGTCGTGGGTGGAGTTGTGGTTGTCGTGGCCCGCTGCCCGGCCCGGCGCCCTTCTGTCTACCGACCATCTCTGATTTTGCAAGCGTTCTTGAATAGAGGAGGAGGTGGTTTTGGCTTTATGGAGGGGGTGTTGCCGTGTTGATCTTTGGCGAATGGCAATTCGTGTTTTGTACCCAACTTCTGTTGCCTCTTTCTAACAACATCAATTCATTTGTCACCAATATTCAATCTCGTTTTTGCTAAATTGTTAAGTAAATATTCACAATCGTACCCGCTTAGCCGGGGTGAGCAGAATAAGTAGATACTAATTTCTAGAATTAAAATCTGTTGGACTCGACGGGTCAGCATTTGAAATTGGTGGTGTTGGAACTGAACATGGATCTAAATTTAAGGAATTGATTGTAATTAATGGAATTTTTTTGTGCGATGAATAATTGAGAGTCTTAAGATTTAAGACTTTCTCAATGGAATTGTGGTAGAATCATAGCAATTGATGCTAATACGAATATGTTATGGTTCTTTTGCTAGTCTTTCTTTTAGCTTAATAATTAAACTATTTAGCTTTTGAATGTCAGTGATACCAAGTACCTATTATTTCATACGAGAGCTGCCCAATTCCTATCAGATAGATAGGAGCTAGGCATATATCAAACTCTTTTTAAAAAACGTAGTACACTTATATATTTATGTAGTATATTTTTTGCGTAATGTAGTATATTTATATATAGCTTAGAGTAGTATAGTTTTTGAAAAATGTAGTACAATAAAAAATCGTAGTATATTATTTTAGAAATGTAGTACATTCCTATCTGATAGATGTTATTGTTCACATCTATCAGATAGGAATTGAGACTTTCCCTATTTCATACTGGTGCCATGATTAATTAGAAAAAATCAGACCTAGTCAAAATCATATTGCGTCACCCGTACAGGGAACCGAGTAACTAAAATTGGAACCGATCCCAGCTGATTCAAGACCAATTTAAAAAAATGAGGATCCGGATTAACCAATCAATTCCAGTTCCATATTCTAGGAATTTGTTACAACCTGTTATGAGTCCAATTCTACAATGTGTACGAGAGTGGTTAAATATTTAATTCATAAAATGGTTAATTGTCAAAGTAACAAACGACTATAATACTACCTCCGTTCTTTTTTAGTTGCAACACTTTCCTAATAGGGAAATCCCAAAGGTTGCAACACTTTTTTTATTCCTTATATAGTTGTGGTCCCCTACACTCTAGTCTTTCATACTTAGGGGACGTTTGGTTTGGGGTTTTCAGGAAAGGGTAAGGGAATCAAGCTGCTTGATTCCCTTATATGTTGTTTGTTAGGTCACTTAGGTGTCTTTAATCGTTCCCTTTCCCCCTCCTAACCCCCCAAACTCCTCTACTCTTATTCCCCAGCCACCCCCAAGGAATCACTTATCCTTTCTTCCTTCTTGGTGAATCTGACCCAACTTTGACCACCAACACACCACCAAATACCACCACACAACTCACCACCGCCACCACCTACCCCGCTGTCCCTTCCGCCGACGAGCCCAAAACCACCCAAACCCACCTCCGACAACCCCAGAACCACCCAACGCCACCTCTAACGATCCCAGAACCACCTATACGCCACCTCCAACGCGCCAAAGTCGCACGACACTAACGAGCCCAGAAACGCACGATTAACCGACGACCACCCTAGAAACGAATGACGCAAACTTCGGCGAGGCCCAGAAACACACGTCACCAGCACCGGCGAGCCCAGAAACGCACGTCACCGGCATCGACGAGCCTAGAAGCGCACGTCACCAGCACCGGCGAGCCCAGAAACGCACGTCACCGGCATTGGCGAGCCTAGAAGCACACGTCACCAGCACCGGCGAGCCCAGAAACGCATGACGTAGCCTAGTGTCTACCAAATCTGATTTTAGATGGCGGTGGAGGGAGAGAGATCGACACGCAGGCACGACGGTGACGGTCAGAGATAAAATATGGAGGGATGACGGCTGATTTGGTGGTAGAGAGGGATGTCCATGTTGTTTTACTGGTGGTGGTGGGCAAGGATAAAAAAACCTTTACAACTTCATCCAAACAACCTTTTTAATCAAAGGGTTTTCTTTTTCTTTCTCCTCCTACCCCTTTCTTGATACCCTTTCCCTTAACCTTTGACAACCAAACGCCCCTTAACATAATTAAAATGCTTTTTGTTGTGGTTCCCCACGCTCTCTCTCATACTTTTTGCACAATTAAAACACTCGATAGTCCCAACTCTCTTTAATTACACACATACATTCACCTAATACTTCATTTAATTTTTTGCATTGGTTTCCGTTTTTTCGAAAAGTGTCGCAACTAAAAAAGAACGGAGGTAGTACTTTTTTTTCTCCCTATATTAGTATGCATCCCTTTTATTCTATAATAGAGATCAGATTAGATAGGTCCATTATAGATTTATAGTATAAACTCCACATTCTAAGAGTTAATATCATTTTGGACCTTGAGCCCATGGCCAATATGCTTTACTCATGCACAAGTGCACTAGTATTTATACTAGTGCACTTTGCAGTTTGCACAGAACCGCAACATATTTAAGTGCAAGTAAAAAGTTTACAACATAGCAATTCGCCAATTTCCAAACTCAGCGGCATTTCTCTCCCTCTTAAAATGGTGGATGCTTCTCTCCCTCATCATCAACTTTCTTTCTTCTACTCCCAATTTGAACTCAAAAGGTTCATTTCATTTCCTTTCGAAGTTCCATAGGAGAATTTTCCGATTACTGCTCATCAGCATTCTAATTGCTACCTCCATCTTACATGATAAACATTTTTTCTGACATTTGGTTACAGATTTGATGATTCTACGCTGCGAATTTTGGAGTTAATTCTATCTTCAAAAGACGTGAAGCTATTACTCGAACTTCGCAGTAATTTGAAGGAATTTTTAAGGTCACAATCTCTCATTATCATCCGCGAAGCTGCAGATAAACCTGTTGAACATAAATTACTGATTCTCGACTTCCTCGTTCGCGCTTTCGCGATCGTTGATGATGTTGAGGTTTCTCTCTGATTTTACTGAATTTTCGTCATAATTTGTTCGTAATTTCATTATTTTTCACTATTTGTTTCCGATTAATCTTTGAAATGCATGTTTTCATGATATTATGATTACTTGATAGTTCAATTTTCTGTGGCTCTTGAATTGTAAATTTTAACCTGCTATGAACGATGATGTTGAATACGTCACTTGTGGTATGATACTTGATAGTGCTAGAACTGATGTTGAACATTATTATTTGTTGGTATAAATGTAGAGTTGCTTGGCTGTGAGATACGAGGGTTTGATGATGCGTGAATTTTGGACTAGCAATCATCCGGAGCTACGAGTTTCGTGCAATGAATGGATGAATTTTGCGGAAGATGCTTTTAACAACGATTACTACTCTGTCACTGCTAAGGTATTATATCTGAATTACTAGCTCTATGCTTCTCATTGTTTATGAAATGATATTATGCCCGATCCAATTGATCGGGCCATGTAGGAACAAGGTTCAAGTCTATCGGTCTGTTAGGATGCCTCATATGATTGTTAGTAGTTCAAATTGTGACAGTTACTTATTACTCCCTCCGTCCCCCAAAGGATTTCCCATTTGCTTTTTGCACGGTCTCTAATGCATATCTCTGACCGCTTATATCTCCAGCATTTATTAATAAAAATGATAAAATGTTGATATTTTGAATGTACCTATTAATGCAAATCTAACAAGATCACCTATGACAATTATTTATATTATATATTAGTTATAATTTATGGTCAAAGTTTACAAAGTTTGACTTCAAAAAAAGCAAATGGGAAATCCTTTGGGGGACGGAGGGAGTAGTTGCTATTGGATATCGCGGTCCAATTATGTAGTGTGCATTGCCTTTCTATTGATTAGTTATGACTTATTTGTTATCAAATGTCACAGATAAAAATTTCGGAACCAGGTCATGTTGTAAGAAGTAAGAATGGTGGACTTTGTTGGTCCTTGTTACTGGTCTTTGGATTAGAGGTGATTTTTTTAAAGGTGTTTTATAAACAAAACTACAAAAGAACCTGATGTATAAACATGAACTACTACCTCCGTAACAGAATTATTGTAACAATTGGGTATTACTTGTGAGGTATAAAATATTCAATTGTTGCAATAATTTTGTTACGTAGGAAGTAAAAACATCCAAGTGCTAGTCTATGTTGTAACAGATTGAATCGCCAATAGAGAATAAGAAAGAAATCAATAAAGAACGCACGAAGATTAACGTGGTGGACGTAGCTAGCACATTGCTAGTGAACCACATAGAGAGAATAGTATTATTAGGAGAGATTAACAGATTAAAAATGTGTTTGTCAACATGTTGATTAGATGAGGCAAATAATACGCCTAATCAGAGTGGACCTAGCGTGGTGCTTGGTTATTCGAACCAACAGATAATTCAAGGCTTATTTCAACGCTCTCATCAGGCGAGCCTTTGAGCTATTATGTAATACATAGAGTACTCCAAGTTTTTGGCCACAATCATTAGTCGGGCTGTACATTTCTCAAAATCAACTGATAATTAATTGAGTCACTGTTCTGCAGGTTGGCTTTGTGCTGACTTAAGGGAGACCCTCACTGAACTACCCTAGCAGTCTCGCTACTTGTAGCGAGTTTGTTAATGACTTTATGCTATTCCAGTGGCTTTGAAAAGGTATCGACTCTATGTTTGAAGGGTTAAGGCTCATATATTTGATCCTCCTTCCTTCCTGATCCTAAACAAAGCTTCGGCTGACTGGGTGGGAGCGTTATAAGGGATAGGACTTTGCTTGATATTAACATGGTATATGGGTGGTTTGTTCATCTGCTGTTTTTTGTTTTCGAAGAGCATTGTGACACTTTTAATGAATAATATTTGGTTGCTGCGTCCATCATAGATTCTATTATTAGTTTTAGCAATCAAGTTTGGCGGTTTGCTTCGAATCTTTTACTATCTTAGTTAAAGAACATATTTTGACAGTGCTGGTTCATTAGCTATATCAAAACTTCAGGTTCAACTATCTCTAGGAAATAACCTGGCTATTGTTTATTTGTAACCTTATTGTACGTGACATTCTTCTTACCAGGCTTGCGATAATGCTCTCCTGTGTCCTACTGTAAAAGGCGACTATAATGCTGACAGCCTTATTGGAAGTACAAGGACCATCAGTGAAATACAGAGGCTTAAGAATATTGCTCTGAAATTATCTACTTGCCATTCTGGTATGCTTATGCTGGTTTGTTGTCTCCATTTTGGAATTGTCTGGTCTCCTTTTTTTTTAAGTTTAGTCATGGATTGTTCTGATGTATTGTTTGCTGTTTATATTTCTTTCGAGTTGTGTATAGTGACTTAGGTTATGGATGAAGTCTTCTAGCCACCAACATCTCGGGTTTGAGATTTTTGGATCCCTGTTCTTCATAGATGGATAGAAAATCAAGTCTCAGAGAGCAGGGTCTTGAACATTGGCTCAGTGGTTGACCCACGGGTTTTCCACAATCCCAGTTGCGGGTTCGATCCTCTGGCCTCTATACCATACCTATTAAGTTTCGCTCTCCTCGGTTCAAACTCATTCTTGTGGCATCATATTTTGGGCGCAAAGCATTCTGAAGATCCATTTGTCCCATTTGCCAATTTACTTCTACTTATATCATCCTAGTGTCTCCTTTTGAACAACAAGATATCACGGCCGATACTAAAACCAAAGCATTAGTTAGTTAGTTTTAATTGCGGTCTCCGTCCCTTTAATTGTACAGGGTTGGCAGAACCAATATATAGCCTCAAACCAGCAGTCTAAAAGCCTACTCGTAACTCATGGCCAGCCGATTAAAGACCTCTTCACTTATGACTTGGGTGGATAAAGTCTCCCCTGAACACTTGGGATCAAAGTCTTGACAAACTACTAAACGAAGCCCCACAACAGGCCACAAATCATTAGCCCAAAACCTTAGATCATTCGCAGGGTTTTTCCTGAATTCGACTTGTGCTCAGATGAATTACGAGTTTCATGTAGCAAAAACCCGCAATTATGAGTTATTGCATTGGGCTTCATACTATATAGATCTTCAATCAAATAGCATATGCTCTATTTTTGCAGTCTATTTCGTCCAGTTCTAAATGTCTGTGCAACAAAACAAAAAGGTTACTCAATAGTGTTCAATCTCAAGCTTGTACGAGATAGTAACAGATACCTCATAAGTGCATAGGCATGCCCGTAGAATAGGAGGTGCAAGCAGCCCTCATGCACAGGGCCCCCAATCCATCAGGGCCCCAAATCTCGTTAGTCTTCATCAGCCCAAAGAAAAAAATTGTTGATTACAACTGATTGGATGAAGAATGAAACGTGGAAACCAACAATAATTTAATTACCTTTGCATTGTTTTCCACGCCACCCCTATCTACTTTCTCACTCTTTTCTCAATCTCTACAACATTTTTTCCACATTCCATTACTAGAAACCTTTCATCTTCTTTCTAATTTTTACACAAAAAATATTAATTTTTTGCTTATTTAATTTCCTGATTTCATATGGTATTTAATTCCTTCTCTTTCCTAACAAAAATATCAACAGGTAAAAAAATTATTTTCCCCAATTTAGTTTATTGTTACTAAATATGGAAATGAGCACATAATTTCAAAATTTGTTGATTATTTCTTGTCAAACTACTAAATTTTTCGGGTATAAATAAATGAATAATCTTGAAGTTTTATTAACTAATCTAAATCAAAAGTCTCAAGTTTTGGTTTAGTTACATTAGGGACGTCGTCTGGGTGGAAATATATAAAGTTTACACACAAATATATTGATGCCGAAGGTATAGAGGGCCCAAATTTTATTTTAGAACAGGGCCCCAAAAACTTCAAGACGGCCCTGTGCATAGGAAACAGGAACATCTGATGGCCATATAACATAATGCCCCATGTTGATGGCTATCATCTGTTTCTTATCTGGTACGGTGCTTTAATCTCAATGGATAAAGACTACAGGTCATGAAGATCTTCCATTGGAATGGAGGGGGGTAATAATTTGGAAGTAGATCTTGGAACATAATACTTTAATTTCCTTTGATCAGCCTATAACTTAGGCTCAATAAGAAATTGCTGCTGTTCCTTGCCATTTGGCCCTAATAAAAATGCCACTAGGCCCACTATTATGAGTAGTAACTATAGCACCGCAAACCAAAGACATGCTTCCCTGAGGCTCACAGAAATAAAAACTGACTGTAGATTTTGGAGGCAAAGCTTATAGCCAACTTTTACACTGTCTAGGAAAGTCAGAACATAGTAACTTAAGGAAAAAGCCGACAAAACTCGTCTGGAACGAAATATCTTGAATTATGTATTTATGTCTCACTGAGGGTTAGCATCTTTCTGCCCCTGCCTCAGCCCATATCTGCACCATTGGACAAAATCAATATTTCTATGCATTGAGAACATCGAAATATCATTATCCAAACAGGGCTTCAAGGAGGTTATGATCTCATGTACTATCGATATTTTTTTCTTTTCACTGCTTGATTTTCCTGGTTTTCTTTTATGTTTTCATATTTATGCAAGTGTGCAAGTGAACGTGTGCTATAGTTCTATCGGGCCTTTTTGATTGCTTCATCACATATGTGATTAATAAGACAAAATGTAATTATGTTTGCCGGAAAATGGAAACTAGAAGTTTTGTCATGGAAGTTGGGGATAGCTAGTAAGCAAGGCCTTCGCAAAAATTAACCTATTTTTCGTTTTTTCAAGCATTTTCCTTATAAGAAAATTAATGGAAGTTCACTCAAAATTATTGAAACAGATGGCATGAAGCGTAGTGTCCTGTATTACTGTATGTGAAATTTGGTTTAATTGATCTTTGTGCCAGGATATGTCGTTCTTGGTGCATTCATATGCTTAGACGTTTAGATAATATTTTACAATCAGGTAAAATAGCTAAAGGAGCAGAAATTTTATTTAGGGGCGTGCCTAAACACAATATCATTGTTGTATATTTTCTGGTTGGTTGCTTTATAACAAATGAACATGTACTGCAAATATAGTTATTTCAGTTAGTGAAGGTCGTGAGTTCTGTTATCTAGTTGGAGTGTTATTCAGTCATTGCAACCAATAGAGTTAGGAGATTTTTGGTTTGTCTGCAGTTATTTTTTGTAAGACTCTACTGAACTTTGGTGGTTAACCAGTTCAGGGGCAAGCTGCTGAATACATGAGAAAGAAGACTGAGAGCATTAGACAGTCGTCATTTTCTGAAGAAGGAGAAAGTACTGCAAGCATGTGCTTTAGAGATGGGATCAAGCAGCAAAATTTACGCAACTTCTTACGCCTTAAAAATCAGTAGCAAGCTCACAGGAACTCCATATTTCAATTCATGCGCTTCAGGTCCTTCCAACTTTTCCTTTTAGTATAAACATACCATAAATGTTTGTAGACCAGATTGCTTGTTGAGATGCTTATTATGGGCAAATCCGTCATATATCTTGGATTCGGAGGCCTAACTCTGCTAAATTTATTTCATCTATGAGATCTGAAACTGGTGCAGGATGGGGTATGTTTGTGTGATATACATGCTCATATAACCATTCTCCATTTCTAATGGACCCAAAGATTTATGGTTCTTTGACTTTGGGTTCATATTGGACATTCAGATGGTTCATTGAACCAACCGCTCGCACTATCCATTGTGAACTTGCAAATAACTGTTGAGTATTGGACTAAGGGTCAACTAGATATAACATCTCTAATTCGAGGGGGTAAGAATGTGTATATTTGGTCATCCCTTACCCTGCTCGAGCAATTACAATCCCATACCCGTTATTGGACATCCATTCTATAATACTCCCTAACATGACAGTAAAATTGCTACCTCGGGTATTGGACATCTTGTCTAGTATCGGGTATGGGATCATACTTTCTCTACCCCACTCATAGCAACTAGCAAGTGCTATTGGGTATTGTATTCTTAGATGACCAAATGAAATCAGTCAATTGCTCAAATCAGCTAAATAAATTTCAGTTGGATACTTGTATAGCATTCAGTAATCTATCTGAAACAGGTCCAACACCATTTATGCTTCCATGAGAAATTAAGAACCGAACAATTAAGTATTAACATGTCTTTAAACTTGTTCTGATTTGATAAAAAAATGTAATCTGATATGTTTAAAAATCCTTCATTTTCAGCAACCATGTGAACAGTTGTTTTGCTTCATACAGAATTTTCATTTATTATGATGTTGATGCAGTCGTACCTCTTTGCGTAGGATATCTTTCATTGGGAATCTATTGACAAACTCTGGTTAAGCAGTTGGACTGTTCAGGTGAGTTGGCTTTCAAGCTTTACATTAGTGAGTGTGTTTATTGTAAACATCCAAACATTGCTTGTACTTCTTATTTCCCTTTTCTTTTGTAGGAGTTAATTGTACTCGTAATTAGGATCAATTAGAATATGAAAGTATGCAATTTTCAAGAATGGAATCTTCCATATCACCAAAGTGCATTTAATGCGTGCATTGGACCTATCATGAATTCTTCTTCTCTTATGTAGTGAGAGATGTCTGTTTTTCCTTTTTACAATGTTCAGTGAATAAAGAAAACACTTAAAGACAAGCTAAGTTTACAACTACAAGGTTCTAAACCTGTTTTTCCGTTCTCTCTTCTTCCTAGAGCTTTAGGGGGTTTGAAAACTTGGACCTGATGCTGCAGCCTGCAGGTACGCGCATCATAAGGCCAATTTTACTGTGACACATACTGATTATAAGGCCAATTTTTTACACGGTTTAGCCAAATCCCAAATGTACATGAATTGACCACGGTAAAACTAAAATTTAACTTAAAACAACAACGTATTAACTTAAAATCTTATCGTGTAAGGTTTCAGCTTGAAAGTTTCACGTGTTGCATTTTTGAAACCTTGAATTGTAAAATTAAAACCTTATATATTTAACCTAGAATCTCATTTAGTCTAGTGATATGCTTATGAATAAACAGTTATGAACTTATGAATACAAAGTGAAACTTACGAAGGAGGCCAACATCTTAATCAAACAACATTAAGCCAAGCAGATCCCAACAAGTTTAATCACATCACATGCGTGCCACGCTGGCGGTGGCACGCGAGGGATGGGTCCTTACTCTCTCGATAACTTCATAGAGGAGAAGCTTCATATACTACCTCCGTTCCATATGCATTGCAACCTTTGACAATTTGCACTATTCATACACTACCGTTTGACCTTCTTTTGTGATTTGTACACAAGGATAAATGTAGCCATGTGGGATCTTGTTAGATTCGTCTCGATAAATGCTTAATTAATATCAACTTTTTATAATTTTTACTTAAATAAAATTAGAGATATTAGCGTTTAAAGTAGTGCGTTGAGAGGCGTAAAACTCCCTGTGTTGCAATACATATGGAACGGAGGTAGTATAAGGTAAGACAAATTAGTGTCTACCACCGATGTGAGACTCGCACCATAACGAATACAATAAATGTGAGATTCCTAATTTTCGGTTTGGCCAAACAATCCCAGAATAGTGGTAGAAAAATAACAGTTATACATTTGTCAAATGTATAACATGGACAAAATCGTCATTTTCAGGGTAATAAAGAGGAGACAAATTACAGAAAAAACAGTCCATGGCCCACATGTTTCACTTTTTGTCCAATTTCATTCAACATGGTATAGTCATGGATATATATTGTCCAATACATAGTGATATAGTGTCCAAATAATGTAAAACAGTGTATATTCATAGCAATATAGTGTCCAAATTGAAGTACAACACATTTTTCTTCTCCCAATGTAAAAGTACGTATCATTCAACATGCCATGGCCCACTGGTAACAATTTTGCCTCCTTTTTCTCTTTTGTCAGCACTGTTGCCCCTTTTTCGCTGTTTCCCCATGACTTCCTGTTGTACTTTGCCCCCTTTTTCCCTTTTCCTAGGAGTTATACATTTACAAATGTATAACGGTTATTTTTCTATCACCCCTCACAATCCCAACACTGATTTTAACTTTTAACCCATAAAATCCAAAATGAAGACATCTCAATTTACAAGGACAATTATGGAATGAGTGTTGTTTTTGGGAAAAACTTTGCTTACCCACTGGGTAAACTACCCACCTTTAATTGTGAGAGTAAAAAGTAGTAATGGTGGAACCCCCACCAAACTAAATAATAATATTTTAATGGCTCTATTAGTAGTGGGTAGCTTACCCACTGGGTAGATGTAGTCAAGCTCGTTGTTTTTCTTGGAACAAAAGATTAGAAAGCTTCGAATCATGTCGAGGTGCATTAATTAAGTGCTACACTGCGAATATAGGCCTTAGGGTTCTACAAGTTTGACGATAATTTTAATTGAAATAATATAAGTAATAAATGCATTTTGAAAATTGGTTTGAGCTATTTGTTTAACTTATTTTTATTTATATAAAGTTATTAAATATTATTGGACTTTATTAAACTTTATTCAGTCTCATTAGATGAAATTTTATTAGACCTTATTCAACCCTATTTGACCTTCTGAACTTATAAGGACTGAAAAGGAAAAATTGTTAATTAATACCTTCTAAACAGGTGAATTTGTGAACTAGTACATTTTAAGTTTTTTTGTGAAATAGTACCTTAAGCTATATAAAACTCTTAAAAACGGTACCGTAGTCTAAAATTTCGGCCATTTTAGTCAATATTATGGCTGTTGACCATTGTTTTCCATGGTTTTTTGGAGCGTGTATTGCAAACATATAGAAGAGAAATGAACTTTCACTCTCAAAAAACGAGAGAAACCAATGGTCTATAGCCGGAATATTGACTAAAGTGATCGGAGTTTTAGATTAAGGTATTGTTTTTAAGAGTTTTTTACAATTTAAAGTACTATTTCACAAAAAAACTTAAAACGGTACTAGTTTACAAATTCACCTATTTAAAAGGTACTAGTTAACAATTTATCCGAATGAAAATAAGTTGAAAAGAACAAACCTCAAGGTGAGAATTTGTGCTAAAATAAATACAAGTTTCGGGGTATGTTATATGTAGCCCTTAAAGCTATATATTGATATTTAAATATATTTTGTAAAATGGAATTTAGTTGGAAAGTTATGTCAAAATTATGTGTCAATTGCTATTATTAATGCTTATTCAATGCTTAATATTTCTCGTGATAGCTTTTTATATACCATTGTCTTATTTTTGTCAAGAACAATTTTTTTATTTACTTTGTCAATCATCTTTCTAAAATCGGAAGTATAAAATATTTGCTAGTTTTTAACATGTTGAGATCCTCTAAAGTTAAAAAACAATAGAGTTGATAGAGTTTATACAATATAATAATTACAAATGCACAAAATAAATAGTTATTAACGTTATTTAATATTTTGAGTAGATTCTATAATTTAGAGTAATTTTTCAACTCTAGAAGATCTCAACGAATGGGCACATAAATCTTAGAAACGCATTTCGATTTTGGTGGAGTATTCTATATTACTACCTCGATCTAAATGAACTAAGAAACTCTATTCCAAACACCCACAATCTTTGACAATGGGTTAGTAGCTTCTAAAATGTTGGCAACTTGGCATGATCCTTGATTGATCATACATTGTGATATGTGATATTTGACGTGTTACCTTTGAAGATGTAGATTCGTGCGTTTGTTCATGTGAATGTCTGCCAACAAACATTCACGTCGAACCCATTTTCACTCTTTAATTCAAGTTAGGGTTTTTTTAAACAGTTGTAAACCCCAACTGCTCTGTTTTTAACCACCTCATTAATACCCTCATTTCCCAACAAATTAAAATCGAAACTGTTTAACCTTTAAGTAATAGTACTTCATTTTTATATTTCATATTCACGTGTAGAAAGACTGAAGGAGGGAAGAAAAAACTAAGTCAAATAGGAACGTGGAATTGAAGCAATTGCATCTGCATGGATGCCAACCTATCACGCGCCAAGGCGGTGGTCTATTGATCTTCCCTTGTCATATGCAAATTGACCTTTATGCCACTTTAGTAGCCTTGTGCCCTTGTTGGCTTGCATAGTTGCACTTCTTGCACACATATTACATTTACATTCAAACTAGTTTTTGATCCCTGACAATGCTTAAGGATATGTTTTTCAATTCAAGTAGACTTGTTGCTAGTTCTTTTAAAGATAAAAAATGAAAGGAAAAAAGATACTATATCATTTGGTTTTGGAATTTGTTACAAGTAAGAACTCTAACTTGGTGGTAAGGTTGAAGCATTTCAAGTAAGTGGTCAAAAGGGTTCGAAATCTCTTACAAATCTTTGTGAAATTATTAGGTCAGATTGTCTGACTTATAGTTTTGTTTAGACTAGGCCTTACTCATAGTAATGACAACGAATAGAATTTTGAAGACTCGATTATTGATTTTTGCCATTTAATTAATGGTTTTTAACTTTCAACTAGTATTTAGACCAACGATGACCCGAGTTTATTTGTCTAGTACTTTAGTACTTTTGAACAACTAGAATTTGGTGTAAAAAGATATTAGCAAAAAATCATGAATAAGTAGTTTTATTCATAAATGCAATTGAAATATTATAACTTAATTATTGTTTTTAACTGAAAACCCATAATATCATTATTAGCATTGATAAAAGAAGAAACAATAGTGTAATAAGTAATTAGAACATTTAGCTTCCACACATGAGGTCGCAAGTCCAAACATACTCATGGACAATTTGCATTTCTTAATGAGAATAACGTAGATAAAGTGTTATTGAAAAGAAGGGATAGTGAAATGTGGCAGATTACAATCCGTGTTTACGCTTTTTAATCTACATATAGATTAATTAAAGATAATGAGTTTCAAATAATGATTCGATCCTTTTAGCTAATGAATTAAGGCTTTCTTTTAATGAATTTTGGGCTTTCATTTTTGCCTTTCAGTTCATTGTAGTTAATGGTTAGCCTTTCACTTATGATTTTTTTCCTTTCAGCTATTCACTTTTGCCTTTCAGTTAATGAGTTAAGTGTTTCATTTAATGATTATGTTTTTCAATAATTCTTTTTCGCCTTTCAGGTAAGTTTTTATAAGTTTCGGTTTAGGTTGTTTGTCCATACTTCATGGTGAGACTTGTCTCACCCAATACCTTCTCTAAATCTTTTGATTATTTTCCCAAAATCTAGGAGGCAAGAGATGGAGTGACGCTATATCATTGATTGCAACGATAACACGTATGAAACTACAATGCTTGTCCATGCTTTTTAATAATACTTTTAAATAGGCCCGGGTAGATGAAGTTTCTTACTAGATCGCTTTTTAGATAAGGTACTGAGTCGAGTTTAGGTCGGGCGGTCTATGAAAGTTGCCCATGCCACATGTTGTGTCGGGTCGTGCCCAACTTCCAGCCAAATCATTGTGCCCTACAACTCTTAAAATAAGGTTGACAAATCGGGCTTTTAATTAAAAATCATGCGCAAGTACTTGATTGGTCGAACCTGAAAAGTGGATTGGATGTTTATGTACGAAAATCGGTCAATTTCTCATATCAGACTTGTTTTGATAACCTCTACCTTAATATTGACCTTGGTAAGATAAAATGTCTTATTAGATTAGAATTTTTAGCAAGTTAACCCAATCTAGCTATACGATTAAGGTCCCTTTAAGTAGGGTGAAAGGGTAAAGAAATTCCTACCCGTATAAGTGTCCCCAATTGAATTTGTTGTGACATGTGTGAGCTAAGTTACACATCGGAAAATCTGGTGGAATGTACTTAGCATATAAGTTGAGTGGACTATTCCTCCTCCTACCATATGGTTTGAGGATCGAACTTAACGTCTCTTCGGCTTATGGGTTAGGGTTTGGCTCCCGCATTCGTCTCTCTCCTGACCCTATGAACTGGTATCAGAGCGCGAGTTAGGCTTAAGGGTTAGAGAATCACGTAGGCTCACACATGAAGGGGAGATTGTTGTGACATATATGAGCTAAGTCCCACATCGGAAAATCTAGTGGAATATACTTAGCATATAAGTCAATTGGGCTCCTCTTCCTATTGTCATGTGGTTTCAGAATTGAACGTCACTTGTGCTATGTGCTAGAGTTTGGTCCCCCATTTCTCTCTAACTTGTTCATGTCCCAACAAAACTTTTATCCTACACCCTTATCACTATAATGAGTTACAAAATAATTCCACAACTCCATCAGTCCAAATAATAGTTGGTGGTCATATACTTTAAATGAAAAGATTTTCACCTCACCCCTTGTATAATATTATTCGACGCAAATCACTGTAATTAAATATGTGTCATGTATGGGGTAATTTTTGAAAATGTTTGGATAATTATAAGGGACGATAATCTCATTAAAGAGGGAGAAAGATAATAATAATAATTTAGTAATAATTTAAAGAGAGAAGATGCCATAAATTTATTGCATCTGTTATTCTTTCTTTATATATCTCTCATGAAAGTTGTCAACCTTAGCCATCTGATCGGAAATTGTTGAAGAAACAAGATGTTTCTTTTGCCCTTTCAAGCGATTGGAAAATAAAGAAATGGTTCATTTGTACCCACTCTAATCTAACAAAAGGTTTTTAAATGTGAAATTAGATTGTGTGTGAAGTCAAGAGTGCACATGGCATATTGGACTTGTATTTGCTCAACGAGATGGTTGTTGTGCGCTTAATGAAGCTCTCCTTTCTATACATTTTGCTTGATATTCTAACTATGGCTTGAATGAGCAAACTCTGTTTCTCAGTTTGGACTTTTTTATTCGGTGGGATCAATTCCACTCTTTGAACTAGTATAAATATATGCTCCTCAAGCTCATTTTGCTTCTATAGCATGTCCTTTGTCTGATACTCATTTTTCTATCTATCTTACATAAAAAAACCTCCCTTCTTCCTAATCATAGATAAGGCAAGCATCTAGCTTTGACCACCATAACAAGAAGGGCAAAAGCATGGGTAGTGGTAGTTCACCTTGTGCATCATGCAAGTTATTACGCCGTCGTTGCACCAAGGACTGCATCTTTGCTCCTTACTTCCCTCCTGATGACCCTCACAGGTTTGCCCTTGTCCATAAGGTCTTTGGTGCAAGCAATGTCAGCAAAATGTTGCAGGTTTGACACCCCTCCTTCTTTGCTAAAACAATAATAACTCTGTTTTCTAGTCTTCAACCCGTTATAATCTTTTAATTTCAAGTTTTAACCATATATGTGATATATTGAATTCGAGCTATTGATTATTTCTCCTATCAATAAAGTACCACTACAAGGGTACTCAAGTCTTGTATTCAATAGGATGGAGTCGTCTCTATTTTTCTGTGAAAAATAAATGTCCTCAATCGAGTGTAACCACTTAGATACAAGTATTATCTGTTATGTTAGGACATTCTAATCTACGAGTACACCCATAAGAATCTCTTGCTCTTTTCAACTATTTTTTGATTTATAAATCCAAGCTATTGATTTTTCCCAATAGAATGAAGTAAACAGTATTTCCCTGTGAAATATGAAAGTCCTAAATCGAGTACAACACTTTAAATATAAACATTTCTTGTTATGTTGGGACATTTCAGGAACTTCCAGTCCATCAAAGAGCAGATGCAGTGAGCAGTTTGGTGTACGAAGCGAATGCAAGAACAAGAGACCCGGTTTACGGGTGTGTAGGTGCAATTTCATACCTGCAAAACCAAGTTTCACAGCTACAAATGCAGCTAGAGATGGCAGAAGCAGAAATTTTCAGCATCCAAATGCAGCAACAGCCAGCAACAACAACAACAACATTACTTCAAAACCAAATAGAATTTGAAGATGAAAAATCACTTCTCTTAGCAACTAGTAACAACTTAAGTAATCTCCAACAGTATCTTAGCGACTTTGCTGAAAATAATGTAATGCAAGACCCTCTAAAAAGAGAGTCTTTTTGGACATAAATGTCTTTAATTAGTTAGAGCCTTAGAGGTACTTGTTTCAGTTCTCTAATCAATATCTTTTTTCTTTCTTTTTTATTGGGCTGTGAAGTTGGGCGGTCGTTTGACTTTTTCTCTTGCTTCTACATGTTCCTAAGACAGACAAACGTGCATCCAACGTAAATCAAAGGATTGAATCAAATAAATTAATTGTAAGATAACAAAATTAATACCATGTATTATCCTCTGTTCAGTTTTTATGTCGACCAGAGGAAGGTGCAATTTATAGGCTTCATTTGGTTAAACGTAACATAGTTTTCTATGTAATTATTTTGTCAAGGAAATCAAAACTAGACCGATATTTCTTTGTTTAGTTTCTTGTATGAAAAGTTATAGAAAATGAAATGCAAGAAAAGAAACGGGATGAAATATGGTTAGGATCTCTATAGTTATACTTTTATAAAGTTGTAGAGTTATACTTTTATAAAGTTGTAGAGTTTACTAAACAAAGTAATATAAAATAGGAATGCAATTATTAATGCATTAAAAAAAATTCCCTTCCATGTATTGCATGGGAATAATGGGATATTTTAATGGGAATCTATTTAAGGAGGAAAACGTTTTTCATTCCATGAAATACTATTTTCAGTCATTAGAAAAATTATATACATCTTTTACAAACCAAACAAAGAAGAATGAGGAAAGTGGAAAAAACGATTTCTTTTTAACCAAGTGGAGCCCTAATGAGAAAAGAGAGGTAAAGGAAAATAGAAGAGTTACTCATGTGATCGCAAAACATAGAGGTAGCTCCATGCCGATTAGAATAATATTGCAATTAAACTAAACTTCCTAAAAAGAGAAATGTTGTAACTAAAGTGAACCGAGAAACTATACTTTTATATTATTATATATCAATATTTAGAGCAAAATCCTTAAGATAGCCTAGAAGGTTGGGACGTTTGACATTTTAATATTGTTAAACGATTATATAGTATTATTATTGTAAGATAAAACAAGACTTAAATTCCTATATTAACTACTACCTCCGTTCCATATGCATTGCAACCTTTGACAATTTACACTATTCATACACTACCGTTTGACCTTCTTTTGTGATTTGTACACAAGGATAAATATAGCCATGTGGGATCTTGTTAGATTCGTCTCGATATATACTTAATTAATATCAACTTTTTATAATTTTTATTTAAATAAAATTAGAGATATTAGTGTTTAAAGTAGTGCGTTGGGAGGCGTAAAACTCCTTGTGTTGCAATACATATGGAACGGAGGTAGTATTTTATAGACTCAACCCAAATTTGGCTCATCTGGTCTAACTCAACTATTTGACATTTATGTGCGGTTGGGTTGTAGCCTTGTAGGGCTATGGGGCTAAAACGTAAATAGGACAACTAATTACATTGGGTCTCTGGTGATTTATAATGGAAATTGAGATTTGACTAATACTATCCTGAAAAATCAAAATTAAAAGTTTATCTTGGAATTCTACTTTTCCTTTCTTTTTTTCTCTTAGAATGGAAAAGGAATATTAAAATTGGAGCTTTTCATCAACAAATTAGTTGATGGTAACCCCTAGATATTTTTGCGAAGGCTATGATTATTGAAAAGAGAAGAAGAAAAGGCTACATAACCATAAATCGCATGCCAAAAACAACTTAATACTTTCACTTTCTTTTTCCCACACTTTGTTAATTGGACATCCAGATGAAAGTGAAATTAAAAAATGAAAATAGAAGGACAAGGACAACCCTCACTATGGGTCCGTTTGTTTTAATGGAAAACAATTTTCATGGAAAATCACTTTTTAAGGAAAACAATATTCAATGGAAAATATGATTTTAGAAAAAGTTTTCCTTCGTTTGTTTGAATAGAGGAAAACTTAGGAAAAAAAGGTAAATGAAGCAAAAGAGAAGGGAAGATGAGAATGAGAGAATCAAGAGGAGTAAGGAGTGGAGAGGAAAATGTGGCATACCTTATTTACAAAATGAAATTGGTTTTCCTCTTCTAAGAGCATTTTCCACCTTTAGGAAAATTGTTTTCCACTCCTCACCAAAACAAACAAAGGAAAATGAAAGATGGAGGAAAATCATTTTCCAAGAAAATGGTTTTCCACCAAAACAAACGGAGCCTAATATCAAAAGTTATTGAAAGAGGCGATCTAGTTTTTTATTAAAATTAAACTATCTTAACCCATTATTTTATTCAAAAAGCCCATCACTTAATTCAAAAAAAATTATTCATTCTCTATTTCTCTTCATTCTATTGGAAGTTAAATTATTGTATAATTTTAAATTAAAATTAAGCGGTGTACCAACTTCATAAAAAAATTGCGTTTGGGTCTTGTCTCCAAAGACAACGTGACAACTGGCCTTGTCGCGTCATTAAATGGGCCTGGGCTTAGTTTACATTAGTACTAGATTTTGACATTTTATTTACCAATCACTTTTTGCAAAGATGAATAGACCAAAGACTTCAATGGCGGCCCACAAAGAGTTGGTTTATGGGCCCACTGACAGCTTCATCCATGTTGTCACCTTCCAACCAATCAAGACACACTAAACCCATCTACTAGTCGATTGATAAGAGATAAGCTGCCACTCAGGCATCCCCATGCTTTAAAGGGACTTTTTCTACTTATAGATATTCACTCTATCACTCCCTAAAATTTTAAGGCCTCTTCCCTTACAATGAAGGGAGATAGAGAGATGAAGCACATGTCTTTCTTAAGGAGTCCCAAAAAAGAAGAGCAACAATTAGTACCTGAAAATTATCATGAAATTGGTAATTTAGAAGATATTAAAGGGTTTTTGGGTATCAATAATATTGAAGCGCAAACTGAAGAAGATGAACAACAACAACGTCAAAGCCTTACAACTAATATTTGGAGTCGGCTACTAGAAGAAAATGAAGATGTGAAAGTTTGCAAAATTGAAGATATTAATTTGGCGAAAAAAAGTGATGAATTTTTTGGGGAGCATGAATTTTTTGGGTGGGATATTTCCAATTGGGAAAATGAAGAATCTTTATTCCAAAACCATCAAGAAAATATTATTGATAATAATAATGCGAATAAAGAAGAAGATTTGGGGAGTTGTTATGGATTTTGGGATGAAAATGTTATGGAAGATACAAAAGCAACCTTGAATCTCAACTTGAATTATGAAGAAGTTCTTGAAGCTTGGTCCGATCGAGGTCCTCTTTGGGCTCATAATCATCAATCTTCTTTATCCATATCAAATAATACTCATTATGTGAGTATATATCTCATCATTTCCTCATATTACTTCTATTTAGTATTGTGGTTTTATATTATTGTTTTTTCTACATGCTATTTGTCTATATATTTTTCTAAACAAATGTTGTTTGCTAAATAACTCAACTTTTAACCTTTTTTCTTAATTTTTGAGGAATTTCTTGTAACTTGTGTTGTTTTTTGTTTAACTAATTATAAATGGCCTTCAATCTACTAACTGTGTAAACGATCTTTGGTGAGACTTTTGCAAAAAGTAAATGAAAGATTATAAAGTAAAGATGCATGTAATTATGTAAACTAGCTAGAAACATAGTTAATTAACATAATAACAGGTGTGGTAGTTGTTTTATGGAGTACTGTTTATGGCTTGCTAAGATATTTTATAACTTTTTTTTTGAAGGGAGATATCTTATAACTTGTTATGAATTTTATTATTATTATGAGTATTTCTTGTCAATTGGTCTATTTTCTTATCATATTACCATATCATATGTTGACTTGGATGCATACTTACAAATTGGAAAATTAGGTTGATGATTTAAAAATATCAATCTAATTTTGAACTATGTAGATGGGAGAAGTGCCAAATTTAGAAGATGAAAAAACGAGAAGAGAAACAAGTGTTCTTCGATACAAAGAAAAACGTCATAGTAGACTTTTCTCTAAGAAGATAAGATATGAAGTGCGGAAACTTAACGCTGACAAAAGACCTCGTCTTAAGGTAATTCATCTTATTTTTTTCCCATTTTGTGAATATTTAACTTCCATTTCATAATTTTTTGAGATGTTTGTGAATTGTGATAAATTATTATTGTTTACTCTATTTTGCAGGGTCGTTTTGTGAAGAGAATTTCAGATGCTAAAAATGAGAAAATGTCTAATGGAGGATGAAAAATATCTTCTCCAAATAAGATATTTGTACCATTGAACTTTTTGCTGACATGTAACCTTGAATTATTTGCTTTTGTACAATCTCCACTTTTTGAAAATATCTGTACTTTTTTGGCCTTTTTTCTCCCATAGATTTTTTTTCATGTTGTGGAAGTGTGGACCTGCCTCAATAATACTCTTTTGACATCCATTTTCTCCCATAAATTTTATGAAGGTTATTAAGTGGCTATAATAAATTTGTAGTCATTATAATCGTTTCAATTTTAGCCTTTTATTTTGATAGACAAATATTGTCCGTCAATTGTAATAAATTTTAAAAGAACTAATCTTTTATGAAAAAATAAAAACCAGGTTCATCTCCTTCCTTTGCTTTCTTTGTTTGCTATGATCCTTCTTCTCCCCTTCCTTTTTTCTTTTTGCATCCAGTATCTTGAAAAATTATCCTATTTTTCTTCATTTATTGAATTATGTTTTATTTTATTTCTCAAAACTCGGAAATATTTCAATTTATGGTGACTAAAATGGAGGATTAGAAAAATAAAACATACCTTATATAGTTATACTCCCTCCGTTCTAAAATGTTATACCCATTTTCCGTTTTAGGCCGTTTCAAAAAGATATACCCATATAGAATCTTTTCTATTTATATACTACCTCCGTCCCATATTAGTTGCAACAATAACTTGTGCACATAGTTTTAGAAAGTTAATAGAATAGGGTGTAGGTTATATTAATTTATTGTAAAAGTTAATGTGATAGAAAGTGATGTGGTACTTTTAAGAATTTGATAGAGTAGGGGAGTAGTATTTTAATGTTTTTCACATAAATCAATGAATGAGTGGGGTATATTAGTTGGGTGATATATAATAAAATATTGGTGGGTCCATGCCTAAAATAGAAGTGTTGCAACTAATATGGGACAATCATATATAGAAAGTGTTGCAACTAATATGGGACGGAGGGAGTACATTTTTTCTCCCCATTTTACCCTTCAATATTTAATCATTTACCTACCTTTTACTCATTTGTACTTTAATGGTCCCCACATTTGAATCTCTCTCTATTACTTTTCCTAATAAGGACATAAAAAGTACATGAAAATTATTAAAATAAACATAAGATTCTCCTATGATTCTATTTGCCTTGGTTTTCCCCCATATTCCAAATGGGTATAACATTTTGAAACGGAGGGAGTATTAGGGAAAAACTTTTTTTACCCACCGGGTAAACTATCCACCTTTAATTGTTAGTGTAAAAAGTAGTAATAATGGTGGAGCCCTCATCTTAATAATATTATTTTATTATCTCTATTAGTAGTGGGTGGATTACCCAGTGGGTAGATGTAGCCAAGCCCGGAGTATTACTCTAAAGTTGCATGGATATTTTTTCTAAAATTACCAATACAAGTGATAAAAGATATTTTTTCATTATTGCAAATTAGAGAAACACATTTAATGGATTCAACAATCAAAGAAGATTTGATGAAAAAAATGGAGGAGTATACGAAGAAGATGATAATGGCAGCAATTACAGTAGCAGTTTCATATTATTTCCTTTTTTTGTTTTATAAACTTTTTTTTGGAGGTTATTAACTATACTACACGAACGGACAAGATAAGTCGAAAAAAATGAAAGGCCAAGATTTAACTAATTATGATGGCTACAATAAATTGTAACCATTGTAAAATTATCCTAAATTTTAACGTTTTTTAACTGCATTTTCTGATTAATACTTCCTCCATCTTTTTTCATTATACAACTTTTATTATATGTTTGAATATACATGAACATTGAATATCCAAACTTTTTTTTGCTCATTGCCCATTTAGGTCTAGTGATCAAAAAATAGTCTTAAGTGTTCCATGCTCATGATAAAGTGTATGATGAATACTCTCCCCTTCAGTCAATCAAAATTCATGGAAATTTCAAGTTCACTTGATGTCAACCAAACAAAATTGTGAAACTCTTAGAAATTTTATAAGGGAAAAAACTTCCTATGGGAATTTATTTTCCATGTAAATTAAACAAGCACTTAGTTGTATATATTAACCTTTTGTACTAATTTACTATAACCTCTTTATTTTATCTATACTAGCCTTATATGCACACAATGTGTGCAAAAATTATATCATAACAGTTTTGGTATTTTGAATCAAATTTTTTTATGTTATTTATCTATTGAGGTTGGGTGAGTGGCTGAGTGGGTAGTTATTTTTTGTGATGTAGTGGGCTTTGTGGGATGATTATAGGTGGTTTATTTATGCAATTGTTCTCATTGATTTTTATTTATTTATTATGATAAATTATTTTTTCTTTAAATTATTAATTAAACAACAAAGGGTAAATTAGGCAATACATTAAGTTTGGTGTCCCACTCCTCTTCCCTTACAGTATAGAGATATAAGAAAAAACTACAGTAGAGACACTCCCTCCATCTTTTTGTTACATTTGGAATCGAGTAAGGAAAACCAACATATGACCTTGGGACGGGCCACACAAGTGGCGATGAGACCAACGTGGCGTAATCTTGCAAGCTCTCATTCCACTCTACGCTTCTGTTTACGGACCATATCGGAATCCATATTGAACCTCTCACAGGAATGTGTGCGTTGTATGAGCAACATTCAAACTCATAAAACACAACATTTGGGAATGAGCCTTTGTTATTGTATAATCACAAAAACAGATTCAAACGTGTCGATATTGTTTGATTCGTTTTTATAGTTTTTCTCAATGTATAATTCACGATATTAACGTTCAAAGTTGTTGGCTTCGCTTCAATATGTATTTTCATGTATCAAATTTTAATAATATTTAGATATGTATAATCAGAGATATCAATGATCAAACTTGTACTTTGCAAATGTAGTAAGTCAACGCGTAACAACGGAAAAGATGGAGAAAATATATAATTAGTACGTATTGGGGAAAGTTGCTTTTTTTTTGAAGTTATGGGAAAAGTTGCTTTACCATATTTTGTATTGGCAAATTTATTAGCTTATGAATTATACTCCCTCAATTGTTCATTGATTACAATGTTGTGACTTTAAGAGAATTTATATGCTCTACTTTAAAACATAGTCTATTAATTCGTCTCAAGATCTATTTAAATGTTTCAATAAATAGAAAACAAAGGGAGTATCCGTGTTTGATTGTGCCTAGCTAATAATTATTCCATTTTTTCGTGGAAAAATGTTTATTTATGTTTATATCGATTGTTTGATATTAGGTAACATAGACCTACAATTCATATATTATGTCATATACTCACATGTAAAGAATTACGGTCTTCTCTATTTTTTTGATAATTTCATTTCATTTCACTTTACTTTCATTTACCTCAATTAAAATGAATAGAACAAACCTCAAATAATTATTTTAAGTTACTGTTTTCATTTACAATTACCTATTCATTTTACGAAAACACCTCAGTTTCTATCTCAGTCATCAATTCACCTTATTTTACTGAAGTGAACTTATTTTTGCTGAATTAAATTTGTTTTTACTGAATTAAACTTATTTTTGCTGAATTAAATTTGTTTTTACTTAACCGAACTTATTTTTACCGATTCATGTTGTTTTTTCTTCTTTACACTACTGATTTTTACTAAACTAAACTTATTTTTAGTGAACTAAACATATTTATACCGAATATTATTATTTTAAGACGAACAGAACAGGGCTTCACTCTTCTAGTCAATTTCACTGTAGTTGGGGAATTGGTGAGTGGTGACAGTAAAAAATGCAAGTCACAGCTGATTAGATTTATCCTAGGATTCCACAATACTACTCCACACGAGTAGATCTTAAGCCAAACGAGTTAAGCCGCCACCAACCAGCTACCAACCTATTCTCTCTCTATTCTCTAACCGCCATTCCCCAATGAACCAAACCACCAACCACAACCACCACCACCACCTGGTGGCGATGCCGTACCCGGGCCGAGGCCACATTAACCCAATGCTAAACCTCTGCAAACTTATCCTAACAAAATCCAACAACTACATCATCACTTTTGTAGTCACTGAAGAGTGGCTAGGCCTCCTCAGCTCCGAGCCTAAGCCACCGGCTAATATTCGCTACGCTGCGCTTCCTCAAGTGATCCCATCCGAGGTTGGCCGAGCTGCTGATATGGTCGGCTTCATTGAAGCCGTCCTTACTAAGCTTCAGGAACCCTTTGAGCTGTTACTTGATCAGCTTCAGCCGCCACCAACGGCTATTGTGTATGATACGTGGTTGAGTAACTGGATGGTTGACGTTGGATGTAGGAGTAATATTCCGGTTGCTTCTCTTTTTCCGATGTCGGCTTCGGTTTTTACTGTTTTTTATCACTTGGATCTGCTTGTTCAACATGGTCACTTCCCTATTCATAATATAGCAGGTAATTTTATTTTTTGTGTAAAGCAGTTTAGTTCATGCTATTTTTTTTAGTGTGTATGAGCCATTAGGGCAGGATGAGAAATTGAGAATTGTCCCATGACCTCGTGGAATCAGGAGATATGCTCTTACCAGATGAGCTATCCTCGCTCTCTTAGTTCATGCTAATTAGTTATTACTAAATCATCTGCATTATATATGAGCTTATAATGTAATATCCTCTCCAATATCAATTTCTAAAGATAGTCCGAGTTCTATTAATTAAGTTCATAAGTCCATATTAAGCAAATTTGGACACTATATTTTGGACCAAAGTCCAGGATTTTTCATAATATGGACGAGTCAGACACGTGTCCGTGCCCAGCAAGAGTACTTGAGTCCAAATAATAGAAGTCTTTTAACTTAAGTAACTAATAAGATGTGGTGGCCTTGGTGGGGGAGTTAGCGTTAATTCATCCTGAGTGTTGGATAAACATCTTAAATTGGGTAAAAAGTAAGTGAGAAAGATATTAGAGAATGAATTTATCAAACATGACCAATGACTTTTTGGGTAATTAAGTAAAATTAAAAAATTAGTTTTACTAGTTTTTGATATGATGTTGGCTTTTCCTTCTTTGTTGTAAAACAATCAAAATCTGATTCTAGCTAAACAACCACTACAGACAATTAGTCAATTCAACCAATTAACCCTTGCCAAGGCAATAACCAATAACTTTTGTTGTCACTTCAACTTGTATAACCTTGTTTTATTTCAGGGTTGATAAATGTCTTGGGATAAAATGCGAAATTAGTGTGAGACGCTGTTTATATATATCTTGTCTATAAATGGTTTATGCACATAATAGAGAAATTAAGCATTATACGACATTCATACTGTGGAACACTTTAAAAACATAGTGTTAATTCATCTCTTTTATACATTCATTGCAGATTTGTGAACTTTAACATTGAACCTTTTTCCTATATATATTTGCAGAAAGAGGAAATGAGATTGTGGACTATATACCGGGACTTCCTTCAACAACAATTGCGGACCTAACAACATTTTTTGACGGAAGTGGTAAAAAGATGTTTCTTCAACTCCTTGACACTTTTTCAATTTTGAAAAATACAACTTGTCTTTTATTCACATCTATCTATGAATTTGAAGAGCAAGTGATCAACTGTGTAAAAGAAAAACTAAAGATTCCAATATACCATATTGGCCCTATGATTCCTTACTTCAACAAAGAATCCAATGGCATATCATGTCAAAATTCCGATAGCGATCAAAGCTACTTGCAATGGTTGGATTCTCAGCCAAAGGACTCGGTTTTGTACATTTCACAAGGAAGTTTTCTTTCAATCTCAAATGCTCAAATGGAGGAGATTGTCGCGGGCATCAAGGAGAGTGGTGTTCGGTTTTTGTGGGTGACACGAGGCGATGATACGAGGTTCAAAGATGGTGTTGGTGAAATGGGACGCTTAATCTCTTGGTGCGATCAGTTAAAAGTGTTATGTCATCCTTCTGTTGGCGGGTTTTGGACACATTGTGGATGGAATTCTACTTCGGAGAGTATATATGCTGGTGTTCCTATGCTTACTTGTCCTATATTTTGGGATCAAATGCCGAATAGTAAGCTAATAGTGAATGATTTGAAGATTGGATGGAGGGTGATAAACAATTGTAACAAGAAAGAAAAGATAGTTAGTAGGGAAGAAATAGCTAAGCTTGTGAAGAAATTTATGGACAATGAAAGTAACGAGCGGAAAGAGATGGTTGAAAGAGCACACAAATTGAGAGATACTTTTAGAAGAGCAATTGCAAATGGAGGTTCGGCTGCTTCCAATATTGATGCTTTTATCGAATGCATTTCTTGAGCTTGTATTAGTTTATTGATATGTCCTAGGTGTGACAAACTTACAATAACTTAGCGTAAGAAGTCAACTTTCAAAATAGAAAATTAGCCTGCTCTTATGTTAATTAGCCTATTCCGTTGGTCTATTATCAATTATAATGCATTTCTAAAGAAATTCGAATCTACTTCTCAATTCTCATATAAAGCAACATCAATATTTATTTGTCACGTCACCCAAGACTCAACAACCACCCAAACATAGCATCATCAATATTTATTTTTATCACATCCAAAGGAGGGCCTCAGTCATCATTTTGAGCTAACTGATGATGTTGTACTTTTACATGTCATGTGAAATAAATTTCTAATATAAATGCGAAACTACTTCCCTTACAAAATTAAATCCGGGAAGAAGCTAATCCAGAGAAGTTTCTTATAGGACAGGAACTTGATTAAAATCATGCCTAACTTTGTACATCAGGACCAACAGAATAACGAGAAGTTTCTTATAGGACAGGAACTTGATTAAAATCAATTTGTGACTTAATGAGCGTTACTTCTCAATTATTTTAAGATGATTGAACTTAATATCTAAGAGTAGAAAGTATTTTGTAAGACCAAAATATCTATAGATAAACAAGTAAATTAGTTATAACTTAATCAGTTTCCAAAAATGACAAAAAGAGGTAGAGGTTTAAATGGATGAAGTTCCTTGCCAATCACAACCGTTATACTTATGCTATATCCTTCATTTATTTTTAAATAAGTGCAACAATTTGACCTTTGTAGTATATCACACGATGACACGATATGAAAACTAAGAAATAATCCGACATATGCATCCTACAAGTAGATAAGGAAGTTTTTTCAAGAAAACCCATATAATTTCAAATAATGTAGCAAGTTGTACTAATAAGCTCTAATATTTTTTTGAAAAAACAATCAAATAAGTTCAGTTCAGATAAGATCAGTAACATAGTGATAGAGTTCGAAACAGATTTTTGCAATTTCAATCATACTATTGCAATAAGTACCAAGCTACCACTAGTCACTACTCAGTCCTCCACCACTCTATCCCTCTCTTCCACTGCCTAAACAACCACCAAAACATGCCAATCTCAGCCAACAACAACAACCACTGTCACGTAGTGGCGATGCCGTACCCCGGCCGAGGCCACGTAAATCCCATGCTTAACCTCTGTAAGCTTATCCTTTCAAAGTCCAATAACATCCTTATCACTTTTGTGGTCACTGAAGAGTGGCTCAGCTTCCTTAGCTCCGAGCTCGAGGATCCACTACCAACTAACTTCAGGTTAGCTACACTTCCCCAAGTAATACCTTCTGAAATTGGCCGAGCTGCTGATTTTCCCGGCTTCATAGAATCCGTCCTCACCAAGCTCCAAGCCCCCTTTGAGCAGCTTCTTGACCGGCTCGAGCCGTCGACAAGCAACATCATCTATGACATGGTGTTGAGTTGGGTAGTTAGTGTTGGGAATCAAAGGAACATACCGGTTGCTGCTCTTGTTACATTCTCAGCTTCATATTTGGCTATTCTATCTCACTTTGACTTGTTGATAAAACATGGTCATTACCCTCTTGATGTTTCAGGTAATTTCATTAAGATATGCTAATGTTCTGTTAAGTTACTATATGACTATATGAGTAAATATTTTCTTAAACCATAGATTTTCGATAAAAATAGTGTCACCAATTGGTCTTGGCATAGTAGTCGCTCACTTTGTAATTTAACTAATTGGTGAAACGTTCAAATTCTGACCTTAGGAATAAAAAGAGATGAAGATTTACATTAGTAGTTGAAGTAGAGAAAATTTATACCATATTCAAGGCATGATGCAATTTTCTTTATTTTTTGGTGCAATGATTCACTTTTTTTTAGGATGTTTATTGTCCTACACAAAATCAACTGGGATTTCTTTTTTCTAGAGGTGTAGGTTGATAGTTTCTTATCATAAATCCAATCAATTGTAATTCATATCATTGGGTTAAGTTCATTTCATATTGGCCCATAACCCTCATCGGAAAAAAGATCTTGAATTGGGCCCAACAATATACTTAGCCATATCATCTTTCATTTCTAAGTGATAAACTGGCTCGTAATCATAACTTGGTCCACCATATGGTCCATATTAAGCTCAAATGAGTTGCCAGAAGTCGGGACTTCAACTCTATAGAAAGTCTTCCTATAGAGGAGTTCAATGCTTCTTGAAAAAATAATTCTTTTATGTTATAAGTTAGGGAGAATAGGAGAGAGAAGTAGAGTAAATAAGAGTAGTTTGAAATTATATTCAACCGTTGCATCAATTATATAGCGCAAACTCATATTTATACTCCCTCTGTTCTAGAATGTTATACCCATTTGGAATATGGGGGAAAACCAAGGCAAATAGAATCATAGGAGAATCTTATGTTTATTTTAATAATTTTCATGTACTTTTTTTTGTCCTTATTAGGAAAAGTAAGAGAGAGAGATTCAAATGTGGGGACCATTAGAGTACAAATGAGTAAAAGGTAGGTAAATGTTTAGATATTGAAGGGTAAAATGGGGAGAAAAAATGTATATAAATAGAAAAAATTCTATATGGGTAATCTTTTTGAAACGGCCTAAAACGAAAAATGGGTATAACATTTTAGAACGGAGAGAGTACTATATGATTTTATTGTGTCTTACTATTCCACGCAGCTAATGTTGACAAAATATTAAATGGGTTAGCAACCCTTGCATGAGCATTATTCGGTCAAAGTTGGTCTCCCAACTTCAACTCGCAACATTTTAGAATATTTTGATTGTCTAACAAGAGCTTGATAGTAATATACTATACAATATAAAATTTTACGGCCGGTTCTAGGGATTTTTTTTGTTGTTCTCATACCTTACTCAAATATATTAATGAAAATAAGTTCAAATTAGATAATTTAAAGTCTATATAATGGTTGATAAGAGCCAACGAGATTGCAAATTACATATACTTACATATGTAAAACATGTAGTATCTAGATTCGTGATAACTGAACCTTTTATCAATTGGATCGAGTTTAGGACATGGTGCACTTATCTAATCAAAATAGGTAACTCAATTTTAGGCTTAGATGAACAAATATAACCTTTATTTGCAATATTGAATATCATTTTCTTACATAGAATTTTTACTTACAATTTGTGAGCTAGAAAGAGGAAATGAGGTTGTGGACTACATTCCTGGACTTCCTTCAACAACAATTGCAGATTTGCCAACATTTTTCCATGGAGATGGCAAAAAGACGTTACCTCGAATGCTCGAAGCGACTTCTTCTTTAAACAATGCTCAATACATTTTATCAACATCAATATATGAATTTGAAGAACAAGTTTTGGATCATTTAAAAACAAAATTCCTAATTCCATTATATCACATTGGTCCAACGATACCATATTTCGGCCTTACTACTGGAGATAATAATAGCCAATACTATTTCCAATGGTTGGATTCTCAACCAAGAGGCTCAGTGTTATACATTTCACAAGGAAGTTTTCTATCAACTTCAAATGATCAAATCCAGGAGATTATCGCGGGGATTAAGGAGAGTAACGTTCGATTCTTATGGGTAACACGTGGTGATACGTCCAAGTTTGAAGATGGCGGTATTAATGATCAAGTCGGGTTATTAGTACCTTGGTGCGAGCAATTAAAAGTGTTGTGTCATCCTTCTATAGGAGGGTTTTGGACGCATTGTGGGTGGAATTCTACTTCGGAAGGTATATATGCTGGTGTTCCTATGCTTACTTGTCCTATATTTTGGGACCAAATACCTAATAGTAAGTTGATTGTGAATGATATGAAAATTGGATGGAGGGTAATAAAGAATGATATAGGAAAGTTAGTCACAAAGGATGAAATAGCACAACTTGTGAGGAACTTTATGGACCCGGAAAATGGTGAGAGGAAGGAGATGGTTAAAAGAGCAAAAGAGTTTAAAGACATGTTTGGAAAGGCAATTGTAGATGAGGGTTCAGCTTCTTCTCACCTTGGTGCTTTCATCAACAACATTTTACCATTTCATTAATAAATCATAAGTAATGTTAAATAATGTATTCCCTTACTCTTATTATTAGGGAGTATTTATTTTCAGGGGATTTTAGGGGGAAGGGTAAGAGAAAGAATAAGTTGTATCATATTGATTTATGACATTATTTACATATTTCAATTTGATCTACTTGTATTATTGATATGTAATGAAAAATAAAGTCACGATGTTACCTCCTTCTCGGTAATTTTTGAAATTTTTACTTATACGCTATTTAGCATATTAATGGTCAGAATTATGTTTTGGCAAACGTGTTGATAGATATATATATACAAGATACAACTAGTAAACAAGGAATAAGTACTATTTAATCTTTATTATTTTCAATAGAAAAATTATACACGGGGTTAAATTTTACCGATTTACTAACTAATATATTTTGTTCTCCTCAACTTACTAAAAAGGGTTTAGCAAAAAAGTTTCAAAAAGTAAGTTAAATTAAGCAAAAACAAGATGTTTAGTAAAAATATGAGTATGTCAAGCAAAAAATAACTTAAATTCATAAAAGTGCTAAAGTAAAATAAGTTAAGGTAAGCTAGTACTGTAGTTACGTTCAACAAGATAAATTGGAGAGAACAAAGTATAAAAACATGTTGCTTCACACATATATACCCTATGTTATCAACATAATTTATTGGGTACTCTAGAATACATAGAGCTATGTACTCTCAAATCACAATCTCATTATTTTATTCATTTATATCTGATAAGCCCTATAAGAATACAAAAAAGTAATTAGATAATGAAATTGTGTTCAAGAGTAAGTAACTATACTCCTCTCTTATTAGCTTATTTCAAAGATGCCATTACAAGTATCTATAGTCCAATTGTTATTAATTTGATAATTGAAAAGCTTGATATACAAACAATTATATTGACATACTTCTAGGTATTATGAATGTCATTTTGTATAATTACAGTAAACAATTAGGACAAATTCAAAGTATTTATGTAGATAACTCATACTCATTTGCTAAACTAATACTCATTTAATTAGCTATATATTTTGTGTTATATAGAGATGTGTACCATTAACTAACCTACCTTTACTTGTGTTGCCCCTCTATCTCCTTTTCAACTAGTCTAATCCCCTCTCACTTTTCTTTTCCACTTTGTAGTTTCTACTCTAAAACCCACCAACTCCAAGTGAAGTAACTCCTCCACAGTCTCCGACCAGCAAGAGCGTCGCCGCCTAGTTTCCGACGAGCTTCCTCCTCCTCCGACAACCAGGTTAAGTTCCTTTTGATGATATTAATGTTTTGAATGTGAGGAATAAGAGCTGGATCTATATATTGATGACTTCTAGAATATCAGGAAAAAAATATAAATTATACTACTTCATGTTTGATGTTTTACTCTGAATTCCTTTTAACCATAAAGTATGAAACTTTCTGTAACATGCTAGAGTTTCAAATATTTATACTTCGTTCTCCAACACTTTGACTTTTAAGACATTCGCGGTTCAGTTTCATCACGGTTATTGACTATGATTTGTATTGTAAGAAAATATATGGTGACCTGACATTTTTTTAGATTCGTCTCAATATATATAGCCTAAACAAGTAAATTTAAGTAACTTTCAAACATTAATAACACTGATTCAGACATGAATTTGGCATATATTTCCAACGTAATACCAATGTAAAAATGTATTTAATGCTTATATACAACCCTACCGTATATTACCCCTTTAGGACATTAACTTTTATAATCTTATTTACCGATAATTGGAGATATCGTCTCAAATGTTGCATTGGCAAACGTGAAATTGCATTTCCGGAGATCGAGTATTTGAGAAGCCATAAAAACCATGGCCATGATTCTTCGAGCATTACAATCATCAAACATTAGACACTTCATTTGTATAAGCATCATAATCATCAAACATCAATGAAACTCCAGTAATCGATTCAATTGATTTTTATTTTTGATATATTTTGTAAAGGTTTTATTTAGGTTTCTTGTGACCTTGTTCTTCTATGTGCCCCCATTTGAATGTGGGGGTCAATAGGCTTTAGCATCCTATTCTTCTTCAGGCCTTGAATTGCTTAAATCGTTGTCTATTTATTCATGGTGATTTTTTTGTCGATGCTTATTGTTCATGCTTGATTTAAGGTATGTAGTTTGTATAAACATCACCAAGAAGTGGTATATGGAAAATGTATTCAATAAAGTGGCATTAGAAACAAATTCGTACATAAAAATAGATCGGTCGTATGAAACAGATTCACTTAGATCAATCATATACATTGAAACATATCTAATAATGAAAATACGTTGAATTCAACCTTTGGGTCAATAACTGGATTGGTGTGATGGTGGGCATGTCCATGGGAAGGTTGAAAGCTGATGTGGGGTTTGAATGCTTGAAAATGGTTTGCCTTAAATCCTTTCTTTGAACCAAACGGCCCCTAAGTAACTTAGGTACCAGAAATTAAGAATGAATTTCTTACATCCACCAATATCAGCTTAGAAGTTAGAAGTGTAACATGTGTTTCTTTAATAAAATTTTGATTCAACCAAAGCTTCAAAAAAGGAGTTGTTAATGAGCTTAAATTACTTTCTCTTATAACATAGATAGTTTGCCCTTTCTAGTTGCAAGATAATGAGGAATTGTCCACTTTCCAACTAGTCACACCTCCTTTTAGGCAGTTTGATGGTTGAAGATAACAAAGAGCATTTACAAGTCCACATCTCAGAAATAAAATTTTGTACTTACTCTTTTAGTCCATTTTTGTTCTTATAAATAGACGTTCTCCACCCTGCGCAACTGCGGCAGTTTCTCTCTTCAGAGGCAATGGCGCAAAATTTGGAAATATCAGGCAACAAACAGTGCCATGTGGTGGCTATGCCGCACCCCGGAAGAGGCCACATAAACCCCATGCTCAATCTCTGCAAACTAATCCTCTCAAAATCCAATAATATCTTCATAACTTTTGTGGTCACTGAGGAGTGGCTTGGCTTCCTCAGCTCTGAGTTCAAGCAGCTGCCTGCCAACTTTCAGTTTGCTACACTTCCCCAAGTGATCCCCTCTGAGACTGTCCGAGCTGCTGATGTAATGGGCTTCATCGAGGCTGTCCTCACTCAGCTCCAGGATCCCTTCGAGCAGCTCCTTGACCGACTTGAGCAACCCCCAACAGCTATCATCTATGACGTGGTTTTGAGTTGGGTTGCGCGTGTTGGAAATCTACGGAATATAGCATTGGCTTCATTTGTGACTGTGTCGGCTTCATTTTTTACTCTATACTGTCACTTGGATTTGTTGGTTGAACATGGCTATGTAGCTCATGTCCCTGTTGATATCTCAGGTAATTTCAGTATCCTTTTGTCTTGTGTGAACATACTAGTAGTATGTTCTTACCTGTCTTATTTTCAAATAGAAAAATTTATCAAAACAAATAAAAGTTTGTCAACCATTCTCGTAGCAATGTATTCATTATGCGCATGGATAGAGTTGGGCATGGTCTACGCTGGCATGAAGGCTGTCCCGACATGACACAAGCCTGCAATTAGCCCACTCCAGTACATGAGGCACTTTGGTGGCTGTGGTTGTGTATGAAAATCATTTTCAAAGATCAACATGAGCTTAATATGAACGCAACGGGCTAACACACTCTTGCTAACCCACTCTCTCATACACATACCCTTCAAATACGATTCTTAAGCGAGTACGACCCATTGGAACGGCAAGACTTGACATTAGGTCGAGCTGTGCATGGACCCCTTTTTTCCGGAAAACAGGCACAAGCCTGACATAATACGACTTCTCCTAGGCCTATGGCATGCCAGACTCGCTACCCCAGCATAGGTCGTGGCCCGCCCTAAACAGGATGTACCAAACACACGGTACACCCAAGGGCATTTTACACTCATTTCGAACTCTTCTATTCAACTTATTTGCTCATAGGGAGGCCTTTAACCTTTGCAAATTGGCCAGAGATAGAAATCTTACTACTTGTTCTTGCCTCACATGAATTACTCTAGTTGCAATGTAACAGATAGTAGTTTAGTTTTTCGGTAATGCTACACAAGTATATACATAACCTATGAGAGAAAGTGTCTTATACTCTTATCTACTAACTATACCAATATATGAACTTTCTATTTATTTTCTTCTTGTTATCTCTAATCTATCAATAAGCTAAGGTAGATACTTGTTATTGACTAACCCATATTTCTGTAACATTTACTCTATTTTAATTGATCTATCTCAGAAATCTGACATTGCTGTTTCCCAATTGGAAAACCAGAAAGAGAAAATGACCTTATGGATGATATTCCGGGACTATTTCCAATCACCCTTGCGGATTTGCCTCCATCCTTCCGAGGAGAGGATGGTAAAAAGGTGTTACAACAAGTGATTCAAGCAGTTTCTTCTGTAAATAATTCTCAATACCTTTTGACCACATCTATCTATGAGATTGAAGAGCAAGCTATCAATGGCCTAAAAGTAAAATTTCCAATTCCACATTATCACATTGGTCCAATGATACCATACTTCAACCTTACTAATGGAGATACTAGTAACCAATATTATTTCCAGTGGTTGGATTCTCAGCCAAAAGGCTCTGTGCTGTACATTTCACAAGGAAGTTTTTATTCAACTTCAAATGATCAAATCCAGGAGATTATTGCAGGGATTAAGGAGAGTAATGTTCGGTTCTTATGGGTAACACGTCGTGATACTTTGGGGTTCGAAAATGGCAGCATCGATGATCGAATTGGATTATTCGTACCATGGTGTGATCAATTGAGGGTGTTGTGTCATCCTTCTATAGGAGGATTTTGGACGCATTGTGGGTGGAATTCTACTTCAGAAGGTATATATGCTGGTGTTCCAATGCTCACTTGTCCTATAGCTTGGGATCAACTTCTCAATAGCAAGATGATTGTGGATGATTTGAAGATTGGATGGAGGGTTATGAAGAATAAAGATTTAGTCATGAAGCAGGGAATAACACAACTTGTGAGGAGATTTATGGACCCTGAAAACGACGAGCGAAAAGAAATGCTTAGAAGAGCAAAAAGGTTGCAAGGTACCTTCATCAAGGCAACTGTCGATGGAGGTTCTGCTTCTTCTAATCTTGATGCTTTCATCAGTGACATTTCTTCATTAAGACCATTGTAAATTTTTGAATCCCATTTTCCCATTTGATAAGTACTCCGTCATGTTTATTTCCTACTCTTGTAAATCTAGTTTGTGGTTTAAAAAATATACTTCCATGTGTATAATACTCTCGATAAATCGTACATCTCTTTAATAGGAGTGCTAATTGAGCGAGACAACTGGTGAACTACTCGAGCTTGACTTAAGTCAAGCTCGGTCAACACTCAATTCGAGTTAGCTGATCAAATTCAGCTCAACTCAAGATGCTAATGAGATTGAGTTGAGATACACAAAACTCGACTCGAATATTAGCGAGAATCTCGAATAATATAATGGAGGGTTGCAATATTCAATTTTTATGTACGATACTTCATATCTTATGGGCGTAAAAGCGACTGGAAAACTCGTAAATAGGTCGAGATTGATTTGATTCAAACTGGACTCGAGCTTGTTCACAATGGTCACAACTCGGTCAAAGCTCCACTCGAATTGAGTTCGACTCGAGATCTTAACTAGACGAGTTAAATTATGCAAAACTCGAACTTGTCTCGTTATCACCCTAATCTCTATTACACAAGGGTAGGGGAGGACTTGATGTCCACATAAAATTACCTCAATAGCCTTTGTTAATTTTCTTCTCTTTTTAATGAGTGAGGGCATATAAGCCAATAAGTACTCAATGAATTTCTATTATATTAATGCCCTTACTTAAATTTCTTCATTCTTTATTGACCGAGGGCATCTATGCAAATTAAGTACTTAATGAATTTCTCTTATACATTGATTATCCAAAAATAATATTTATCTTTCACAATTTTTTAACCTACCGATCTCACCTAACATTTGAAACATTTATTATCTCGTGCTCAGAAAACTATAAAAAAATACTAATATAAATTTCACGTACACTTTAGAGGTGTTCACAAAAATCCAATCCGCGACCCGGTCGATCCGAAACATAGTGTTCCGAATAATTCGGATCCGATTCGTATCACCCTTTAGGTCGTTTCGAATATTCGAAAAATCCGAAATATGCTTTAAAAAATCGGATATTTTTCGGGTATCCGGATAAATATCCGATCACCGAAATATTCGTATATTTTTCATTAATTAAAATTAATTTTAAACTTTTTAAAAAAAAATACTCGGATCGGATAATCCGAAATGAACACCCCTAGACCTAGGGGTGTGCACCGGACCGGTCCAGACCGGAATTTGGACCGGAAACGGACCGGACCGGACCGAAATTTTCCGTCCGGTCTTCAGTCCTTAAAAAATTACAATTCCGATTTTCCTGTCCGGACCTGAAACCCATTTAACTATACATAAATTTATTTTGGTGTTATAAAACAATAGTTAAATTAACCAAAACTATTATTTTTATGTGCCACTAGTCACTTAAATATATTTTGAATTGAATATAGAATTTAAAATATATTATAAGTAAATGAATATGTTTAAAAAGTAGAAAAAATATTTCATAGAAAATAAATAATCATACAAACCGGTCCAAACCGGAATTTTTCCGGTCCGGTCTCCAGTCCGCAAAATAGTTGCGATTCCGATTTCGGTCCAAACCAGTCCGGTCCGGTTCTGGACCGGTGCACACCCCTACCTAGACCCTAGTGTACATCGCGTACCAAAAAAAGCTAACCAACCACCAAAGGGCACATTTGTCCAAAACACAAAAACCAGTCTAGAAAACAATTTTGATCTTTTCTTCCTTTCTCCTTGTTGTAAACTTGTAAGATGAAGACAAAATCAGTTCCAAATTAATTAATTAATTAAACTCATAAAACCTTTCACTACTATTCAATCGCCACATTCTTGGAAAACCCTAATTTCCTGGAGAACAACCCCCCCAAAAACCTTCCCCCAAATCAATCATCTCCATCAAATTAACCATAACCACTCAAATCATACAAAATTCTGCATCAAATGCTCCTCTTCACTCTAAATCCCTAGTTGTATGGCGACATCACTCTCCTCCATAAACCCTAATTCCCAAATCCTCAATTTAACCACTTTTCTCTCTCCTCCTCAAAATCAATGGCTACAACCGACGCCACCCCTAAATTCCACCATCTCCCATCATCGGAGCAGCTAACAATGGATCCATCACCATCACCATCACCATCACACGCTCATCACGATGGTCTTCTCTATTGGCAGTTCATGGTATCGGGCTCAATCGCGGGCTGTGTTGAACACATGGCTATGTTCCCCGTCGACACTATCAAAACCCGGATGCAGGCCCTTGGGTCCTGCCCAATCAAAACAGTCGGTGTTCGAACCGCTCTACAATCAATCCTCCAATCCGATGGAACAGCTGGGCTGTACCGTGGGATTGCCGCAATGGGCCTCGGAGCGGGCCCGGCCCACGCCGTTTACTTCTCCGTTTATGAGTTTTGTAAGAAGAGTTTTTCGGGTGGTAACCCGAATAACCATGTTGCTCATGCTGTTTCTGGGGTATGTGCAACGGTGTTAAGCGACGCCGTATTGACCCCTATGGATATGGTGAAGCAAAGATTGCAGCTTAGTGGTGGTGTTGGTGGGGCTTATAGAGGGGTTTGGGATTGTGTTAAGATGGTTTTTAGGGATGAAGGGTTTCGAGCTTTTTACGCCTCGTATAGGACTACTGTGATCATGAATGCACCGTTTACTGCTGTTCATTTTGCTACTTATGAAGCTGCTAAGAAAGGGTTGACTGAGATTTCTCCTGATAATGTCGATGATGAGAGGTTGGTTGTTCATGCTACCGCTGGTGCTGCTGCTGGCGCGCTTGCTGCTGTTGTTACTACGCCGTTGGATGTTGTTAAGACGCAGTTGCAATGCCAGGTGATGGTTTTTTTTGTTGTTGTATTTGTTTAGAGTTGATAGGTTGTTTTGGAATGTTTGAACTTTTGAAGTTTATGGCTTGATAATTGACATGTTTTATGACTTGTGAGTTAGCTATGAAATTTGTGTGCTAAGAAATTGATGAGAAAATTGTCGTTGATACCTGTTTAGGGGCTTGAATTGGTTGTTTTAATGCTAATTGGTGCCAATGCTAATGACTGTGGTGCAACTTCCTGCTTGTCAAAATCTCATCTTTCGCAGGGGTGGGGGCTTTTGAGGGACATATTCTACTATCAATTTGTTCGTAGTCTGAGTTAAGCATTGAGGGGATAGATGCCCAGGTCACTGTCTTCTCACTTCAGCCTGTGTGCATCTGTCTGTCATGGTCTCGGAATTTGTTCGTCTTCTTGGATATTGACTATTGAATGCTAAGTCTTTTTTACCGGTCTAAATTTTTTGATGAGTGTTGAGTTCAAAGCATGGGAGTGGGGGTGTTTAAGTGGAGTTTCAATTTGTTCAATATGGTGACTTTTCAGAGACCTGGATATTGTGCTGAAGATGTTATCTTAAAATGTTGTGGTAAATCTTGATTTGAGGGGACTTTGTTCGCACCGTTAGTTTTTTTTGTGACTGCCAATTGGTGTTGTAGATGTTGCAAGTGATACTCACCTTAGAGAAATTATCACATGATTCACATATAGAAGATATTTGGAACGTAGTACTTGTTCATCGACCAGTGATAATGGAACATATATTTATTCTTAGGGCTGACCTTTACCAGATTTAAGATATAGGACTTCAGCTGATTTGTAATATAATTTTTGAAGTCCCTTAGAGCAGTGCTATTATATCAGCTTAGCTTATTGAACTTTAGACTTCTTGATGTATCTATTTTCACTTTCCCGAGTTTTTATTAGCCTCTTGTGGTGTGGCTTGTTGCTACCAATTTTTGCACCTCAAGAAAAAGTTTGTGGAAATTTACACCTACTTGGACCCTGTCAAAGGTCTGATGTGTGGTTGTTGTCGTTTTTGTATCTATTCATGACGTAGGATCAATGGAGCATGTAAAGAGAGGCAAATGTGATGGTTAGACTTAAAGCAGTAATTTTAGATAAAGGAGCAATCTTTCACTGTTTCACATAATGAGTTGTGTAGGTTTTTTTTGCTATGTGCCTCTCCATTCTCGAGTTTGATTCTGTTTCGAGAATCACAAGTTTATGTTGTTGATGATCTACTTGATCATTCTCGATAGTTTATAGTTATGGAAAACTATAGATTATATGTAGAGCTACTTACTCACTTTATGTATCCATTATCCATGCCAAATATTCAAACGATGGTGTGGCCTTAACTTGGTCTCTTTAAATACGTGTTATACTTCTATAATGCATTGTTTATGGAAATGGGTCCAATACAATACTTGAATCACATACCCATGTTTGACACTTTATTTGTGGTTCCCTTCTTAGGCCAATGCTTGAAATAAGGGTAATGTACTAAGGGGGTAATAAAAGTCTAATATAGGAAGATTAAGGCATTTAGAGGTGATGATAAAGGGGATATAGTGGTGGTGGAGAGGACAAGGTGGTCTGTCTGCCTTCCCTTATTCCCAGTCTTACCGATGACAAACTTGTTCAACCTGACTTAATTTCAGATCTTTCAGTGTGTGCGTTATAAGCTGCATCTTTGTCCTTTGTCATGTAAATTGAACAAAGGCACTTCAGACCAAGTGATTTTTTTTTTATTTGAGAAATGAGCCATCTCTGCTTACATAGACAGGTTTAAGTGACAATTCACACAAGAGAATTAAGTTGCCAAAACTTCTCTAGGAGTATCCAACCTATTCACGAGTTTTGGAAATGACGTCTTCAAAATTTTTAATGCCTTATCCCAGTCCCCTCTTCCAAAAGAGAGTATGATACGAATCAAAGTTTGTCGAAGATTACAAGTTCAACTCTTTTCCTTATACTTCAACAATTTGGTGCTAGTTTATTTATTTAGTTTAGCTTGAATTTGTTTTGCTTATCTAATAAAGGGGTTATTTGTTGGATTCTAAGTTTATTCAGAAAATTGGGTTCATTTTGTTGATTAGTTATCTTTCTTATTTGGGCTTTTAGGGCTTTTGTAATCTTTTGCTTGTTAACCTTGATTTAGATTTGTTAATGTACATTGCTAAGTAAGAACCCTTTTTTCCTTACTAACACCCAGCCATGACTTGTATCACAGGGTGTTTGTGGGTGTGATAGATTCGCTACTGGTTCAATAAGAGATGTTATCAAGACAATAGTAAAAAAGGATGGATACAGGGGGCTCATGAGGGGATGGAGCCCAAGAATGATGTTCCATGCTCCTGCTGCAGCCATCTGCTGGTCTACATATGAAGCTGCAAAGACTTTCTTTCAGGATCGGAATGACCAGAATAATAGCTGCAGTTTGCCCTGATTTACATTGAAAAGCTCATTCGTTTCCACTCGTTTACTTGTTAGTGCTGTGTTACTATTGAAGGTACAGATATTGATGATAAACTCAGGCATCGTACACACATACATGCATTCTTCAGGTTGGTAGTTCTAATTGAGGGGTCGCTCCAGGCTAGTTATAATGTCAGGTTGTATTGTATAATTATCTTCACATTTTTGATAATTTCAAGCTATATCTTAAGTCATCAACTTCCATTTTGTTCCCGTTCTAGTAATGGTTGGTACAACATCAGATTTGTGGAAATGGAAGTTACAATAGTTTAATTTTTTTTGGTGGAATTTTTTTGGGATGTGTTGGATTAAATTGTTGCGGAGAAGCAATTAGCCACCAGAGAAGCAAATAACTCTCTTTTGATGCAAATCTGATTTGTACGAATCATTATTCATTCACATTCATAAGAGGCTCCGAGTTGTGGTTTTACGCTATTGAGGCTTTAGGTGTAACCAGGGTTGTCAATCAACATTTGTAATTTAGTGTTTACAGGACAATTTTGTATTTTAGCAATTGCTTATGACATTTTTGTTATTTTGCTTGAAACCATTTCATCTTGTTAAACATACTTCTATGTATTTATGGTTAGAAAAAAATCTACGAAGTTGGTAAACTTGGCTGTGTTGTGTATTGACATTAGAACTGGAAAACAAGCCGTACATCGAGCAGGGTTGTTGCTGTTTGTTTATATATTCAGTGGCTAACAAGTATCGTTGAAAGCTGTTGGAATTATGAAGACTAACTCGTTTGCAGTTAGTTACTAGAGATGGTTAGACTAGGGATTTGCCGGATTGGGCCTGATTCTTGTGGTTGTGTGAGGGGCGATTGCACAGGGACCCCAAAATTTGAGGCCTACATGTGTGTATTTACACCTCCTCCGTGTTTGTTAATAGCTGCAAACTGCAATTTTTGCTTTTCCTCAGTCTCCATTCCGCAAAAGCTTCCAATAACTGGCATTAAAATTCATGTATACTTCATTTATTTACAGTTTACCTGAAATTACAAATAGAAAAGGTAATTTTGAAATTCACATCAAGACGAAAGACATATCATGCATACATAAGTGAAAATTATGGTTGAAACTACAAATTTTGACCTTCAAGAAAAATGTTACCCCCAATGAAAAACAGAGGTGGTATAGTTTTGATCTGTAACTTTCATTGTTGTTTTCACATATCCTAATTTTGTCTTTAAAGAGCAATGTAAATTATTATATCCCTGAAAAATCAGATCCAGGAATACTTAGAATTGTGCAAGATAAGATCAAAGATAATCCCCAGCGCCCGCCAAAAAAAGACTGTAAAGACAGGGTCATTACAATCGTTTTCTCAAGTAAAAGCGACCTCAAATAGAGTCTCCCTTTGTGGTTAAGGGTTTTTGCCTAACTGCTAAAGAGATACACATTGAAGATTGATCATCTAATCCAGAAATGACCACATTCCAGCTCTCACATTGAGCAACACGTCCTTTCGCCTGAAGAATATAATCAAGCTTGGTGTGACTTGTTAACTTTAATCCTCATCGAAGGAGCTTTCTGTAAGCTTTACAACTTCTCCGACGACAACTGTGATGTCGTCCAGTTTCCCCCCTACACAATCACAAAAACATGATAAGCTATCAGTGTCAAACAAGAAAATAACATAATAAATTTACCTGTTAGCTTCATTCCTAGAACCTTCTTCCAAGATGGTACATCAATACCCTGCAATACCGTGATAATCTCCGAGAGTTAATTAGGTTCACTGAAAAGGTATAGACAGTAGCACAATAAGAACATCACACGGAAAATAATGGTTTTGCTTTTACCTTTGTTCGAGCTTCTGATGAATAAGGAGAATCGAAACTGGAGTCCATTGAGTGATCTCTAGCTAGCCTAGCTAATGCCTTGGCTAGCATAAAAGAATCCCACTAAGTTAGAATCGGCTGCAGCTTAATAATATTGACCTCATTTTACAGTGATTTAAAACTTAAAAGCAATATGAACTACCAGCTTCTGTAACATCGTTGTTGTCGGCAACAATTGAGACAATTTCCCGGTCAAAAATGTTGTCGAAAAGCCCATCTGATCCCATCACTACAATGTCCCCTTCCTTCAATTTTACACTGCTCACCTGTATAGTAAAATGACTAAATAATGAAAAATATTGTTCAAGTTATGGCATTGGATTGCTAAGCCAGATGGTGAATGGATGCAGCATGCACATGTTCAGTGATATCATGGACCATAATTTAGTTCTAGTTTGAAAAGACTTAAGCTTTGTTCCTTTCAGAGGAAAAAATATTATCCGAGTATTTTTTTTATCGGAACTTATCGAAACCTATTAACCTTAATACAAATGTTTTGAACTTATCGTAATTGTGAACTGATCTTGGTATCCTACAACAGAACTTGCTTTTTGAGCAGGACAAAGCCTTGGTCCTATCATCCTATGTTACTTGGACTCGGGCTCCATGTTGCACACATATACATGGCTAAGTGTCCAACTTGTCTATTTTAGCTATGGAAATTTTCCTGAGATTTTGGTTCAATATGAATTATCGAGTATCTGCGCCGGTAAGGTTAAACGAAGAGACCATAGCCTCACATGAAAAAATTGCTTATTGCTCAAGTTAAAGATCTTTAGAAATTTCTATGTAGAAGGTATATTTTACGGCAGCATTAAGCAATTTCTACACAGACGGTAAATTGGTTTGCATGAATGATGAATATCTCTAACTGCGATTATGTTTTAAACTCAGTATGGTAGGTTTTAGGTATGGACTATGCCACTATGGGGAGAACCATCCCTATATCTTTTTCTAAAAGTACGTGTCACAATCTGACAAATTTCCAAATGACTGATGAGCAAAATCGTAAACAAGAAGGTTGCTTTTTGGAAAAAAAAACACGACTTACCAAAGCATCTAGATATGTCTGACCAGAAGTTTCAGAGCTCAATTGATAAGGACAATCAAAATAATGTTCTTGAGGGCATGTTGAAAACATTATTTGTCCTGCAGAATCACTAAGCCACAGAGTTTGTTAACACAAAAACACAATCAGGAGCAGTACAATACTGGTAGCAATGCTCAGATGGGAGGTAATCACACGGTATCCACCTCTGCGGATAACACGTAGTCCACAGTCTCCAACATTTGCTATCTTAAGGGTCCCATTTCTTTCCATCATAGCAACAACTCTGCATGTTGAGAGATGAGGGAAATAGTATAATGTGTGCATATAAATTATCAAGCAGAGTGAAAAATGGTGGTGGGAGATATGAACCTACACTGTGGCTGAACCTTTTGAAGAGGTAGCAGCATGTGCCTTCCTCAACAGAGCCTGTGGATCATAATTCACCTGTTGAGAAGAAAAATACACACCTTAGTGTGACAATACTACAGGCTGTTAGATTTATAAATGTAAGTAGCTAGAGTTGTTATGCAAGATGAAGTGAACGTCTAAACCCTAATGGAGTATTTCTGACCTGTTTGGTAGTCAGTAATGCCTGATGGTAATGATAATCGATGAATTCCGTGCTAAAAGCTTATGGTATGGAACATTATTCTCAATTATGGGTCTTTCTCTGTAAATTTACATTATTATCTGGTACCGCTTCTAGAGATGGAGGTGTTTATGGACGGACAAACATCAACATTAGATCCATGAACTTCAGAGATTTTTCCTTCAAATTCACTTATGAATTCATTACTGTTACTGCTGCCAACCTTTATTACCGGTTACCAAATGGGTCGTTAGTGTTACCTTTTTCCATTTGGTTATTCTACCACACTACAGCTCTAAAAAAGGGTTGCAAAACATGAGACAACTACCTCTGTATCCTCCACCATCGATGAAGCATTAGCCATCAGCTCCCTTGAAAATAAGGCAGGATCAACATCCAGTTCAGCCCACCTATGCCCAGAGATCAAGATTAGCAACAGACTGGCAGTATAATAAGCGGTCAAATATTGTGCAGCTGTTCAAACAGCATCAAGCAGTAACAAGGAGTTATATATGCATACCCGGATACTCCATCAGCTACTGCGACAGCTCCTCCATTATAGCTGCTTATGAAGAAAGCATCTTCTCCTCCCCTTTCGATCTTAAGCGAAACAAGATTCAGAAATGCAGCAATCAAACAGAAAAAATTAGGGAACAACAATCAACAGCAGACCTATTCAAGCCCTTACGATAGTATATAGACCACAAATGAAGCGGGATGAACACTTAGCAGAACAACATATACCTTATTTGGATGAGGTATTAGATGTGTTCCAACAGAAAGTGTCAACTCTGATCTACAAATCACAATCAAAAGCATATAGTATGATTATATGAAGTGCTGTACACAGGTAAAAGAAAAAATTGATAAAATGCTGAAGATGTGTATCTCCAGAATTGACAAACAAAACTATCATGATTGCCCTTTATAACAACCATCATCTATGAAGCACGGAAACCACTTTCCTATTTCCGAAAATGCCTCAGTCTTGAAATCTGAACTGTTTCCGTGCTGCCAAAAATCGGATGGTGACCAAGGTTTTCCCATTCCCAAAATATTTCTTTTTCCGAATTAGAAAAGGTAAACATCCAACTTTTAGATATGTAAACGTGAAATGGAAAGAGTAGTCTAATTTCACATCCAAATGTTCCATTTACTCATTTTCCAAAACTTGGATATCTAACAAATAGCTATTAGCTATTCTCTTTCCAAAACCTACAACGATTTTTGAGCTACATAGTTCAAAATCAAGAGGTGCTAGTGCTACATTACTCCAAACTATCAGAAACCAAAATCCCATTTGTTCTTGACTAAAGTCCTAGCATCCTCCTGTACAATAACACTAAGGCCCTCCTCAGTTCACCTTAAAATAATAAAAATTCAGCAAAACTAAATTCAGTTTAGCAAAACGCCTAAATAAAGTTAGAAGCGAGTCGCACGGAATGCTCATTAGGGTTGTTTTTTTTTTAGAGTTCTCGTTGTTTCTGGTGAAACCTTAGATGTTGAAGCATGGGCGGCCGTCGATCGATGAATTGAGACCGGTATTTCGACAATAAATAAAAGCGTATTCAATACTTCGGATGATAGTCTCCTCCTATTTGCTGGTCAGGTCACTACTGAGACAGCTCATAAAAGTAGTTTTCTTTCTATTTCCTAAAAAGCTTATCTTAAATAAGCTCAGTTCAGTAAAAATAAGTTCAATTCAGTAAAAATTAGTAGTGCAAAGAAGAAAAAATAACATGAACGAATCACTAAAAATAAGGTGAATTAAACAAGGCCTAAGAAAAAGAGAAAGAAACAAACTTACATCAAAGTTCACATTTTTTTGAATATTCTTTGCTCAATTGACCTTTTTTTTTATTGAGTATTGTTAACATTCGATTATGAGATAAAGTCGTAATACTGTAATTGACGCCCCGATACTAAAATACTGAATCCATCAATGGTTAAATTGTCAAATATAAGCTCCTAATCCATGTTTCAGAAAAAGCATAAACGAAAAACATATAGTAAAATAAAAAGGGTATAGGGAATGAATATGATTACTTGATGGGATGAGTAAATTGAGATGAAGCAGCAGCAGTAGCAGAAAGTGGAAGCAGGGTAATCCTGTTGCCTAATGACAGTTTATTGGGTAATAAAAATGAGCTCATTAAAGACCTGAAAAGAGTAGTGTTGCTAATGCTACCCACCATTTCCTCACTCCTTAACCTTCCTCCACTAATCTCAGCTGTTTCTTCTCTATCAATCCTGAATTCTGTGGCTTGTTTTGCGCATTTGTGGATTCAATATGCAACATTCATTACAGTAAGTTGACATAATGTTTAACAACTGAGAATATAACAACAAGCACCAGTGGTCTAGTGGTAGAATAGTACCCTGCCACGGTACAGACCCGGGTTCGATTCCCGGCTGGTGCATTCTTTTTCTTTATTTTTTGAGTTAAATCAAGATAAATTTATAATCATTTTTTTGTTGCACTAAAATTTAATTTAATTTGTAATAATTTCTTCCAGATGAACTATTCAGATATTGCCACTTGCGGATTTCCAAAATTTCAGGTATTAAGAGTATCTTGGCCTTTTTAGTGAATGTTCATATTCAAGATTTTTGGAAAAAAAATAAATAGATTATGTAGTAGTGCAACAGAAAAATGGGCTTCGGAGGGGGAGGGTTCTTAGAGAGAGAGAGGAGGGCACTGTTTTTTTTGGACTGCAACTCCTGACTCAGCAAGAACTGAACTAAAATTAACTGAACTAAAATTAATTTAATTTTTTGCAGGCCAAAAGATCAGGGCTGAGGTCTTCTGTCTAAATGTGACCCTAAACCAACTTCTCCCAACCATCCCTTTGTAGCTGTTAACCCCTAGCCATCATTTCATCCCCCTCTCCCCTTCCTTGCCTCTAGATTGGCTTTCATCACCAGCGCTTGTAACACCCCGATAATTCTCTCCGTCTTAATACTCATTTTCCAACGAAAGTATAAAGAAATATCGAATTTTATCACCCATGTAAAAACGTTTCGAATTACTTAGAGATTTGCGGCGAAAATAAGTAAATAATATACTTTAAACCTTTTATTGAGTACTAAAGAAATTTAAGTTAACTTAAAAGTCAACCTAAATTTAAAATTAAACCGAATAAATATATATCCAAATAAATAAATAAAAACCCCTATGTTTAAAAGCGAAATCAACACTAAAATAACATCAGTTCTCCAGATAGTTTTCCAAAGTTCCCAATGGATGCATCATCAACTACAACCTATGGTAGGCAACACTCTATTAAAGAATTGCTCGCTAATAATGGGTCATCACAGGATCAATAAGACGCAACCATGACCGACACACAAGAAAGCACGTAATCAGCAAAGTTGAGTACTTACATGAAAAGAAAACATAACCTAGCATGATACTAATAATATAAAAAGCATACATACGTAATAAAACGTTACTACAATATTAAACTCCTCAAACAAGACTCTAAACTTTACCAGACCATAGCAAGGAAACAAGTTGCCCAAACCAAAACATTCAATCAAGGCTTTTGGTAGGTTTCGAAGGGTTTTTTTGAGGGAGGTTTTGGGAGGCTCTTAGTGGTTTTCGATGGTGGTTGATAGGTTTTAAAGGGTTTAGAATAGTTTCGAGGGATCTGCATTTTGCGATGGTTTTCAGTTTTGGTAAATGAACTTTGGAGGGTTTGTGGTGGTTTTTGGTGGCGATGTGGTGGTCATGGGGCCGCGAGGGTGGGTCGTGTGGTGGTTTTCGGCTGTGGGGATGTGTTTGTATAGTGATTTTCAGTAGTGGGGATGGGGATGGGGTTGTTGCCTGGAGGTGGTTGCATGTGGTGAGGGTGGGGGTGGGGTTCAAGGTAGTGGCGGTTGGTGGTCCTGGGGTTCAAGGTAGTGGCGATTGGTGGTCCTGGGGTTCAAGGTAGTGGCGGTTGGATTGGTGGTCAACGGGGGTTTTCCTAACCCCCATTTCTAAGTGTAGAGGGGGTGGGACGGTGGGTGGGGAGGGGAGGGAATCAGGTTAGAGAACTTTGAGAGTTACTAAAAGAGAAAAGAGGGTAAAGGAAATCAGAAAAATGGTCAAACAAACAACATCAAAGGGAATTAGGGTTTTTCTTTCCCTTTCTTAAAAACCCCCATCCAAACGGCCCTTTAGTTACCACAATAACGTCCACATAGGCTCGGAAACAAGTCTGTTCCCCCCCCTCTAATTCCGAGCTAATTTGATACTTGAATTAGCGATATACGAACAAGGTAGCAACATAGTAAACCAATGCGCAATTGGAAATAGCGATGTTCATATTAAATTTGTTACTTAAAGTAGTGAGTTTTGTATTAAATTTGCTACTCCAAGTAATTATCGCATTGCCTTTTACAAAATATGCAAATGTCAAATATAAAAACATCAGCAACCTCGCTACTTCAAGAAATTATCGCATTGTCTTGTACAAAATATGCAAATATGAAATATGCAAGTAGCGAGTTTGTTGTTAAATTGACTACTTATCGGTGTAGAGATTTTGAGCTGAAACTCTCTACTTTGGGATGCGAGTTTGTGTTGAACAAAAAAAAAAAATCGTTCTTGCCTAATCCTACGTTGACGCCTTGACGATATTGTGGAAAATAAGTTTTTGCTCTTTTGAATTGGAATAAACTAACTGAAATGTTCTGAACTGAAATGATGTGAAATTAATGGAGCTGAACTGAATAGAACTGAAATATTTTTCAATTAATCCAGTCCAAAAAAAACAAAGCCTAAGTTTCAATCTTACTTAACATGAGGGTTTTGAGAAATCTTTTTCCTATATACAACCTTATAAATTAGATAAAAGCTATTATAATTATAGGAATAATTTAGCAAATGAAGAATCGATATTTTACTATCAATCACAAATTTTGTGTTGGGCGTAAATCCCAAGTTCTTCGCCTTTAGGAATATAAGCATTAGTATGACCACCGTAATAGATGCATTTTCACTTCGAAAGTAGGTCTTATAAGAAACTACCTACATTCAATTTAAAATTAGGCAACGAGTTAAGTCCAATATTAAGAAGAGAGAACATATTACCTTTCTAACTATAATGACTAGTTTGATTCATTTAGTAACTATGTCTGGTTATTCGAGATTGAAAGAGAAACAAAGGAAGAATAAGATAGAAGGAACTATTATGCTGGTGAAAAAATGTGTGAGAATGCTGTTAGGTTAAAGTGAGATGAAGTGGGCATGTTAAGCGCATGTGGGTCGGTTGGTCTAATTTTATGTTAAAACTAGATTGTCTATTCGAATAACTTTTGCACTTTGAAACATCAAATCTACTTAGAGACTAACGAGTAGTAGTTATAACTACAGGATAAAACAAGAAATACGAAAAAAATAACTGATTACGCCATATAACATATACAATTAGAATTTTGGCCGGAGTGATGCCCTGGTCAGTTACTGTAAAAGCACTAACGTCAAATGCACACGATGCAAGGTAACTATTCCCTTTTCCCTTCTTGAAACCTATTTGGATTACTCAAATTAAATCTTTGCATATTAAATGATTGTTTTACCTTAAAAAATTACCATTTTACTTGCAATATTAACAAAAAAGTTAAGATTACACAGTGTTACACCTTATACAAGATTTTGTGTAATATAACAGTCTGTACTAGAAGTATCTGTTTCGTTTTCCCTCCTCCACTCACTCCACCTCAACTCTATCAAAACCCAAGGGACCCATCTTGTAGTTAACCTGTGAACGTCCAACTCAGAAGAGATTTCAAGAAGATGATGAATTCAATCCAACCATCTCCACATGTACACACCACATTGGTCATCAAACTACTGGCTACAAACAATCTTCCTTTGAGTTCATGGCTCATACAATGCCAAACTAGAAACAACACTCAAAATCTTAGCAAGCAAATAAGAGCACAGATAAAGATATCCCAATAGATAAGATGATCACCTTATTCCCATACTATATAACAACCATAAACTCCCTACATTTTCTTTCATCACCGCCATAGCACAACTATCATAATATTACCTCTCTTTTTTTTTAATCTTTCTTTCTCATTCTCGCATTTCTTAAGCAATGGCTTCCTCCACGATGGCTCTCTCTTCTCCCTCCCTCGCCGGGAAGGCCGTAAAGCTAGGCCCAACCGCCTCCGAAATTCTTGGTGAGGGAAGAATCTCCATGAGGAAGACCGCTGGAAAGCCCAAGACTGTTTCATCAGGAAGCCCATGGTACGGCCCAGACCGTGTTAAGTATTTGGGCCCATTCTCTGGTGAGGCCCCATCCTACCTTACTGGTGAATTCCCTGGTGATTATGGTTGGGACACTGCTGGGCTTTCTGCGGACCCTGAAACCTTTGCTAAGAACCGTGAGCTTGAGGTCATCCACTGTCGTTGGGCCATGTTAGGTGCTTTGGGCTGTGTTTTCCCTGAGCTTTTGGCCCGCAATGGTGTTAAGTTCGGTGAGGCTGTTTGGTTTAAGGCTGGATCTCAAATCTTTAGCGAAGGTGGGCTTGATTACTTGGGTAACCCAAGCTTGGTCCATGCTCAAAGTATTCTTGCTATTTGGGCCTGCCAAGTTATCTTGATGGGTGCTGTTGAAGGTTACCGTGTTGCTGGTGGGCCACTTGGTGAAGTGGTTGACCCACTTTACCCTGGAGGTAGCTTTGACCCATTGGGCTTGGCTGATGACCCAGAGGCTTTCGCCGAGTTGAAGGTTAAGGAGATCAAGAACGGTAGGTTGGCCATGTTCTCAATGTTCGGATTCTTTGTTCAAGCTATTGTTACCGGAAAGGGCCCATTGGAGAACCTTGCCGATCACCTTGCTGACCCTGTTAACAACAATGCTTGGTCCTACGCCACTAACTTTGTCCCCGGCAAGTGAAGTGGTTTATAGGATCGGAATTTAGGCAAAAATTGAGAGGAACAAAAAAATGTTTGACACTTCGAATTTCTTTTGCTTTCATGTAAATTATCCAATGGATGAATGTATTGAGTATTTTGTGTGCTAATGTTGTGACTCTCTATTGAGATATTGTGAATTTGTTGGTTGTTCAATTCATAATTTCATAGTTTATACTTTGTGCTAATTTGAATGGTGGCATTTCAAGGTTTTTTAATTAGCTCGGGTGAATTAAGTCTAACAGGTAACTAAATAAGAGGATAAATGTTCGATTCATAATTCATAAACCCGTCTAATATAATTCTATTAAGAACTATTCAATTTACTCCCTGAAGTGAACACTTTCCAAATATCCTTTTTACTTGGAATTATGAACCTAACGAAAAATAAGATTCCATTTGAATGAGAAACTTATCCCCTCTTTGAGTCTTTGTAATAACGTATTAAATGGGATTTATTCACAATGACATATTTGATTAAAGACTATTTCACAAAAATATTCTTACTAAACAATTTCGCTATTAACAAGGCCCATTCTTTACCCAATACCATCTTTTAGAGGTTGATTATCATCAAGAAATATTGATATGTGATCTTAATTGGTCATAGCAAATCCCCCATAGTTCCTTTCGCCCTCCAAAGGTAAGCCTTAATTGATATCAATGGGCAAAATGGAGAAAAAAGACATATTTTTTCCTTGTAAATTGTCTTCTAATTCGAGTCAATTGAAGTTAATAAAATTTTCATGTAGTTTTCATTGGTCATGAAGTTAATAAAAGTTGATTAGTCTTGTGATAACAAAAAAACACTGCAAGGTTTGGAAATTGTTGTAATTGTGTTACTGAAAATTAAATGTCTCGTTTACTAACGCTCTCATGTAACTTTTGAATCTTACTATCCCTCCACTTTCATTTTCTCCTTCCCCTCGGCTTACTCTCTTTAACTTATTCCTTTACTTTTTTTGTTTTTCCAATCACGGTAATGATTTCTTATGGATAATTCATATTCGCCAACCCCAAATACTCTCTCACTCTCTCTTGTTCGTTGGCGTACTATTTATCTAGCAATAATATCATCCAAATATATGATATTGAAATATTTTCATCTATTCTCCTTCTAAGTTCGCTCATCAAGTTAACATATGTCCACTATAAAGTGAGATTATATCATTTTCCAACAGTTTTTGACAAAAACCAATTTCTCATCAATTATCAATGTTGGGCCATTAACTACTTATCTATAAGACTATAAGTAGAGAAAGACTGTAATAGACCCTTAGCGTTAAACTTAACGCATTCTTTCCGATAATAAAAAAAAAACAAAAGATCCATAACCGAGAAACAATAGGGGACATCAATTTCCCACAAACATATAACTATGGTATTCCAAAAACTAATTGTTTTTATGTAAGATAAACAAGGATATTATCAACAAGCACCAGTGGTCTAGTGGTAGAATAGTACCCTGCCACGGTACAGACCCGGGTTCGATTCCCGGCTGGTGCATTCTTGTTTTTTCCATAATCCTTTTTTTTTGATGCAAAATGCAATGTTTCAAAATCCTTCTCTCTTAAATTCTGCAAAAATTCTTATTTTGAGCTTCGACCATTCCCCCTTTCCTTCACTCGCTCATCACATCTGGAATCATACAACAATGAACGCTTCATCCAATTCCAGAAATGATATAATTTCAGGTAACTTCATTATTCAAATTTCTCTTTCCAGATTCATTAATTTTTCGCTAAGCTATTAATACAATTAACATCGTACCAGATCATTCAATGTAAACCTAAAAATGTCTTATTTTGCAGACAGCGATTCCGACACAAACTCCGACGAAATCGCCGATTATTATCAACCGATCTCTTCGTTCGCCGGCGATGAAGACGGCGATGCGAGTAATCCGAATATAAACGGATATCATGATCATCATCAATATGATTCGGTAAATCAAAATGGCAGCTTAACAAACGGCCATTGTTACTCTGTTGCTGCTGTTGCTGAGAATGGAGTGAGATCGTTGAATCTGAGCGAAGATGATGAGGAGAAAGAGAGTGAAGAAGTGGAGGAAGAAGAGACAAGGAGAATGGAATTGGATAGTGCAATGAGGAGAGCATTTGAGGAAGATGAGAGCCGGAGAAATGCCCCGATTTCATCGGAGAATGCTGCGAGGGTGATGGAAGCCATGCGTGGGGTTTCGTTCTCCGGAATGCCTCCTGATTGGGTCCGCCAGGTCCCGGAGGATGGCTGGGTTCATCAGCTTCAGCGCCTCCGCCAACCGCCTCGTTCTTCTGCTTGATGAGCTGATGTATGGAGTTTTTAGTTTGGTTGGATTATGTAATATGATCAACTGAATTTGTGCAATTGTTTGTTACTAGTTTGCTAGAGGTTTGAATTAGAGTTAATTGAACAAGTGATTGAGTTAACTGATGAAATTAGTTTGGTTTGATACTTCGATTGTGTAAATTGATCATCAGAATTGGTGCACTTGTTTTATTTTGGCCGGATAAATTGTAGGCTAAACTCTTCAATACATTACTGAATTCCGCACACTAGATACAATCGTTTATTACAAGCATACGACAAATTTGAATTAGATGTAATTGGTCAAGTGATAAATAACTGCTAAAATTTCTGCAAAAATCTACTCTAGCAAATAGGTCTTAAATCTAATGTTGGTACATAATGATCTGTGTGATGCTTCGTTTGTTTCAAGCACTGATGTTTTCAATTGTAGCAGCTTTGTTGATTCTCTTCATGATGCCCGCAATGACCTGATAAAATCGATATGCAAAAGGGAAACAATGAAGCTCTGTTTGGTTGACTATAAAGTAAATCAATAAAATAAGAGTATGTTACATGAAAACATAATCCAAAGAGAAACACGACGATAGATTTTATTGTATCTGTTAGGTTCCTTGCAAGAAAGTTTGAAAAATGAAAATAGAAGATGGGAGATGAATGGGAGATGAGAAAGAGGTGGAAATCCGTTCCTTTAGAAGGGAACTTCTTTTTTTCATCTGTGGAATACTACCATTGGAAGATCTTGACAAACCAAAGAAAGGAAAATCGCAAAATTGCTTTCTCGTGAATGATGTTTTCCTTCCCAAACAAACACTCGAAGATAACCTAAGTTTTCAGAACTTAAAAGAAATAATTTCATCTATACGGCTAACCAAAGGCATACCTTTCCGGGTCCCAATTCGTAGCTCTTATTTAAGCCTTTGTCTAGAAGAGTCTTCAATGTCGTCTCCCATTGAACAGGGGATGTCACCTATGGCATAAAAGCGGTGTCAACAAATCTTTTTACCTATTCTTGTAATGTGTTATGATACTTGAGAACGACTTAGAAAGAGGTATCAACTAGGTAACCTGTCGTGCCAATATCTTCTTAATGGTGTCAGGATCTGCATGGGGCTGCACGTCGACATTTGATATGACCGGAATCCGTGGTGTCCGGATCTCCGTTGCAGCCAGCGCGGTTTCTAATCTTGAGACAGCTGGTTCCATGAATCTAGTGTGGAAAGCACCAGCAACTGCTAATCGCACCTGAATAAGGTTGAAGATGGATATCAAGTTTCTTACGTGTCTTAGATAAGGGAAAAGTATGTTTTCGATGACACATTAAGAGATTGACTTGTCAAAGGAAAATACCGTCATCCGAGCCTTGAAGGATTTTGCCTTCGCTTCTACCGCTTCAATTCCTTTTACACCTCCAGACACTGCATAGTTTCCCTGCCCAAGTAATATTCAATTTCTAAATAAATTTTAGGAATCAATTCGTTTAACACAAAACTTGGGTCTTTGAGATGCTTACAGGGCAAAGAAAATTCGCTATCTGAATTCTTTCATCTTCTGCAACTTCTTCGTTTGCAGCATCACACAGACTTTGAACCTTTTCAGCATCTAGGCCAATGACACTAACCATTGCACTTTTTGCAGCATCAGAAGCTGCCTATAATCAAAAATATGGTAGAAGTTACTGCTGCATTCATTCTTTCTGAAAAACAAAGCATGGATATCAAACTAATCTTGCATTCTTTTTACCTGCATAGCTTCACCCCTCAGCTTGACCAGCTTAAGTCCATCCTCAAAGCTTCAATAAGTAATAAAGACAAACACAAATGAAAAAGTGAATTTGTTACTCTTGTCTCTAATAGCTAAGCAACCACAAAAACTTCAATGTTTTAACAACACAGATCACGTGGCCAGAAGACACTTGAGGGCCTGTTCGTTATCGTTTTTTGTTTTCAGTTTTCAGTTTTTTTGAAAACTAAAAACCATAAACACGAAACCAGAAAAAGTGGTTGTTAATTTTTGGTTGTCAGTTTCCAAAATCATCACGTTTCCAATAAATTTGACTAATTTTTTTATTCAATATAGGACATATGTCATATGACTTTGAAAATCAAAAAACCAAAAAACAGAAAACCACAGTGATACTGAACGGGCCCTGAGTTTTCAACTTTTCGTTTTACATGGTATACAAGCTATCACATAAACGTGTACAGAAACCCACTATTCGATGTTAAAGAAACATCAACAGCAACATATAAGGATCTCAAGATTTATATGCCCGTAAATTTAGAGAGACAGCACAGGTCATGTGGCCAGAAGGCACTTGAGTTTCATCCTATATGGCATACAAGCTATCAAATACAAGTGTACAAAAACCCACTCTTCAATGTTAAAGAAACAACAAAGCCAACCTATAAGGCTCCGGAGATGTTCATGGCTGTAACTCTAGAGAGACAACTTCCTCAGGAAGACCCAAAGATAAAACAAGTTCAAGAAAGGAAAACGCATGTCACGTTTCCTAACATAAACTATAACAAGTTCAAGAAAGGAAAACGCATGTCACGTTTCCTAACATAAACTAGACTAAAGAGCAAACTAAAACCAAATAGCTAAATAGATACTACCTCCGTTCTATATAATTGCAACATTGAGAACTTTTACACTATTCACAAAGCCTTTTTTGACTTTCTATCATGATTTATACATAATGACAAAATTAATCACATGGGATCTTGTTAAATTTATCTCGATATATACTTAGGGTCCGTTTGTTTTGGTGGAAAACCATTTACTTGAATCTTTCTATTTTCATTTGTTTGTTTTGGTAAGGGGTGGAAAACAATTTTCTTAAAGGTGGAAAATGCTCTTAGAAGAGGAAACCAATTTCATTTTAAAAAGAAGGTATGCCACATTTTCATCTTCACTCATTTCTTCTCTTTGTTCTCTCCTCCCATCTTTCCTTCTCTTTTACTTCATTTACCTTTTCTCCCTAAGTTTTCCTCTAATCAAACAATTAAAGGAAAACTTTTTTTAATATCATTTGTTCCATTGAGTATTATTTTCCTTGAAAAGTGATTTTCCATGAAAATTGTTTTCCATTAAAACAAATGGAGCCTTAATTAGTATCCACTTTTTTTTCATTGTTTTTCTTGAACACAATTAAAGATATAGACGTGTAAAGTTGTATATTGAAAGGCGTGAAAGTTCCCAATATTGCTATTAAAAGGGAACAGAGGAAGTATATAATAACATTAAACATTAGAATTTGATGTTGAAAGGAAGTAAGGAACAAATTAGCCAAACACTGGGTTCTTTGAACTTCACAGCTATTTCAGCATTTTTCATCATGCGACTGTTTCTAATTGCGTTACCTTTCAACAAATAACATGCGACTTACAAAACCTGAGTTCTTTCAAAGTCTATGCAACCTCGGGAAAATCCTGCACTTAGCATCTGAATACAAGCAGACGTCGAAATGAAGTTGCAACTTGCAACAGCTTAAGTAGAGCTGAACTAATTGAATATGTATGGGCTGTGTAATTATAACTTAGACCTAAGACTAAGACTCTAAATGAACCAACAGGAAACAGAAATTCAAAGAAGAGAAAGAAGACATAGTTATAGGGAACAACAATACACCACAGTACCACACTATGTCAATACAATTAAACAACCAGCCTTATGACGGAAAGCACAGAGCAAGATCTTTACAACAGATATGAGATGTCAATCAGTGGTTAACTAACTTGTCAGCATCACAAGAACGGACAGATTTAAAGAAGACAAAACAACTAAGAGTTGGAAAGATGCTTAAACTCTGTAACTAAATAAACCATTGACAAGAAAGACATAAATAAAAATAGTCAAAACCATACGTGGCTAATAGCAGAATTCAGAACTACTGAGGAATCTTGTCAGAATGACAAAATATTACTGTCTGCAGAGTGTAGATGTAATAGAGTATCCTAGGGGGAAAAAGCCCTTTTGGTAATGCAATTTGTTGTTTAGGATTAGCTTGGGGAAGAAACAAATAGTTAGTTAGAGGCTAGAGAGGGAAAGGAAGTGAAGGAATACTAAATACAGTGGACATTAGTAGAGAGGAAGAATGATGGAAAATATTGCTCAAGAGTCTTTTGTAGTTTATTGGGAAAGATTAAACCTCTCGAAAGCTTGTTACTATCCTTTGATTTCTGCATTCGCAGTTTATGCAATCACAAACTCCATCTCCATTTATTCATCACCATCTCCATTTTATAGTTCATTACATAATGTACCTCTTAAGACTGACCAAAATCACTACAGTTTTATTTTTTTTCTATCAAGCAATGTATCAACAAAAGTTCAAGGCATAATGAGGCGATAGGAATCCTAGTGTACCTCATCCCTAATGAAAGTGAGACACAATTAAGGAAATTGTGAAAATGTGTGCCTCGGGTGCACCTTTATGCAACTTGAGTGCGACTCTTCGAAATCGTCTTACCTATCACAAGAAAAGCACATAACCTGGCATCTTATGTCTCCATGCCTAGGTAGGCACGCTTTTTTATACACTGCTCCCAACAGGGAATACACTTAAACATGTTGAACATGTGGCATAAATAAAGCTTCCAATATCATCTTAGTGCTCAAATATATCCTATCTTTTGGGATTGGTAGGGATAGGGGAGGGGTACAAACCTTGAAATGCTAAAGGATCAAGATGCAAAAGATATGCAGTGAGGATAACCAATTAGCAAAGCAGTGAAGGATGGACCCTTCAACTTAAGAGATGTCTGTGACAATCACTCTTTATATACATGAGTCTGGGGTTTTCGGTGATATCCATCAAAAGACACTTGTTACTACCTACTGCCAGAGTCGTTGCACCTTCAACTACTACTTGTTATTCCAAACTATTTATCAGTTGTCAAGAATGTCAACCACACCCCATAGGCTGAAAACTTCAACCTAAACTAAAAGCACTCTACACTGAAGGGGACGTAAGTGGTACATGACATGTATTGATAGCTAGTTGTGACTGTCATCATCATTTGGTTACTAACTTCACATTATTCAAGCATTATGCACATCAAGACATCAAGTAACTGAATAACTGATGCATGACGCTGTCAGTAACTTATATGCGGGAAATTGTTATTTGATCAACTTGTGATTAATGACTAGCGATTAGATTGTATACTACCAAGGCGAAAAACTACTTCTAATGGCCTTTAAGAAAATGGGGAATTGACTAGAAGTGGAATTGACTAGAAGTTCTGTAGTCCATATGAGATGTAGTCTTGCACTAAATAATTGAACCTCTATCTGATCTAATCGAAGTTGAATAATTAGCAGCTTCCCTTTCAAAGAGAAATATCCATTGGTGATGCAAGATGACAAAACACAGGCTAGGGATAAGACGGATCATGTTTTTCATACTTGTTAATCTTCAAATCTTCACACAAGGGGAAAGAACAATGTTCTAATAACCAGAACAGAAGTATGCTCATTGGCTTCCGGGGGACACACAGGGCGAACAAAATCAATGTAAAAATTCCAAATCTAAGCAACTTCAAGCAAAATAATCAATCAAATCACATAGAATATTATTAGGAATATCTAACTCTGGGTTAGGGGGAAGCTAAGCATGGAATATAAGAAGACAACTGCTATTACTCGACATCAAAAGAGGAAAATAAAGAGATTCACTTCAAAAAAATCCACCTCCTATTGTTACTCGACACACCTGAAAGCTCCAGCAAAAGCAAGAGCAGTGTATTCTCCCAAACTCAATCCACATGTCACATCCACAGAATCAATTATCTGTTGGCCTCCCTCACGAGCACGCAATATCTCAACAGCAGCTAAACTTGTAACATAAATAGCTGGCTGCAGAGTTGACACAAGGTATTAGATCATATCACCTTTGGAATGGATAATCAAACTATATTATAACAAGAAAGTTAAAATGCAATCATAATATATAATCAACTTTCTTGTAACATAATTGTTGATCACCAGAAGGGGGAAGCGGAGTTGTTTAATCATTACTAAGAGACTCAAATATCTTACCAATTTATAACTAGTATTGTCTTCAATGCAATGAAAGCAACAAGGAAAAAGTAATAGAAAGAAGAATAAACAGACACTTAGCAATGTTTACAATAAGATCCACGAAATATCTTTTTGCCACTAGTGTTAGCTTGAGCGCAGTAGAACAATATATTACAGAATTTAGCGTTTTAAGCCATAAATTTACTTAACTAACACCCACGTCTAGATAAACAACATAAACTAGCACCTTTCACTTCGAAGCTACTGAAAGGCTCTCCCTTAGGTGTGTGTTCTCTTCACCTTAAGAAAAACAAGTTTTAGGTCTACTAAGTTTAGCTAAGTTCAAATAAGTTACAATAAGTTCTAACACATTGTAAAATGACGTTTAATAAGTTCCAATAAGCTATGATACATTAAGGAAAGATAACATGAAGAGAAACACCCTTAGTATGAAAGAGATGTGAGTCTTTAGTTTCTTACTAATCCTCCATTGTTCTAACAGAGGAAAACAGGCTAAGCGAGATATATAAAAGAGGAACAAATACCTAACTTAGCACAGTTGAATCAAGTGGGTGGACTCCTAGGTAAAACTTTGATATATATATATATATATATATTCTTCCTCCGTTTCTTTTTAATTGCAACAAACTCAAGTGGGTGGACTCCTAGGTAAAACTTTGGTGTGAGTGTGAAAGGGACGGAGAGAGAAAGTGGGGCATGTGATTAGGAGAGAGATAGAAAGAAATGACTTGTAAAAAAGGAAAGAAAACATTTGTTGCAATTAATTTGATATTTCCATTTTTGGCAATTGTTGCAATTAAAAAGAAACGGAGGAAGTATATAGGTTTACTTAATTAACACCCACGTCAGATAAACAACATAAAGTAGCATTTTTCACTTTAAAGCTACCGAAAAGCTCTCCCTTAGGGTGTGTTCTCTTCACCTTAAAACACCAAGTTTCACGTCTAGTAAGTTTAGATAAGTTCAACCAAGTCACAATAAATTCTAACACGTTGCAAAGTGACGTTATTAAGTTCCAATTATAACATTAAGGAAAGCTAACATGAAGAGAACACACCCTTAGTATGAAAGAGATGTGAGTCTTTAGTTTCTTACTAATCCTCCATTGGTCAGAGGAAAACAGGCTAAACGAGATATATAAAAGAAGAACAAATACCTGACTTAGCACAGTTGAGTCAAGCTTTTCCTTTGGTCCATTGGTGCAAATCTCCAAAAGATCAAATCTACACACATGTTTAGGCCGGAAACATATCAAACAAAGCATATTCACACAAACTCCTAATCCAATTTCTAAACATACCCCAGAATGTCATTAGCTTTCTTAAACAAGGCAGAAGCAGCCGGCACATTCTGAGCCTCTGCACCCATTCCTACAGCTTGAGCTCCCTGAAAACAATGCCAACCACCAAATTAACATAAACCCCTTAATTACTCCAGCAGATCAGGTTTCCGATGTGGAACAAAATCTTTTAAGTCTTATGCAATTCCCATTTGCAAATTATTTAGTAGTCCACACGGAATGGGAGGCATTATGCTCGGTGAAGCACACAAATAGATAATAAAGTACACTTAGTGTTTTTTTAAAGTACATAGATCATGCAAAAAGGAACATATAATGTACTGAGATTTGCATCAAAAGCACATACAATGGTGGACTAGTTTTAGAAAAAGGAAAAACTATTTGTTTGATTATAAAATATGGAAGAATGTGGAAGATACTAGAAAGAATATGTCATGGGAAGAAAAATATGATGCAAGAGATTCCGAGTAACATCAAGAATGTGTTAGCAAATGAAAAGCTTGGTAGAAGGCTCTAGCAAATTCAATATCCAAAGTCCATAGACCCTAGCATGCATGATGCATATATAAGAAGTGTGTGTGCTCTAGATTGGAGAGCCATGAGCTCTTACCAAAACACATAAAACAGAATATGAGTATTATAGTAGTAAGACATGAGCTTACCATACACATAAGAGTGCGAGAGTTGTGACTTGTGAGACATGAGCGCACACAAAATGTTGAGCGCCAATTGTAAAGGTGCACACCAAGTATCGCACCAAAATATTGTTGTAAAAGTTTATCATGTGTTGAATTCTTTGTAATCTATGAAGTGTAAAGTTATACTTCCTAGCTTCTACTACAATTTCATGTGCAATCCAAATTCTATCATACAATACTTTAGGTACACGTCTTGTTTTGTAAAGCAAAATTACACAGAGCATAATGCTCATTGTGCGACATGGTGCACGAAATTCGCATTAAGGATCTGTTCTACACAGCTAATTTTCAATTCAATTCAACTCGGCTCGGGATAATACTTTTACTGTCACATATCACTATTTATTTCATTTCATTTCAGTTCAGTGCAACTATTTTATGCTAAAGAGAACAGGCCCTAATTACTCTTCTTAAACAAATTTCAACACGACAATAATCTCCGATGCGGAACAATAATACTAAAAATTTCTATAATTTCAACCTACTAGCATTACAAAAATCCAAATACTCAGACAAAAACATCAAAATCATAATTGAAACAAGTATATAGATAAGGAAAAATTGCCTAGAATAATGCAACCTTTTGGCGATTCGCAAATAATAATGCAACCTTTCGATTATTCTGGAATAATGCAACCTTAATACCCTATTTATTTTAAATAGGATAAATGACCGGTTACCGGAACTATTGGTGATTTTTTATTTAAAACTTTAACTTTTAATTAATATATTAATATAAATAAAAAAATAAAAATAAAACCCCTCCCCCCAAACCCCCCACCCCAGCCCACCCCTCCCCACCCCCCACCGCAGCCCCAACCTCCCCAACCCCCACAAAACTGCACAGTAACACCCCCCCAGCCCAGCCCCCAACCCTCCCCCCACGAAAATCTACCCACTTCAACCCCCACCCCCAGCCCCACCTCTCCCCACCACAGCCCCACCTCCCCACACCCACAAAACGCCACCAGCGCACCTTCACACCCCAGCCCCAACCTCCCCCACGCCATCCCAGGTTCACCACGCACCACTGGACGCCCCCCTTCTCTTTCTTTCGCTTCCCCTCCCCCGCCTTCGCTTCCCCTCCTCGTCGCTGCGCCACCACCGGACTATCCTCCCCCGCCTTCGCTTTCCCTCTCCTCGTGGTTGCGCACCACGAATTGGTTTCGGTTTCCCTCCTCGGTTACGGCTGGTTGCTTGGGCGGGGGTTTGGTGGTTTTCACGGGGGGTCGTTGTTTCGAGGTGGTTTCTGGGTGGTTAAGGGGTTCGTGGTTGGGTGGTTATCAGGGATTGATTTCGACCGTGGCTGGGGGTCGGAATTGGGGTGGGGTGGCAGTGGATGTGGGTGGTTGTGGGTGGCTGAGGTTGTTGCAATGGTGGGGGTGGGGGGTGGAGGGGATCGTGATTCTGTTAGGGGAGGGGGTTGGGATTTTTTTTTGTTTTTTTTTGAATTATTTTATAAGAACCAATTATAAGCCAACACATGTTCCACTAAACCTATTCTTCAGGTTAGAATTGATTTTATCCGGTTTTGACTCGTTTAAAATAAATGGGGTATAAAGGTTGCATTATTCTAAAATAATCTTTAGGTTGCATTATTATTTGCGAATCGCCAAAAGGTTGCATTATTCTAGGCAATTTTTCCTATAGATAATGAAAAGTACGTGGATTATGCAAAAAGGAACATCTAATATAGTGAGATTTCAATCAAAAGCACATACAATACTATGAAAAGTACACGCTTATTTTGAAAAAGCACAATTACGCAGCATAATGCTCATTGTGCTCCGTGGTGTACAAAATTCGCATTAGTTACTATTCTGGAACAAATAATTGACACGTCTATAATCGCCAATGCGGAACGTTAATACTAAAAATTTCTATGATTCAACCTACTAGCATATCAGAAATCCGAATTGGCAACAAAAAAAAACATCAAATTCATAATTAAAACAAGCGAAATCAAAGATAACAAATGAGAAATTCACCTGACCAGGAAAGAGGAAAGCACAAGAAGGCTTATAATCAGAGAATAAAGCATCATCAACAGCAGTTTGAGAAGGAGATGTAACAGAAACGCTCATAGAAACCCTAGCTCCATCCGAATTGCGAGGATTGAATCGTAGAATGCCATTTTTAAATCCAACGAAGCTGGAAATGTTGTGAGTTCTTAGAGATTGAGAGCAATTTAATGGAGCTTTTTTCAAGGAGATTGAAGGAAGAACCAGAGAAGAACTCATTGTAGAGAGAGAAAGTGAGTTATGGAGGAGAGAGAGTGGGTGTGGAAGTGTGAGTAGGGAGGAGTTGCAGAGTTGGATGTTCAGCTGCTTCGGAAGGGAAAGAATTGAGACTTGAGATTGAGAGTGTGCTTAACGTCGTGTTTGTTTGGAGTTTGAAAGGTGCGGAGTTTACTAGGGTGGTGGAACAAAAAAATTGTTGGAAATTTGGTTGAAATCCAAAGTCCAAACACCCACCTCCAACAACTTACATTGCTTATCTCTATACTGTAAGGGAAGAGGGATGGGACACCAAACTTAATGTATTGCCTAATTTACCCTTTATTGTTTAATTAATAATTTACAGAAAAAAATAATTTATCATAAAAAATAAATAATTTAATGAGAAAAATTGCATAAATAAACCACCTATAATCATCCCACAATCCCACTTCATCACAAAAAATAACTACCCACTCACCCACTCACCCAACCTCAATAAATAAATAACATAAAAAAAAACTGATTCAAAATACCAAAACTACTATGATATAATTTTTGCACACATTGTGTGAATATAAGGCTAGTAGTTATGTAGGGATAACAGATGGATAAAATTTAATGAGTTTTGTACCATATTCACTTTAATTGGGCGTAAGGATGGGTATAAGTTTGGTGGATGGTGAGTAGATATGGATATAGAAAGTCATACTCGCCATGGGTAGTGGGTAAGTGGTGGGTATGATGGTTTACCTACCCATATCCATCTGCCTCATATCCACCCTATAACATTTAAATAATCTTATTTCATTATTAGTCTACAAATATATTAACACAAGTTTATGCCTTTATTAGTCAATTGGTCCAAGAGGATTATTAAATGACATTTATGGAGAAATTGTCACTTTAACCAAGTAACATGTTGTGATTTTTCCACGGTATAATTAGTGGAAAGATATTGGATAGGCGGGTATTAGCAGGTGGGTATACCCATTTGGGTAGTAGTGATGATGATAGTTTTAGGGACTTATTCACGTGGGCAAGCGTGGGTATGAGTCTTGTACCTTCCATGGGTGGTTGGTATGAGAATTTTATGTGGGAATGGCTGTTGGGGGGTCCTCGTACCTGTCCGCCCATTTTGCAATCCCTACACCTATGTAAACTCCAGAGTTTGTCAAAAAATATTTGTCTAAAGATCTCCTTTTATTTCTAAGGACAAGATTCAAACCTCTAATTAATTCGTTGAGGGATAATAAACTAAGGAGCTAGTATACTGTTTAACTTGGTTTTTTAGGGCATGTTTATTGTTTGGTATCGATAGTAGTTTTTTTGTTTTTGGTATTATTGTCTGTTCAGCCTTTTATTTTCAAAAAAATAAAAAGTGGGAACAAAAAACGATAATTACTCTACTAATTCGACGGCTAACTGTTTCACAAATTAAATCTTTAACTGCTTAATACTGGTCATATTGATATGATAACCAATATATAATCCTAAGAACCAATCATGCAACATGATGCAACATGCAAGTGAGGCAACTATATCATGATTCTCAACTAGAGGTGTAAACGAGCCGAGCTGAGCTCGAGCTCGGCCAAGCTCGGCACGGCTCGAATTCACTATGGTCGAGCTCGGCTCGTTTACAAACCTTCGAGCTCGGGCTCGACTCTTTTTTTCCTCCCGCCTATTGGTTATTGGTCTTATTGTTCTTCCTTATATAAAGTAAAATATGCAATAGTTCATTATACATAAATTTAATGAAATATGAAAAACTAAACCCAATAATATTATATTCCTTTATGAGCTTTGCATGTTTGGGCTATTTTTTTTTTATTTTTCTTATTGCCACACATTTCAAATGTACTAAAAAAAAAGGAGCCGAGACGAGCTTAAAGCTCGGGCTCGGCTCGGCTCGGGCTCGAAGTTGACCGAGCTCGAGCCGAGCTTTGATTGAGCCGAGCTGGAGGGCTCTACGAGCCGACTCAGATCGTTTACACTCCTATTCTCAAACAATGTTTGGTTTGTTTAATTTGGCGATTTTAAAAAGCAAGTACCATTTTACCAATCCTTAGATAATACAACTGATTTAGTTAGTATTGATAAATGATAATTAGATATCAAGACAGAATGTATATATATCGTAAGATAAAGTTTATTTAGAAGTTCTATCCTAGTCGTGATTCTCGTGAATAGGAGTTTTGCTAAGTATAGGACCTCTTTGTAATTTTTTCATGAGGATAATTTGTATAATAAAAATTCATGTCACAGATAAACAAGATAGCCAAATGTGTATGGTTACCAGCTTTTCTTTCTAATATATTTGTCTATGTAGGTAATTGAACATGTGAATAGAAAACATCACCTAGTATGACTAAAACAATATATTAATAAATCCTAATTTGAACAATCGTTAAGAGGGCATATTTGGAGGCAGCCATTTCCTTGGGCTGAAAACACATAAATTGGTGATATGCTGCTAAACAATAAACATAAGTAAAAAAGCATGCCCAAAATGACGTGTATGGCTACTATTCAATAAATGGTCCAGAGGAATCTGTTCAAATTCTATGTATGAATATTGAGAGTTCTAGGGTAAATATCGTAAACGGATATGTACTACTATTCGATAAATGACGTGTATAGCTATGTTATATTGTACATTTAATTCTATTTTTAAAAAAATATTACCATAATAAGTACCCACTAATATACATTAAAGAATTTTTTTATTGATGGACACTTATGCTAAACTCCTATCTCACAGAAATCAATGTTTCCCAATTTTAGAGATTGACATGGAAATTGGAACTTGACAAATTCCTCACTTTTCTATCTTTTTTTTTTATTCTTTATATTTATTCTCTTTTTATTTTTTATTACTTCATGAGTATTTTATTTATTTCCATGCTTTCATGAGTATTTTATTTATTTCCATGCTTTCATGAGTATTTTATTTATTTCCATGCTTGTAGAATAGCTTTATTATTCAAATACAATGATATAAAAAAAAATCTAATTGAAGCAAACCCTGAATTGGGGAAGTAGTTAAACAAGTAAAACACCATTGGAAAACTTCAAAAAAGTCGATGAAAGTAAAAGAAGATAGCAAAACTGCAACAAAAGAGGCAATTTTTTTGGGTGCAAACAAAAGAGGCAATTATGCTATGATTTAAACAAAATTGATAACTAAAAAGCAGTAGAGAGATTACCACAGAAAGAAGGCAAGTAACTTTATTTGGATCTAAAAAGTTGTAAGAGAAGACACCGAGCAATGCTACTGAGACAGAGGAGGAGTCAATTGATATTATAAGCAAATTCCATTAGTTAAAATCAAGTAAACACAAAGAAATCAAAATATACCGATGAAAACCAACTATGGTTTCTTGAAGTTTTGCTACCTTGAGAGCAGAAGAAACAAGAACCAAAAAAGGCTGTATGCATATGAAACATGCTAAATACTTCCCAGGTAGAATTCCCAGTAAAATTGTAGATTATGTCACTCTTATTAATCAAAGTAAAATTGTAAATATGTACTGAGTATCTGTATAACTGTATTAAATCCCGGGTAGAATTCCCACCCAAAAATCCCAACACTAATTTAGAACAAAAAGATAAGTTAAAAAACATCCTGACTAACAATATGATAATAAATAAACTAATCTGCTTAATTTCCTTAAAACAATCATCCTAATAAACACCAACAAAACGTCGAGCCCCGGCAAATCCTTGACAACTTCCTCGCATGACTCGTTAAGATAAGCAAAATCAGGCAATCCCGGTATAGTGTTCTCCAACCAGTTAGCATCGTCGTCCTCGTCGCAGCTGTTGTTGTCGACGAGATCGATAGTGGAGACATCAACCCTGAAACCCATCTCACACTCTACGCAGTCATCTTCATCATCACCAAAATCAACATGTTCTAGTATGGAAGATAACACGCACTCCTTAATAGCAGTCCAAACTCCAGGAGTCACGTAACCGGGCAAACCCGGTTTACCTTCCGCGGTTAAAACATTGAAACAAATAGTTTGGGGATTAAAAGGTAAGGTAACAATAGTGAAACAAAAATCAGAATCATCAATATCAAACGACTGCAGTGGGATCACGACAGCGTTAGATTGACAAGGGCAGCTTGTTGTATGATGAAGTTCATGCCAATGATGAAAATAAAGACGAATCTAAATTTTGGAGAAACATGGATGGTTGCTAGTTTTATATGTATCAATGCGTTGAAGGTTAATTATACACTCTGCAGAAGGGTGTCTATATTCTTCCATAGTAATGAATAACAAAATAACTTAAGCTAAATATTTATCTATGATATACTTCATAATATTAGCTAAGGGGTTAGTATAACAATGATCAATGATGTTAGTAAAATAATGAGGTTTGCAGCGAGTATATATATAAAGAGAAGATGTCAAGTTCCCAAGTAACACAAAACCAAATCGGTATAGGGAAGTGATTTAAAATAAAATAGAAAAAAAAACGGTTTCCTAAACCAATACAATACAGAACTCTAGCTATGATAGGAGTGAGTATTTAGGAATCAGAATCCGGATTGGTTAAATAATTCTAAAAATTTCTATAATTCAACCCTACTAGCTTAACAGAAATCCGAACACTTAACAGAAAAAAAAAACATCAAAATCATAATTAAAACACACATAGATTATCAAAATTATATAGATTATGCAAAAAGGAACCTATGATATACAGAGATTTCAATCAAAAGCACATAAAATACTATGGAAAGTACATGTATTATTTTGAAAAGCACATCTATACGACGCGCAATCCTCATTGTGGTCCGTGGTGTACAAAACTCGAAATAATTACTGTTCAGGAACAATGTTATTAATCTCCAATGCAGAACAATAATACTAAAAATTTAATAATTCGACCTACTACGATATCATAACCGAATTCTCAACAAAAAAAAAACATCAAATTAGTAACTAAAACAAACGTGTTAACGGTAGAACTATTAGGGAAAATATATTGGTATGATATATTTTCCAATATTGACATGATATAGTAAATCATATACCAACTGAGGTTAGCATGAGTGGTTAAGGGCCTCTTGCTCCTTAACCAAGGTCTCGGGATCGAGCCTTGGGAATGGAAAAAATCTCAGCTGAGAGGGATGCTGCCCATCGAGGTACCCATGCAAACTCCCGCGGGAGATTAGTCCACTCGTCAGGCGGTGGGATCGTAGTAGTACCCAAAAAAAATATAGTAAATCATATATTAGTATTTATGTTAATTTTATATTATGGGAATGTTGTTTCCTATCTTAGTTTATCTTAGGTTTGTATAAATACCTAAGCATGCATGAATAATAGAACATCACAAATTAGCCCAATACACAAATTTGTCATGGTCTCAGAGCCAGGTTGAGAAGGAGATCCAACATAAGGCTTATAATCAAAGAATAAAGCATCATCAACAGCAGTTTGAGAAGGAGATCCAACAGAAACGCTCATAGAAACCCTAGCTCCATACGAATTGCGAGGATTGAATCGTAGAATGCCATTTTTAAATCCAACGAAGCTGGAAATGTTGTGAGTTTTTAGAGATTGAGAGCAATTTAATGGCGCCTTCTTCAATGAGATTGAAGGGAGAACCAGAGAAGAACTCATTGTAGAGAGAGAAAGTGAGTTATGGAGGAGAGAGAGTGGGTGTGGCAGACTGGCAGTGTGAGTAGGGAGGAGTTGCAGAGTTGGATGTTCAGCTGGTTCGGAAGAGAATGAATTGAGAGTTGAGAGTGTGCTTAATGAACGTCGTGTTTGTTTGGAGTTTGAAAGGTGCGGAGTTTACTAGGGTGGTGGCACAAAATAATTGTTGGAAATTTGGTTGAAATCCAATGTCCAAACACCCACCTCCAACAACTTACCTTGCTTATAGTTATGTAGGGACAACAATGGATAAAATTTAATGAGTTTTGTACCATATTCACTCTAATTGGGCGTAAGGATGGGTATAAGTTTGGTGGATGGTGACTAGATATAGATATAGAAAGTCATACTCGCCATGGGTAGTGGGTATGATGGTTTACGTACCCATATCCATCTGCCCCATATCCACCCTATAACATTTAAATAATCTTACTCCATTATTAGTCTACAAATATATTAACACAAGTTTATGCCTTTATTAGCCAATTGGTCCAAGAGGATTATTAAATGACATTAATGGAGAAATTGTCACTTTAACCAAGTAACATGTTGTGATTTTTCATGGTATAATTAATGGAAAGATATTGGATAGGCGGGTATTAGCAGGTGGGTATACCCATTTGGGTAGTAGAGATGATGATAGTTTTAGGGACTTATTCACGTGGGCAAGCGTGGGTATGAGACTTGTACCTACCACCATGGGTGGTTGGTATGAGAATTTTATGTGGGAATGGGTGTTGGGGGGTCCTCGTACCTGTCCGCCCATTTTGCAATCCCTACACCTATGTAAACTCCAGAGTTTGTCAAAAAATGTTTGTCTAAAGATCTCCTTTTATTTCTAAGGACGGGATTCAAACCTCTAATTAATTCGTTGAGGGATAATAAATTAAGGAGCTAGTAAACTGTTTAACTTGGTTATTTAGGGCATGTTTATTGTTTGGTATCGATGGTAGTTTTTCGTTTTTGGTATTATTGCCCGTTCAGTTTTTTATTTTCAAATAAATGAAAAGTGGGAACAAAAAACGATAATCTCTATTCTATAAGTGAAGAGTAGGGGACACCAAAAATCAACATTTATCTTCTTTTTTTTATTCCTAATTAAATGGAACAACTTTCTCCATAACTAATTGTTTTCACATTTTTAAATTTTTTTAAAAAATTACAAAACATACTAACAAACTTACATATTCATGCAGAATTTTACATGATTTCGCACGCATCGCGTGCATATATGACTAGTTGCTATACTAATTCGACAGCTAACTATTTCACAAATTAGATTTTTAACCTGTTGATGTTGGTCATATTGATATGATAACCAATGTATAATCCTAAGAACCAATCATGCAACATGATGCAACATGCAAGTGAGGCAACTATATCATGATTCTCAACCAATGTTTGTTTTGTTTAATTTGGCAATTTTAAAAAGCAATTACCATTTTACAGATCCTTAGATAATACAACTGATTTAGTTAGTATTGAACTATTGATAAATGATAATTAGAGATCAAGACAGAAAATATAGCGTAAAGATGAAGTTTATTTAGAAGTTCTATCCTAGTCGTGATTCTCATGAATAGGAGTTTTGCTAAGTATAGGACATTAGGACCTCTTTGTAAATTTTCATGGGAAAAGTCGGCAATAAATACCTTGGTTTAGTCTCGTTTTTGAAATAAATACCTAGGTTCTTTTAAATTATATATAAATACCACACTTGCTTCATTTTTTTTGAAATCAATACCAAGATTACAAACTAACGGATTAGCCCAAAAATTTAATGGAATTTGACTAATTTTAACAGAGATTTCATGTTATAAGGTCCCACAACGTCAACTCTATATAACTACGCTTAATTTCATTCATTTATCCAAAATCATGTGCAATCTATCTGTTAAAGTTGGTCAATTTTCGTTAAGTTTTTGGGCTAATCCTTTGATTGGTATTGATTCAAAAAAAATGAACCAAGTGTGGTATTTATATAAAATAAAAAAGAACCTAAGTATTAGCTTTAAAAAAGAGGTTAAACCTAGGTATTTATTGCCAATTTTTCTTTTTCATGAGGATAATTTGTATACTAAAAATGGCTGTCATAGATAATGAGATAAACAATATAGCCAAATGTGTAAGGTTACTAGCTTTTCTTTCTAATATATTTGCCTATGTTGGTAATCGAACATGTGAATAGAAACCATCACCTAGTATTACTAAAACAATATAGTAATAAATCCCAATTTGAACAATTGTTAAGAGGGCATGTTTGGAGCCATTTCCTTGGGCTGAAAACACATGAACTAGGGACCTGCTGCTAAACAATTAAAATAAGTAAAAAGCATGCCTAAATGCTTTTGTTAAACATTTATCTACGCTTATCCAAATAGTCCAGAGGAATCTGCTCAAATTCTATGTAAGAATATCGAGAATTCTAGGGTAAATATCGTATACCGCTATGTAGTATCTACTACTATTCAATAAATAACGTGTGCGACTATGTTGTATTGTACATTTGATTTTATTCTTCTAAAAATATTACCACAGTAAATACCCACTAATAGACATTAAAGAAAAAAAGAATTTACTAATCGACACTTATGCTAAACTCCTATCTCACACAAATCAATGTTTTCCAATTTTAGAGATTGATATGGAAATTGGAACTTGACAGATTCCTCTCTTGTCTATCTTTTTTTTTTTATTCTTTATATTTATTCTCTTTTTATTTTTTATTACTTCATGAGTATTTTATCTATTTCCATGCTTTCATGAGTATTTTATTTATTTCCACGCTTAGAATAACTTATTTATTTCCATGCTTGTAGAATAGCTTTATTATTCAAATACAATGATATAAAAAAATCTAATTGAAGCAAACCCTCAATAGGGGAAGTAGTTAAACAAGTAAACCACCATTGGAAAACTTCAAAAAAGTCGATTAAAGTAAAAGAAGATAGCAAAACTGCAACAAAAGAGGCAATTATGATATGAAATAAACAAAAAAACAATATGATAATATTTCAAACTAATCTGCTTAATTTACTTAAAAGAATCATCCTAATAAACACCAACAAAATATCGAGCCCCTGCAAATTCTTGACAACTTCCTCACATGACTCGTTAAGATAAGCACAATCGGGCAATCCCGGTATAGTGTTCTTGTTAATAATATGGCAAAGCTTGCCTTTCATTAATTGTGAAAAGGTATTTATACATCACTAAGCTTGGAAAGATAACAAATATAAAATTATAAATATTCACACAAGATATTAACAAGATATAATTAGGAGAAAGATATTCTCCTAATTATTATCCTAACAATATTCCTAATACCCCACTCAAGTTGGAGCATGCGAGTCAGAAATGCCCAACTTGGAGAGTAGAAACTCGAATTGCTGCTTTCCAAGTGCCTTAGTGAATACATCGGCTAGCTGATCTGTGGTGGGAACATATGAAGGAGCGATGAGACCCTCCTGAATGGCATCTCGTACAAAGTGACAATCAACCTCGATGTGCTTAGTGCGTTCATGAAAGACAGAATTCTGTGCTATATGTAGAGCAGATTGACTATCACAAAAGAGAGGAATAGCTTTAGGATGATGAACTCCTAAACTCAACAGAAGACCTTTGAGCCATTTAAGCTCACAAGTGATAGAGGCCATAGAGCGATATTCAGCTTCAGCAGAAGAGCGGGAAACTGTATGTTGTTTCTTAGTCTTCCAAGAGATAGGGGAAGCACCAAGAAACACCAACCAACCTGTAAGAGATCGACGTGAGATAGGGCATGCCGCCCAATCAGAGTCACACCAACCCTGTAGAGAAAGATCACTATCCGAACTGAGAAGAATACCCTGGCCGGGACATCCTTTCAAATAGCACACAATACGATGTGCACTTTCCAAATGTGTCTGTGTAGGAGCATGCATAAACTGGGACAAAACATGTACAACATAAGTCAAGTCAGGACGGGTGACAGCAAGATAAATCAGACGACCCATAAGACGTCGAAAGGGCTCAGGATCATCAAGAAGAGGACCGTCATCACGGCCAAGATGGTGATTTTGCTCAATAGGGGTTATTGCTGGCTTCGAACCAAGCAACCCTGTCTCAGAAATAATGTCCAGAGCATACTTCCGTTGACACAGAAATATCCCTTTGGAGCTACGAGCAACCTCCAAACCCAAGAAATAGTTGAGGACCCCTAGATCCTTCATATGGAAACAACGCCCTAAATAGGCTTTAAAGTCCTTCAATGCAGCGGAATCATTACCTGAAAGAATGAGATCATCGACATACACCAATACATTAATCTGAACGCCCTGCTTAGTGTATGTGAAAGAGTGAGTAATCAGAGTAGGACTGACAGAACCCATAATCCTTAAGAGCAGACACCAACTTTGCAAACCAACAACGAGGAGCTTGCTTCAAACCATACAAAGACTTGCGAAGACGGAAAACCTGATTTGAAGACGAAGATCCAAAGCCAGGAGGAATTTTCATGTACACCTCCTCATCAAAGTCTCCATGAAGAAACGCATTGTGGACGTCCATCTAGTGCAGTTCCCAATTTTTAGATGCAGCTATAGACAAGAAAGCTCGAACGGTAACCATCTTTGCCACGGGAGCGAAGGTCTCGTTGTAATCGAGTCCTTCAGTTTGATGATTCCCAAAGAGCACAAGTCGAGCTTTCAATCTTTCAATGCTACCATCTGAGTTATACTTTATTTTATACACCCATTTGCTCCCCAATGCCTTCTTGCCTGAAGGGAGTGCTTCCATTGTCCACGTGCCATTATTTTCTAGAGCTTGTATCTCTGCTTGCATGGCTTTTTGCCATTCAGGATGTTTCATTGCTTCCTTAAACGATTGAGGCTCCGAACCTGCAGTGATAGCTGCCAAGAAATGTCTATGTTTCACAGAAAACTTATCACAACTAACATAATGTGCTATAGGAAATGGCGTACCTGAGGATGTCGTTGGAGTAGGTGAGGAATGAGATGGACTTTTAGAACAGTGAGATCTCGAGCCATGAGTCGCATTCGAAGCCATTGTAGTATATGTTGTAACAAAGTCATTTAGGAGCACGAATTTCCGCTTCTCCCGCATGCCACGGCCCATTTCATTATCCTCATGCACAACACCATCACTCACAACACCATCATTCACATCCCCATTATTTAAAACCTCATGGGCATCCTCCTCTAATAAGGGCTGCTCACCTACGCACACACCATCCCGCGCCCGCAGGGACCCCAAATCCTGCGCCCGCGTGCTGCCCGCCAACAACTCGCCAAAAACCTGCTCACCCGCAGGGACACTACCCCCGCGCCCGCAGGTCGCCACTATCCTGCGCCCGCGTGCTGCCCGCGGGTTTACGAGCCAATTGCTCGCCAAAAACCTTCTCACCCGCAGGGACACTACCCCGCGCCCGCGGGCTGGGCACATCATCGTTTGCCTCATGAAAGTCATCCATATAACCATCCACACAAACATCCCAATCATCACAAGCAACATGTTCAATAGTTGGTGGTGTAAAATTGGCCACCCCCGGATCCAAATAAGGAAAGACATCTTCAAAAAACTTGACGTCTCGCGACACAAAATACTCATTCATATCAAGATCATAAAGCAACCACCCTTTAGTGGCAAAAGGATATCCAACAAACACACACTTACGACTACGACTCCCAAACTTGTCCCCTTTAGATCGTTGATTATGAGCAAAGCATAGACACCCAAACACCTTCAACGCATCAAAAAGGGGAGGAGCACCAAACAACGTTTCATACGAGGTTTTCTTTTTAAGCAACATAGAGGGGGTTCGATTGATGACATGAGTCGCGGCAAGGACACACTCACCCCAAAAAGAGATGGGAAGATGGGCTTGGAAGCGTAGAGCGCGAGCAACATTCAAAATGTGTTGATGCTTGCGTTCTACCCTCCCATTTTGTTGAGGAGTTCCCACACACGATTTTTGAAAAATGATACCCTCAGACTTGAAATAACCTTCAAGACATTTGAACTCCGTTCCATTATCACTACGCACAATTTTAATATCTTGCGAAAATTGGCGCTTAATCATAGCAACAAAAGACATGAACAAGCCAAACACTTCTGTTTTATCAACCATTAAATAAACTCATACAGCACGAGAAAAATCATCAACCAATGTCAAAAAATATCGTGATCCACAAGAAGAGGGTGTCGAATAAGGACCCCACAAATCACATGCACCATCTCAAAGATTCGAGTGGCTTTATTTTCACTTAAAGAAAAACTACATCTATGTTGTTTAGCTTGATGACAGACAACACATCCTCTATCTAAATGACTTGCACTAGAAACGAAAGGAAGTAACTTCACCACGGCCTCGGAGGGGTGCCCCAATCTTTTGTGCCAAAGTGTCAAGTCCGAAGCAGCTGAACTATCAACAGTGACTGCAAGAGCGGTAGGTTGCTGCCGAAGGTAGTAAAGTCCATCCCGTCTCTCACCCGTTCCAATCAGCGCCCTCGAACGAAGGTCCTGAATAGCACAAATGTTAGAAGAGAAAGCAACAAAACAAGACAAGGCATCACTGAGTTGAGTAACAGAAATCAAGTTACATCGAAGATGTGGCACAAATAATACATTGTGTAAGATGAGCATGTCACTCAAGTGAACCGTGCCTGCTTGAGTAGCAAGAACGGAATCCCCATTAGGGAGACCAACAGGACAATCCGCAATAGTCATAATATCACATAAGAAAGACCTATCACCCGTGACGTGGTGAGTACATCCAGTGTCAATAATCCAAGAACTAATCTCAAACTTACCATTCAAACGGTTCGAGGGGGTAGAAGAGGCATTACCAAACGTGGCAAAGAAGGCTTGCCACTGATCAGGAGTAATAGGCGGTGCAGAAGAAGAGGCACCATCAAGCGAGGTAGCGTTGGCTCAAACACTACCCCTCCCACGACCGGCAGGAGGATTGGACGAAGTACGTTTGCCATATTTTTCGAACCACCACTCTGGGGTACCATGAAGAGAGAAACAAGTAGTGTCATCGTGCCCTGTTTTGTGACAATGAGAGCAAGTAAGACCTGTTTTGGTAGACCGAGGAGGCGCACTCCCCTTTCCACGTGGATCAGTACGAAGTGCAAAGCCAAGCACCTCCGGTTTTTCCTCCTTGACTCGAGTAAAACCTCGAACCCTTTCTTCTTGCGAAATTTGTTGAAAAGCTTTGTTCAACGTTGGTAATGGATCCTGAGAAAGCAGAGAGGAGCGCAGAGCACCATAATACTCCGAATATAAGCCAAAAATAAATTGATGGAGTTGTTCATTATCACGCTCTTTAAGAAGAGCGGGACCAAGTTCCCCACACTTACAAGGTAAAACCGACTCGTGAAGAGCCAATTCACCCCACAAGACCTTCAATTTCCCAAAGTAGGTTGCCACAGACATCGTTTTTGTTTGTTCACATCGAATTATATCAGATTTCAATAGGTGAATACGAGTCCCATTAACCACAGAGTAACGTTCATGTAAGTCATCCCACAATGTTTTCGCATTATCATAATAAGAAAGGGTAACACTAACCTCTGGATCAATTGTATTAGTGATCCAAGAAACCAACATATAGTGAATAGTACTCCAATCATCGGTCGTGCAAGGTGATTTAGGTTCCATGATAGTGCCATCCAAGAAGCCAAATTTGCGACGAGAACAAAGAGCTATGCGAATTGCACATGCTCATGTATCAAAGTTGTTAGATTTTAGACGAACGGGAGTGATGAAGTCTCCCGGCCGGTCCTGCGTTCCGAGAAAGAAGGGAGGCGTGGGGTTGATTTTTGACGAGCCACCGCCAAGGGGTGGTGCGCCGTCAGTTTCTGCCATGGGGGCCGCTAGGTGGCCGGCGAAAATAGGGTGTAGGTGGCCGGATAGGGTAGGGTTTGTTTTAGGGTTTTAAAATTTTTGTGGCTCTTGATACCATGTTAATAATATGGCAAAGTTTGCCTTTCATTAATTGTGAAAAGGTATTTATACATCACTAAGCTTGGAAAGATAACAAATATAAAAGATAAATATTCACACAAGATATTAACAAGATATAATTAGGAGAAAGATATTCTCCTAAATATTATCCTAACAATATTCCTAATAGTTCTCCAACCAGTTAGCATCGTCGTCCTCGTCGCAGATTTTGTCGACAAGATCGATAGTGGAGACATCAACCCTGAAACCCATCTCACACTCTAAGCAGTCATCTTCATCATCATCGAAATCAACATGTTCTAGTATGGAAGACAACACGTACTCCTTAATAGCAGTCCAAACTCCAGGAGTCACGTAACCGGGCAAACCTGGTTTACCTTCCGCGGTTAAAACATTGAAACAAATTGTTTGGGGATTAAAAGGTAAGGTAACAGTAGTGACACAAAAATCAGAATCATCAATATCAAACGACTGCCGTGGGATCGCGACAGCGTTAGATTGACAAGGGCAGCTTGTTTTATGATGAAGTTCATGCCAATGATGAAAATAAATACGAATCAAAATTTTAGAGAAACATGGATGGTTACTAGTTTTATATGTATCAATGCGTTGAAGGTTAATGATACACTCTGCGGAAGGGTGTCTATATTCTTCCATAGCAATGAATAACAAAATAACTTGAGCTAAATATTTATGTATGATAAATAATATTAGCTTAAGGTTAGTATAATAATGATGATAGCAGTGAGTATATATATAAAGAGAAGATGTCAAGTTCCAAGTAACATCAGGAAACCTATGGAGCTATGGATTAACAAAGCAACAAAACCAAATCCGTATAGAGAAGAAGTGTTTTAAAATAAAATAGAAAAAAAGGGTTTCCTAAACCAATAGAATACAGAACTCTAGCTATGATAGGAGTTTGAAAGGTGCGGAGTGTACTAGGGTGGTGAGTTGGTGACATTCTTTAGCGCCAAAAATTAGTTGGGAGTTTGGTTGAAATCCAAACACACATCCAACAACTATGTAAACTCCAGCCTTCACGGAAAAAAAATTTGGTGTAGTTTGTCAAATCTCTTAATTAATTTGTTCAGGACAAAGTAAGCGATCATTATAATAATTAATTTGGTTATTTAAGACATGTTTGGTATCATTGTCGTTTCTATTTTTGGTAGCACTCTATGTTTGGTTTTTGATTTTCAAAAAAACTGAAAATTGGAACAAAAAAAGATAACAAACGGACCATTAAAATAATGATTAAAAAGACACGGCGAAAAACTTACGGATCCTTCTTTTAAGGGTGTACCCGCGATTGTCTAAGGAAGTAAGATTTAAAAGTTCAGATTTCTATTGGACATCGATGAACGCACTTTTTTGGTTAATATGACGCCTTAAAATGGAGAAATTGGTTGTTGGATTCATATTTCTGAAGATATGTGTGATTGTAACAGAATCAAAGTCAATAAGGACCTGGTTTATGTTTGTCATTAGGCTTTGGATGGTCCAAGGCGTCAATAGATTGTTTTTGTTACTGCTATTTACTAATTGTTTGTATGAGTTGTTTATGTTAGTTATTTGATTATTTAATTATTATTTAACTATGTAATTGGTTGATGCGTCTAAACATCGACATTAAAGTTATGTACTAAATTTGTGTCTTATTGATACTATTCCTCCTTCCATAATTAAAATAAATAAATTTGTCTTTTCTTCATAGTATCTCGAATTTTCTTAAGACCTTAGATAAGTGGCTATAGGATGATTGATGAAAAAAAATGAGATGTAGTTATTAGTTATGCCCTCTATTCCAAATAATCTTTATCATTGAAAGTTTTTTACGGATGGAGGGAGTATTACAAAGTACAAGAGGTCAAGAAACACCGAAAACAATCAAATATAGTATAAGCTTTATTAGACGCTGAAAGCACAAATACAATATAGTAGTACGATTAAATTACGAAAATCCCAAAACCAAAACTAATATTTTCTCCATTTTTTTATAATGCTACAATTGTATTGTCACACTTGTCAATCCCAACTTTAATCATTAACAACATTTCTAATCTTCTATCAGTAGTCATACATTAAAACATGCTAATTTATGTTTTTATATATTAACATAAACTATCAAGTCGACCTTACCACGTACAAAGTGTACATGTGAAATTTTAGTGAATTTTAAAAAATGGAGAAAGTATATGTAGAACAAATTTAAAGGTTTTGAACCAAAAACTAACATAAAATACAGCTGTAACTGATACTACTTGGGAAGACAGTATCCCCAAGTCATCCGATCTCCAAGTTCAAGTTCACAATAATCTTGAGGACAGCAAAAATTATTCCAATTATTGCATGGATGATATGTGAAAGCACATCCCTGTGTCAACGTAAATGCCATATCTGCATGCATACCAACAATCACTCATTAGAAAGAAGGAATGCCTAGCTAGTAATACCAATAAATCAAGAGCAAAATACAAGATATGTTTGATATAAGATGTTTATAATCTCGTATATTTGAAAGAAGGGATTAGGAATATGTATTAGGGTAATTTGGTAATTAGACTCTTAGTTCTGTAAAGTTAGGTTTTCATACCTCTCTATATATAATAGTGTCAGACAACCTAAACATGTTAGCCAATTATTCCAATACTCGTACAATATGATTGATCTTCTATTTTCTAGAAGATTGTTTAATGGATGTATAAAAAATAATACTCACAATAGTCTATACTTAAAAGGGGTAAACTCTCTAGTTTGCAAGCCATTGATCACTGGTGTTGATTATGTCTTGAATTATCTGTTGGCTCGAATAATCAAGCACGGGGTCTCGCTAACCCATAGAGTTAAACCTTAGTTGTATCATTCAGTAATTATCGTTGCCTAATACAACTGTATTTTGTATTCTGGTTCTCTCCCTAATAAAACTATTCTCCCTCTGATTTGGTGGACGTAGCTAGCTAGCACACTGCTAATGAACCACGTTAAATTTGTGCGTGTTATTTATCGCTTTTATATTCTCTATTCTTTATCGTCTATAGAATCTGTCATAACAACTGGAAAATTTTCATGTTAATTTTTTTATGGTGTGGGCAGAGCTCAATGTGTGAAGAGACGACCATTCTACAACTCTACAAGTTATGTGGCCTCCATGTCATCAATAGGGAGGCAGCAACATGTGGAGTAATACATATTTAAACCACACTTTAAATTAATAGTAAAGATATCTTACGATGTCGTAGTTCTTTCTACTTGTCAATTGATGATATTACTCATTTTGCGAGTCAGTTTTATGTAGTCTCTTGGTCTTCCGTTAGTAGAGTTTGGAATAAAGTTGCTCAAAAGCTGCACATATGCAACCATGGGAGGTAGGTCGTAGGTGTTGGTTTTGTGATTTTCCTATTGATATTGACACTTTGTTATCTGATGATTTGAAATGAGTAATATATGATCCCTCTTTCTCGGGGTTTCTTTCAAAAAATAGTAAAGATATCCTTTCAAACATGGAGGTTTTCAACTCAATCTTATCCTTGCATTTAATATTGTAATTTGTCGTTCTTTTAAAGTTTATTAGGACCTATGTATACTACTAAAAATGAATAAGAAGTTAATAAAGACAACTATAAACATTCAATAGTAAACTTGCCACGGTTAATATAAGACAAAATGAATTCATGAAATACATGGATACTAATCATGATATACTAATACATCACAATTTCAACTACATTATTACTACTTGGTTTAGTGGAAAGGATTGTACCCTTCCAACCTTAAGGTTGGGGGTTCAATCCCCACTAGGGGCACTTTGAAGGTAGGGATTTCCCTTACCCTTCATCCCTACTCTCAAGTGTCTGGCCCAATAGGACCCAAGCGGGGTCCGGACCACTTCTCCTTACCAAAAAATATATATATATACCACACAAGATTGCAAATGGCACCCGATTGGGAGAACATGTCGTCTTCCATAACCCAGGTCGTAGTTTCAAATGCTCAAATAAGGAAGGGCCGGGGATCGGTTAAGAATTTAGTTCGGGCATTTAGATTGGACCCTGAGAGTGGCAAGGCCTGAGGAGGATCTTTGTCCCAGTCCATGAAATAAAGAATATGTATAGGATACACAAACTATTCAAAATTTCAAAGTAGATTCAATATACCTGATAAAATGAGGAACATTAGTGCCAAAATAGCCAGCTTGAAATAGTAGTTGGATGTAGCCATTCTCTACTCACTCTCTCGGCTACCTCTACTTGCCAAACTTTAGCGTACATGAGTTTGCTTCTTACATCCTTGTTGCTCATTGGAGTATTTATAATGGGTTTCCATGATTTAATTAAAATTTCATACATTATTGCTAGATTCGTACAGCAAAATATAAAAGAATATGAAATTGAGGGGGGTTAAATTATTGGCCTTTTAAAAGATGCTGAAGCCTACTAGGCCATTTTTTTTTTGTTGGATGGTGGGGGAACTATTAGGCAATTTTTTATTTATTTATAAGGAGTTACGAAAGTGGGGTAGAAATCGATCCCGAGATCTCATAAAACCAAGAGGAATGCTCTTAATAACTGAGTCATATTTCTCAATTTGAAGGTTGTAAGGAGGAGTCGAAATTATGTAGTCCGGTTTTTCATCTAATTGGTAATTTATTTTGGTGCAACCTTTGTTAATTTTTATAAATAATATTTTACTGGGAGAGTAATATATTAATTGTGCTTAAGTAGAACATGTCGTGAAACTAGTTGTTAAACAAGATTTTTGCGGAATATTGCATTTCACATTAAAAGAACAATCACAAAATGTCAATTGAAAGGAGGGCTGCCCAATTCCTATCAGATATATAGTAAATTTGGAATCTATCGATTTATTCGTAGTATATTTATAGGTATATGTAGTATATTATATAAATAATGTAGTATATTTAACAAAAGTTTAAGGTAGTATATTTTCTTAATAAATTTAGAACTTACTGAACTTGTATATATATAGAAAATATAGTATACTTATAGAAAATCGTTGTATATTTGTATCCGATAGATGTTTAGTTCACATCTATCAGATATGAACTAAGCTTTCTCAATTGAAAGTGAATTTGTATATTATCAATATGATGTTTTCTTATTGCATTACAAAATTTGGTTCTTATTTTGCAAGGTCAATTTTCCCAAATTGGGTGTACTTCGAAGTCAATACTATAAGAACATGGCTGAGATCCATGATTTCCGTGAAACCTCCCAAAAGAAATGTTATTGACTTTCTCTTGTTTTTTGGCTTTGCCTCTCTCTTTCATCATGGAAATAAAATTGACTATTGACTTCATCACAATAACTTATTTTGCTCTAGAAAATGCACAAGTGCTACACCTACTTGTCGATTTAAAAAGAAAAAACTCTATGTGAGCTATTGGACAAATGATTTTTAAGTTGTCTTTTCATTATCTTTGACTTTTACTTTTTTTTTTGGGACTAAACAATCAAAAAAAAAAATTGTTGAATAACTTTTAAAGAGTTAAAAAACTTGATTTTTAGTCAAAATTAAAGTAGCTTATTACCAGCTTTTTGTGTTGCCTTTAGAAGCTTTTAATCCCATTATATACCAACACCCAATACTGAAAAATTCTTGTACCAAACATTTTGACAAATAAACAATATTTAAACATTTGATCAGACCAACCAATACAAACCTTCGGTCAAACTAGCCACTACGAACTGCCAACAACCAATTGTCAAAGATGTAAAATACTTTCTAAAACAAAATTTCCTTACCTTTCTATATAACTCTTTCTTGTGGGCAGCCAACACAGAAAAACAACTTCAACACTGTAAAACAAATCCCAAAAATCCAAACTGAAGATTTAATAAACTGGAAGAGCTTTAAACTAACTCCTAAAAGAGAAGAGGTACCATATGAAGGATCAGAATAGATGGTAAGTTGGTAACACCTGAGTTCACCAGCTGAACATTAATACTCTGATATTCCAACGCAGGAGGGCTAATCATTCTCATAAACAATGAAATTTCGTGTTTAAATCATTCAAAAAAGAAATTAAACATTTAGATACAATGGCTCAGAATATACAAGATTGGCCAAATCAATCCAACCGCTTCATTTACAGTTGCCACAAGTAGCAATATGTTTGTTTATCTTAGAGACAGAACTTCCTGATTTTCCTGCATGCGTTTAAATGTAACTCAGAACCTGTAATTCACTAGACGCATCCCCGTGACTTTTGATAGCTCTTGCTTCATTGCCTTGTATTTCCAAAACCTGGCAAACAAAGCATTAAGATCGAGAAGCATGGAGTTTGCTCAGCAGAGGCCAGCTCATGTAGATGCAAATGGAGAGCGTTCACCCGTTAAAATGTGAGAAAGGGAGCAATTTGGTACATCTAATTGACCCACACCAATTCATCTCCCTTGTTCACCAAGGAACTTGTTCCCCATTTAGCCTTTTTCATTATAGTAAAACTAGTTTTACCATTATAGTATCAACTTTCTTGCTAATTACTATTTATTATACCAAGAAGTGTACGTCTGAAGTCTAAAAGTGTTCCGCCTTTGAACGCAAGAATAAAGAGAAGGATAAAATGTAATACTATTATCAGAGTTCACTAGTTCTTCACATCATGAAGATATGATCTCGCACTAGTAGAGAAGTACCTCTGGTCTTGAATCAAGAACTCCGCTAGACATCCCCACATCAATGCGCCATATGCTACAATTGAATTCACTGCAAGTGCAATATAGTTGAGTTCAGGAAAACGCCTCAACCACAAAACTATAAACAGAAAGTCATGCCAGGAATCAATTTAAGCAGCACATACCAATTCACTCCAGCAGTCTGAGGGGTATGACCCACCACCATGGCCTTAGCACCTACAGCTTGTAATGTTTCTTCGAGAATTCCTTGTATCTTATAACCAAAATAACTTAATTATTTCGCACCAACAAAAAAAATCAGTGTGTATATATCCACATTTTTCTTGACGAAATCGAGTAAATGCTTAGATTACCTGCTTTATCTGATAGCCTGCTAAGTCTGAAGTATCTCTTGAGTATAAGCGGTTCCAAACAACACTATCATATCCTCTTGTGGCTATGAAAGGGAGAGGAGGTGCATTTTCATCCTCATGCTCACCTCTCATCCAACGGGAAACATCTTTGTTCATCCTCTCTATCCCATAACCAACTAAGGAAGCACCAAACATTTGTATTAGATGCATTGAAGGTCAATTTTCAACGCTAATCCTTGTGTCAGGTGGCAGACCGTCGATTTTTTACATAGAGAATTAAAGTTAAGCAAAATACGAGGAAAGTTACCAGTTTTAAGAAAGCGTAACTTTTTACATATCTTGATATACTTTTGATTTCATTTTGTACAAATAATGGATTTGGTCTGACCAGATGCTTATCTCAAATGGTCTGACACAAGATCAGCTGAATTTGAAGTTATTTAGAAACTAGCCAAAACAAGAGTATTTCATGAACATTGTTTATAGTACCGTGATGAGGGAGAAGTCCACCATGACAAAACACCCAATCATTAACTTTAAGGACAATGGGATGGCGTGCTAATTCACGAGCAAGTGAGCCTCCTGGTTGAAGGAGGACTGACCGGGCAATAACTCCCCTCTGCTTCTGTCCTAATACATATTATTACAAAATTATCATCAAAATCATAGCAGTTATAACTTCAGTTATTTCAATCTCATATTTGTCTTGTTCAGTATATTGAAGAAAAAGTGGTTGAAATTTGTAAAAGGACACTGGAGTGTCAATGTGTCATACACAATTTCTTTTCATTTTAGCTGAATTCACTGCCAGCTGAAACTTTATCAGTTTCCCAAATGTGGGAAATTATATGTTCAACATACTCTTCATTTCACCTCAAGTACCTGAGTTTGATTCTTATATTCAGACACGGGTCCTGGCAACTTCACATTGGATAAAAACAATTGATAGTTTTCATAAAGTTGCCAAGTCACACTTGGAATCATACCCGTGCCTGATACAAGTAACCAGCCTCTGAGTAACATATCCCAACACAATATAACAGAGAGGGAAGGGATTTAGAACAATTGGCAGGGCAGATAGTATCGATACCTTGACTAGATTCCAGGGACCCCAAGAATTTTGGGATTTTCTATGATCATCTTTCCATCTCTCTGAGACAGCAAACCAGTTAATAAAAGCGTCTTCCCAGTTGTGATTACACTCATTCAAGTAATCCAGGAAGTCTGTGCACTCATCAAATCCCCCAGCATCAACATATCTAAAATCACCTTCCACGTTCATGGTTTCGTGATTTCCATTAACCTATTGTAGGGGTAAAAGCAAGGTTTCAATATGATGTACTTTTGGATGTAAATCTTCAACAATGTTAGCTTAAGACCAAAGAAGAGACTGAATGAATTGATGTGAACTTTTGCATGAAGATGCACAGGGACAATAAGGGTTGTATGAAAGTCGCAGCTGATAATTGAGACTTCTTATCGTTTCACAGAATATACAAATCATTGCAAACCTGGAAGACAGCTCCCCCTTCATCTCTTGCCTGTATATCCAGTGACCGCAACAATGACAAGATCGCGATTTCATCCTCCCCTCGATCAAGAATATCTCCAAGCTGTATCAACACCTGTGTCATGAACTCGTGATAAACAAAGCTAGTATAAGTAACCCCTTTAGGCTCGAAATGGAGTTTCCCTAGAACCAAAAAAGAGTGTCAACCCCAAGCCTAAAGCACACCAGCATATGGTCAGATGTGCAAGGCCTTTCCTTACAATAGCGCAAAGGCTAGTTGGCGGCATTTTACAACAACCAAACAGTCTCATGAAAATTAAACAAGTCACTAGCCTATTATTATATAACCATATTGTATCTATAGTAACTTAAGTAATCCTAATGAGGGGTCTTCATTTCACATCTAACACCCATATCAAATACACAACACTCCGATACTAGTGTCAGGCTCTTACCATTACTTTCACAAACAATGCAAAATATTCACGAGAGTTTCTGAATCCACAAATAGACATATATGCCAAACCAACAGCTGAGTTTGAGTAACAAAGGTCAACAATCACAATACCACAAACAATGTAAATTAGTTAAAATTACTCCCCCTTCGGATTTGATTGCAACAGTTTGACACTTTTACACTATTAACATAACACATTTTCACCATATTTTATTACTAGATTAAAAATCTAATACTTCTTGTGCTTCGTAACTCTTGTATCAAAATCAAATTATAATTTTTGCATGAGTACTCACCAATATATATACAGGGAAAAATAGTCATGAGATCTTGTTAGATTCATCCCAATGTTTATTTTTTTTTAAATGAAGACTTTCACCAAGTTTAACAAATACATAATCAAATAATATTAGCGGCCAAAGTAGTGCCCTGGAGACCGCAAAGTGGCAAGTGCAAGAATTTTGGAGCACGGATATACATAAGTTGTGGTTGGATTTATCTCAATGTACATTCCCAAAATATCAAATTTTTTAGAATATTTACAGGAAGATAAATAAAGATTTTTATAGGCAATGTAGCGTATTGGTAAGCGTGAAAGTCAAATTGTTGCCGGAGTAACATTATCTCTCCCAATCAAATTACATGTACAAAGTACTGGGGGACATAAAATAGAATAGCGCTGGATTAATGAACAGTATCCTATGGAATATTTCATAAAGGGGCAACGCATACCGTCTCACCCCCAGTCCACGAGTCTCGACCATCTGAACTCAATACTCCTGCCATGTTGAGCGCCCATCTTGCCTTGGATAAATCTCCATGCAAATCCCCCACTAGATAACAATTTCAAAGCAATACAAATTTAGAACTTGAAATTTGGAACCTTCTATCTCTCTGTCTAGGAAAAATAAATTCACCTATGCTCCTATATTTGTGACAAATTGTTATCAGAACTCCTAACGTGCACCTATTTAGAGTTGAATAAAAAGGAAAGGGTGGTAAAAAACTAACTACTTCTGATTATTACACAAGATCATGTGACTTCATTAATAATCAAGACTTGGTAAAACAAAACAATAGTAAGTTCAAGTTTATCACAAAGATACACAAAACAAACACATCATGATTTTGATTCAACAATCAGTAGTGTGCTATACAATCCAAAACTTCAACTCTCCTCAATCTATAATGTTTGATGGTTATCGGATCTTATTTTACACTAGACGTCAAACGACTTCAATAATTCTCACTAACATAAAAATAAAAAATAATCATGTGAACTCTTATCTCTACTTACATTGGTCCAAAGTCTTCAAAATCTCAACTTTTATATTTTTTACTAAAACATACTAGTTATAAATATCTACGGTCAAGGGTTGCATTCGAGACCGTAAAGTTAATGTAATCATTAAAATTAATTTGACACCCCGATTTGGTAGTTAGTAGTACATGGTGGTAATGGTTACATATCTTTAGTTTAATTTTGGAAGAGAAGTTATATGACAACATTCCATGGTAATGCTTTCTGTCCATTCCAAACATCCCTTTTTCTTCATGAAATTCATTATCATCCCAAGACATGATTGGAAATAGAACTTCATTACCACAGGAATGCTGAATACATAAGACTTTTCCTCCAAGTTTGGTACCGACTACCAAACGGCGAGTGAGAGAGTAATTAATATAGTTTTTAAACATCCAAATGACATAAGCTGATCTGCATGTTTAGTTTATCAATAAGACTAAAAACAGACTAAGGGCATGTTTTCCCCAGCCTATTTTCAATTCAGTTCAGCTCAATGCAGTTCACTTCAGTTCTGGACAATACTTTTACTCTCACATATCACTATTCGTTCGGTTCCGTTCAATTCAATTCAGCTATTTTATGCCGAAGAGAATAGGACCTAAGCAAATATAATAACCAAGATAAAATCATTCTTGGAAATGTCAATTGCATACTCAACCTGTTTAAAAGATGTCTTCTTTATTCATTAAGCTTAACAAACTCTTCTTTCTTATATTCTTCTTATCATTTGATTAATCTCTATTTCACACGCTATCACAATTTTTAAAACCAAATAATCACATATATCTATTACGAACCAACTAACAGCTAGCGATAGCTTAGTTGGTTAGAGTATCTCTTCAAATTTCGTGATCGGCGATGCACTAAGAGAAAAAAATCAGAAATTTCCCACAAACTCTAACTCTATAATCAAAAATTCCAAACCACTTTCCAATTGACATAAAACAGCACTGCAAATAATTATTATCATTATTCCAAAATTAAAAGCAAGAATCATCCAAAAATTTAGATAATAATTTAAGAATTGCAAGAAAAATAACAAAAGAGAGAACAGACCAGCGACTATACGGCGATCAGGAGCAGAGACGAAAGTAGGAGGGTTGCCAGTGATGATGATGGGCTTCAATTCTCCACCTTTAACATTAATACTGTTATTATTATTATTATTGTTAATGATGTTACTGTAATTTTCTGGGAAATTGAGAGATTGAGAGAGAGAATAATTTAGGGGAAAAGAGGTTAAGGGTCTCAAGCATAGAGAGATAGGAGCCATTGTTGTTTGTTATTCTTCACTTTCCTCCAGATATCAATGCTATTGCTAACTAACTAACACCACAAAGAGGCACAAAGGAATAGTGGTTAGTGGAGTAAAAAGCTCTCCCCACTAAAGTTGTTTATGGATAGGACGATCCGCTAACTTCGGCATATTTAATCCATTAGGAAAACGGGTTTGTAATTTTGAGTAGACGATTTTTAAATAATAATAATAAGTAGATGAGTTAGTCTCGACCTGTTAATTATGATGTATAACACTTTTTTATGAGTCACTTTTCCGCGAATTCAGGCCAATGTAAGAGTCTTATTGTCAATTTTTAGAAGTTTGGTTGAGGTTAACAAGCGCTTTGGGAAATTACTATTTAATATTGAGAATGATTTGAGATAACCAAACGTTGGGACTTTTTAACACAAATCGGTCGTAATTATAATTTGAATATGATAATGTCACTTTTTTATGTGTTAAAATAGAGACGAGTACAAAATTTTTTCAGAAAATTTGTTATTCTCTCAATTTTCGAGAGAAAAGACTTATCTCCAGAAAATATTTTAATACATAAAAGAATGAAAATATAGGATGATGATAAAAATGAATAATTTTAAGGCAAAAGGTTACCATAGAAGAAGTGGAATAACTATTTGCACCCACCCAAAAAAAAGTGCAACAACTAAAAAACGAAACGAGTTAAATTAATGATTTATGTTTAATAATTTTGCATTTAGCAAATTATTTGTAATTCATACACTTAACTTACAACTTTTGTCCTAAACCTGGTTGTAGAAGAGCATTTTATATTCAACTTTTTTTTTCTCATCGTTCATTTATAAACTCTAAATAAGCAAAGTTCACACTTTAAAGTAAGTACTAAATGTGCAAACAAGTCAAAAAAGACCTTAGAAGTAGGATGCTCATCTTACACCAAGGTGTATGAGCTCCACTAACATTTTACTTTAACATAGGGGAGTGTTACTTTTCTATGGCATACTATTTCTTTCAATCTACAATATTTGACTTTTATATCTAACAACACGAAATTTTGATCACTAATCTTTATAATTATCAATGAACTAAAATTATAAACGATTTATACTTAGAAAATACCGATTGATACTAATAAAAATTATCTAATTAACATCACTATGTTTCTTTCTGTGTAAAATAATTAAATATGGTCAATGTGGAATATATGACTAAAATAAAAGCACAGATATATAATATATGAATGATGTCATGTGTCGCCTCTCTCTCCATGTTTACATTTATTTGACATTTTGAAATTTAATTACTTTGTAGTACGATCCAAACCCACAACCATATATAGAAAAAATAGAGTCTCGTACTAGCAAGCCTAGCCCTGAGATGTGTTTAGAGGAGCAATAGCCTAGGGTCCAAACTTGTAGGGAAAGAAAAATAGAAAGTTTGATTTATGAGGGAAAAAAACTTTATTTGAAAGTTTGATGCTCACTTAGCGTCCGTTCATTTTAAATTATAAAGGATATATTCTATTTTTTTCTTTCAGTTCTCTCCCTTACGGTCGAGTTATTTCATAGAACTTATCCGAACTTATTTAGACATTGTTAGACTGTAAAACTTATTGGAACTTACTAGACCTTATTATTGTTGTTGTTATTGTTTTTATTATGTTACTCTTTTTGTCCCGTATTAGTTGCAATAGTTTGACTTTTATACTATTCATATACCTTACTTAGACCATGATTTTTAACTAACATATAAAATCAGATGTTAGTATATTAGATGTTCTTAGATTTTTATAAGGAAAAAATGAGTGAAAAAATTCCACCTTTGGTCTAACTGGTACCACCTTTGAATGATGGGAGAAGATAAGGGTCAAAGGTCGGATTACACCTGGATTATTTAAATGCGGTATCAATGGTGGAAGAGCAGCCAATAGTGGAATTTTTCCTGTCAATTTTTCCTTTCTATAATTTTAACTTATTAATTTTTCATAATTTTTAATTGATCTTTAGATATATTAATGGTCAAAGTTGTGCATTGGCAAGTGTGTCGGTCAAACTTTTGCAACTAATATGGGATGAAGGTAATATTATTATCTTCGTTATTATTGTTAATAATATTATTTTTGTTATTATTATTAATATTTTTTTATAATAATATTATCATTACATTATTATTATTATTATTTTATTATTATTATTATAATATACCAAATAAACTCAAAATATTTACAAAAAAGTTAGGGGAACCGAGATACTAATTGGCCCCTACTCCTTTAGATATAGAAAAACTAATTTTAGTAAAGAAGTGAGCAACAACTCGTGCCCCAATATCTTGAACCGTGAAGAACTTTTGTATTCGTTTAATCAAGGTAACAACATCAATCTCTAATTCCCCCAATGAAGAGAAGGGGAAAGGGGAAAAAATCATGTCCAATTGTTGCACACTTAGCCTTATACTTGACACGTTTGCTTTAGTCGCATCAATCACTACACGGCGGGGCACGAAGTCAAACATCCTAAGATTGTGTCAAGGGAGATGAGCCAATTAGATCAACACACACATCAAGCCACTCATCCCAAGAGTAGAGTAACATGCCTGCTGGACGCGTAGGGGTTTGTCGTGCCCACCACCTTACCTAATATCAACTTCCTTAGCAACTGAAATCCCAGACTGATAGTAGGCGTCTACAAGGGTATCGTATACAACAATATGTCGTGTTTAATACCAACAATACCACCACACAACACAACATGGCCGCCATAAATATCCCCATCAAAGATCTTGTAGCAAGCCGAGCACGGCTTTAAAACAGAAAATAAGGGAACACCCAACCGGTAGCATAGCACACAACGCTGAGTCTTACCATTCATAGTCTGTCCCAAATCTAAAATCGGGACCGCTCTAAGCCAATCAGAAGTGCGTTCTTGATATCACGTATTTATATAGAGTTTTTTCCCCTATTTATGAGTTAATTCGTGCATCATTTGAGCTCTTCGGAGCTATTTTATGCTAACTATCGTATATAGTCGTGGTTTTGTGTTTTAATGTTGAATTGCAAGTTTTAGGGAGTTTAGTCCTTATTTCAGAGCCATTTGGAAGCAACCATGGCTTTACAAGTTGTTACGAGGCACGTAGGAATGACCACGAGCTTTATGGATAGTATAGGAGGTCCAAGACCTCTAAATGTGAAGAATTGAGAGTCAAAATAAGCTTCCCGTACTCTGATCGGGCAGAAAATGGCCCGATCGGGCGAAGATTTATTGATCGGGTGGTAAAGTTTCGCACCCGATCGGGTGGACATCACCCGACCCAATCGGGTGGAGAAACAAAGAAACTGTGGAGGCAATTTAGGTCCAACCCGATCGGGCACACAAGGCCTGATCGGGTGGGTGATCGGGCCGTCCTTATTTCACTTTGAAGCCTGCTGCTGCTGTGTAACAATCCGGATCTACGACCAACCTAATTAAGTCCTAAATGCAGCGGAAAACCTAATCCGGGCTATTACCATCACACTCACCACGAGTGTGGAGCTGAAAAACCTTGACTTTTTAAAACTTTTATATTGTAATGTCTATATTAAAACCTTTACCTATAACAAATTATATTAAGTGATTCTAAAACACTTTAAACATCTAGATCTGTTATTGAAAATTCTACTGAAAATCCGGCAGAGTTCCGTTTGTAAAACGGACCGCCTAAAACTTAATTTAGGACTCGCGTCCACTTATAAACCTGTATTCTCAAAATCCAGCAACCATTATACCTTAAACTTAATAAACTTAAACTCTTTAAACTTAATTACAAGTTAACTATTAACTATACTATTACAAAGTCGATCGTCCTCGCCGCAATACAAATAATAGGGATAACATATTCAAGTCTTCTTACCTTCATGTACCTGCATATACCGGCACGCAGTATCAGCCAACTGGCTGAGCAAGATTTCATACTGAAAAGCCAAACATATATGCAGGTAGGATATATATTAAATATATCCTACAAATCAGTTTCTTTCAAAACCAAACAATAAGTAACTTTATAAAACCTTTTCCGTATTTCTTTTTATAAAACAAAACCGTTTTTTCTGAGTCTAAATCAAATCCTTTCTACTTCCTTCCTTTAAATCAAATCCTTTCTTTTTCTCTTTTACAAATCTTTCCTTTTTCCTTTTCATAACAAATCTTTTCTTTCCTTTTTCTTCCACATAGAAAGATTCATAAATCTAGGGAATGGAACGAACTTTCCTTTGCCTTTGGGCTAGCTAGGCCCTCCGGATAACTATAGACAAAGACCCCTAGTGTGCACACCCTACATACGGCCAAACCGTAGCAGAAGATCTAAGTCTTGAGGTACTGATCAACGTACCCCCACAACTATTCTCTTATGTATTTGTAAAGTCGAGACAAAGCCGACAAAGTTCCAATTCCTTGAGATACCACTTAGGTAATCCCCACAACTTTGAAAACATAAAACTATTCCCATGAGATACCACATAGGCAATCCCATCAACTTTCAAAACATAAAACTATTCAAAATATCTTTCTATAATCTTTCCTTCAATTGTGGTTCGGAAACCAAACTATCTATATTTGAAGGAACATCCTCCAATTCAATCCGTGGTCAACAAAACTGAGATAAAAATCCTTTTAAGAACCCTTCTTGTAAACTATAAGAGTTCCTTTCGAAACTAAACTTCTATCTTTTAAAACATGCTCAACCAAAATGAGTTTTAAACCTTTATGAAACTCTTCTCATAACTATAAAAGTTTTAATAAGAAATCTTAAACTTTACTTGTAAACTTATAGAACATTTAAGCACGAAATGTTACCTTTTTAAACTTTTCTCGTAAACTATTCAAGGTTCGAGTAGAAATTTTACCTTTTCGAATCACAGTTAAACAACTACCTCGGTCTAAACGACTCCTCAGTGAAACCGAAAGCTACAATATAAATGTGTGTACTTCGTAAGTAATAAAAGACTTGGATACAATTAACTTTAGTTCACAAAGCAAATCAACCTTTCTTAATCTCACATAAACATCAAACAAACATATCATGTTCTAACTTAAACTTTCATTTAGCATTAATAACGTCTAACTAAAACCCTTTACCAATTAATTAAAAATCCTCTTACTTTATATAAAATCGACCTTTAAGAAGCATATACACATTTAGATACTTAAAAGTTCATTGTGAAACAATTATATGAAAAATTAGAGTTCTAAAATGAACTATACAAAATATGAATTTTGGGCAGTAACTTAAAATGAGCATAACTTCCTCCTACAAAATCCAAATCAAGCGTTTCTTGAGCCTATCTTGAGTAAAATTTCAATACGAACAACTTTTGTGAAATAGTATTTTTGCTAAAAATGCCCAAAAACAGTCCAAAAATGCAATTTACGAAACTGATCTGATCTTCTTACGAATTACAACAGTATTTCTTTAAAACATTAACCATCTAACTCTTCATATAAACTCAACTACCCCATATTCATTCTTAACTCTTCACACATCATTTGAGATTAAAATCAAACTTCAATCCTTCCAAACTCACAATAAGAAGTTTAATAATTAAACTAGCAATATAAACTAACTATTAGACACCGTATTAAACCTTCTACTCAATCGATTCATACTCAAAACCTTCAATTCAAGAAAACCCCCAATTCAATTTCACTACAAAAACCCTAACTCCATAAGCTTGAGAAAGACTGAAATTAAGTTATGAATTCAACTTATCCAGTAATAAAAAAGATTGGGAATGAAGAAACTTCGAAAATCGCTCCTAAAATCGCACCCTGACTCCAAAACGAACCACGGAGTGGAGCTTCTTGCTCACTCTCTTCCTCACGTTATTACTGGTTGGTTGCCCGTCGATTGTGCGGCGGTGCTCAACGTTGGTCTATGGTCGGCGAATTGTTGTGGTCGGCGAAATCCCGTAGCATCGTTCCTTCACCTTTCTTCTTTGCCTCCTCCTTCTCCCTCTCTATTTTCTCTCTTCCTTCTTTCTTTTTCTTTTTGGTTTCTTTCTGATTCTCACCCCCAAAGCTCTTTTGTTTCCCTTTTTGTTTTTGTTTTCTTTCTTTTTGTTTTCTCTTTTTCTTTCCACTTAAATTGATTTTCAAATTTACTCTAATCTCCCCTTTTAATCTATTTATCCAAATTACCTTAAATCCCTCTTCTTTTACATATATCTAATAATATCTATTTACCTTTTCAAAATATAATGTAAATAATGATACAAATTCATCTAAAACAACAATACCCAATACTCGTTAAAAGAATTAAACTCAATATTTCTTGAATTCATTTCATTAAAACGTCAAAATTATAATCAAAAATTAATATAATTAACTTTTCAATAACTCTATAATCAGATCTAATTTCCTTTAATTAAACTTGAGGGCTATTAATATATAATCAGACTAATAAATCATACTTATCTATTAATAAAATACTCTTTAAAAATAGGGGTATTACATGCTGCTTGGGCGAAGAGGGAAGGATTGTGGGGCCAAGGTGCTCGCAGCCTAATCGGGCAGGGCCTGGCAAGCAAATGTGCGCTGCTGTTGCGTGTATCCAAGGGAGATCAAGAGCTGGGCTTTTGGGTGGGGCTGGTCATCGGGTGGAGCCCAGTTTCAAGACTAATGTTGTTGCGTTGGATTGCAAAAGAAGGAAACAAGTTTGTTCAAATTTTTTGTGGGCCCAATCGGGTGGCCCATTGCTCGATCGGGTCCCGCACTCGATTCCGCGAAAGCCTATCTTATTTTTGTCGTTTTTAATTAGATTTTTGGGTCATAAATAGTTTTCCCTCATTATTTTAGAAACAACTTTTATTCTAGTTTATTTAGAGAGTTTTTATTAGATTAAACACTTTAAATTAGTTTAAGGGGTGATTGAACCTCGAATTTGATTTCAATAAAAGTTATTGCTTTCCGTCAATTGGTATTCTTTTCTACTCAATCTCTTCAATTACTTTTGATTGTTTGGTTTAATTAAGATTTTGATTCATGATGTTAGGATTAGGGTTTTATTTCTATTTTATTATTGTTCATTCAATCATGTTTGAGTAGTCTAATTTGTAGGGATTTGGTGAGGGAAGCCATGTTTATACCTTTATTATTTGAGTGGCTATTAGTTTCTAGGGTTTGATGAGTTTGATTATGGTGTGATTTGTTCGTATTGAGTAATTAATGTTATTGCGCAGTTTCATTGATTGCTTGAGGTTAATAATTATTTGCACATATGCGTCTTACTTTTAGAGGCCTATTACACATCAGTAATTCTGGTTATGTTTGTGAACATGCTGCATATGTTGAATTATTGGCATTGAGACTTAACCACAGCTTGACACTGCTCTAATCTATTGATTCTTGACCTAGGTTCTGATAGTCTTTTGATCCCTTGATTGGTATAAGCATGGTGGACCGAACTAATTCCCTAGACCTTTATTTCATAGATTAAAATCCCTTTTTATATTGCTTTCTAGTATTTAATTAGTAGTTCAGCTGATTCTTTCCTGATTTTGTCTGAAGTAGCTGATTAGCTGAATATAAACTTAAAACTCCGTCTCTCTGTGGATTCGACCCTACTTCCCTTGACTATCATTGTTAGAGGACTTAGGATTTATCTTTGATTAGGTGATACGACTTTAGCCTATCAGTTCTCCCTGTCGAGACTTCCACAAAGCCATTTGTCTTGAACATAAAGAAAATGTGGATTGCAGTTTTAGTAACTCGTGTGAAATATATACTTGTCAGTATCTTCATGAGTTTGGGGGTAGTGATCTCGCTTGGATTACTCAAAAGGTCAGTCTCCATAGTTCTATTAAATACACTCAAAGCATCATCAAAAAAAGGTCCAGATGCTACACCACCAGCATGCCAAAGAAGTTTAGTGTACAAACCAACTGCAATCGTAACGCAAGAAAAGCATAATTCGAAACATCACCTTCCGAGTAGACACCAAGCCCCACAAATGCAAAGAGTAAGGTGGTAAGTCTCTGTTGCCAGTGACCATACCCTAACTCGGAACCAACAACAATACGCTCCAACGAAGAACGAAGAGTCGTGTCAAACAAACGTTGGGCCGACTCAAAGACATGTGGAGGGCATGTGCACATAGCAAGGTAGAGTTTCAAAATTCCATTACAAGCACGAAGAAGTAACAACTTAAATTGAGGATCATTAATCTTAGCAACCGCATCCATAAGCACAACGGTTTTGGCCACTCTCTTCATCACAAGATCACTGTTGAAATCAAAATCCACACAAGCGGGCCCATCAAGTAATTTGACACGATGCAATGACCGAACAATATTAGGTGGGAAGACACCTTCAAGCCTGCTTCTATGGTCCAAGGGAATCAACATGTTGCACCCTCTGACAGGTATTGGAGTTTGGAGTGACCATTAATGCCGAAAAAGAAGTTTGAAGTTTTAAGTGAAGTTAAAGGTTGTAAATAACTAGAAAACTTTATAAGGTTATTTTTCGCAAAGTGGACATTTTATAAGGTGTTTTCCGACAAATTTTCCAAAAAAAACAAATGTTTACATTGGAATTTCTTCTATCTACAATACAAGCATAAATTGACAATTAACTACACACAAGTCACGACTAATCAGGCAATATGTGGGTGAGAGTTTCAATCTGCAATAATAGGTAGAGCTCTATCCACTATCCTTATAATTTTTCTCTCATAAAATTGATATAATGAATTTTTAATGCATCTCAAGAATTATCCTACGTTATAAACATATAAAATATGAATAAAATGATGTATTCCTATTTTGATAATATACATATGGGGCCTCGATACGTGTCGACCCATACTCCCTCTCAAATAAGGTGGTAATGTTGCCATATTACATTGTGACATGTAGTTTCTTTGAAAACTCTTTTGTTACTAAATAATTGATATAATGTTTGTAAAAAATCTCAAAGTCTTGACTACTCAGTGTACAATTTATTATCTAACAACCAAGGCACGACCTTTACTTACAATGAAATGGCAATGTCCAACTCAAAAAATACATCAATTTTAGGATTGTACCTTATCAAATAACACACGACATCGTTCGAACCAAATAACTTGTTTATTAAATTCCAATTGATGAGAGGCGATAATATATAGAAAGCGTGGGAGAAGTTGAAATTTTTCACGTATCACCATTCCTCTTTTAAAAGCTTTCTATGCACTACATTCTCATTTATTAAAATAAAATTATCATTATGAAGATTTAAACTCGCAACCTCAAGTATTATTGAGCTCCAACACAACTTCAACATACTATTATTGCTTGTTCAGCCAAAATTGATGATGATATATATATGAATGAAAATCAAGAGTTAAGATGTACTCCCTCCGTTTCTAAAAAATTATTACACTTGTACTTTTCACGCATGCCAATGCAAAACTTTGATCATCTACATCTCTAATTACGTATTTGTGAAAATTATAAAAACTAGATATTAATATTCTACATATCAAGAGGAATATAACAAGATCCCACATGACTATATTGTTTCTTATGTGTAAATCACAAACGATGGTCAAAGTAAAATATGTGAATAGTGTAAAATATCAAAGTGTAACAAATTTTAGGAAACGGATGTATTAACTTTTAAAAATACTACATATTATAAACGAGATGACTTTTATCTTTTTAGTAACTTTTCTACGCTACAAGAGGTGAATTGTTTTCAACTATTACTAAACTAGTTTTTAGACCCGTCCAAAAATGCACAGGATTTTTTCTGTTTACATAAGTACATTCAAGTACTACTTATGAGTAAGTACAATATAAGAAACTAATTTTTCTTCATTTAGCTCGCTTCATAAAAATATGTGTCACTAAAGAAATTAGTTAGTAAAATTTTAAATGAGAGATATAACATATACAAAAGTAAAATAAATAGACATAAATAGTAATACATATAAACTAACAAACTTGTTATTGTATATTGTTCCTGTATACTCCATAACACTTACATAACCACCACCCTAACTAAGAAAAACCATTGAAAATACCTTTGAATTCTTAGGATCATCAACGATGGTAACGTAACTACTAAAAGTGTGTTATTTTCACATAAACTATCAATTTATGTAATACTTCCTCTTTTCCTTTTTGTTTTTCTAACTTTGACCAAAAAGTTCTCACATAATTGGTCAAAGTAGTACAAACAAAAAGAAACGGATGGAGTATGTTTTATTAGTATTTTTCGATCTTGTTTCATGTCATCTTCCCCATTATCATCGTCGAATTCTTAAAGCTTTGATTTTCATATAATATATTTTATTAGTAATATTCCATATTGTTTCATATCATTTTTAAATTTTTTTGTTTAAAAGAAATATATAATTATCATAGTTAATATTAATTTATGAGTAGTTGCCTCTATTCTTTTCTATATCATTTTGTCCCCAAAATTTATCTTACATTAATTCAACTTTCAATTAAAGTTTTTTATTTGTATCTTCCTATATTCTTTCACGGTCAAAATTTTGCTTTAAAGATGAAATAAATATTCATATATTTTTCGAACCTTTTATGAGCATAATATGAATATTAGTGGTTTTAGGTGACGGATATATATGGGAAGATCTTTACGTCATATTAAACTTTATTTTTTTATGCTGCTAAAAAGAAATCAATTTTTCAAATACAAACGTTTTGCCTTATAGGGGTACGATAACTTTCTAATAGGGATATTTCTACCATTTTCCTTATGTGGTAAGATGATGTACCTTATTTTACATGCATACATAAAGCAAAAATGTATTGTAAAATAATCACAAAACTTCTTAGCAAAAAAAAAAAGCATTTAAAATTAATTTAGAGAATCTCATAGACGCATGGTTTTATGGAAGATAATGAAAAAAACTAGTTTGTGGCTCCGGCGATGCCCGGGCCTATTTTTTATATTAATTAAATTTAAATAATATCTTTATTGATGATATTTTTATTTTTAAATATAAAAATTAAGGGCATAATTTTATAACCAATTTAAAAGGATCATGAAAGATTGTAATGTAAGAAATCTCTTTACTTTTTCCAGAAGTTAGATTAAGGTAAAAGGAAATGAAGACTAAGAAAATGAAATAATTCATCTCATCTATATTATGCATTTTTTTAACGTAAAATAAATTCTATGGTTTAATTCTCATCTATAGTATGCTTAAACCCCATAATAATATTTTTATTTGTGATAAGAAAAAGCATTAAGAGTGCGGTAGAGTAGTGATTAATAGTCTTTACGTGCGGAGGTCATGGGTTCGAAACTCCATATTGATAACATTTATAATTTTTTCTTTCTTGATTGTTATTTAAACCCCATAATGATATTTTTATTTTTGATAAGGGAGCATTAAGAGTGTGGTAAATGGATAAAACTCTTTGTTTTATATGCGGAGGTCATGGTTTGAAACTCTATATAGACAACATTTATAATTTATTTATTTTTTCTTGATTGTCATTTAAACCCCATAATAATATTCTTATTTGTGATAAAAGAAGCATGAAGAGTGTAGTAGCACAGTGGTTAAAACTATTTGTTTCATATGCAAAGGTCATGGGTTCAAATCTCCATATTGACAATATTTATAATTTTTTCTTATGACAATGACATGGATAAAATGTAATTGAAGAAGGGGTTAGTGCCACGTGGTGGCTTGCAATGCTTGCTTACGCTTTTTAATATATATATAGATTTATTGATGTTGGATCAAGATCAATCTTTAATGCCAAAAGAAATTATGGTTATGATTGAAAATATTACAATATTTATCAAAAGAGTGGGTCATCTATATATTTAGGCCTAATGTAGAGGGTGGTATAAATCTATAGGTTGTTAGTTGATCTTAAATTTGATTAATTTATAAGTTTATTATCTGAAGAACATCATTTTCAATGATCATAAAATAAGATCATTTCTCTCTCTCTTCTCACTTTATTTCTCCTTTTAAGTCATTTCACGGTATTTTCCAAAAAAATTATCTTACCAATGATCAAAATTCAAAAGAGTATCCCAAATTGTAACAAAAATTAGTATAAAAATATAGTAAAATGGGTCTCTTTTTATAGAGACCAAAACAACAGATTCATTAGTCATTCTATAATTATTTGGGATTTTCTATGATATATCCCTGCGGTATTACGTTTTCTAAGTTATACCCCATGATTTTGAAAACTCTCAATTGTACCCTTAGTCTTACATATTTTAATCAGTTGTACCCAAATCCAGCTTGATGAGAATTTAATTTTCAGTGTTCTAGTTCTAAGATTGATGAGATTTTGTTTTCAAAATGTGATTTAAGGGTTGTTAAGGATTTTTGACATGTTTAACTACTGAAAAAGTATGTCTTTACCTTATTTTTGCATGTTGGGAATTTTTGCTTTGGGTACAACTGATTAAAAAATGTATATCTAAGGATATAATATCAAAATCATAGGGTACAACTTAGAAAACGTAAAACCACAGAGGTATATCATAGAATAACCCATTTTTTCTTTCTAATTTTTTCATTATAATAGCTTAAAATATAGTACTATCTATTATTTTACATGTGGCTCATAGATTTTGTTTTATTAATAAGTATAGAAGTATAGATGGATAGATTAATAAGTTTAGTTTTTATTTTGTTATTCTAGTTTATTATTATTGAGTTTTATCTACTTAGTTTTCTAACTCTGGTTAATCCCTGAGTTTGGGAGACCTGTTTGGGAGACCTGAGTTCTATCATTGTATTTATTTCAAAAAAAAATGTGCACGGATTTTCTATTCATGTATAGGGAAATAAATATATTTAGTATTATTAATTGCATAAATACACAAAAATAGGCTCAACTATGTCCTATCTTTTCAAAATAGAGCAATCTTTGAAAAATCTGAATTTAGGTCAAACTATGCGTTGAGTTGGATAAAAATGGGCCAAACTTTGGTTTAAGTTGGATAAAAATGGGCCAAATCGGTCATGTTAGCCCACTTTTATCCAACGCAACTCATAGTTTGGTCTAAATTCAGATTTTTCAAAGATTTTATTGTTAGAAGGTTGAACATAGTTGAGCCCATTTTGATGAATTTTTCCTAAAGTCTTTGACATCTTTTGGGAAAATAAATATTGAGTTAGCATATCTAAAAGAACTTGCCTATATATAATTGATTGTCTTAAAAATATGATTACCAACTCAACTTTGCTCTATTGATTCATTGACTTTCTTTTAGAGTGGCATCAAATCTCCGACATATTGTAGAAGAAAAAATATCTTGAGTTAGTATATATATGAATCAACTTGCCAAAATATAAGTGATCGCCTTAAGTTATTAGTATACTAAATTTTTATGCATGTGATGCGTGTGACAATAATTTTATTATGAAATTTCATAATTTATAGTAGATAATTTTATGGATAGTCGCATCTTACCATAACTTTTCATGTTTTTAGAAACTCTCACTTTAATGATGTTTTTTTAAAATTCCACCTACCATTTAAATTCTATTAAAAACTCCCACCACTTAATGGTTTTTGTCAAATTTCATTAACAAAATCATTTAGTGGGTCCCACATATACTTTTTGTTAACAAATTGGGACTTGAAATAGTTGCAATTCTTTCCAAATAGTTGTAACTCGGCAAATGTGTTAAGGATATGCCCTTAAATTGACTTTAATTTCAGCGTAAACTTATAATAAAATGCATATATGGGGCCCATTTCATGGTTTTGTTAACGGAATTTAACAAAAATCATTAAATGGTGGGAGTTTCTAATAAAATTGAATGATAGGTGGAAATTTAAAAGAAAAATTCATTAACGCGGGAATTTCTAAAAACGTGAAAAATTTAGGTGGTTTTGAACAAAAAATCTTAATTTCATTTGCACACGATGTGTGTTTTAGCTACTGTAATATGATAAAATGTGAAAGTACACAACATATTTTGTTTTCAAGCTAAATTCATTTTGGCTCATTTTTCTTTGAAAACATTCCTTACTCCCCACCATCAACTACAACTTTTGTTATATAGTATCCAGTAAGGTATTTTTTGTTCATTGTCCAAATGAGAAAAAATTCAAAAGCACTTGAAAATACTTTATCATATTTCTCACTCATGCTAAAATACTTTATCATGATCAATTTGATCAAATGTGCCTTCACTCATGAACAATCAATTACTCATGTATTTCAAAATTAAAATTTTGAAAAGTATATAAAAGTATAGCAAAGTGGGTGTCTATCTGTAGATCTCAAGAAAATATAATCGTTGATATTTTTTTAATTGTTTTTACTTTGTAGGTTTTTAGATATTTTAGTTAGAAGTTTTGAACATCTTTTATTAAAAATTTGATGGCTAAATTTGGAAATAAAACTTAATTACTTAATAAACTCATTGATTTAATTTTTATTTTTCCTTTTTTTCTTTTTGGTGTCCACCCCAACCTCTTCACTTATATAACAGAGATGCATAAATCAACTTGCCTAAATATTAGTGATTGCCTAAAAAATATAATTGATTATAGGATTAGCAATTACTCCCTCTGCCCCCTAAAAATGTCTCATTTCTTTTGGGCATAAAATTTAAGAAGAGAGGTTGGCGTGGGGCCTAAATTTATTTTTTGCAATTGAAAAGTAAGGGTCCGTTCGGTATCGCTGCCAGTTTCCTGTTTTTGGTTTTTATAATATTAGAATCATATGATATAAGTTGTAAAATAACTTGAAATTAGTCATACAGATATAACTCATGTTAATTTTGAAATTTGACAGCAGAAAACTGAAAACGACTTTTTCTGGTTTTCATATTTTGGTTTTTAGTTTTCAAAAAAACTGAAAAATGGAAACGAAAAACAATAACGAACAGGCCCTAAGATATTGGGTATTATTTAGAATTGTTTATAGTGAGAGAATGAGGTCAAGTGTTTTATGTAAGGAAAATAATTCTCCTCCATTTTTTAATTACACTTTGTAAAGTAATATTTAAAGATATCTTAATTTATTTTTTTAAAAGATATTAATCAATGATTAGAATAAAACATCTCGATACCAGATATCAAAGAGTTAATAAGACTTTTATTCACTAATAGAGTTTCGTCTAATAAAGAATCTCATATTGAGCTTATTGAACACTAAATTTGAGAAATATCACTATCTTTTGTGGCAATTACAACCTTGAGTTTAATTCTTTTACTTTTTTTTATGGAAACCCTAAACATAATATTGGAGGTACTAATACAATAAAAGAAACAATAATATCAATAACAACTTATATAATTTTTATAGAAGTGCATATGTGCATGCCTTTCGACTTACATTATACTACAAAATAGATTAGTGTCGAAATTGTTCAATACCAATTTTACCATCTTTATACTTTTGTAATGGTTGTTTTGTTCTACTGTTCACGGATTGTGCTTGGTCCCTTGTAGATACAATCATAAATCATTTGAGCTGCATTCTTATTGACGATGCTTGTTGGTTTTATTTTCAGAGAACATGGCACAACATCTTTTCACTTCTTCCATTGGATGCTAATCAAACTCAAGGCCAAATTATAATTTTGTTTGACGGGTGAGATAGAACAATGGAATTTCAATATAGTATAGAGTTGTAACAACAATAATAGGCAGCTAGGGTTTTGTGATGTGTGTAGATGGTTGTGACTTGTGAGGCAAGATTATATTTATAATGGGCTGTATTAAATACGGTGTTGACACGTGGCAGAATTTGTTATTATATTATGCCATGTGTCCCATAAAATAAGGAGGTATTGACACATCAATTTAGGATTTTGTTTTATTAATTAAGATAGATAGATAGATTGTGCCCTATTATACAAAACCCCTAGCATTGCCCGACACTATACTAGCTATATTTTAAACTAGTTTCTGACCCGGGTAATTCCGGGGTTGGGTTTTATATAGTTATAATTTCCATTATATCTAAATTTCAGTGTTAAACACTTTAAGACTAACAAAATATTATAAACTAATTAGTAAATTGATAGATATTATATTTCGGTAGTTATTTACATATAATTCTCATCCGACTAACGTAAAAGTTAATTAATGTTTAAAGGATTCTTATATTAAGAGCTAATAATTTTCTTTATCTCGAACTTAAAATTACTTTCTTTTATAGGTATAGTAGTGTCCTTCTAAAAATAGTCATTATATGCTTTGGTGATTTGAAAAGTAATATAAATTGAAGTTAAAGTTGTCATAATACACAAATGTTAAATTGGTAAAGTTAACTCTCAAAATAAAATAAAAAACACAACAAACATGTTTCCTCTAGACTGTTATTGATATTGTCGACATTATAGAGTCACATAATTACTCTTTTTACTTTTATTTCTTCTATAAATATATCAATTCACTTGAAGAACTTGTGCTACAATAATTATATTATGATTGCTTATTCACATCAGATCAACATGGGTTGAGACGTCCAAATGAGCAATGAGCAAAAATATAGCATTGGGTGTACCATGCTCATAATACACACGGGCGTATAATAAAACTTGTCTCAAAAGAGGTGTGTCTGAATGATTTCGAACAGATTTGTGATGATTCATCTAGGTAAAAAATAATTGCTTCTCATCCATAGAGATTATTTAGTTTAAGATTATAATGCATGGTTTCCTTTTGGATCTGATTTGCATACCAATTTCAAGATGTATAAAGCTATATTCAACTTAAATTGCATGTTTAAATATATTTATATTTTTTTTTGTGGGTTTGTGTTTGACAATAATTTGCATTGGTTTGATATTACATGTACCATCAAGATTCATTACGTTGCACACGTTTACTTGAAGTTAATGGGAATTATTTTTGAGTAGTACGTACTTGTGTCGCCTAGCTGATAGTTGACCAAATAGGAATATCTTTTTTGAAAAAAGATGTAAGGTGTATATCGAAATATATTTTTGAGAAACCAACTTAACTTTTATAAAAAGTTGTTTTTATTAATTAATGAGTGACCAAAGAGATTTTTGGGAAATTCGATATAGTGAACTGTAGTATTGTTTTTTTCTGCATGGTGGAAAGAAAATATTTTGACTTTGTAAAATGTCCCTATGATTTTGTATATGTAACCATAGTGACCCTATGAAATTGTTTTTTCCATATAATAAAAACAAAATATCTAGATTTTCTAAAATGACCTTATGATTTTGTATACTTTGTGTTAGGGTGCACCAACTATAATTTAACAATTGAAACAATATTTTAACTGACCTAACCCTAATTGATGCACCCAAATAAAAATCACCTTTTACCCTCATGTATTTCGTAAGATATGCAGGTTCTTCAATTCTAAAACATCATTTGGCATTTTGTTCCAAACAGTTCATGCCCTTATGCTGCCTCTGTGCATGATTACCATAATAACAATTAATATGCATGAGTGATACTATCCGCAATTTGGATTCTTTCATGACTACGTGTTTAATTATTTAAAAACTTATTTTATTAATTAATGAGTGATCTAGTTGACACCTTTAGTAAAATATAAGTTGTTTTGTTTGCAATTTCTTATCTAAAACTACAACTTATATAAAAGTGTAAAATAAGGCATAACTTTCATTTCAAATCTCAGAAAAGTTTAATTTTTGCACCGTTAGATTCGTCTGGAAAAATACTTTGAATCAAGATCCACTTATGATATGTTTTCTTATATTTTATTAAAGGTGTCAACTAGACCACTCCTTAATTCATAAAATAAGTTTATAAAAATTCGAACATGTAATCATAAAAGATAAAATCTTATCTCAAAGATAAGAAAAAAAATGTTTAAATTTGTATGTCTTTGATCCAAATTGCACGCTAATGGATAATATCACTCATATTAATTGTTATAATGGTAATCATGCTCAGAGGCGGCATAAGGGCATTTTGTGATTGAAAGGAAATGCCAAATGATGTTTTGGAATTGAAGAACCTGCCTATCCTACGAAATACATGAGGTAGATGGTGATTTTTATTTGGGTGCATCAATAAGGGTTAGGTCAGTTAAAATACTATTTCAGTTGTTAAATTATAGTTGTTAACACAAAATATACAAAATTATATATACAAAATCATAGGGACATTTTAGAAAGTCAAAATATTTTGTTTCCACCATGTAGAAAAACACAATATTACAGATTCACCATATCTAATTTCTCAAAATTCTTTTTGATCACTCATTAATTAATAAAATAAGTTTTAAAAAAGTTAAGTTGATTTATCAAAAATATATTTCCATATACATCTTACATCTTTTTTCAAAAAAGATATTCCTATTTGGTCAACTATCAACTAGGCGACACAAGTACGTACTACTCAAAAATAGTCCCCAGTAAGAGAATTTCAAGTAATCATGTGCAACGTAATGAATCTTGATGATACATGTAATATCAACCAATGCAAATTATTGTCAAACACAAACCCATAAAAAATAATGTTATTTAAACATGCAATTTAAGTTGGAAATATAGATCTATACATCTCGCAATTTGTATGCAAATCAGACCCAAAAGGAAACCATACATTATAATATCAAACTAAATAATCTCCATGAATGAGAAGCAATTATTTTTTACCTAGATGAATAATAATTTTTCTTCATAAAGCTGTTCGAAATCATTCAGACAAACCTCATTTCAGACAAGTTTTATTATACGCCTGTGTGTATTATGAGCATGGTACACCCAAGGCTATATTTTTGCTCATTGCTCATTTGGACTTCTCAACCCATGTTGATCTAATGAGAATAATCAATCATAGTATAGTTATTGTAACACAAGTTCTTCAACTGAATTGATGAATTTAAAGAAGAAATGAAAATGAAAAAGAGTAATTATGTAACTCAATAGTGTCGACAATATCAATAATAGTCTAGAGGAAACATGTTTGTTATTTTTTTTATTTTATTTTGAGAGTCAACTTTACCAAATTAACATATTGTGTATTATGACAACTTTAACTTCAATTTCTTTTATTTTTCAAACCACCAAAGCATATAATGACTATTTTTAGAAGGACACTGACCTATAAAAGAAAGTAATTTTAAGTTTGAGATAAAGAAAATTATTAGTTTTTAATATAAGAATCCTTTAAACATTAAACAATTTTTACGTTAGTCGAATGAGAATTATATGTAAATAACTTCTCTTAGTTTATTAATTATTTTATAATATTTTGTTAATCTTAAAGTGTTTAACACTGAAATTTAGATATAGTGGAAATTATAACTAAATAAAAACCCAACCCGGGCATTGCTCGGGTCAGAACCTAGTAAGATAATAAAGCCGTCCCGAAAGGAGCTACCACATTTCTCCACGTCATTATACATAATTAATTAATTAATTTAATTTTCAATAGACAATAATCTAAAAAATTGATTATATTGTAAATAAAAATTACATTCCTTATCTAAAACTATAACTGATCCTTATCTAAAACTACAACTGATATAAAATTATAAAATAAGGCATAACTTTCATTTCAAATCTCAGAAAATTTTAATTTTTGCACCGTTAGATTCGTGTCGAAAAATACTTTGAATCAAGATCCACTTATGCTATGTTTTATTATACACAATTACTTAATTAATTTAATTTGCAATAGACAATAATTAAAAAAAATTATTATATCGTAAATAAATGTTACATTCCTTATCTAACGCTACAACTAATCCTTATCTAAAACTACAACTGATATAAAATTATAAAATAAGTCATAAATTTCTTTTCAAATCTCAGAAAAGTTTAATTTTTGCACCATTAGATTCGTCTCGAAAAATACTTTGAATCAAGATCAACTTATTATATGTTTTCTGGAATTGCAAAAAAACAACTTATATTTTATTAAAGGTGTCAACTAGACCACTCATTAATTAATGAAATAAGTTTTTACAAAATTAAACACGTAGTCATAAAAGATAAATATTATCTCAACGATAAGAAAAAAAAACATTTAAATTTGTATGTCTTTGATACAAATTGCGCAGTGATTGATAATATCACTCATATTAATTGTTATAATGGTAATCATGCACAGAGGCGGCATAAGGGCATTTTCTGTTTGGAAGTAAATGCTAAATGATGTTTTAGAATTGAAGAACTTGCATATCCTACGAAATACATGGGGTTAAAAGGTGATAATTATTTGGGTGCATCAATTAGGGTTGGGTCAGTTAAAATATTATTTCAGTTGCTAAATTATAGTTGGTGCACCCTAACACAAAATATACAATATTATAAGGTCATTTTAGAAGATCTAGATAATTTGTTTTTATCATATGGACAAAACAATTCCACAGGGTCACGACAGTTACATATACAAAATCATAGGACATTTTAGAAAGTCAAAATATTTTGTTTCCACCATGTAGAAAAACACAATACTACAGGTTCACCATATCGAATTTCCCAAAAATCTTTTTGGTCACTCATTAATTAATAAAATAAGTTTTTAAAAAGTTAAGTTAGTTTCTCAAAAATATATTTCGATATACACCTTACATCTTTTTTCAAAAAAGATATTCCTATTTGGTCAACTTCAACTAGGCGACACAAGTACGTACTACTCAAAAATAGTCCCCAGTAAGAGAATTTCAAGTAAACGTGTGCAACGTAATGAATCTTGATGATACATGTAATATCAAACCAATGCAGATTATTGTCAAACACAAACCCACAAAAAATAATGTAAATATATATAAACATGCAATTTAAGTTGGGAATATAGATTTATACATCTCGAAATTGGTATGCAAATCAGACCAAAAGGAAACCATGCATTATAATATCAAACTAAATAATCTCCATGGATGAGAAGCAATTATTTTTTACCTAGATGAATCATGATTTTTCTTCATAAATCTGTTCGAAATCATTCAGACACACCTTATTTCAGACAAGTTTTATTATACGCATGTGTGTATTATGAGCATGGTACACCCAAAATTATATTTTTGCTCATTGCTCATTTGGACGTCTCAACCCACTGCTACTAAATCACCCATGTTGATCTGATGAGAATAGTCAATCATAGTATAATTATTGTAACACAAGTTCTTCAAGTGAATGGATGAATTTATAAAAGAAATGAAAGTGAAAAAGAGTAATTATGTGACTCTATAGTGTCGATAATATCAATAATAGTCTAGAGGAAATATGTTGGTTGTTTTTTTCATTTTATTTTGAGAGTTAACTTTACCAAATTAACATTTGTGTATTAGACAACTTTAACTTCAAGTTATTTTATTTTTCAAACCACCAAGCATATAATGACTATCTTTAGAAGGACACTACTATAACTATAAAAGAAAGTAACTTTAAATTCGAGATAAAAAAAATTATTATTAGCTCTTAATATATCCTTTAAACATCAAACATTTTTTACGTTAGTCGGATGAGAATTATATGTAAATAACTACCGAAATATAATATTTAGTCGGATGAGAATTATATGAGTATCTCTTAATTTATTAAATATTCTATAATATTTTGTTAATCTTAAAGTATTTAACACTGAAATTTAGATATGATTGAAATTATAACCAAATAAAACCCAACCCGGGCATTGTCCGGGTCAGAAACTAGTAGAAATATATCGCTTTCCCAATTCCTTTCTTACGTGAGGCCTTTATTGTTCCGCTTGGATCTGTCAAGTAGAAAATTTATTGGGCTTATTTTCACACACCTTTGATTCTTTTAGTTGGGCTGATTTTTGGGGCCACCGTTAGCTATCTTCTTTATGATTGGGCGAGCTCATATTTGCCTTAGTTCTTTATTTTTAGAGGAAAATTAGTTTATAGTCCTTGTGATATTCCGGATCCATTTTTTATTTTTCAATGGGTTAGAAATATATTCCTCATCAAATAAATAATAGATGAATAAGTTTTTTATATTGAAATTAAATATTAAAGGCGTAATTTACGAACCAAGAAAGCAATTTAAAAGGATCATGATATATAGTGTAGGAGATCTCTTGACTTTTCCCAATACTTTATCAAGGTAAAAAGAATTGTTAATTACAATTTGACAACAAAAAAAGATGTCGCTTGGTGGTAAACCTTATGATGTTTTAACTAATAGGTTGCGGTTCAAAACCTATTGCATGCATTTTGGAAACAATGACATGGGATGACAGATGTGGCTTGGTGGTAAATCTTATGATCTTCCAACTAATAGGTTGCGGGGTCAAAAGCTACTACATGCATTTTGGAAACATTGAAAAGAAAACAATGACACATGCTGACACGTGGCAAGCTGCAACTCTTATCGACGCGTTTTAATATACATATATAAATATAGATGTTGGTTTCAATAGAGTAACTAGTTTATACGCACGATATGCATATGTATAACGTTTGTTGCTTAAAAACCTAAAGATATACAATGAGTCATTTATTTATATCATGCATTTGATTGTATTAATTCTTGAGTGTAATTTAAATTCCATCAAAGTCTTTTTTGTGATAGAGAAGCATAAAAAGTGTAGTGCAATAGTAGATATACTAGATTTTTTATGCAATGAGGTTGTGGGTTTAAAACTTCATATTGACAATATTTGTATAATTTTTTATGTGATAATAACATGTGCACAATACCATTGAAAAAGGGGTACCCCATGGCGGCACAGGCACTAATGTTTATACAGGTGGTTGAATAATGCATCCACAAATCATGACTATGATTCCATAAGTACATATGGAACTCGGTGCAGATCGTGACATTTTCACCTTTATTCTATGTTGAAATATACCAGCTTATCAAGGTAATGAGCAACAAAAATAACCTAACAACCTCCCTTTTCATCACCTGAGACCCATTATCGAAAGAAAATACTTTATTATTAGCAAACATATCTTTAATAACTCATATTATTAAAAGAGGCAGTCTAATTTTAACATAAATTTAGATCTTTTTAAACTCACATTCTACTAACAATTTCATTCCATCTCATTATAACTTAACACTATTCCTATACATTTTGCACCAACCTAGCCGTCCCTTCTATTTTCCTTTCTTTATTTCACTTTTAGTCTCGAACTACAACAAACAATTTTATAAAAAAGAACATTAGACTTGTTAAATGAATTATACTAGTCACTAAATGGATCAAACTACTCATTGAATGAATTAAGTATTTTTATTATTGAATGAACTAAACAGGCCACGAAACAGATTAAATGTGTCATAAAATGAATTTAAGTAGTCACTATTTTCAAAAAGACATTGTTCTCTTTTAAATATTAGGCTTGTGCCATTGTCTAATCTTCATTTAAAGATAGGCAGCCTCTTAATTACAAGACTAGCTGCTACAAGAATAGTGTCTAGGGTCTAGGGATGAAGTGAAGATTAATTTTAGTTAGGAAAAAATCATTTTCAGCCGGCAAAAGTTTCAAACAAATTCAATTATTTTTATTTATTAAAATTTTTGCTTTTCTTTATTAGTACAATGTAGTTTTAAATTGGTGAAAAGAATTTATAATTTTTTTGAAATTAAATCACAGTATGACTTTTACATTATTATCTATTGTACTTTGACCTTATCTTTTTAATAACATTTCATCCCTTCTTTTTAGTTGATCATATTTCTTTTATCTCTTCAAAAATACATAAGGTCTAGTCTTTTCAACTTATTTTTGCTTATCTGAAAATTATCTGATTTTATCTTAACTTATTAGAACTTATCTGAACCTATTAGACCTTATTCGACCTTATTAGACCTTCTTTAACTCTATTAGACCTTATTCGACCTTATTAGACCTTATTCAACCTTATTCGACTTTATTAGACCTTATTCGACCTTATTTGACTTTATTATTATTATTATTATTATTATTATTATTATTATTATTATTATTATTATTATTATTATTATTATTTATACTATGAAAAAGGACAAAAATCATACAACCTACAAGAAATTAGTGGACAACCGAGATACAATCTGGGCACCTTCTCCTCTAGCTATAGCAAACCCTATCCTAGTGATTATATGGGCAACAGCACATGCCCCTATATCCTGTGTCTTCGAGAAGGTCTGAACCCGTTTCAGCAAAACAATAGCCACCTTATCCAATTCCCCAAGAGAAGAAAAGGAAAAGGAAAGGAAGTCATACCCAATAGCTCGACAACGAGCTTCATACTTGACCCGCTTTCGATGAGCCGCATCAGCAACAACACGTCCAGGAACAAAGTCAGACAACCCAGGCTGGGTCAAGGGAGAAGACCCTGTCAAGTCTACACACACATCACGACCACCTTCCCAAGAATAAAGAAGCACATCTGCTGGCCTAATGGCCCCGTCGTTCCCCTTAGACAATCCAATGTCAACCTCCTTTCTTGCCGAAATCCCAGAACGATAGCAAATATCAACCAGAGTATCTCGAACGACATTATGCCGATGTTTAATACCCACAATACCAGCACACGACACCACATGATCACCAAAAAAATCCCCAGCAAAAACCCTGGAGCAAGCAGAGCACGACATCAAAGTAGGGAACAAAGGAACACCCAACCGGTAACACAACACACTCCGAAAAGTCTTAGGGTTCATCGTCTGACCCAACCCTGCAATAGGAACTGCCCGAAGCCAATCGGAGGTGTGATCCCTCTGCTGTGACTGCCACAAAGCTAATTGTCGAGGAGCTAAAGAAAAGGTAGATTCTGCAGATGCAGTAACCTTTGTGAAGTATATATCTGCCAATTTCTTCATAAGTTTAGGGGTAGCGACTACACTAGGATTACTCAAAATGTCAGACTCCACAGTTCTATTAAAAAGACTCAACGCATCCTCAAAGGCACGTCCACAACCAAAAATACCTGCAGGCAGAAGCTTATCCTGTAAACCAGCAGACTGCAAACGAGACGCGAGATAAGCATAATGCCGAACATCACTCGCGCAATAAACACCAAGTCCTCCAAAGGCGAAAGGTAGGGTAGTAAGACGCCACTGCAAATCGCCAAAACCAGGCCCCGAAGCAGTAACAATACGCTCCAAAGAAGACCGAAGAGCCCCATCAAAAGAACGATAAGCCTCATCAAAGACACAAGGAGGACAAGTACGCAAGGCAAAATAGAGTTTTGAGATGTCCGTACACGCCCTAAGAAGCAGCAACTCACACTGCGGATCATCAAGCATAGCAACCTTATCCATAAGCGTAATGGTCTTGGACACTCTCTGCATCACAAGCTCCCCACTGTAATTATAATTATACTATTACCATTATAATTATTATCATTCTTATCTTTACTATAATAATAATAATTATTACTATTTTTCTTACTATCTTCTAAATTTTTTATTATCATTAATACTACTACTATTATTATTCAAATTAATATATTATTAGTATTATATTACTATAATTATTTATTATTGGTTTATAAGTCATTATTTGATGTTATTGTTCTTATTATCTATAAATTTCTATGGAGGCAACTTAAAAGATGCATAACAGTTGATTCAAGAACAACCATCAACTACAATAGTTTAATGTTCATAGGAATACGTTACAAACGATAATTCATAGAAATCGATATCCCTTATTCATGTAGACGAATAAAATTCTCAAGCGTACAACAAGCAACGATGATAGCCAAATGAAAATAATAATAATAAATATTAAATAATAAATAATAATAATAATATTGTCAAAATAATAATAATAGTAATACTAATAATAATAATGGTGTAATATAAAATATATAAGAACCTTATTAGACTTATTCGACCTTATTAGACCATATTAGACCTTATCTGAACTTATAAGGACTGAAAATAAGTTGAAAAAACAGACTTATAATATCAATTGTTAATATCTTGAATAATAAATAGGTAAAAAATTATAAAAATGTGATATTTTGCAAAATTACGCTGAAACAAATATAACAAAACTCCCACATAATTCACAAAAAAATACTTCTATTAACGTAAATAATGCCAAAAGTCAAAATAATCATTTCTCCTAAGAGGATTGTATAATTGCATCAGTTGATTGATGTTAGTAGTTCATATAGCAGTCACATCAAATTTTGGCATGTCAAATAATTAAAATGCTTTCCATTTCAGTTTCACAATAAGTTTATGAAGGACAAGGTAGAATCCTACCATTTTCATGTTAGAGAATTGATTCATATTTTGTGAATCTGAATTATTTTTAAATGTCTTTTGGAACTTAGCTCACGCATTGTCATTCAAGAACCAAATTTTCACATGCTATATACCTAGTATTTTAAGCTACTAGTACAACGTAGCAAATGTGCTCCATCGAACTGTAGGGAAACAATAATAACTTCCTAATGCCCAAAATTGTTGATCTTTTTATGTTACTGAAAAAGAACTAAGTCGACAGCTTGGTTCAGAATTTATAGTAACTAGTTTGCATTATCATATGTTGTTCCGTCGAATGGTCCTTCACAAACCCGAATATTATCTAAGATGGTTGTTGTTTTTTTATTGTTATGAGGATATTTTCCGAGCTTCTCCCTTGTTAGTTTTTTTTTTCCTATCGGAGTCTAAGTTTATATCTTATTCACAAACAATTGTATTTAAGAAGGTAGATAGACATTTTGCTTGTAATAAGATATCTAGTGCTTGGTGTTGGAAGGTTATCAATTTTTTTCTTTTCAGTTGATCTAGGGTTTTAAACTTGTGAGACTAATGTGGTAAAGTATATAACATTTTCTTGGGCCTCAACCGTTCAATTTAGACTTTTGGTTGAGTTTGTTCATTGGCATGGCATGGTATCAGAGTCAACGTGACACAAAGGTCATGGGTTCAAAACTCGTCCACCTCTCCTTTCAAGTGGAATACAATAACGTCAGGATCTCGTTTGAAGGGGCGTAATAGAGTATATATATCATATTCTTGGGCCTCAACTAACCATTTAGCTTAGGCTTTTGGTTGACTCGGTTCCTTAACATGGTATAAATATCAACACTATCAAGTGCTAGTGTGACCAGGAAGTCGCAAATTTAAGTTTCATTCATCCCTCTTTTCTAAGTATAACTTTTAACGTCATACATAAGGAGACCTCAGACCTCTACGTCATCTACATTTCTTTACAGAGTATATAATATATTCTCGTGTCCTAACCATTCAATTTAGCATTTTGGCTGAGTTAGTTCCTTTTACATGATATCAAGAGGTACAAGTGGCTGCAAAGCCACAAGTTCAAATCTCATCCATCAATGATATCAGAAGGTCTGTGTTGCATCCACTTTTCAAGCCTAATGGACTCTTATTGCTCTTGTGTGAGGGGGAATAATAGTGTATAAAATCAATCATGTGACTTCAACCATTAGATTAGACTTTTGAATGAGTTTGTTTCTTAACAATATGAATAGGATTAGATGAAGGATTTTGTCCTTCGATCAAGTGTAATAATCTAAGTATACTTGGACAAGTTTATAGAGATAATATATTCAATAATATTAGGAGACCGTAACGTTTTGCTAGAAGCTAAATTACGGTTTGTTGGACTAATGAGATTAGGCTAACTACTAATATTGATTGGGTCCTATGAGGTCACACATTGTAACAAAGGTTAGATATTCATCCAAATTCATTTTGGATGGTCATATGGATGGTAGGAAAAGAGTTGTAACTCTTATGATTGAATGACTCATAATGAGTGGCTTTATGTGCCTAATTAAGCCTCATAATGTATGACATTATGTGGTCAATTAAGCCTCATGAAACCACCAATGTAACCACTCTATATATTGAAGTAGAGGTTGCAAAAGAGAGTACACAACATCATCATCTTTTGGCCAGACACCATACAAAGTAAGGAGTGAAAAAGTTCTCTCTTTCCGTACTAGCATACGTGGTGATCTAACCGTTGTTCGTGGACCAACACTAGAGGAACGACGCTTGACGTTCTTTCAGGATCTCACTTGGAAGCTAATACTTTTGTGGATTCACGCATCAAAGGTATATATAATCATATATTATTTAATTCATGTTAGTTTATGCAATTTGTTCTTGGGTTAGATGTAAAGAATATGATTCTTGAAATTCCGATCTAAGCATCTAAACTCCTACATTAGATACACCTGTGAGTGGTTGATAGTTTGATACTAGGAAGATTTTTAGTTTCCTCCATATTTGTTCCTTAGATTCCGGTCAAAATTTTTGTAAATGCATGACACCAACACACAATGACAGAGGAAAAACAACAGGGTCAATCACAAAAAATTGACTTTATGTTCGAAATCTAAGAATAAGGTGTATATTTATTTAATAAATGTCATATAAATTGTATTCCCAGTAAATTAGAAGTTATATAAGTTTCCTTTTCCCCAAAAATTATGTAAACAAGGTTATTCTCAAATAAATTTCACTTCAATGTAAAAGAAGGGAAATTCTTCCGACTTGAGCAGGTCATGTGGTTTTCTTCCGATTATTCGGGTTTTGAAATAAGTATCTCTTGAAACGAAGCATTATTTTGTTTGGTGTCTCTTAGTGTGATTTTTGTCCACTTCCTAAACACCATTCTCTCTAAATATAGAAAGTGTGTTATATGCATGGAAGGGTTATGCAATAATTTTGAAATGATATGATAATCATTCCTTAGAGAAACCCATGTAGAATTACCTCTTAGTCTTTAGACAAAACAAAACACAAATTTGTTGAATCGTTTCTTGTTAAACAAAGATTAAATTAAATTGTTCTTCGTATTTCAAAAGTATTACTGTGATACTAGCTCCTTTGTCTATAGTGAGTCGATATAATTATTTTTTAAAATTAATTAGGAGAAAAACCTTGCAAGAAACGGGAGATATGGATCTTACTTTACAATGGATGAGAATTGAACCCCTGTCACACGGGGATAGGGAGAGCCTCTAACCACTAGGTTCACGCTTGATTCTCAATCGATAAATAACTTTTAGAAAAGCGTATTTAGTACATGCTTAGAAGATACCGTATTATCTGATTACCCACCACGTTCATATTCAATTTATTCTAACAAGTTATTAAAATAGGCGGTCTAACTTAATATTAAAATTAGACTAATTTAAGCCCATCACTTTGCTATTCTTCTTTCAATTGGATTTGAGCTATTGCCTAATTTGAAATCAAATTAAGCGGTCTCTTATAAGATCATATTCTAATACTTAAATAAATAGGAAATACATTATCAACTGAAAATATTTGTATATTCCATAAAACACTTGGAGAAGTAGTCGGAATCTTATATGATATGGTCAACATGGACATTCGAAATTGGGATAGATATTGCATGATATAATTAGAGCTTGAACAATGAGCACCAATAATTAAAAGCGATCCGGTTCCAACGTTTGTTGTATACTATTGGGTGAACAAGTAACATGAAGAAGATACAAACCTATAAGGAGTGGGCCAGATTTTGTTTAATTCTTCAAATTTGTTCCTATTTGCATTGTGCAAAAAGAACATCAAACATAATAAAAATAAGAAGAGAATAGATAACCTCCTCTTCAATAAGAATAAAAAACCACGTTTTTTTTTACCATCAAGAACGAAAAGAGTTATATCATTATAAGTCACTAATTACTTAATCATCTTTAGCTAGTGTATAAATACTCAAATAATTCATCTTTAGCTTTCACCAGAGAACATCTATTGGCACCATGTAATATATGCACACTAAGTGCTTAAGATTTAGTGGAGAAGTCATGAATCATATATTACTTTGGGAGACAATCCCCTTTGGATGGAAGCTCCCCCACACATACTCTAATTAAGAGGAACTCATATTTTCACTTCTTTTTGCACAACTCTTGTAAGTTTCTTCACTACTTCTCCTATATTTAAATAGGTTTTCAAAACTCTACCTCAACTAAACGCTGAGGAAAATACAACACTTAAAATATCTTTATAAAGTTAGGATACTACTATTACTACTTTCCTAAACCAACTAGGAGTACATACCATGATAATCTTTCCCAATAGAAAAGTATCATCACAAGTAATATCCTAATAGATCTAACATATATTCACCAAAATATTAGTGAACATATGTTACTTCAACTGTTGTACATGCAAAGTATTGGTTATTTTTATCATCTACTCTCCGTCTATAGGATGTTACTATGTTAGTTCCTACTGTTGTCACTCTATCTTAGTAGTGCGTTATAAAAATGTACATGTTAAAAAAACGGATGAAGTAATATTTTTTATTTTTGTCAAGAAAACGATGGAATAAATTTTATATTTTCTAACTTTCTACGTTCTTTTTTACTTACTACATATATCTTCGACGTGTTTATCAAGAAAAGAGAGAAATTGAAAGGGTATAGACATGTAAAATAGTAATGACCTCATTGCCACTTAAAATAATAGATAGATAGATGAGTGAAATACTTATCAGAAGTGAATATATATGAGATAGTAATTAAACTTCCCATATGTATGAAAAATATAGTACGTAACTAAGATTGAAGGAAGTAATAGGAACTAAATTGGTTTTCGACCTCGGACATAATTCATTCACACCGATGCGTTTTAGTGTTTTACGTTCAAGCTTTACTAGATATCCAAGACCATGGTAGATAATTCTAATATAATAACATTATTGTTATGAGTCCAATTATATTTACTTCGAAAAAACATCCACCCATTTAGAGTTCAAAGTTGTGATTGTCTGATTTACAATAGTCAAAAGCATCTGAAACAACTCAGAAGAAGCAAGTAGTGGAAAGAAGAGAAATGAGATGACAAAAATACCCTGAATAATGTTTATCCCAATAGAGAAAATCCTCAATTCAATCCCTATCAGAAAAAGAAAACGAAACCCAACTCCTTCATAAGGCAGTGATGTCCTTTAATTAGAGGGTTCAGTCTCTGCAATTTTGGATATTTTTGGGGGAAAAGAAGAGGTGGTGGTCCTCTAGAAGTAAGAACTAGACTTTATTTTGAGGGTCGCTTGACAGTATTTTATTTTGCACGATATGACATGCTCTCTCCGTTCTTTTTGTTTATTTTTATTTTTGTTGTATTTTATTTGATTTATTTTTTCATCTTTCTCTATATGAGAAAACCAATTTTAATATAGACCGGATTTACCCAAAATTTATTATAGACCCAGTATAAAGCCTCAAAGTTAAGATTTTGTAAATAAAAGTTAAAATTTAACAATCAAAAGTTAAGGTTTTGTAATCAAAAGTTATGTGTTATGAATGAAAAGTTACGGCTTGTTTCAAAAGTTAAGATTTTGTAATTAAAAGTTAAGGTTTAACAATCGAAAGTCAGGTGGTCTATACTATTTTTAGTGTGAACAAAGTCCACCCAAGAGTTTCTCAAATGAGAATATTGTATTACTCATCTATCACTAGTAAAAAAACCTTTATTTGATGCTTCATATTTTATGTCATTTGCTGCTCATTTCTATTATGCAGCAATTAAAGGTGTAGCAAATAGAACATTTCTATTTGCTGCTCAGTAAAGAATAGCAGCCAAAAGGAACCTTTTTGCTGCTATTGAAATAGCAGCAATAAGAATATGTCACATCCATAAAAATCTCTTCTATTTGCTGCTATATTTTTCAAGAAAAGCAGCAATTAGAAACGCCTTTTTTCATAATAAAACACAACCGATTTTTTTATTACTATTATTATTACAATTATTTTTATTATAACAATAATAACATTAACAAAAACAACACAATAACTATAATTAGCCACAAGATGCAGTAAAAATTGCGGCAGAACTTCCTCTAAAAATAAAGGTACCCTTAAATTTATCAAAACCTGTAATCATATTATCCGTAACCATACAGCCAAAACAAAACCAATAGTTGGTCGGATCGGTTCGGTCAAAATGATTCGTGCATCCGAACAAAATATAGAACATCAAGTAATTTAAGTCTAACCTATATACACTAGTACACTACCAGCAGCTTCACACCAGCAGCAACGCACCACCGTACCAGCAGCAATGCACAACAGCAGGAGGCAGGAAGGGGCAGCAGCAATCGGCAGCAGCAGCAAGAGGCAGCAACGCGCAGCAGCAGGCAGCAGCAGCAACGCGCAGCAGCAAGAGGCAGCAGCAGCAACAGCAAATAGGCAGCAACATCAACTAAACAGCAGCAGGGCAGCGGCAGCGGCAGCAACACGAGAACAACCGCAAATCGGCAGCAACAGCAACTAAACAGCATCATGGCACATACATTACAAGTATTAAAAAGTTTTACATTATACATAAATATATAATGATTTATACAAAATCCTCTTTTTTAGATCAAAAAGTTTAGTACTAATTACTTCATAAACGCAATGATTAACACTTTATAAACAATATAGTAGTAGTAGTCCAACAAATGAAGGTATGTTGAATAAGGGAGATTCCAAAACAGTGGGTTGGCTTTTAAAGATCTCCTCTTGATCCTTATAATTCAACAAAAGTCTTTGTTCATCCCCCCATATCCTAATGCCTCTTAATACCGAGATGTACCAACCAGATTGTAATCTGATCTTCTCTTTTCCATTCAGATTATATTCTTCTAAAAATATAAGAAAAACAACATGATTAGTGGTGGGTCCAACTTAATTAATTGTTTAGAAGTTCCTTAATCTCTCCCTCGTAGGTATTTGTGCACTTACACACATGTGCGTATAAAGGCAGATAATCTGATAAGTTCAATTGAACACACAAAGCAAAGAGAAGTTCAAAGAGAAAACCGGAAAACCCAAAGAACATGAAAGAGGTAATTACGTACTATAAGCATTTGACGAGGTACTTACCATTCAATAATCACATACAATATTCGATTAAGAACTTCGCCCATTTCTCTCGTACGTCATTGATTTCCTCATGGGTTGCTGATTCTTGAAGTAGTTAGTCAGGATATTTTGTCTAGTTAACTGTAATGTTCAACTATGTCTGAATCTTTTTCGTCTGTCTCTATGTCATGTTGCACTACGTTATAATGCTTGTATAACTTCCATGTATGACTATTAGATTTCGGCTGTCTACATGACCCTAGGTTATCTGTGATGGTTACTTATGTATCTTGTATGTTTGGCTTTGGTTTTTTAATTTCTACCCCAAGTTCCATTGATAACTAAGGCTATGTCTGCTTGGGAGAAAAGTGTTTTCTCGGGGAATTACTTTCTCCAGTTTCTATTGTTTGGTTTGGGTCATATTAAAAGAAAGATTTAGAGTCAAATTAATTTTTCGAGGGTGAAAAATTGATTTACCCCATGAACCACAGAAAATCAAGGTAGACCCGATATTTTATCCGGATAATAGTTTTCCTAAAAATTCATTTTGCCATTAAAAATACTTTTAGCCAACCAAACACAGCCTAAGAGGTGAAAGACGGCAGAATGTTATTGAATGGTTAGGACAAAAGGAATGCATTTTTATCGTCAAGCCTAGCATAAGTCGAACAATTAGTAGATACTAGGGAGCGGTCCAAGATGAGTGTCCTGTTAAACATAGCTCAAGAGTTGGTTCATCATATTTCTATGAACTTGCATTACACTTGATTACTACTCTTGTAGCTGACTAAGCTGAGCTCATATTTCCTATCGTGCACCTGCAATTACCTGCCTTCCCTTATAACTAATTGTGATTGGTTTGTTATCCTAACCTGTATAAGAGGTTGAAAGCTGATGAATGACGCCTTCATATTCACAGGCATTTAAGGAATGTAAACATATATTTCTACCATGGTCGTCTCAATCTCTTAATACCACAGACTTGTTAGGTTTCTTCACATATGTAAATTCGACACAAATTTCACATTTATCAAGTTTAATATCCACCATATTAGAGAGCAAATATTTTTTTCTTCAAATGCTTGAGTGAACTCTACTGAAGTCGCCTAATTGGTCATGCCATAGATCAATTTACTAAGCGATATAAGTAGAGGAGAAATCTTATTAATAGTTGAAGTGAGTAAAACATCCAAAACAAATACCTCCTCATTAAGAAAACCAGGAAATGTACCAAAGCATTAACAGAAAAAGGCTAAGAACGGAAAATGGCTAAGAACCCATTAACAGAAAAAAGCTAAGAACCCATAATTAAGGAGGTTGAAGACAAAGGGAGCAATGTATCAAAGCATTAACAGAAAAAGGCTAAGAACCCATTAACAGAAACTCATATTTCAAAGCATCCACCAAAAACTAAGCAGCACCCAATGCTTAAATCAGCAGAAAAATCAATAAGACTTCATCTTAGCATCAAATTAGAGCAAAAACAACACCAAACTTACCACTTAATATGCTTATGTATTCCAATCCAATTCAATTAGAAACAGACGAAATTTATTTACAATTAAAAAGCACATAATTATCAAATTCAACAAAGCAAATTAAACCTTAAATTATCGAATCCAAAACCCAAGCAAAAAGTTTGAATGAGAAAGAACAAACCTTAAATAATCAAAATCCTTTGTTTGCTTGAGCGAATTCCAACTGAGAGCACAGAGAGCAGAGAAATCCAATTATACGGTTGAATATGAGAGCACATAGAGCAGAGATAACTATCGAAGCTTTATGAGTGAATTGCAACCCAGAATAAACAAAATATAATGGTTGAACAGGGAAGAAGATAAGTATCCAATAACATCTTTGAGCGACTTTTTCGTGAATTGGTTAGGACGATTTAGTGGGATTGAGTTGAGGGAGTTCGTGTGTTGTGGGAGTTCACGGAGGGAGATGAATCAATCTTGCCGCCTCTTTCTTTTTCACTTTTTAATTTGCTTAACTGATGATCTTTTTTTTAGAGAAACTACTAATCTTTCTTTACAATTGTAATTTAGTTTATTATTATATATTTTTCTAAATTATTTAAATTGTCTATTGGCTGCACCACACTCATTTAACTTGAAGCAATTAAAACAAAATATTTTCTTGTACATTTTTTATATTATTTAATTGATTATATTGGCTGCACAACTTAGATTAAAATTGCAGCGAATAGAACGAATTTTTCTTATTGCTGCATATTATTCTTTAATGTTGCAGCAAATGAAAAGTTTTTTTGCTGCCATCGCCTAAAATAGCAGCAATTAGGGGGCAGGAAATATAACTTTTTTTACTAGTGTATCCCTAGATCTATCACTTTAATTTTTGGTACCACGTGTACCTTATAAAATAAGTAGACTCATTAATTGTTGTCTCCACCCACATGTTTGTGACTTCATATTTCTCGACATTTGGGACCGTAGTAAATGGACAAATAATAAGAAACAAAAGGGAGTACTACATAGTATATATATGTATTCAATATTCAACTACCAAGCCTATCCTTTTATGAACTAAGTTAAAATTGTTTAGGGAAACTATGAGAGAACACTTAAGGGTGTGTTCTTTTCAACTTATTTTTTCTAATTTGAAGTTATATGAAGTTATTTGAACTTATCAACTTATAAGGAATGGAAATAATTTAAAAAAGGACCATTAAACTAAACTAAACCTAAATTTATTTTTCACTAATGCAGTCCAAAAAGAGAGGGCCTAAGTGGAGTATTGTTTATCCTAGTGGTAAGCTATTTTACATAAAAATTCTATTTAAAATCGATGTATGTCTTTGTGTCGACCCGTTTTTCAGAATTGAAATTCCCGTAACTTCATTTATGAAACTTCCAACAGAGAAGAAAAGGTGAAATTAATTTGATTTTAGAATTTATATTTAAAAGCTAACAAAATATTGGTAGTAAAAGTACAAAATCTTGAATTTTTCCACGATGAAAGAGTCAGCTCTAATTGTTGGTTTCTTGTGAAAATGCGTATTTTTTTCAAATAAACATGATAAAAAAAGCTTTTAATTAACATTTTCATATTTACCTTATTTGGAGAAATTTTGTTAACCTGTTTCTATGCTTTCATAACTTCGATGTTAAAATATAGTGGATTAGCATTGTAAAATATGGACTCATATTGCATCTAGCAAAAGAGAGAATCCACTTTAAATTACAAGGTCAAAGAAGGTTCTATTAAGCCTATGGGGTGTTTGGCTACCGGCTTTTAGCTGGCTTTTTGGTTGGCTTTTGGCTTTTACCTTTTTATTCTGGTCAAACAGCCAAAAGCGTTGTTTGGTAAACGACTTTTTAGATGGCTTAAAAGCCGGCTTTTAAGCCAAAAAGAAAAATCTAGGGTGAGCAGCTTTTTCTTTGTGTCTGTTGGCTGTAAAATTCAGTAATTACCTTGTTGCCCTTAGGTTAGTACTCACCTTTCTCTTGCTTCACAACTCTTATTATTTTTTTCACTCTCTAAGGCTACTATTAGAATGGAAGAGAGTTGAAAAGAGATCAGAGGTCTTCATTTTTTTATTTTATTCTTTTGATATTTAGGTTTAATTTCTCTTACAATTCTGTAAATGGAATAATTACTCATGAATTGTTAAAATTCTTACTTAATTTGGTGAATGTGAAGTAATTAACACCCATGATTTTTTTTTTCTTCTTGTAGATCTATAAGCTTGATTTTTTTTTATGTTTTTTGGATATGTACGTTGTTGGTATTGGGCTAATTTGGCTCAGTTGTTCTTGCTAATTAGTGTTGCTCTTATTGTCTGGCATTCTGATAGCTATATTAGAAGTTAATTCAATCTAAAACCCATTTTTACGAACGTAAGTGGCATAAATAGTAGTATACCAGTATAAGTTGTTCTTGCTAATTTACTTTTTTTCTTGTTTGCTTGGCATAAGTTGTTCTAGAGATAATGGTAATACTAATTAAAATAAAAATAGTGACAATAATCAAATTATTATTATTAGTTTCCATATTTTAGAGATAACAAATAATAATGTTAGTAGTAGTAGTAGTATAGTAATGGTCAATAATATTACTACCACTAACGATAATAATAATAATAATAATAATAATAATAATAATAGTAGTAGTAATAGTAATAATGATAGTAACAATAATGATAATGAAGACATAGAAAAGATATCTATAAATATATAAAATACATACATGTCCTTTAATGTAATTTTGCATAAAACAGCCAACAGCCGACAGCTGGTTTACCAAACACTTTTTAATGACAGCCAGTAGTCAAACAGCTAGCACATACAGCCAAGGACAAAAGCCGGTCAAACCAGCCAAGCAATCCAGCTAGCAGCCAACAGCCCCAATTGCCAAACACCCCCTATGCAATAGAAGAAGTTGCCCTTAACCTTATAAAGTGAATGTCTTTCTCATATTTGATCAAATAGGACACTCACATGGTCGCATGTGATCTTTGCTGTAAGCTTTAACAGTCTTTAATTGAGATTAAGACTCTTAATCTTTTCAACTTACTTTCAGTCCTTATCAGTTTCATAAATTCAGGTACGTTTAATATTGGAGGGATATTCCTATATATGTAATAATGTAAAGGACATATAGATCTTTTCATTATTCACGCAAACGTCATATTCCTACACAATTATTACGATTGTGTAATAAGTGGCAGATCTATAGTCTAATAAGTGGATTCACTTGATCCCACTTGAATTGGGGAGATTGTGATATTTTCCTTTACAATTTTATGTTTTTTGAAAATTGTCTTACAAAGTTGATCATTTGACGCCGATAAAATTTAATAATTACGATTTAACTCCACTAAATAATTTTTTCTGGATTCGCCAATCTAGACATCATATACCAGTCTGTCCGTAGTTGGACCTCATAAAGATTGAGGGGGTGTATTAGGGTCTTTAGGGAGGTATTCCTACATAAAGGACAAAGAGGTCTATTCATTAGTTAGGCTGTAAATACCGTTATATAAATATAGCCACCTGTAATCAGGTAGGTTTTTCGATACTCGCACTGTTTAAGCGGATCTTCTATAATTTCGCACGTGAGGGGTTATTTCTTGATTTCATCAATTAACATCTAATAAGTTCAAATAGTTTTTTAAAAATTTAATAGCTATTTAAGGTATGATTCTTTTACAAATAGGATTTATATGAATATTAATAAGTTTTTTTTTAATGACTATCATCTTATTTGTAAATATATGAGATTGTATTAAGGTAAGAAGAATAATCGTTAGAAGTGTCCTAGCATAGGGCCCCCGTCCAAAGACACATTATAAGCCATATTCCCCATAACCTCCCCTCCCCCAAGTTTCAAGCAAATCCTTGGATGAGTAATAGTAGTAAGTGCTAATAAGTTGAAAAATACAAAGCAATTGACCGGTGATTGTTGGCTAGTGGCTTTTTGTTGTGGCTGGATTGACCGGCTGTTTTTAGTGGCTTGTTTAATCGGTTGTATAATTAATGGTTATATATAAATGTGTTTGATAAAAAAGTCAAAAGTCAACAATAAAAACTGATAAAAACAGCTTTTAGCTTAAAAGTCGGCTTTTCGACTACTGTAAAAGTCATTTACCAGATACTTTTTTTTGCTAGATAACTATATATAAAAGCCAAAAGTCAAAAATTAATAAAAAAATCACTCAAAAGCCATTTACCAAACGTGAAACATACTAAACAAGTAAACATATTGTTTCAACTTTCAAGAGTCTTTCTCTCTACTTTACAAAAAAAAACAACAATATTCAACCTTAAATGAATTTGCAGAAAAATAATGGAGGGTATGACAGACTGCATAACGCAGTAGAAGGAAAGGGAAAGAGCTTAATTAAGGAAGAAAAGAGGTGAGAGAAAAATGATGGGATGAGATGGAATGGTCACAGGTTAGTGGTTACTGGCTTACTGGGTTGGTCAGCGAAGAAAAGAGATAGAGAGAAGAGGGCCAGGGGTCCAAGTGCCGAGGGACGCATCCCTCTGAGTCAGAGCATTCCTCCAGGCAGGGCCACCCCCACGAAGGAAGTAGTTGTACTAATTTTAATTAGATTGACCACAGGAATATTTTGTTTGGGTTGGTTACTTGGGTTTCTTTCAAATGTGACCCATTTCTTGTAGTTGTGTCTTGTCTGTCTTGTAGAGCATCCCCTTTGGCCTTTGCTCTTTTTTTTTTTTTGTGTGTGTGGACTTTTCCATCAATTTTAAGGGTTATCCTAGCATCAAATGCTATATGCTAAGCTATGAACCCTTTTAACTCGTATTTCCTTTGTATTTTAAGAAATTTCTCATTTTTTCATTTATGTTTATTCTAATTAAAATTTTCATTTCTTTATTTGAAATAATCTACCTATTATAATAATTTTTCCTTACAAAAAACAATTAACCTTTGACCTACAATTCTAAAAAAATACCTACTACCACAAAAAGGTTTACTGTGAATGTCGACCAATTCACCACTAATATTATACTTTTTTCGTAACGGTTTAATGTCAATAATTGGTTTTGCACGCATTTTAAGGAAGAGAATAAGGATGTAAATCAATAAATGAATCAAAAACATTTTCAAGATAAGTAACCTCTAATCTCATTCTTGATTGTGTTAAAATCATATTGATTAATTTGTTAATTTACGTCCTTAAATCGCTTCTTTCAAATGTGTGTAAAATAAAATTTTGCCATTATACCGTTATAGAGGGAGTACATTTTAAATTTTAATTTTATAAAATCTGTAAAAAAAAATCTAATAAGCATTAACTTAGGAGTCATTAATCAAGCGTTGGTTAATCAAGGCTCTGGAGCTCTCACATTCTCCAATGGCAACGAACACCATCCGTCTCCGCCGAGCTCTCTTTATTATAGACAAAACATAAGTGAATTTTGAGTGGGGTCTTATTTGATCCATCTAAATGCATCCTTTCATAATATCAACTTTTGTAGTTTTTAATTATCAATAATCTGAGATATTAAGGTTTAAAGTAGTATTGCATTGGATAGTATGTAGGCAAGAAATATTGCAAGTATTGCAAAACGGAGGAAGTTAGTAATTTTTAAAATTGAATAAAAAATAATTTTAAAATAGTGACCATGATTTGACCAGTCAAACTATAAATTAATAAGGTAATTAATGAGAAATTTGAAGGGAGTTAGGGTAATTTAGTAAGAATTTGGGTCCCACACTCAACGCTGTTAGAAAATTTCGTTAACATGTGGGTATATAAAAATGTTAAGGAAAATAGAGGTGGTTATCTGAAAAAATTAAAATTGAGGTGGTTATTTTGAAATTGGTGCATCGTGTAGTTGGTTATTCCCAATTTAGTTTAGTTTTATCGATAACAAGTCTTATATAAAATATTCTAATATTAAAAGCAAACATGATTTCAATTGACATGGCACTAAATTATGATCAAATTATATCAATGTTGATTATAACTTAAAATTGGGAAATTATTAATAATGATTGCAAAGATCATTTTTAAAAAATCTAGTAAGCATTAGAATATCGGAAGATCTTATTTCAATCTAAACTTATGAAATTACATTCTCCCTTTCCTAATTAATTAAACTCGTTTGCAATTGACCAGTCGCAAGATAGCTACGATACGTGGCATTATTATTTATTAATGTGTGAATCATGTGACTCTTATCAATTCCATCAATCCCTTGAACTGAGATTCTACCATCTGTACAAATATTCAGGTGAAATTGATAAGATAAATTATTAAAAGAGGCGGTCTAATCTTATGTTAAAATTAGACCAACCAAATCCCATATTTTATTAACAAGCCCATTCTATCTTACTCTAGCCCAATATTATTCCTAGACATTTAGCATCACTCTACTTGTTCATTCTCTTCTCCTTTCCTTATTTCAATTTTAATCTTCGAAATATAACAAGCGATTCATAAAAAAATATATGACTGACCGAATGATTTAAACTAGTAACTAAATGGATTAAACTAGTCACTAAATAAATTTAACACTGACTTTTGAATGAACTAAGCAGGTCACGAAACGAATTAAATAGGTTATAAAATGGATTAAACTAATCCCTATTTTCAGAAAATGATTTGTTGATTTTCTCTTATTATTATTGGGCCTATTGGACCATTACCTAATTTTATTTTTTAAGTTGGCGGTCTTTTACAAGATCAGCTGAATTGATAAATTAAACAATCTCCTAACTCAAATCTGACTAACCCGTCTGCTTCTTCTACCATCTCTACTTACTTACCAAAAAACGATTTTTTTAAATTTTGTTAAGACAAATATTGCTCTTGCTTGCGACCACATAAAATCTAATAATTGCTGAGTTGAATAGAGAACCTTTTAGGTTTGAACTAGTTGTAATATAATACCCAGAGTCAAAGATTTACACATGCAACAATATCAATTGCCTTTTCTAATTTGTGGTAAACATGAATTAATATGCCGTCGGATTAAGAAAAGAAGATTTATCGTCTAGAATTTAAACATCTGGATTCAATATGGCAATGGATCGGATTCGGATCGGACTTACCAAACTCCAAGTCCGTTCCATTTCAATCGGACTTTGATTTTTACACTCCTATTAGGATTTGGACTATATATTCTCGGATTCGGACTCGGACTTTTTCCTTCGGATTGTTTCGGCCTCGGATCGGATTCAGATTAAATTATCATATTAAATAACCATAACACATCTTTAATATAAATTTTTTAATGTTTTACTTAATTTCTTATAATGTAAATCTATTATTTCTATTAAAATGTACTTTCAATCTATTAGTTGACGATGTAACAAGTAATAATCGGACTCTAGTCGGATTCAGATAGGATCTTACCTAAGGTCCAACTCCTATCGGATTTCATTCGGACTTTTATGTTTTTGGATTCGGATCGGACTTTTTCCTTCGGATCGAGTCGGACACGGGTCGAAGTCGGACTGAATTGCCATCCCTAACCATGCTAATCTTTTTCAAACTGATTTATATTATGTTGGTGTCATGGTATGTAATAAAAGGAAAACCATATAGCCTTACGCGCTATGTTTAAGAAACTAAAAAGAAAATTGAGCATTAATAACATAGATTAACGGGTGATCTGATGATAAATTCCAAACATAATACCATTTTAAGGTAATATGTAAAAATGATTATATATTACCCTAAGGGCTATTTATATCACAACCCTTTTTAAATACTTGGCCTTAAAGACATTGTTAAATGTTTCATCGAAAAGAGTGTCACTTGCCAAATCACAAATCAAAAATAAATTATACCCCGTCATCAGATGACTTGATGTTGCATGTCATTTACTACTCGGGACAAAAAATAGCCGGTCCTACGCATAGTTGGGATTATTTTTGGAATTATTTGATAGTTGGGATAAAAAATGGAAAACGACGCATAGGATGACCCATTATTGTAAATTTTCCATTTATAATATCCCATTGTGGTAAGTTGTCTACCAAATAGATCATAGCAGAGAATATATCATTCTCCTTATTGTTATTAAATTACGTGGTTAACATTTAAGAACTCTTCCTTGTCTTTAAATATGTACACCATTTTTTTCTAGGTTTTTAATGTTTAAAACTTTCGACCATGTATTCCGGAATATAGAAGAATATACATAAGGTTTGTTTTCTTTGGTTGAAGTGAACTGAAAATAATTTATTAGTGAAATGTGAGAGTAAAAATATTGTGCTAAAGTGAAATGAGAATAAGTTAGAGAACATAAGCACATAATCATGTGATATGTTGTTAAATTCGTGTCAATATATATTTTTACAAGAGCTAAATTTTGAATCTTGCAATTATGCATAATTAGAAATATAGTGGCTCAAAACGCATTTCGGGGATCATAAAAAGTCAAATGGAGCATATACTTCATAAACAGTCAAATTGAAGTATTAGGATTGAGGAATACAAAAGTAAACAAAAATGCACATCTAAACAAACTTCCTTTGTTCTCTTTTATTTGCAACAACTTGGCTTTTATATTTACTATTCACTAGTTTGAACATTAATATTTTGAACATTTATTAGTATATGAGTAACTATGAGAATTCCACGTCTTGCAATATGCATCGACGAATTTAAAAGATTTTGGGAAGTTTGGAAAATGGCTTGTGGATGGCTTTTTCTCTGCTTTTGGGTTTTGTCAAACAATCAAAAAAGTGTTTGCTTTTGAGTAGCTGAAAAGCTGACTTTCAGCCAAAAGCCAAATATTGTATTTACTAGCTTTTTCTGGTGCCTTTTGCCTTTTGTTTCCATTTTGTATTCAATAGCCAACACTAACAACTGTTTTTATCAAACACTTTTATAAATAGTCAAAAGTTACACAATTAGTCAAACAAGCCACTAAAATCAACCGGTCAAACCACCATCACAAAAAGCCAATAGCCACCAACCAATTCCCACTTTCCTTCTTTATATAATTTTGTATTAAGTCATAAAAAGTTGATCAAAAAATAATATGTGAATAATAATAAAAGTGAAAGTATTGTGTCAGACGGTCTAACACCAATATTTAGTCAGACCGTCGTCCAAGTTGAGCCGCGCCACCTTCCGCCACACTCACCGACCCAACGACCCAGCAGTCCAAGCAACAACCCAACACCAAACACCATGCAAACCACCCAACCGTTGAACCGCGCCACCTTCCGCCACACTCGCGGGCAAAATTCCGATCAAAATGAACAAGTATTCAGCAAGAAATGAAAGAAAGACTTACTGCTATATTGAAGAAAATCGGGATTGAATGAAATGAGTCGAGAGTATCTTCCCTCTCCGGTTGTCTGCAGAACTCATCAACCATGTAATGAGTAATGCCACTACTGTAATGAACTTCATATTTTAGACAGACAGTCAACTAAAACCCAGAAAAAATGCAAACCACTGTCGAATCTCCTGCAATCATCTCCCTCCTCATAGCTCTAATCCTCCTAAACCCAACCCCAACAAATCATCAACAGCAATACCAGGTGTGTATGTGTTTCTTTTTTGTGAAATTTGTTAAATGAACTAATTTTTCTACTAAATGAAAGAGTAATTGTATCAGCTGAATCATAATTTTTAATAACTGAAATAAAGTTTGTACTAACTTAAAGTATACTACCTCCGTTCCAAGTATATTGCAACCTTTATCTTATTTGGCAATTTCATATTAATTGCAACCTTTCTACTTTAATGACCAAAAAGTTCACATGTGCAACCTTTCTCTCTCTTTATTACTTGTTAATCACATGATGCAAGTGGGAAGATGGCCCACTTTTTTGCCTTTCTTAATAAATGTGCCAATCCCTTATGTTGCAATACACTTGGAACGGAGGTAGTATTTCATTTAACTGAAAGACAAACTTAGCATGTGCTTGGGAACAAAAAAGCCAATAACAAAACCAACTGAAAGAATAAAACACGTAAATAAAAGGATAATATAAGTAACTGAAAACTAATTTGCTTTCATTAAGAACTTTTTCTATATCATTTACTTAAGTTTTTTTTCCTGTTAGAATAAAACACGTAAATGAAACAATAAGATAACTAACTGAACTTAAAAGACATCTAATTGAAAGAAAAAGATCAACTGAAAAAAAATTGAAACAACTGAACAAAAATTGAAACCAACTGAAAAAAAAATTGAAACCAACTAAACAAAAATTGAAACCAACTGAAAAAAATTGAAACCAACTGAAAGTCGTCCGACCAAATATTATGATCTGACACGTCTGACTCAATACCTTCTCAATAAGTCAAAATATACAACTAAAATAGAACCAAAAGTATATCTTTTTCTCGTCAATAAACGTTCTTAGTTCATGGTCTTTGCCGACTGATAAAGAAGTACTACAAGCAAATTAAATAATTATTGTTAGTAATGATGGATGTTTTGACAAAATACAATACAAGATTCGATATAAGTATAAATCACGTAGTGCTGTTGGGAGGTTGAAGGGCAATTATTTTAGCTAATGATGTAAGGATAGTTCGTCCAACCAAAGTTTAATGATAACTTAGTTAGAACTTAATTAAATTAAAGTAGATATGATCTTTTTATGGTAAGTCGATCTTCAAAACTTTTTGCGGTTTGCGTGGAGTCTGGAGTGGGTGAATTACGAAGGGGAACACCGTCATTGGCACTACGCTACGTACAACGTACATATTCACTTATAGTTTTGTTGATCACAAACTAACATAATTGACCGATAAGGTTTACAAATTTTACTTGAAAGTTTATGAATTAATATTGGTACTTTGTAAAGATAATTCCAAGAGAATAATGAAGTTCTTTTGGAAACTATAACAGTGTGATTAGTAAGAAGGATTTGGATGAAAAAATAAAGTAGACAAAATGAATAAGGTCAATTTCTTTGGCAAAAATGTATAAGAAGGATTTGATTGGAAAAAAGGGGAAGGGTAAGAGGAAAAATGCTATCAATTTTTGCTTTCTTTTCCTCCCAAAATCGGAGGAGTTTGGAAGGAAAGAAAGCGAATAAGCTTTTTACCCATTTTCCCTCTTTGTTTCCCATACTTTTTTTTTACTAATGACTAACCAAACATGTGATTTCTTCAAAATCCACCAAAAATACTATACACACTATAAACTAAAATTACTAGTTCGAGTTTGGGGAAGGGGTTTGAGTGAAATCATGTAAAGTGTTAGGTCTTAAGTAACGCAAGAGAAAGAGAGATGAACTTTGAGAGAAGTTTGCGAGGAACAACAGTGAAAGGGAGATGTCTTGTTGGGATTTGAGTTTGTAGAGGAATCCAAGGAGTGCCCCGAGAGATAATAGGTTTGTAACAAAAGTTTTTGGCCTATTTAGTGGAAAAGTTTGAGTTAAAATCCCATGTAGTCCAAGTCTTTTCTTCCTATTGGGTCTTGGTGTCTTGGAGTTTTTCTCGTAAAAAAAACTCTTGTGTCTTTCTCTTATTCCTTTCATTATCTTATACTCCATCTGTCTCTCAATAGATTTTCCATTTGCTTTGTTATAGGTCAAACTTTGTAAACTTTGACTACAGATTATCACTAATATATAATATTGATAATAGTCGTGTGAGATCTTGTTAGATTTGTGTTAATGCTTAGATTTATAATATCAACTTTTTTTAATTTTTATTAACACAACATTAAATATATTAACAGTCAAAGTTGTATACATTGGAGACCGTGCAAGAAGCAAATGAGAAATCTATTTAGGGACCAGGGAGTAATTCCATAAACTGCTTTCACATACGATTCATCCTTTGATCATTTTGTAGTGTTTCTATAGAAATAACATATATATGTATGCAAGTGAGCTCGACACAAACTTTTTATCACTTGAGCATAATTAACTAGTTAAGTTTGAATCAAAAAACTTATGAATGATTTTATCTTTCTTAGAGACCGGGTATGAGTCCATGCTTTATATACTCAAAACATTGGTGATTATTATTTCTAATACCAAGAAATCCAGTTAGAGGTTACAAACACCTAGAAAGCTTAATACATTAAGAGAAAAGATCGGTAAACGGTGTGAGCGGCATTAAGTGAGTACTAGCGAGCACCCTCTTCTTATCTTCTTCCAGAATTGATCGAAGTGTTGTTTCTATTTAAGCTTTACCCCATATTGTTGTCGTAGGAGTTAGGATTGCTACTGGTTTGCTGACAAAGCAAAATGAAACTTCCTTCCAAATGTCGTCGGTTTTTCCTTTAAATGTTAGCTTGTTACTTGGTGCATATTATAGTTTGAATGAAAGTTAAGTTGTTCGTTTGGGATTCTCAAAAGTGGACCCACTCATGGGCTCGGTTTGGCCAAGCTAAAACGCAATATATCCTCTTCTTTTCAAAGCAACTGATCTATATTTTAGGTTAGAATCCGGCCAAGAATCCATCCTTTAAACAACTTTATGTTGTTCCTATCATTTATACGTCCATGTTCTTAGGGCCTTTAAATGGTTAGTTTACCATATAAGTATAATAGACTAACAAAAAAGAATAAAAGGTCATGAAATAATGGGTATCCTCCATTATATTATTTATATATATCATATCATAAACAAGTATATGGAGTATAGTACTAGTTGATCCGACAAGATGAGTAAAATTAGGGTTATGAGATGGCGAAGGCTTTAGAAAATCTTTAGCAACAATAGTGAAGCAAAAGCTGCCCAAAGTTTTGGTAATAATGGATGGGAGTAGCAGTTTGTTGTGATCCCACAAATCACAAAATTTGACTCAAAATCTCCGTATTCCAAGATTATCAGCAGACAGCCACATTCACTTACGTAACGTAGTCGGCAGGCGATTTCTACCTGCTTGCTGCAACCATTTTTTTTTTTTTGAAATCCCCCCTTTTCATTCCCCAAAAGCAGGAAATTATAATAAAGACAGAAACAAAAATAAAATTCAAGATTTACTATTGGATTCATTCATGCAAAAAGGGGGAAAATATGAAAATTAGGTAGCATGTTTTCCCACATTTAGGATATGTTTTTTAATTTATTTTTGTCTATTTGAAGTTATTAGAATTTATATGAACTTATTCAAACTTATTCGATTAATATTTAAGAGAGGATTAAACTTTTTTTTGTTGAATTGAACTAATCTGATTTATTTTTCTAATAAAAATTGAATATAAGTTGAATGAGTGGAGTCTTCAAAAAGAGAAATATTGATTAATAATTAAATTTTGTATATTACTCTACCTAGCTATTATATTTTACAATGAAACCTCATCCTACTTATATAAGGTCAAACTTATATTTTGGTCAACCCCTTTTCTTCCACAATTTTACTCAACCCCTCTTTCTTCTACAACTTTGGTGGACCATTTGTGTAGGATGCGCTATTGGTTGATTATAATGTATTTTGAAACTTTTATCGAAGAATAGTACCGTGCTATTACACCATAATAATAACAACCATATAGTTAGGGATAAGTCAGGCGGTTAGAGTATCCACCTTGATTTCTAAAAGCTCTTGAGATTAATTTTAATCTCGCCTTAACTTTAGTTTGTGGCTCCTTATACACCATATAAATATCACCCAATAAATTTGATAAAGTTTCCATTATTTAAGACATGAAATTGAAAGGAAATGAAATCAAATTAGTATTAGGTGAGGTGATATCCTTGGATTTTGTGCGTTACAATTTAGTAATAGTTAAAAATAACGAGTATCATCTAGGGGTCAAAATGTCATTAAAAAGTCTTTTCAACATGGATTTCAAAGTTACAGTTAAACTGAATTGAAAGAAATAGTAAAATGTAAGTAAAAGTATGGTCAAGAGATGAATTGAATTAAACTGAAAATAAGGTACGAATTATAGGAATTAACTCCTACTTTGATGAAAGAAGATTGTAGCGATCTTTATTTTATATTTGAGATTGCGGGTTTAAATCTTCATATTGACGAATATTTTTAATACATGAGAATGACTTGGATAGAACAGTAATAAAAGAGGGATCGTGACGCGTGGTGGATTTCAAGTCTTACCTACACTTTTAAGTAGTATATATTACCCTTGTTCCATATTGATTGCAACATAGGGAGTTTTACGCCTCCCAGTGCACTACTTTAGACGATAATATTTTTAATTCTATTTAAGTAAAAATTATTAAAAGTTGTTATTAATTAAGCATACATCGGGACGAATGTAACAAGATTCCAAATGACTATATTTATCCTTATGTATAAATAAAAAAAGAAGGTCAAAGGAAAGTGTATGAATAGTGAAAAATGTCAAAGGTTGCACCACATATGAAACAAAGGTATAGATAGAAGGGTGGAATCCAACAATAATTGTAGTCCTCATTCAATATTTGGTTCAATAGTGAAAAAGAAAGGTGTAATAAGAGGGGCAAACGAATTTCAAGGGTATTCGAACCTGTGTAAACTTAACTTTTTTTTAATCATCTATCTGAACTTATTAGAACTTATTCATGGTTATTTTTAAAATTTATTTTATAATATGTTAGAACTTACCAAAAACTGAAACTAAACTTATTTTTTCTGATATAAGTTAAATGAGTTGAAGCAAATGAAATCTATTAATAGTATACATGAGGAGAAATTTTTTATGTGGTTTAAGTTACCCTATGCATTAGGTAAGGTACTCTATTATTCAATGCCAATAAACGATAATCATTTATTTAAATCTCTTTCAAACCCCAAAAAAGAATCAACCAATTGGTATAAAAATTATGAGATGGAATATTTAACTAAGGTTAGTTTTTTTACTAAAAAGAGAAGTGGCTTTTTCCTACAAAACCCCAACAGTTTGCAATGACAAAATGACTATCATATCCCTCAGGCTTACCCTTATAAATAAGCACTCCCTTTCCCCACCTCTTCCCCATTATTCCCCACAAAAAGTAGCCAATTCTCTTCTTTCCACAGAAAAGAAAAAAGGAATTTCTCTTTTTATCTCTATCGTTCAAGAAAGTATGGCAGAATCTGTAAAGCTCAGGAGGGATAGCGCCATGAACTATATATTATCTCTCTCTCTATCGTTCAACTATATAATAAATCATGTAATATTCGTATATACACATGATATATACTTTGAAATAATTATTATTATAGTTGACATATATAATTAAAAGTAGTGGCGCTATCTATCCTGAGTTTCACGGGTTCTTCTTACTATGTAAATACTGTTTGTTTGTTCGATCACAGAAGTATATCAAAAGCTCGAATGGGTATGCAGTCTTAATTAACTCTCTTTCTTCTTTCTTTCTTTTTTCTGTTTTTGGGATAATTTTTCTTCCTTTTAAAAGTCCTTCTCTCTTGCAAGAAAATAGGGGTTTAATGCATGCTTGAGATATAGAGTTGAAGTCCAAATATTTTTGTTTGTTTGTGAGGAGAATAAAGGAAATTCCAGGAAGAAGAGTTCAGGTCGTGTTCACTATATTTTTAATGAATTGAGCTTATTTTTATTAAATTAATTTAAATTTTTCAATAATTATCTAACTTTTTTGAACATACAGAAATTCTTTATACCGATTTTTATTGATATCTTCTTTGCAGTCATTGATCTTTGTTGAACTAAACCTATATTTGCTTTATTGTATTGAATTTATTTTTACTAATTCTCAGTTTTAAGGATAAGTGAACACAGTCTTAATGAGAATTGAATATATACTGGCTGCTTAATTTGGCAGTTGTGATTAAGTTTTAATTAACAAAAAAACATATTACGATTTTTATGGAGAGGTATATGCTAGTTTTATATGCACGCAATATATGTGTAAACAGTTAAAAACTTTATTTGTAAATCATTTAATTATTTGGTGAATCAATTAGGATATTTTTATTTATTTTTTCAATATTCCCTACCCTTTTCTTGTTGTCTTATAAGAGGAAATGGCCTAATTTTAATTTAAAATTAGATAATAACTTAAGTCCAATAAATAGAAGAGAATGGAGCACATTTTTTAATAAGGTGATAGGCTTTTTAAATAAAATAATAAGTTTAAGTTAGTCTAATTTTAATATAATGTTATATCGTCTATTTTAATAATTTTTGTTCTCTCATAAAATAGTAATATTTTCTTCTTCTTCAAGTTAGAAGGTTAATTGGTAAATTGTTATCGTAACTAATTTTGTTGTTTTAATTACCATCACCCTTTTTCCCTATTGCATCATTTTCTATTTATGAATTATGATACTCCCTCCGTCCCCAAAAGATTTCCCATTTTCTTTGAGTACAAAGTTTAAGGAGTGATATTGATGTGGGGCTTAGTTTTCATTTTAAAATGGAAAAGTAAGTTAGTAGGTATTATTTAGAATTGTTTATTAAGAGAGAGTGTGTAGGGGCAAATACTTTTTGTAAGGAAAATAATACTTCCTTCGTTTCTTAATAAGTGACACACTTCATGTTTACACGCTTGTCAATGCATTATTTTAAACATTAATATCTATAATTATCAATAAGTAAAAATTATAAAAACTTAATATTAAAAAATTGCACATTGAGACGAATCTAACAAGATCCCACATGACTACGTTTTTCCTAAAATGTAAATCACCAAAGCTAATTAAAGTTTTAAGCTGTAATTAGTGAACACTATTGAAGTATGTCACTTATTAAAGAACAGGGGAAGTATTATAGTAGGTGGGCCATGTCCAAATAAGGAAATGGAAAATGTAATTGGGACAAACATAAATGGAAAAATGAGAAATCCTTTAGGGGACGGAGGGAGTATTAATTTATCATTTATTTTTGGGATCTTTTCTTTTTAAATTTTTATATGAAATAGTAATTGTGGTCTTTCTCTCCCCTACTTTTTTTGTTTTTCTTAAAAATTGTGCCTAATCATACAAGGCAAAAAAGAAGTACAAACTAGCTAGTGAAGATCAATTGATAGAAAACAAACAATACTAATATTATTTCTAAAAGGATTTTTTCAAACACTATTGTTGCATGTAAGAGAGTACTACCTTTGTATTTACCACTTTATGTCAAGTTTAGTTAATTGTAAATAAGATCTCGGATACCTCTTAATAAAAAGAGTATTAACAATTTATAAGCCCACCTGAGGTTTCATTTTAATAACAATTGTAATAGACGGTCACTCTTTGAACTTATCAAATTGTTTATTTCTATCTTCATCTTCGATATGGACCACATTTTCACTTACATGTGGATGTTCATGGCATCTCAACGTTTTCCATATTCATTAATTTTTCCATTCTTTCCAATTTTTTGTTTCAATCGTTTTTTTGTGTTTCAATTGGAAAAATGCTACTGGTTCGTCATAAATTTATATCTATTTTCCAAAAGTCAAATACGAGTAATTAACTTCACATTTGCTTGGTTCTAATAGCTATAGAAATTGGAAAAAAATATAAATTATGTATATTGCGGTAAAATAAAGATGTGATTAGAGGTATTGAGTATAAGTTACAATATTAAGCACGTCTTTATTCTATCTTAATATTTTTCCGATAACAAACTTTTGAAAAAGGGCTAATGATATGCAAATAAATGATTCTTAATAGAAGAATATGGATACATGATACCAACAAATACTGTTTCAATTTATAGAGGTGTATATATAGAGAGAGCTATAGGAAAAAGTATATTTTCTCTTAGTTCAACAAGAATTTTTATATCTAAATTACAATAGATCATATGTCTATCAGCAAGGGCGGATCCAGGGCTGGCCCCCGCCTTGCCTCAAGATTTATAAAAAAAGGGGTAATTCCAAATGGTACCCTTGAAAAATTGGAAATTTCATTTGGTACCAAAAAATTAGTTTGTTCCAAACGGTACCACTAAACTTTTGTATATGTTCAAACCATGGCATTCCGTTAACTTTTCCGTTAATAAAGTTTCTTAACCTTCATTATTAAAATAATTTGATGTTAATTATATAATTAGTTTGCTAATTATAATTAATTATAAAAAATACCCAAAAATTACAAAAAAAAAAAAAAAAAACCCAGCCCAGCCCCCCTGCGCCCAACCTGCCATCCGCACCCCCCCACCCCCGTCGGCCCCCACCCACGAATTCCCCCTCCACCGAACTCCCCCCCCCCGAATTGCACCACCACTGAACCCCTAACCCCCAAAGCCCCCCTACCCCGTCGGACCCCCTACCCCCACCCCACCTCCAACGACGCCCCCAACCCAATCCGACCCACCCCCACCCCATCCCCGCCACAGCCGCCGGCCCCCCACCCCCCAAACCGCCCAGCTGCCCTCCCCCAACCATTCCAGATTTTCTTTTTCTTTTTTTTGTATTTTTTTGTATTTTTTGTGGGTGTTTTTTTGGGTAGTTTTTTGGTATTTTAATTAAGGTTTAGTTAAGGTTTAATGATTTAATTAAGGTTTATTTAAGGTTAAATTAGGCTTAGAATAAGGTTAGGCAACCTTTTTAACGGAAAAGTTAACAAAATGTCACGGTTTAGACTTATCCTAAAGTTTAGTGGTACCATTTGGAACAAACTTATTTTTTAGGTACCAAATGGAATTTCCAATTCTTCAATGGTACCATTTGGAATTTCCCTATATACCAACATAAGTATATTAATGATTTCAATATAGTACATGTGGTTTTCATGTGGTATAGATGTAGTAGACTTGCTTGAATGTCGTGGATTCAAGACCTACAAATAACAATTTTTTTATTTTTAGATAGTTTTACACTTTAATTTTCATGTTTTAGTAATTAGTGTGACATAAAATATGTAGTATATAGTCTCGACCCCTCTTACTCATGAATTTTGGCTCAGCCACTGTCTACTTGGGTACCATGTTTAGTTTATTATGGCTAGAAAATTGTTTCTTTTGGTATTGTAGTTCATCTTGTCCACATAAATTTGTAAGTTATCTAGATCATTTTCTTCTCCTCTTATGAACTTATCATAGTTACCGGCCAAATTCAACTCAAATTTGAAAATTGAATTATGGCCAATTTACATCTGAGGGGGATGTTGAGAAGTTGAGATCTCATGCAAATAGTTTACATGATGAGTTGTCTCTCAAGAAAAGTGATATAAATCAGTTTATAGATTTAAGAAGCTACTCCTTATACTCATTTGGTTTTTGGAGGGAATTTCATATGACCTATAACGCTCTCTTTGTTTTGATGGAAAACCGTTTCCTTGGAAAATGAATTTCCTCCTCCTTTCATTTTCCTTTGTTTGTTTTGGTAATGGTGGAATGTTCTTAAAAGTGGGAAAATGCTCTAAGAAGAGGAAAACCAATTTACTTTCGTAAAGAAGGTATGTCACATTTTCCTCTTCACCTCCTTCCTTCTTATTCTCTACTCCCCATTTTTCTTTTCTTTTACTTTATTTACCTTTTCTCCCTAAGTGGTTTTCCATAAAAATTGTTTTTCATTCAAACAAACAGAGCCTAAGTGGTCCAAACTATCCCTATAAGTGTACTTTGCCATGGTAATCAGAGTAAGTTACATTTCTTAATTAAACCCTCACAAGTGTGGACTTGTGGTTTCCTCTTAATGGGTTAAAAAACAGATTCTATTCTACCCATTGGTTAAATTAGCAAATAAGGTTAGTCAGGTTTGTTTGCATTTCAAAGAAGAAAAAGATTTGTTTGACCGAATAACATGAGGTATGGTGTTTGTGCTTAATAAAAGATATTGCAAAGGCGCCATGTTTAATATATCTCCACCAATTATTTCGTCGTCGTTGAGTAGGCAATCGTCAATGGGTGGTTGAATTTAAGTGGGGGATGGTAATTAATTCATTGCAGACTTTTGAATCTTCTTTATAAATTCTTTGGCTGCCATTAATGGCTTCTTTCAAGGTTAGTGCTTGGTGAGGTCCAAATAAGAGAATGCCTTTGGTTAAATCAAATGTCACGAGGAATATTCTTTTTTTTTCAACTCATTCGATGTAATTGAATTTCTTTTTTATTTTCTAGCTCGTTATTTAATACGAATTGGTGAAATGGCCGAACCCGTAAAAATTATTCAACAAGCTCTAGAGGGAATTCTAGGAGGTCCTATGAAAATTTAGAAATCCGACATTATAATAGACGAAAATATCCTAAATGGAATGATTTGGAATATCGATTCATTAGTAAAAACCCATCTCCTGCTTTTGAAATGTCGAAACAAGAACTTTATGTAAATATAGAAAACTGGTTAAACTAATTAGGGATTACAAAAAGAAAGATGGTTAGACCTTTCGTCGTTTCAACACGCCAATGACGACGACTAAGACATATAGAGTTCGCGGTCCTAACGGCGGTGGTCGGTGTTCGCGAGGCTGACGACTATAAGTCGAAAGCGACGATTGTGGTCAGTGTTTAGTGTTTAGTGTTTACGGGGCTGACAGTAACAAGAAATCAAGAGAGGTTGCACGACGACGGTGGTTGGAGCTCGGTGTTGGCGGGACGGAATGAGAAGAAAGAGATGACTGTGTCATTAACGGATAAGGTAATAAAGGAAGAACATATGGTGTTTCTAAACCAACTCTAATTGGTTTTTTCAAAACATAAATATATTTAAGTAATTAAAAAATAAAGGGAATAAAAGGGTGTGCGCTGTGTTTTAACGAAGGAGTGTGTGTGTGTGGAGGGGCGGGGGTGATATTTTAGGAATTTGTATTTTTTTTAATTTGATAGATGGACAATAAAGTGAGGGTATGATGGTAACTTTTTGCATAGTAATATACATAACGGTAAACGTCATTTATTGGATCGTGGTACATAGCAGTACACGATGTTTACTGTAGAATTTTCACTTATGGAAAGAATTTTGAAAATGCTAGTTGCTAGTGCATTTTGTTATTTCTATTAAGACTGCTAGAAATCAAACCCTAGCTAGACAATGGACTAATTAAGTTTCAGAGCTACTCGAAGATAGGGTTTTTATTTTGTCATATTTTATTTTTCTGATTTTATTTTCGCACTATTTGGCTCAATTTGCAATTTGGTTTTTACTTTTCTTCCAATTGGGCCACCCCTTTTTCTATCCTTTTCATTATTGCTCTCATTATTCCTTGTCTTTTTCACTGTTTTAAATGGCCAGATAAGTAATACATCATACAAGTAATGAACATGAACCACCCTCATGCTAAATGAAGGAAATTAATTTAAAAAGAGGAAAAGAAAAAAATTGCAACTGGTAAAGGTTGGGAAATAAATTTCTTTTAATAATAATAAGTGACTAGTTGTAGTAAGACATATACATATGATTTTAGTGTATTTTATTCATAGGTATATTGAGTGATCGTCTATCACAAGATTTACTTTTTTAAAAGTATTAAGAGAAATTATATACGAAGAGCATAAAAGTTTGGGAAAATGTTAGATTTTCGGATAAAATATATTGAAAATAAAAAAAATCTTTCATCCAACATGGGTCTTCATTGAGGGAAGATGTGACAAGCAACACTCCAAATGAAACAACAAACTTTACTTACCTTTTTTATCAAACTACTGAAACACAAATATTATGTTGATTGTCAATTTTACTACTAAACATAAATATTTAACTTATGAACTAGGTTTTGTTTGTTTCAACTTATTTTTACTTATCTAAACTTTTTTTCTTTTTATTATACCTTTTTGACCTTATTAAACCTTATCAGACCTTATTAGTCTTTAATTGAGCTTATTTCATATAATTCGACCTTATTTTACCTTATTAGAAACATTATTAGACCTTATTCAAGTTCATTCGACCTTAATCACCTTACTTCACTTTAATCGACCTTATATTCAAACTTGGCTGAACTTATTTTAACTAATTAAAAGGTGAAAATAATTTTAAAAGAGTGGACCCTATGAGTCCGTTTTTTCAACTTATTTTCAGTCCTTATAAGTTCAGATAAGGTAGAATAAGGTCTGATAAGGTACAATAAGGTCTAATAAGGTCAATAAGGTCTAATAAAATCTAATAAGATTTCATCTATAATAAGGTTGAATAAGGTCTAATGAGATCGAATAAGATCGAATAAGTTCAGATAAGCAAAAATAAGTTAGAAAGAACGGATCCTAATGGTACATGAATAATAATTTGCCTTTTAGTTTCATTGTCACACTCCATACATTTCAACTTTCAAGAAGAATAATTATAGGACCAAAAATAGTTGACAAGAGATGGACATACTATTGAGGAAATGAAAATGATCATGTCAAATCATGAGTTACATAAATTTTTACTAATGACTCTTCCCACGTAATTTTGAGACATGCCATTGGAGAAGCATGAATGTTGGGTACACCTTTAGGGTGCATAGCATGTAAATATTGTATGGGGACAAAGGAAGCAAGAGATAATGGCTCCGTTTGTTTTGGTAGAAAACCATTTTCTCGGAAAATGGTTTTCCTCCTCTTTTCATTTTCCTTTGTTTGTTTTGGTAAGGGGTGGAAAACAATTTTCCTAAAGGTGAAAAGTGTTCTTAGAAGAGGAAAACCAATTTCATTTTGTGAATAAGGTATACCACATTTTCCTCTACAATCCTTACTCCTCTTGATTCTCTCCTTCCCATTTTTCCTTCTCTTTTGCTTTATTTCACCTTTTCTCCCCAAATTTTCCTCCACTCAAACAAACAGAGGAAAACTTTTTCTTAAATCATATTTTCCACTGAATATTGTTTTCTTTGAAAAGTGATTTTCCATGAAAATTGTTTTCCGTTAAAACAAACGGAGCCAATATATGGAATGAGTTGAAGACATACCACCTCCAAAAATTCTCCTTTTTATTTTACAAAAATTTGTTATAATAATTAATAACGAGTGTTGAATCCAGGTGGATACATTCTCTTTCCTCTGAGAATTAAGTTTCGCATTCTGATGTTGGCCTAATTCAAATTTGTTAGTTCATTGAGTTTTTCATATTTCTAGTTTAGTGTTCTAAGGTTATAAAATATTATAACTTTTTAACGGTGTCAGATTTCCATTATACTCGATGTTTAACACTTATGTGTTTCCTACATTAAATCATTATATAGAAAAATAAAAAAAGTAGGAATTTAATTCTAAGGTAATTCATTTCCTCAACAAAGTAAATTTTTATGAAATTTTCATAAATGAAAAATCTTGTAAATGAAAACAAATGCATGAAGTATATGAGTAGGAGTAAAATACTCCCTCCTTTTCTAAACTTTTTACATCATTTTTTCAAGTTCTACTTACTTTTATTTCAGTCTTTATGCCTTCCTAATTATTAGGAACCTCATCTATTTTTTCTTTTTAAATAACTAAAGGACATAAGCGATATTGAAATTGTTTGATTTTCCTTCCTATTCTCATTATGCAAGTTATTAAAGTGATAGTAGCTAAATCGAAATTAGGAAGACAAATGGAGTATATATGATAAGTATTTTAGTAGAGTTATACAAATTATTGTTTTTTTAAATTTTTTTAAAAAATCCAGAAATTCCAATAAGGTCAAATGACCCACTTTAACAACATAGCTCTACAATTATATTATTAATAATCAAATTATTTAACATTAATGTACTTGAAATATCTTGTACCTACTTCCGTTTTTAATATGTATGTTTGTTTTTGCGCACGGGGCAAGAAAAAAGTGCAAACGTAAGAGAGAAGATTAGTAAAAGTAAGAAAAAAGTGAAAAAGGTAGAGAGAAGCAAAGAAAAAGTAGGAGAGAAGTGTAATAATTAGGTGGGCCAACAACCTTCCATTTATGGGAAAATATAGAAAGATACATATACAAAAACATCCCAAAATAGTAAAATGTACATATTAAAAAAAGCGGAGGGAGTAGTATATAATATCCTCTAAATTTCCTAAAGATTTAGCTCATCATTTTGTTTCCCTTCAAGTTCAAGATGGTGGCAACTATACTTCAACAGGTGCTGCCATTAGCCTAATTAGTGAAATAAAACTTTATTTAATTTTATGAATCGGCACAAATTATAAAGTCAATCACTGAATTGTATTATACTCTTTTTAGGACAACTTTTCAAGAATTTATAATATACAGTATATACTACAAGATGAAAGATTTAGTTAGTGGCAATATTTGGAGATTTATCCTTCGGAACGTACCATTTTAATCATTAATAAATCTAATCATCTATAAGCAAGTAGAAAGTATATATTTAGAAATAGTATATCGAGATGAAACTAAAGTGATCCACATAATTATGTTTATACATAATGAAAGATTACAGGAAGTGTATGAATATTGTTATATTCTAAACTTTGAGCTTAACATGATCCACAGAGAAAGTTTAATTTATGATTGGAAAAAGTGCAAAAAGTAATTAACATTATTGTGGTTGTGTTTACAGCAGTATGAATTTGGAGATATAGGTGATACTATGGCAACTATTATGTTGGTATAACTTATGACACTGTATTCAATGACAGTTAAGCATGTTGTCGGTATTGTGACCCATTATTTTGATGGAGATAGATATATACCTGGTAGGTATTTGGAGAGATGATACACTGGGTGTATGTGTTACTACTAAAATCTATATTGTTACTAAAAAAATTGAAAATTTACAATTGTTTAAACTTATTTTGTTAATTAACGATATTTGAATTTACATAATACATTGACGATTGAAATACTATATTTTGAATTGGATTTTATTACATGGTATGGATGAAAATATAACATTATTTTTCTACAAACAAATTAAATAATTGAAAACGACAGAAAAATTAGTAGAAATCAATAGTATTAAATGATGAAGATGAACAATATGAAGCTAATATATGAATAAATCTGGAAAATTTACAATTCTTTTTTTTTGTTTTAAACAAAGGATCCTTATAAATCAAAACAAAGAAATCTTCATAAAATAGATCTTTTAAACAAAGATCAAGCAAAAAATCATAAAAAATAAATTTATTTGTCGGAATATTGCAAAAATTTTAATTTTTTAGTAACAATATGCATTTTCGTAGTAACACATATACCCAGTGTATGTGGAGCCCACATAAACTGAGTGTATGTGTAGCCTTTGCGAGGTATTTGTCCATTAAAATGCGAAAAGGCTACACATACACTCAGTGTATGTGGGCTCCACATACACTGGGTATATGTGTTACTACTAAAATGTATATTGTTACTAAAAAATTAAAATTTTACAATATTTCGACAAATAATATTATTTTTAATGATTTTTGCTTTATCTTTGTTTAAAAGATCTGTTTTATGAAGATTTCTTTGTTTAGATTTGTAAGAATCCTTTATTTAAAACTAAAAAAGATATTCATATATTAGCTTCATATTGTTCATCTTCATCATTTACTACTATTGATTACTACTAATTTTTCTGTCGTTTTCAATTATTTAATTTGTTTGTAGAAAAATAATGTTATATTTTCATCCATACCATGTAATAAAATCCAATTCAAAATATAGTATTTCAATCGTCAATGTATTATGTAAATTCAAATATCGTTAATTAACATAAGTTCAAACAATTATAAGTTTGCAATTTTTTAGTAACAATATAGTTTTTAGTAGTAACACATACACCCAGTGTATGTGTGGCCTACATACACTGAGTATATGTGTATCATTTCTTATTAAAATGAGGAAATATTTTTATCAAAATTTTTAAAATTGAGGGTTTCGATTCATATTAATCCTAAGTCTGATTCATTTGTGTGTGACTAATCAGAAATTGGGTGACATTGATTGTAGTATTTGTCACTCCACGTGTGAGAGTCTCTTTGGTTGAATATATGGAGTATCGTGCATTTCGACATTAGTTTTTTTGTAGCAATGCAAAGGATACTCGCATATAAAGTTGTTGAGTCACCAAATTTTGTTTTTGATTGAAACGCTACCATGTTATGAAGCAGCTTATATCATGTTTTTATTAGTAAAATGGATGAAAGTTATTTATGTTGCTGTTTCAGATGTTGGGATCAAAGACTCACCAAACAAAAATAATAATACAACTATAAGGAATGAAGTAGATTTTAGAACATCAGATCATATGTAAAAACCCAAGAACCAGTAGAAATGCCCAAATAATACCCTAGGAATTTCGTGCGATGTTTAAGGGACAAAAACAAGCTGCCATCCTCCATAATCTCATAGAATATCAAATTTAAACCTAAAACTTGTTTAATTTCTGACAAACACCTCACACAATAGCATTTGATGATTATTGGTACCCATGATCACTAGCCTAGGACTTTTGTACGCAATCAACCAAAAATGGCAATCAGTTTTTGTACAGTCTGTATTTTTATTTTTTTAATCCCTAAAAAATATATTTCAATTAATATTGTTTTTATCTACAGAAAAAAATACATTATATTGAAGAGTGGGGTTAATTTTCACCTTTTGGTGAATTTATAGAGGTTAAATACTACAATAGAAACTAAAGGGGTCTAATCTCATGTTGGGGTAAAGTTATGGGGCTAATTTGTTACTTTTGCGCTTTCAATTGTTATAAGGCTTTACATAATCTCGCACAAAAGTGCATAACATTGCACGTACATGTATGGTCTGCATCCCGCAACTTGATTCTATGTCGTCCTTTCCTCTTGCATCTCAAGCTTGTCCTCAAATTTCTACCACAAGTTGTATTGACATAAAGCCTCCTTTAAACGCTATTGAGTCATCTCCCTCACACAACGTTAGCTTTTCTTTCATAGGCTCAACTATATCGAAGATGTCACATATTCAATTAAAGAATATCGACCATAATTGAAAATGACAACTTTATTTTTTTTTCTTTTTATTAATATTGTGAGTGTTTGGTAAATGGCATTTGTATGGTCTTTTTTTGGCTTTTGACACTTTCAATTGGTCAAACAGAAAATGTATTTGGTAAACGCCTTTTGAATTAGGTGAAATAACATCTTTCAAACTAAAAACTAATTTTACCAATTTCTTTCATTAAAAACTAAAAATCCAATACTAACCGCCACTTTTACCAAAATTTTTATTAGCAACCAATAATTATACACTCGGTAAAATAAGGTAATAAAAACAGTCAGTCAAACCAGCCAACAAAAATAGCCGATCAACCCAACCACCACAAAAAATCATCGATCAACAACTATCAACCAATTACCAACACTATCATTGACTTGGATGTGTTACATTGCATGCAAAACCACTCAATTGGAGATAGAGAGAGATGGAAGAAAATTAAGAGGATTAGGAAAGGAAGAAGCAATAAATTAGCGTGGGGGAAAGCAGAAGACTAGGTTGTGGCTGCGCTGCAAAATCGCTGCATCCTAATAAAGTGAGTTTAACGCTATATACTATACCCAGCGGATACGCTAACTTAGAAATAACTGTTCTGCTCTGCTAGACCGCTACAATACCCATGTTGATAAATTCATTCGTGCGTGAGTTAGTGACGAGAAAGTAGTTGTAAACTTCTGTGGCATGGCGTAATGGCATGGTCAAAAGTTCTTTGTTGCAGAACTAGCTAGCATGTCAGTTTCTTTCTTTTCTTTTTTTAGTCTCTTTCTCCTCTCCTAGCTAGACCTGCAATCATGTTTCTTCACCTAATAATTTCCATATCTCTAACTTGCCAACTAACCTAGTTGAATTTGGAGGTGACTTCTTTGCTTACTCTTGTAAGGGATGATAAATCTCTAGAGGTTACAGGACATATTAGAGGTGTTTGGTAAATGGCTTTTGGGTGATTTTTTTATTGGTTTTTGGTTTTTATATCTGGTCAAACAGCAAAAAAAGTATTTGGTAAACGGCTTAGAGTAGTCGAAAAGCCGGCTTTTAAGCCAAAAGCCAAAAGCTGCTTTTACCAGCTTTTGTTGTTGGCTTTTGGCTTTTGCTTTAATTTTGTACTTAACAGCCAACACTAACGGCCGTTTTTACCAAACACTTTTATATACAGTCAATAATTACATAGCCAGTCAAACGAGCCACTAAAAAAAGCCGGTCAATCCAGCCACAATAAAAACTAAAAAGCCACCAGCCACCAGCCGATTGCCAAACACCCCCAATCTCCGTTAACAAAAATTTATTGTAGTTTTTTGTAGTGCTGGTGTTAATGTCTGCTTATATAGTGCTGATGTTGATTGATAAACTTTATTATGACCTATACATCTAGGCCTGCACCACCATACATAAATCAAATGAGGTTTTATACTAAAATAAATTGATGATAGGTAGAGTAATCTACCAGATCTTAGCTTATATGTGCGTCATCTTCCCTGATGTAGGATCATGTCGGTATTTCTCCATAACACTTTGCCTCCCGTGCGAGCCCATCTTCAACTTTTTCAACTTTGTAATCTAGATTGATCACAAACGTTCTCGTTGAGCTTCTTACAAGACTTCTAACATGAGGTCAAATAACCCATATTTGGGACAATCACGATATTGTTGGGCCACCTGCTCCAAATCTAAATGCTCTCAAATACATACTTTATGCCAGATCTGGCCTATAGGATGAGCAAAAAGAGTAACCGCTCAGGGCCTCCAAAATATTGGGCTTAAAAGGGGCCCTAGTTTTACAAATACTACTTATACAAATTGTTACATTATGAACACAAATTTCTGCTTGGTGTGATCGCAAAACCACCTGTACTTGGTGAAACTCTTGGGGACCTGGTCCACACTAAAAATAGTGTAGACCCACTCTCTCTCCTCACTACCAACCCCAATTACCCGACCCGGAATTTTGACAATTTAATAGGCCGGGCCACGGGCCGAATATTTAAAATTCGCGGGTACCCGTGACCCGGTTTAATTTAAAAAAAGGATTCTGCTTCACTGCTTGAGTGCTTTCCCTTTTTAGATTCAGACCCCTACCAAATACTAAATAGAGAGTTAGGTTAGGATTTCACTCATTTCAGTTTTGCAATTCCCTCTCACTCACGCAGCCAAGCACTCAGGCACCACGCTGTGCTTCTCTTCTCTCACAATTGCTGCTGTGCGCCCTGCCGCCTGTGCTTCTCTCTCTCACGCAAGCAGCCAGCCAGCACCACGCAAGCGGCCAAGCAGCACCAAGCAAGCGGCCAGGCGCAAAGCTGTAGCGGGTACCCGATTACCCGACCAGGGAAAAACGGGTACGCGGTTTTCTTGGGCCGGGTCGCGGGCCGCTAAATTCACTACCCGCATAACGGGGTACCCGCATTTTCGGGTACCCGAAAAGGCGGGTACCCGGTTATGAACACCCCTAATTGTTGGGCCACCTGCTCCAAATCTAAATGCTCTCAAATACATACTTTATGCCAGATCTGGCCTATAGGATGAGCAAAAAGAGTAATCGCTCAGGGCCTCCAAAATATTGGGCTTAAAAGGGGCCCTAGTTTTACAAATACTACTTATACAAATTGTTACATTATGAACACAAATTTCTGTTTGGTGTGATCACAAAACCACCTGTACTTGGTGAAACTCTTGGGGACCTGGTCCACACTAAAAATAGTGTAGACCCATGAGATTAGTTGAAAGCCAAGTCATCGACTGACCGATTTCTTTGTTTCAAGGTTGGTCTATTCATCAACTTGATGTCAAAAATGCATTTCTTCATGGTGACTTGCAGGAACTCTCTCCTCACTACCAACCCCAATTACCACTTTGCCAGTTCGTCTCCCACTCCCTGACCATCATTCTAGCCACCACTCTCCTTCCTCCTCTCTGAAACCACCACCCTCTCCTCCTTTCCTCCACCACCGATCATCTTTCTGCCATTTTCGACCCTCCTCCACTCTCAAAATCGACTCACCGCACCAAATCGCCAACCACCACAAATTCGCAAACCACCAAATCGATCCACTAGCACGAAACACCACCTAAATCAATACTTTTTCATATGGGCAACAACTAAAAGGCTTAAGTTGATAATTAGGCTCATCAACAACAACATGTATGCATTAGATAATTGGGTGGGTCGCAATTTCTCTAAATTGAGATTATGAGGAATATCAACAAGGGTTTGTAAAATAGGATGGAAATATTGCATCTTGTTATGGGTGTTCGATTTGATAATTAGGACATACCAAAGATTTGAACTTGAACCAAAATCAATACCGATAATCGGGTATCGAAAGACGAGTATGGAAGAAGAGAATACCTTTTCGCGGAATGCGAAATTGGTGAGGCGAGGAAGCAATGTGAGGATTGGAGTAATACTGTGCCCTTTCTTGCAAACTGCTCGGAAATTGCGGACATCATTGGTGTTGAAGATGAGTGAATTGAGGATTAATTCAAGAATTTCTGAGGGAATATCACACCAACTTACGTTTCTGCGTTTACTACTATGCACCACTTCCATTTTCTTCTTTCAAATCTGTATTATGTTCACCAGTAAGTCTACGAAATCTTTTAATTACAAACTTTTGATTGCTAAACCTTAACTTTTAATTACAAAATCTTTACTTTTGCAAGAAAACTTAACTTTTCATTCATAATACTTAACTTTTGATTATGAAACTTTAACTTTTGATTGTTAAACCTGAACTTTCAATTACAAAATCTTAACTTTTGCTAAAAAAACCTTAACTTTTCTTACATAACACTTAACTTTTGATTACAAAACCTTAACTTTTGATTGCTAAACCTCAACTTTTAGTTGCAAAATCTTAACGTTTGCTACAAAAAACTTAACTTTTGGTGAGCTACATTTAACATTTGGGCTTTGTACTGGGTCTACAATAAATTTATTGTAGACCCGCTCTATAATAGACTTGGTATTGTACTTGAATGTTAATATGATTCATTAGGACCAGAGTTAATTAATAGTTTTAATTTAAATTGTAATTTATAGTTGTAGATCTGAATACCATCTCTTTTTAATTCTGATTGCTTAAGTTATATCAAGTACTAGTCTCTTTTTTCATCTGCTTTCTTATCTTGTAACTTAATAACGTTTTTCGTAATTGAAGTTCTATTTTAATTTTTTCGTATAAATTTTACATCAATAATAAGGCGAAAGCCCAATTCTTCAATAGCATGTTTGAACATTTGAATAATATTTTTAATTGGTTTATTTATAAAAATTATTCATTAGATAAAATTTTGGATTAAGTCTTTGTTTTACAAGGCACATCTAGAAGTTTTCGCTCAAGGCCCCGAAATACTATGGGACGACACTACTTCCTCCTTTCCTTATTAATTGTAACATTGAGAACTTTTGCACTATTCACACAACTTCTTTTGAGCTTCTATTATGATTATACATAACGAGAAAAATAGTCATATGGGATCTTGTTAGATTTATCTCGATATATACTTCATAATATCTACTTTTTGAAGTTTTTTCTTAAACAATACGTCTAAAATTGTGCATTGCGAGGGGTTAAAGTTCTACATGTTGCAATTAATATGGAACAGAGGAAGTATGATTTACTTGTGGCGGGGAGGTCCAACATTATTCGTACTTTATCATAATTTAGCGTCTTTTACAATTTTGAGTTGCAGTAATTGATAAGTCGTACTTATATATAGTTTTTAGATGCATTTAGGTAGCTGATGTATCACATTTATATATAGTTTTTAGATGCATTTAGATTGCATTTATAACTCCTTTTAGAGCATTTAGGTGCATAATGACATGAATTTACATAAGTTGTGCACTACTACACCCCGTTTATAACATCCATTTGGGACAATTTTGGGTTGGAATGAAGCAAAGAGTTAATAAAAGAAGTGCCAAAACTGACACATGTTCACTATTTTCATCATAACTCTTGATAGCAAATTGATAATCAAGAAATTCCAATTGGGTTGGATTCTAGACTTCAAGAGCTTTCCAATTATAGGCCACACGTACCAATCGGACGTCTGGTTTAGGAGATACAGCCTTCGCAAGTTGACCCAGTTTCACCAGTTTTCACCCGATCGGTGGACTTTAGCCCGATCGGGCCCTCTACCCGAAGGCTGCGTTTTAGCCTTTTTTGGGCCTAAATTGTAACTCTTCTCCTATCTAGTTTAGAATTTAGTATAAATAGTTAGCTTCTTTTATTTTGTAAGACACTTTATTTTCATCTTTCATTAGTTTAGTTTTAATTGCTTTCTTAGAGTAAACACTTTAGATTAGCTTTGGAGAAGATCAAACCTCGGATTATTTTCAATCAAAGTTATTGCTTTCCGTCATTCGGTAATGTTATTCTCTTTTAATCTCTTTATTTAATCTTTATTTTGTTAGTTTGATTATTTAATTAGTTCATGATGCAAAGTTTAGGTTTTTATACTAGATTTGATATTGTTGATTCAATTATGAGTAAGTAGTCTTATTTCTAGGGTTTTAGGGAGGAAAACCATGTTTATACCATGAATTATTTGAATTGCTATTAGTTTCTAGGGTTTGATGAGATTGAATATGGTGTGATTTGTTCTTATTGAGTAAATAATGTTATTGTGCAGTTTCATTGATTGCTTGAGGTTAATAATTGTTTGCAAAGACCCGTCTTACTTTTAGAGGCCTAGTACACATTAGTAATTCTGATTATGTTTGTGAACATGCTGCATATGTTGAATTATGGGCGTTGAGACTTAACCATAGCTTGATACGTGCTCTAATATATCAATTCTTGACCTAAGTTCTGATAGTTGTTTGATCCCTTGATTGGTATAAGCATGGTGGACCGAACTAATTCCCTAGACCTTTATTTCATAGATTAAAATCTCTCTTTACATTGCTTTCTAGTGTTTATTTAGTAGTTCAGCTTATTCTTCCCTGATCTTGTCTGAAGTAGCTGTTTAGCTGGATATTAACTTAGAACTCTGTCTCTCTGTGGATTCGACCCTACTTCCCTTGACTATAATTGTTAGAGGACTTAGGATTTATCTTTGATTACGTGATACGACTTTAGCCTGTTAGTAGCATTTTAGAGCATTTAGATTAGGTTCATTATTGCCTTTTATTCTTAAGTCATTATATTCTACTTCTATTCAATATGTTTTCTTGTTTTTGATGAATTTCAGGTAATGAGAACATATTTGGAGTATGATTTGCCAAACTTGAGGATTAGGAGCATTTGGAAAAAGATACATTGCGTAAGGATCATCGTGGATATCTCATAGTACGAGTTTGAGCGAAAATAAAACGGAAACCATTAGAAGAAATGTGGAAAAAGAGTCACGTCTACTCTTCTCACCATAACACTTGATGTGCTTATGAGAATCAAATAATTTCAGCATATTTGGAAACGAGACTTAAAGAGCTTTCCAACATAGGTGGCACATCCCGAGGAGACTTTTAGTCAAGGAGTTATGCCTTTTCGAAGTTGGACTATTTATGTTGGAATCTGTCAGCGTACGCGCGAATCACTTATCTGCCCATTTAATGATTTATTCAAGACTTACCTTATCCTTTCATTTACTTTCCTAGTCTTATTAGTCTACCTAGTATAAATTAGGTGCGGGAGTACTCCTCTCCTTGGCCTCTACTCTCTCATTACTTAATCTATTTATTCTTAGGTTTAGTTTATAAGTTTTCTTCATCTTTTTTCTCTCTAGTTTTTCTGGTTGCAAATCCGAGTTTCTCGTTTTCTTCATTAAGTCACGAGTTCAATTAGTTTCTTCATACGACCTCCGTTCTTATTTAGTTGCAATGTTTCTTTGAAAAACGGAAACCAATGCAAAATTTTTAGTGTGGTACTAGGTAAATGTTTGGGTATATGATTAAGGGGAGTGGGGAACATTGATATGTAATTAATTATGAAGAATATCATCACCCACCACCTTCACTACCGCCACTAAACCACCACCAGAAAACCACCCCACCACAATTCCACCACCAAAAAACCACCCCACGCTAGTTTGACCACCATCAAATAACCCCACCACCACTTCAACAGCAACACCACAACCACAACACCACCGCAATTACCCAGAAAAACACCACAACATAGCAACAACAACCAAGAGCAACAACAACAACAACCACATCAACAACAACCACGAGCAACAACAACAACAACCCCAGCGACAACAACCACGAGCAACAACAACAACAACCACGAGCAACAATAACAACAACCACAAAAACAACAACCCACAACAACAACAACCTCGTTTTCGACCGTTTCCGGCCATTTTTTGCTATATAGGGTTTGGGGACAACAAATCTGGCGTTGGTGGTGGTAATTTCGTCCATTTTCTGCTTCGGTGGTGGTGTTTTCGGTCGAGTCTGGCCCTGATGGTGGTGTTTTCAGCCATTTTCGGCGATTGTGGTGGTGTTCTCGGATGATTTCTGCCTTGGAGGTGGTGTTTTCAGCTGATTTCAGCCTTGGTGGTGGTATTTTCGGACGATTTCAGCCTTAGTGGTGGTGTTTCCGGCCTTGGTGGTGGTGTTGACTCCGGCCTTGGCGGTGATTAGCGGTGATGCTGGTGATTTTTACAGAGGAAGGTTGAGAGAAAGGGGAGGAATGTAGAAAATGCCAGAGAAATGGGTGGGAGTGGGGGGTTAGGTTAATTAATTTGGTGAGGGTAATTAGGTTGAATGAGTTAAGATTAATTGTTAATAATATATCATTATATTTTAATAAGTGATGTTAATTATATTTAGTAAGGGTAATATAGTAATTTTATAGGTTTTTTTTTTAACTAAATAAGAAAAGAAAAAGAAATATTGCAACCTTTGGAAAAATTCCGTTTTAGTAAACCATTGCAACTAAAAAAGAACGGAGGTAGTATATTAGTTTAATTTTATTTTTACTTTGTAGATGTACTTATTATTCTTTGTTTTATGATTGAGTAGTCGTCTTTCTAGGGTTCTAGGGACCTAAGTCATGTATATACCATGATTGATTTTGGAATTGTTATTAGTTTCTAGGTTATGATTAGAGAAATTGTAGTGTGATTTATTCTTCCAGTGCACAATTTCATGAATTATGTTTGCCAATATTGGTTTGACCCGGTCGTAGTTTTTAATTTTAGAGACTTAGAACACATTATTAATTCTAATTATGTGAGCAATCATACTGCAGATGTTGAATTATGAGCGTTAAATGACCTGATCAAATCCTCAGCAACTTAAATATTATTACAATCACTCATATCTTTAGATAAGCGAATCAAATTGTCGATTTTCTCTCCAAGTTGGGATATCATATCAACCAAAGAAGCGCATTCATTGATGCCCAGAAGGATCCTGACCTCTTAAAAGTTATTTTCTTAGACAATAGCTGGTACACTCTTGAGAGAAAGATCTCCTAACACTTTTCTTTATATCACTTGAAAAAAATACATGCACAATTTGAAATAATCCTCAAATTTTCTTCGGTACATATGTGTGTGTTCCTTTTTATAATTAAGTATTATATGTAATAAATGTACAAAGATATACTTTTATTTTGTTAGCTGTTTGCAAGAGGCCGGACACACATTATTTAAAAGATGTTCGAAAAACTATTCAACCCAAAAGTTTATTGAAATTATTAAGATAACTAAGAACAATAATTTTTTGCAATGTAACTATTATAAAAAACTAAAAGGATACTATCAAATCGTTATAAAATCTAAAAGATGTGAGTTCATAATTAAACTCTTACTCCCTCCGTTCCAAAATGTTATACCCATTTTCCGTTTTAGGCCGTTTCAAAAAGATATACCCATATAGAATCTTTTCTATTTATATACATTTTTCTCCCCATTTTACCCTTCAATATCTAAATATTTACCTACCTTTTACTCATTTGTACTTTAATGGTCCCCACATTTGAATCTTTCTCTCTTACTTTTCCTAATAAGGACAAAAAAAGTACATGAAAATTATTAAAATAAACATAAAGATTCTCCTATGATTCTATTTGCCTTGTTTTTCCCCCATATTTCAAATGGGTATAACATTTTGAAACGGAGGGAGTATATATTTTGTAGATGATTGAAAGGGTTCCTATTTTTTACATCGTTTGGAGCCCATGAAACACCAAGAAAGTGCAAAGAGATTGAGGCCCAACACCATCTTTAAGGGGTCATTTTGCTACATGATTTCAATCATTCTCTAGTTGTCTTTGTTGGATCACAAGGAGACACTCAAGAAGGGGGGTTGAATTGAGTGTGGTATTTTCTAAATTTTATCGAACTTTCTTTCGAGATCTCAGAGACCTTCTCTGAGCTTTTGAGTTGCGTATATGAATATTGTTAATTCGATAAGAATTTCTAGAATAGTAAATAGAAAGGCAGTAATAAAGAGACTAGACAAGCAATTTTACCGTGGTTCAATCGCACATCTGAGATCTACGTCCACCCTACCTTTTCTTTTATTAATTGAATCACAAAATACCAAACTCTTGATACAACTTGATTCCCTCACTACTAACCCTAGTAGTGCCCCCTAACACTTAACCCTAAGTGTTGCTAATTGAATTAAATTTATACTCAAACCAACCCAACACTCTCTATAATAAGAAAATTACAGAAAGATTTTAGTCCTCTAAAATCGTGCTTCTTGATAAGCTAATGAGGAAAGTTACGATCTAAAACTGTTTCCAGCTATATAACAGCTCAGTGCCATGCTCAGTGCCTTGCTCAGAGCCACTGAAGACAAATATCTCTTCCGAAAAATCCGGGCCATAATCTTTGATCTTTTATCTTTTCCAAACACGTCTTATATCTTTTCCAAAGCTGATATTCATGTATCATTGGAGATTTTGCTAGAGGATAAAATCTTTGTAGAATAAATCATTTTATCTTTGACATAAAAAGAAGGTAATATTTTCCAAACCTAATCGCATAATCAGTTTTAGAAAACTATCTTTATTTATATACAAAATCTTTATTTCAAGAAACAATTTTTATGAAAAATAATATTAACATGATTACTTCATTTCTTAACTCTAAGAGAATAAGTACTTATGCTAAAATTGTTTTCATACTTTGTTTAAATATCCAACTGTCAAAAACTCCAATGACTTTGTTGCTCGATCATAATTATTTCACTGACACAAATCCAAAACATGTTAATAACATACATGTGTTTGTCATCATCAAAATACACATGGACAAAGTGTCCCAATAAATTCCCCCTTTTTGATGATGACAAACACATAATAGTTCCCCCTCAACATAAGCAAATATTATATTGACAAACATGATACGATTTCATGAGAATGAACATCTAGCATTAACATAGTGCTATATACCAAATCTTCCCCCTTTTGGCATTATAAAAAAGGAGGCATAAAAATCCATAGTATCATAGTTCGAAGTCAATTGTCCATGCAAAATATTAGCTCAAGCAAAAATCAATCTAGTGATGCTGGTGCTACGTCAAGATTCAATTCACAATCCAAAGTTTAGCAAGAACTAATCCAACTCACAATCCGAAACTATGAAGCAAGAGTTAATCCAATTCACAATTCAAAGGTATGGATCATAAGGTAAAAGTGAAGAATTATGGTAGGATAAAGAAATAAGGTAAGCAAGCTTGAATTATTTGGAATGGGGATATGCTCAACAAGTGCTCAAACCTTACTCACCTTTTTGACATCATCACGCATAGATTTTGGAACTTTCTTCACTTCAGCACTGTATATGTTACTGTGCCACTGGACAATCTCTTTCCTTCAAAGATAGCTTTGCTTCGTATATTCAATAATCCAAAGACATGGTAATCACAACTCTTTTCATCATCTCATAATTAAACTCTAATATGAATTGTCTCATCTCTTTCCTTTTATATATATATATGCTTTTTTTTTTCTTTTTTCTTTTTTTTTTTCTTTTTTTTGATAAGGAGATGTAGACTATATATAAATCATAGAGTCAATTAATGAGAACCATCAAAGAATATTAACTTGTGAAACGTGATCTTATCTTCTTTCAAATTATGTCCATGGCACTGTGCCTTGTACTGTGCCTTTACTGTGCCCCACTGATTTCTTTCTTTCACTTATAGAATTTCATTGCCGACCTCTTCAAGTTCCCCCTCAACTCATGACATCTTCTTTCACCATTTTTACAGAATGTCTTTGCCCCGAACATAATCATGAATCAAGGTTAAAAGCACTTGTTGTTTGAAGCAATAGGGGATGAAAACGAGGATGTAATGGGGAAGAAAATGAAGAATAAGTAAAGAAGAAATAATAAGGCCAAATGTCAAACTCAAAATAAGCAAATCAAAATATCGGGCTAAAAATCAAGCTTGCCATAGAAAAGTAATTAACATTTCATAGCTCAATAGTTCAGCAACTTAGGATCATTTAGCTTAAAACTTTGGCAACTTAGAATCAAGACATCAGGACAGCATCATTAGACCTTGCGAGTCCTAAATCATAATTAAAAGACTCTTTCACAAATTTTCACATGGATAAATATTATAGACTCCGATTCAACACATCTATGAGAGAAGATAAGGCATATAACACAAATCAATTGCTAGAAATATATCTCAAAGCCAATAAATTCACCCCTTTTTTTATTGTTGCCGAATGTAACACACCCTCCATGGTAAGGCTACAAGTGAGAGGAATTGAATTTTCACTAATCATAGGTCTTAAATAGCTAATGCGGAGGATAATAGGCTGCTTTCTCTCACTTTCACCTGCAAAAAGATCACTTGTTAGTTTTAGGAACCCAAACTTGCTTGGGTCCCTTCTTATTTCGTTGCGCATCTAAGAGATCATTTCTAACCCATATTTGATTTGCATACTTTGCATAATTCTCAACATGTTTTTTCTTTGCATTACAGTCATTCATGAGATGTCCATTCTTTCCACAGAAGTAGCAAATCAAATATTCGGGAAGATCAACATATTTTCGCTTTCGAAAGTCTCTTTCATAATTTTTAGCTCTGAGACCTGTACTGAGCTTTTGGTCAGTATATCCTAAACCATGTCGGTTTCGATTCTTTCTTTGAGAGATCATATGGTCTAGGATATTACTACCAGGTGTGGCAATTTTTGACTTCTGCAGTTGCACCTTCAAAGACTCAATTGTTGCTTTCAAGTTTTCATTTTTGTCATTTAGGGTGTTTAAGTCATGTTTGGCTTTTTCAAAATCTTCACAAAGTTTTGTACCTTGTCCTTCATTTATAGGGTCGACCCTAGGGTTTTCCTTTTCATTTTTCAGTTCCAGTAGTTCAAGGTTCAAAACGTTTATTTGTTTTTCAAAGTCAAGATTCTTTGCCTCAAGCTCAGTATAGGGCACAATGCTGTTTACAATTTCTTTAGCAAGAGCTTTTTCATATTTTAGCGCACTTATCTCAACGACTTGGTCATTTATCGTTTTGTTCATATCTTTATTTCTTTTGACCAAGTCCTTGTTATCATCCAGCAATTCCTTATATTCCAATTCCAACCCAATATTTTGCTTAGTGATGTTTTTCAAATCTTTTTTCATGTTTATAAATTCATCACGCATTTCTTGACAATCGTCAATTACATTACTAAGCAAAGCAATTAGTTTGTTTTTGGATAATAGAGGTATCTTAGATTTCAAAGAAGTGAGATTTACCTCTGCATTGTCCTCCTCATCTTGGGAGGTGGGTGTTTTCGCCATAAGACATAGATGCGAGTCATCTAGGTACTGAGACCTTCTCTGAGATCCTTCAGTTGCATTTAGGCAAAGTTTTGCCTTTTGGCTCAGTGCCTCTGACTGTTCCTCATCAGACTCAGACTCTCCCCATACGGCTGCTACCATGGCCTTCTTGAACTCCCTTTTTGATTGTTCTCTTTTATCTTTGGGTTTCTCATTTTCCCACAAGGGACATTCCTTGATCCTGTGGCTATATTCTCCACACTTAAAACATCCAGAGTTAGTAGCACTTTTCTTATAGTTAGATGTAGCTCTCTTACCTTTGAAATTCGCATTCTTGATAGGATTACTATTTTTGTTCTTTTTAAGAAATTTTTTGAATCTCTTAGTAAGAAAAGTAACATCTTCATCACTACCACTATCATCACTTTCTAATTCAGTTTTTTATGCTAGACCTTTGCTCTTTGGTGTAGGATTTTTAGCATCTAGAACAAGTTCATGAGTCATTAAAGAACCAATTAATTGTTCTAGGGGAAGTTTCGACAAGTCCTTGGCTTCTTGTATAGCAGTTATTTTTGGTAGCCAACGACTTGTCAAACTTCTTAACACTTTCCTAACCAATTCTTCTGAAGAACAAATTTTTCCAAGAGAACGCAATTCATTTGTGATGATAGTAAAGCGAGTAAACATTTCATTTATTGATTCATCTTTATCCATGGTAAACAATTCATATTGTTGAACTAACAAATCAATGCGAGATTGTTTTACCTCATTCGTGCCTTCGTGGGCTAACTCGAGAGTATCCCATATTTCCTTTGCCGTTGAGCAAGCAGAGATCCTTGAGTATTCATCAGGTCCAATTCCATATTGGAGAATATTCATAGATTTAAAGTTCTTCTCGGCCTTTGCATAGTCGGTTGAATCATAGTTGTCTTCGTCTTTGTCAACCAACTTTCCCTCATTATTTTTGACTTGGATGAGGATGGGTCCTTTTCTTATGATTTTCCAGCATTCATAATCCGACCCTTGGATGTAAATCCTCATCCTAGCCTTCCACCATCCATAATCTTCTCCATTGAAAACCGGGCACTTTGAGTGTCTTCTTTAAGAGTCATTTTGTGAATTCATGCTAGCTATTCTCTAGGGATTAACCTTACAAGAATATTAGGCTCTGATACCAATTGTTGGATCACAAGGAGACACTCAAGAAGGGGGGGTTGAATTGAGTGTGGTATTTTCTAAATTTTATCGAACTTTCTTTCGAGATCTCAGAGACCTTCTCTGAGCTTTTGAGTTGCTTATATGAATATTGTTAATTCGATAAGAATTTCTAGAATAGTAAATAGAAAGGCAGTAATAAAGAGACGAGACAAGCAATTTTACCGTGGTTCAATCTCACATCTGAGATCTACGTCCACCCTACCTTTTCTTTTATTAATTGAATCACAAAATACCAAACTCTTGATACAACTTGATTCCCTCACTACTAACCCTAGTAGTGCCCCCCAACACTTAACCCTAAGTGTTGCTAATTGAATTAGATTTATACTCAAACCAACCCAACACTCTCTATAATAAGAAAATTACAGAAAGATTTTAGTCCTCTAAAATCGTGCTTCTTGATAAGCTAATGAGGAAAGCTACGTTCTAAAACTGTTTCCAGCTATTTAACAGCTCAGTGCCATGCTCAATGCCTTGCTCAGAGCCACTGAAGACAAATATCTCTTCCGAAAAATCCGGGCCATAATCTTTGATCTTCTATCTTTTCCAAACTCGTCTTATATCTTTTCCAAAGCTGATATTCATGTATCATTGGAGATTTTGCTAGAGGATAAAATCTTTGTAGAATAAATCATTTTATCTTTGACATAAAAAGAAGGTAATATTTTCCAAAACTAATCGCATAATTAGTTTTAGAAAACTATCTTTATTTATATACAAAATCTTTATTTCAAGAAACAATTTTTATGAAAAATAATATTAACATGATTACTTCATTTCTTAACTCTAAGAGAATAAGTACTTATGCTAAAATTGTTTTCATACTTTGTTTAAATATCCAACTGTCAAAAACTCCAATGACTTTGTTGCTCGATCATAATTATTTCACTGACACAAATCCAAAACATGTTAATAACATACATGTGTTTGTCATCATCAAAATACACATGGACAAAGTGTCCTAACAGTCTTCTTGACATGAGTGCATGACTTAGTACACCCATTAGATGATCTAGGAGGTAGATCATAAGGAGAGAGTATAAGAAATAATAAAATATTAAAAAAGAGAAAAAAAACAAGAGAGAGAAAGTGAAAATCTGGTCATTGGTATGATCCAGATTTTCACCCTCTTGTGTTTCTGAAGACGTTGACACACATAGCAAAAGTGGAGCTGCTGTCCAAGCGTCAGTACAGAAGATCTGCAGCTAATCACTTGGGCCCATGCTCATTTTTTCTTATTCTTTTGCAAGAATTGCAATGGCTAGATCAATAATCCAATGGCCAAGATTGTTTATCAAATTGTAATGTTAAAAAACTTGTGCTTTATTTTTATTTTTTATTAAAAAAAACACAAACACTTATATATTTTTTTCTCTATAAATTGACACCAATATTGATATTAATATGTTTAAAAAACCGACAATATTATCATTAACCACGATATTAAGTTTGCTACTATTGGCCGATTTAAAAAATTGCCACCACGATATTAACATTAACCATACTAATGATATTAAGTTTATAATATTATTTAATAAAATGTATAAAATAATTAAACATAATAGTTATTAATTGTTCTTAATTACTAAAAAATGGATGGAGATATAATTGAGGAAAGAAAATCTATGGTAGGATATGGTAAAAAATAAGAGAGAGAATGTGAAAATCCAAAATTGTAGATTTATTGGGTAAAGAAATAATGGGATCATCAAAAATAGATCTTGAGTGAGGTGAGTGAGAAAATAATAAATTAATTGATGATCTCAAATTTTAGATCAACTAATGGTTATGCTCTTAGACTCCCAAAATTTGAAAATCATAGTGAAATCTTAATAAACTATCAATAAATAATGGGAGCTTTCTGACGAGTAAAGTGTCGTTACTAGCATGAAATCCATTTTCATTTCTCATTTTTACTGTTTATTTGTTTTTTTTAAAGTTCACTTTTACTGTTTTAGATACCTAAAAATAGCAAATTGTGTTTTACTGTTATTACATAATATCCAAAAAAAGGAATTATCAAATTATTTCTTACCCCTTTTATATTTCTTTCCGATTTAGGAGGAAACTAAAAGGTTAATTACACATGTACATGTAAAAGCAAAAAAGAAAAGAAAAAAGTGAAAAGAAAAAGAACATAAAGTGAGGAAGAATGAGAGGACTAGATTGTAGGAGTTACATAACGACTAAAATGGAAACAAACCCATGCCTCTTTTAACGCCTAACCATCCTTCAAACTTCCCTTTCTTCTCACTTTCTCCCCTTTACTTTCTCTCACTCTTTTCCTAACCCAAAAGAACAAAAAAAAATAGCATCACAATTTATTTTTGTGTTTGTTTTGCCTAAACTTCAAAGTGTTGCATGCATGATCACACAATGATTCATGGGAACGTTGAAAGACGATAGAACTATAGTGTTTTTTGTGGTCGTAGTCGTGGTCGTGGTAGTTGATTGTCATCTTGAAGCTAAGGATCATTCATTATCTACTGAGTTATGGATCAAACTCTAACCGAGTTAAATGGATCTGCTGTGATAGATTATCATGACCGAGTTATTGAAATAATTTGTAGAAGAAACCGTGGAAGTCATGCATTCTCAATATTTCAAGGCACAAGTCCTCTTGATTTCTCCTTTACAATTCTTCTCTTGGAGATTTCTTTAGTCCTTATTCTTAGCCATATTATGCGGTTTCTCTTGAAGCCTCTTAAACAGCCTCGAGTCATTTGTGATGTTCTTGTAAGTCCTATCTTCTTCTTTTTTTCTTTATTATGATTATGCCGAAATTTGTCTCAATGCATAATTTCAACCTGATTCAACTATGTATCGAAGTATGCAAGCTAAACACGTATCATGTAAGATATACTACGTACAACTTATTGTATTATACAAGTGTTTTTAGGTTATATAATTTATAGTAATAATATTATGACCACGTACAAGCTATCGAGTATCGTAGAGATAATGCTACAACAAAATTACTTGTTGAATTTTTGCCTGCATGTAGATACTAGCTAGTTTAGTTACATGTTAGTGTATTCACATGAATTATGTTTCAATCATTACACTTTCTAGATTTTTTTTATATACCTAAAATGTCTAATGCAATGCATAATGAATTATTCGTAATTCTTGTGTGTGAATGTGTGTAGGCGGGTGTAATCCTTGGACCGTCTGTCCTAGGTCACAACGAGACTTTTGCAAAGAATGTCATTCCAGAGAATTCGAGATATGTAATACAAAATATAGGCATTATAGGGTTTATGTTTTTCCTCTTTGTCACAGGGGTGAAAATGGACCTAACCGTCGTGGGCAAGGCTAGTAAGAAACACTGGTTGATCGCGATAGCTGGGGTGGTTATCCCCCACATTGTTGTACTATTAGTTGCAATGTGCATACGTGACTACATGGATCCGGAGCTCCGAAAATATTCTTCTATAGGAGGTGTTGCTTCAGCTGTGATTATCACAACTTTCCCTGTTATCTACTCCATTTTAAGAGACATGCAACTCCTAAGCTCGGAAATTGGACGTGTTGCCCTAACAACAGTGATCATAAGTGACTTAGTTGGAATAACAGTGATTATTACATTCGAAGCAATTAAACAAGGTGAAGATAAAGGGATTAACGCGTTGTATTACGTAATTACAGTAATCGTGATTAGTAGCATGGTAATTGGTGGCATACCACAAGTAATGCAATGGATTAATAAGAAAACTCCTGAAGGTAAACCTGTGGAGCAAATATATATAACTGCAACTTTATTAGGAGTTTTTGTAATTGGGTTCACCACTGATTTTATTGGGGCTGCTATTGGAAATGGGCCTCTTTGGCTTGGGTTAGCTATACCTGATGGGCCCCCAATTGGCGCAACTATTGTGCATAAGAGTGAGATTCTTATGACTAGCATTCTTATGCCTTTTTCATATGCTACTATTGGCCTCAAAACGGATGTGTTTGCAATGAGTACATGTTGGTCTTGCTTAACTCCGCTCTTTGCTATGTCTATAATGGCATTTGTAACGAAGCTTGTTACAGTGGTTATCACCGCTCGATTTACTGACATGTCGTATAGAGATTCACTGGTTTTGGGATTCATGCTCAGTCTTAGAGGTCAAACGGAATTTCTTCTATATCTTCATTGGATAGATCTAAAGGTAAGCTTCTATCGTTCTATGATGAAAAATTATAAGTTAGATGGTATGAACACTTTATTTGGGTAGTATTTCCCGTATTTATTTTTCATGTATCATACACTACAAACAATGGCCACACTACAATGCATGTCGTCCATGCCAAATAACATGTCTTGTATATTATTTTTTGGTTAGTTATAGGATATTAACGATGTGTGTTGCTTAAACAATAGAAGTATATTAATGATGAACAACATAAACACATCCTAAATAACATAAATAACACTCGTAAAGGTATTTCTTGTTGGATTGCTTACTAGTATATTAACGATGTGTTTTGCTGAAACTTCGAATTTTTCTATGCAGATGATAAAGACACCATCTTTCTCTTTGATGGTGATATTGACAATCTTAATGACAAGCATAGCCAGCCCTATAATAAACCTCCTATATGATCCAACGAAGCCATACATGGTCAATAAGAAAAGAACCATACAACACACAATGCAAGAGTCGGAACTTCGAATACTTGCATGCATTTACGATCAAGAAAGTGTGGCGAGCCTATTTACCTTCTTGGACGTCGCAAATCCGACATCAAGCAACCCGTTTACCGTATTCGCCCTCTACTTGGTCGAACTACTCGGGCGAGCTGCCCCAGTGTTCATCAACCATACACAACAAACTGAGGACTATTGGGACAACAACGACGAGGCCATCCACAATGCCATAAACCTCTACGAAGATGCACGTAGAGATTGCATTAGTATGAACTATTTTACTAGTGTTACACCTCAAAGGACCATGTACCAAGATATTTGTGAGATTGCCTTGTTGAACAAGGTAGGGTTTATTATTTTACCGTACCACAAGAAATGTATTGAAGACGGGAATGATTTTTCTAGTGCCCTATTAAGGCCGGGCGTACAATCCGCTAATGCTAACACGTTATCCCATGCACCATGCTCGGTAGGAATCTTAGCATGCAAGAATGCTGCTGCATGGGGTACACTTCCGACACGTACGAGCCACCGTATGCACCGTCAATTTGCCATGCTATTCCTCGGTGGGCCCGATGCCCGCGAGGCCCTCTCGCTAGCCGACCGTATGGTGTGCCACCCCGACGTGTCGTTAATCGTGGTTCGATTCTTGGCAAGTGAGTATAAAGGAGATAATGAGTCTGAAAGGAAGTTGGATGATGGAGTGGTGACTTGGTTTTGGATGAAGAATGAAAGGAATGATAAAGTGGTGTATAAGGAAGTTGTAGTAACTAATGGTTTCGAAACGGTTTCAGCTATACAATCATTAAACGAAAGCGTTCCAATTGATCTTTGGATTGCAGGAAGAAAAAATGGAATTAATCCAACATTATTGGAGGGATTATCAGAATGGAGTGATAATCCTGAATTAGGATTAATAGGTGATTTTTTGGTATCAGTGGACTTTGATACCTCGGGATCCTTATTGGTAGTACAACAACAAGTGTTAAGAGATCAACGGGCCAGCCCATGGGCTTGTTACTAGATTAGATTTTTTGTTAGATTTTTTTTAAATCTTTAAAAATAGGTTAGATTCGAATTTAACCTATACTAGGTTTAATGTTCCTCAATTTATATCTTTTTCATGTTAGATAATTACCTTATTTTTTTATTTTTTCCTTAAAAAGAAGATTAAACCCCCTAGAAGCCTTAACAAATTTAAGTTTGTGTAATTGTTTGTACATAATGTTAGACTTTTTGATTTTGTAGAAACTCTTCATCTCAACTTTTAGAAAAAATCACAAGAATAATTGCTGATCATTATATCTCAACTTTAATCAAATTTTCTTATCGTGGTTAGTAAAATACAGTTGTTGAGTGTAAAATGAGTTGAACTAATACTTATTTGCATATGACAAAATATGAATAATTTGCATAAAATTAGCTCAATATACTTGGTATTGAGTAGTTCAATTGGAGAGTATAGAGCCTCGGTATAAAATCTTGCTTGAGACGCATCAAAACAAAAAGAAATATTGTAACAAGTATGGTAATTTTTTTGAAACAAAAGAAGTATTTTTTCTGTTGCATATTCTGAGTCATTTCAGCACAAACTTATGCCAATTACCATGATTTTGATGACATTTTCACATGAACAATGTGCCGATCTCTTTTTATAAGCATACACCATGTTAAATTTACTTTTGAGATTACACTATCAACTTTAAAGTTGTTTATGTAATATTAAGAATTAGTTTATCAATTTAAGGGGCATATTATAAAATTTTAAGTGGTTGTTTGGTTTATGTTGGAAGTGAAAATTCCCATAAAATTCTAATTCATAGGAAATCTGTTGGATAATTTAGAGTATTTGGTTGATTAATCTTCATGTAACGTTAACTTGTATTACTTGGTTACGGTGTCGTGATCCAAGTTACGTTAGAATGCACTCTGCGTGTTTACGGTATAATAGTAAACATATACGTGGTATTAAACGTGGATAAGGAGCAAAGCAAATAAGCCAACGCAAAGGAGGTGCTGCTGTCCAGCAGCAGCTCGCGAGCATGGTCGCGACCCGCGACGGGTCACTGATTCTCCTTGCATACTTTTGCGGTTTTCGCTTTTGGGCGGTTATTGTCCGTTTCTTTGCCTTTGACGTGCATATATGTGACGTTTTGTCACAGATGAAGGGTAGATTCATTTGCATTCTCTCTAAAAGCACTCTCTAGTTTTCTCTCTAAATTGTTCATCAAAGCAAAATCACAAACACGTTTGTTCTCATCTGGTGATTCTCATACGAGCGTGATAATCACTGTTTCTTCTTTGTATCTCGGAGGTGAATTCCGTGCAACCCGTGCTTCGTATAGGGTCGGAATATCGCTTTTGGGAAAGTGTTCCCATACACGCCTAGAAGATCGTTATTCGTTGTTGTTATCATTTGTGTGTTCGTCTTTGTTTCCCGGTTCCTAGCACTAACAATCCAAAAGCGATAAATACTTGAAGATGGCTACACTTCGTGAATTGACAGCGAATTTCCACAAACTTGATAAGTTTGAAGGCGTGGGTTTCCGTAGATGGCAAAAGAAGATGCACTTTGTTCTTACCTCTTTGGCGGTGGTGTACGTTCTCACATCCCCGAAGCCTATTGAAGTGGATGATGAGACGATTGAGGCTACGAGGAAGAGGAAGAAGTGGGAGAACGACGACTACATATGCCGTGGTCACATTCTCAATGGTATGTCCGATGATCTCTTTGATGTTTATCAATACTATGAATCCGCTAAAGTTCTTTGGGATGATTTAGAGTCTAAATATATGGCCGAAGACGAAACTAGTAAGAAATTTCTAGTGAGCAATTTTAATAACTTTATAATGGTTGAGTCTAGGCCAATTATGGAGCAATTCCATGAAATCCAAAGAATTTTAGGAAGCTTTAAACAACACGATATTAGAATGGATGAAACATTTGCCGTTTCTTCAATAATTGATAAATTACCCTCCTCTTGTAAAGATGTTCGAAATAGTTTGAAACATAGAAAAGATGAAATGACTATTGAACAATTGGGTGCTCATCTTCGGATTGAAGAGGGCATTCGGGTTCAAGATGGTCAAAAGGAGGTAAATCCTAGTTCTTCCACTATTAACATGGTGGAGGATGGAAAGTCTCATGACTCTAATCCTAAGAAGAGGGCACATAACTTCACCAAGGGAAACTATGGTAAGAAACCAAAGTTTGGTGGAGGAGGACAACAACGAGCTTGTTGGGAATGTGGAAAGCCCGGTCACTTCAAGAAGGATTGCACCATTTGGAAGAAAAAGATGAACAAGAATGGGCATGGTGGTGGGAAAGGCGAGTCAAGCATTACCCAACCCAAGCAAGGATGATTGTTCATGGTACATCGATTCGGGAGCTTCAAGACATGTATGCAAGGAACGATCTCTCTTCAAGACCTTCAAGGAGGTGGATGAAGGAGAAGTTCTTTACATGGGGAACGATTCTACTGCTAAAGTCTTAGGAGTATGTCAAGTTGAGCTAGTTTTTAGTTCCGGAAAGTCTATTGTTTTAAGAGATGTTGTATTTGCTCCGGACCTTAGAAAGAATCTAGTCTCGGGAGCTATCTTGAATCGAATAGGTTTTAAAATGGTATTTGAGTCGGACAAGTTTATTTTATCTAAAGGAGGGTCTTTTGTTGGATTGGGTTATTTATGTAATGGTATGTTCAAGTTAAGTATTTCGAATACTTTGTTAAACAATGTTTGTGTTGTTAATGATAGTTCTTCTCTATGGCATTACCGGCTTGGTCATGTTAATTATAGAAAGCTTTATTCTATGTCAAAGGATGATTTGATTCCTAGTTTTGATCCAAGCATAGAGAAGTGTAGAACGTGCATGCTTACTAAGATAACCAGAAATTCTTTCCCAAATAATGTGGAAAGAGATATTAATTTGCTTGATTTGGTGCATAGTGACTTATGTGATTTTCATAGCACTCCTTCTTTAGGTAGTAAGAAGTATATCATAACATTTATAGATGATCATTCTAGGTATTGTTATGTTTATCTTCTATTCACTAAAGATGAAGCTCTAGATAAGTTTAAGATCTATAAAAACGAGGTTGAATTGCAACTAAATGACAAAATAAAACGGCTTAGAACCGATAGGGGTGGTGAATACCATGATCCAAGTTATTTCCAATCATTAGGAATCATACATGAAAGAACCGCGGGTTATACACCACAACAAAATGGTATAGCGGAAAGAAAGAATAGAACTTTACAAGAAATGGTAAATTCTATGTTATCCTATTCGGGTTTAAGTGATGGATTTTGGGGTGAAGCGGTTTTAACGGCTTGTTATTTATTAAACCGCGTTCCTATGAAAAAGAACACAGTTACACCCTATGAATTATGGTACAAAAGAAAACCAAATCTAAGTTATCTTAGAGTTTGGGGTTGTAGGGCAATTGTAAAAGTGCCGGAACCTAAACGTATAAAGTTAGGTGAAAGGGGGAGTTGAATGCATCTTTATAGGGTATGCTATTCATAGAAAGGCCTATAGGTTATATGTTATAGAACAAAATGATGTTTGGTCAATTCACACTATTGTGGAGTCAAGAGATGCAATCTTTGATGAAAATCGATATTCATCAATTCCTAGACCAAAGGATGTAACTTCAAGTACCATAATACAAGAAGATGATCGGTCTTTAAATGATCATGAAGTAGATGAACAAACTCTAGAAGAGAATGTAGCATCGACTTCATCACAACCTAGGAGAAGTAAAAGGGCAAGAAAGGAGAAATCCTTTGGCCCGGATTTTCATGTATATTTGGTTGAAGGATCTAGAAGTTCTATTTTGACTAAATTTCCATATGTGTTTAATGTGGAAGGTGATCCTTTGACTTATGGTGAGGCCATGAGATCTCAAGATGCTTCTTTTTGGAAGGAAGCTATTGATGATGAGATGGATTCCATCATGGAGAATAACACATGGGTTTTGGCGGATTTGCCTCCCAAGTGTAAACCTATTGGGTGTAAATGGATTTTCAAGAAGAAAATGAAAATCGATGGAACTATTGATAAGTTCAAAGCCCGGTTAGTGGCTCAAGGCTTTTTCCAAAAGCCGGGTATCGATTATTTCGATACATATGCACCCGTTGCTAGAATCTCTACTATAAGGTTGTTGATTGCTCTTGCGGCTATACACAACCTTGTGATCCATCAAATGGATGTTAAGACAACGTTCTTAAATGGAGAGCTAGATGAGGAGGTTTACATGAAACAACCCGAAGGGTTTGTTGTAAAAGGTCAAGAAGGTAAAGTTTGCAAACTCGTTAGATCTTTGTATGGGCTAAAACAAGCACCTAAGCAATGGCATCAAAAATTTGATGAGGTTGTGTTGTTGATATCACGTATTTATATAGAGTTTTCTCCCTTATTTACAAGCTAGTTGTGGTTTCGTGTTTTAGTGTTGAATTGCAGGTCTTATGGAGTTTTCTCCTTATTCCCGAGCCATTTGGAAGCAACCATGGCTTTACGAGATGTTACGAGGCAAGTAGGATGGCTCACGAACTTTATGGGTAGTTTAGGAGGTCCCAAGACCCCTAAACGTGAATATTAGAAAGCCAAAGAGTCAAAAAGGAGGTTTCCGTGCACTGATCGGGCAGAAATGGCCCGATCGGGCGAAATACATTGATCGGGTATAGAAGTTGCGGACCCGATCGGGCAAGGCTTGCCCGATCACATCGGGCGAGCACACATGCACCAGGCCCGATCGGGCATCCATCGCCCGACCCAATCGGGTCCAATGCTGCTACATCTCACATTGGAGCCGCTGAAGAGGCGAGTTCAATGGCCCAAATATGTCGCCTGGCCCGATCGGGTGGATGCCCATGGCCCGATCGGGTGGGCCGTTAAAATAAGTTTAATGCTTGCTGCTGCTACACGAAGGCCCAAAACGCAAGGTTTGAAGTTTTGTACCGCGGCCCGATCGGGTGGGTGCCTCGGACCCGATCGGGTCTAGTACATTTATACGCGGAATTTGACTTTCGTTTTCCGTTTTAATTAGACTTGAGGGGTATTATAAATACCCGTTTTTCTCATTATTAGAAAACATCTTTTATTCATCTTTCATTAGCTTTAGACTAGTTTTATTCTTCATGGTTCTTAGTTCAATTCAAACACTTTAGATTAATTTAGAGGTGATCAAACTTATTTCGATTTCAATAAAGTTCCTGCTTTCCGTTAATTGGTATTCTTTCTTACCCTAATCTCTTTTATTATTCTCAATTGCTTAGTTTATTTATTTAATTATTCATGATGCAATTGTTAGGGTTTCATATTAGTTTTGTCGTTGTTAATTCGATCATGTCTGAATAGTCTCTTTCTAGGGTGTTAGATAGGAAAGCCATGTTTATACCATGATTGTGATTTAGACTCTTATCGATTTCTAGGGCTTGATTAGGGTGATTGTGATGTGATTTGTTCTTTATTGAGTAATTAACGTTATTGCGCAGTTTCGTTGGTTGCTTGTGGTTAATAGTTGTTTGCACAGATCCGTCTTACGACTAGAGGCCTAGGACACGTCAGTAGTTCTGATTACGTTAGTGAACATGCGGCGTATGTTGAACTATGAGCGTTGAGTCTTAACCATAGCTCAACATAGGCTCTAATCCCCCGACTCTTGACTTAGGTTTTGATAGTTGTTGACCTTGTTTGATTGGTATAAGCATGGTGGACCGACCTAATACCCTAGGTTTTTATTCCATAGTTTAATCCTCGATTTATTCCGTCTTCTGTAGTCTATTCTTTAGTTTAATTATTTCTTCCCTGATTTCATCTGGAGTAGCTGAATCGGTTGAATATTAATCTAGAAACTCTGTCTCCCTGTGGATTCGACCCTGCTTCCACTGACTACCTAGTTAGAGGTCCGTAGGTTTATTTTTGATTAGGTGACACGACTAAAACCTGTCAGTTGTCTAACGGATTTAAATTGAATAATTCGGACAAGTGCGTATATAGCAAATTTGATGACTTAGGTCATGGTGTTATGATTTGTCTATATGTAGATGACATGTTGATTTTTGGGACTGATTTGTCACAAGTTGAGTGGGCAAAGGCTTTCCTATCATCAATATTCTCCATGAAAGATTTAGGAGAAGCGGATGTCATTCTAGGCATAAGAATTAAAAGAAGCAATGGTAAATTGAGTTTATCTCAAACACACTACATTGAAAAAGTACTTAAGAAGTTCAATGTTAGTGATTGCTCTTTTGTATCAACTCCTATGGATCCAAGTGAAAAATTAATGCCAAATGATGGTAGTGCGGTATCTCAACTTGAGTATGCACGGGTCATAGGATGTTTGATGTATGCTATGACGAGTACTAGGCCGGATATCGCATTTGCGGTAGGAAAGCTTAGTAGGTATACTAGTAACCCTAGTATGAAGCATTGGCATGCTATTCGTCGTGTCTTAAGGTATTTGGGGAAAACCAAATATTATGGTTTATCCTACAGTGGATATCCTTCGGTTTTAGAAGGTTATTCGGATGCAAGTTGGATATCTAATAGAGAGGATCACTCTTCCACAAGTGGGTTCGTTTTCTTACTTGGGGGAGGTGCTATGAAGCAAACTTGCATTGCAGACTCCTCCATGACTTCGGAGTTCAGAGCTTTGTCCTCGGCTAGTAAAGAGGCGGAGTGGTTAAAGAATCTCATGATTGAGATTCCTTTGTTGCCAAAACCAATATCGCCTATATCGATACATTGTGATAACGATGCAGCTTTGGCAAGGGCATATAGTCAAGTTTATAATGGTAAGTCAAGGCACATTGGTGTGCGGCATTCCTATATTCAAGGACTTATCAAGGATAGTGTTATCACTGTTGACTATGTGCGGACTACGTATAATCTAGCGGATTGTTTCACTAAGGCCTTGGCTAGAGATACGGTGAAGAGGATGGCAATCAGTCTTGGATTGAAGCCCTTAGTTAATCACGAGTGAGGGAATCTTAACTTAACGCCCAATAAGACGTTGGGTCTTAAGTTCAATAAGATTAATTCCTTCATTTGATGATTGAAGAACATTTGTAAGTATCCTCGAGTATTGTTCTTATATTGACTATGATGTTGATAAGAGGTTGTATATACTTAATAGTTCTCTTGTTATGCCTTGTCATAGTGGCATGTTTACTTAAGAGATCTACCTATGTAAGTGTGAAGTTTAGCCGCTTCAAGTAGCTATAGGGGCATAGCTATGATACACTTATGAATGATACGGACACATGGCTTTAAGTGTCAAGTTTAATGAGTTCAAATAGTTAATCTTGTGTGTATAGTATCTTCAAGTTTTCCACTATGTATTGAGATTGGTTCAATCGCTTGCGACACCTTTCGGATACGGATTCTTGGAATGTATATTATACTAGGTGGAAGTTCAAGTCTTAGTACACTTTCATTAATGCATGAGGTTGTTTGTTTTGATGATGTTTTTGTGCTTATTGTCTTTTAGAATACTCTAAATGGGGGAGGATTGTTGGATAATTTAGAGTATTTGGTTGATTAAACTTCATGTAACGTTAACTTGTATTACTTGGTTACGGTGTCGTGATCCAAGTTACGTTAGAATGCACTCTGCGTGTTTACGGTATAATAGTAAACATATACGTGGTATTAAACGTGGATAAGGAGCAAAGCAAACAAGCCAACGCAAAGGAGGTGCTGCTGTCCAGCAACAGCTCGCGACTCGCGAGCATGGCCGCGACCCGCGACGAGCAGCTCGCGACTCGCGACGGGTCACTGATTCTCCGTGCATACTTTTGCGGTTTTGGCTTTTGGGCGGTTATTTTCCGTTTCTTTGCCTTTGACGTGCATATACGTGACGTTTTGTCACAAATGAAGGGTAGATTCATTTGCATTCTCTCTAAAAGCACTCTCTAGTTTTCTCTCTAAATTGTTCATCAAAGCAAAATCACAAACACGTTTGTTCTCATCTGGTGATTCTCATACGAGCGTGATAATCACTGTTTCTTCTTTGTATCTCGGAAGTGAATTCTGTGCAACCCGTGCTTCGTATAGGGTCGGAATATCGCTTTTGGGAAAGTGTTCCCATACTCGCCTAGAAGATCGTTATTCGTTGTTGTTATCATTTGTGTGTTCGTCTTTGTTTCCCGGTTCCTAGCACTAACAAAATCAATTCTTTAATCAAATTCATGGGAATTTGGCTAAAGTGTTTGGTTGACAATGAGGGAAGTAAATTCCCACACTACTACAAAAAAGGGCAAACATAACGTTCGAATAAGGCTTAACATAACACCTCTTAGGTGTTGTTAAGGTCACTGATGTGTAAAGTAAAGATAACACCCTATGTAGGGTGTTATTATTAGTATATCAAAGATAACACCTATCTTACATAGTAGTTATCAATATGTAGAAGCAAAGATAACACCTATATGAATTGAATGTTATCTTTAGTATAGCAAAGATAACACCTAATATCTATAAGAGGGGTTATTTTTGGTTACAACCTTACATAACACCTATGTCACTCAAACGTTATTTATGTTGCAATTTTTTTTTTAAACATCTACATACAATTACGGTTTCTAACTTGTATTATTCTTTCCCAAATAATCTGTAATATACGGAAACATGCCCAAATTTAGATAGCGACTCATATAAAAAAATTGTAATATATATATAATCCAAATAATCAATCAATATCCATCAATAACTCATCGTATTCTCAAGTGTCGAAGATAGAAAATAACCAAAATTTCAAATGCTAAGTATATACATAAAAAAAATGACAAGTTTAAAAGTGTAAAAAATGAAGTTACAACTCCATCATCTCTTCTTCGTCATGTTGTACATCGAATATGAAATTCATAAGTCCCGAAGTTCATCAATTTGGTCTTAAGAATAAGTACGAGGAGCGCCGGGATAATACTGCAATTTTTAAAAACATTTAATCATAAACACTAATAAGCAAAACGCTAAGTTCATAATAATAATAATAAGATTAATTAATAGCTCAATGAAAGCATAAGGGACATGGAGAATATGATCTCATGCATATAATGAAAGCACCCGTATAGCCCCGTGCACAGAACCTGAGACACTGCCAGACCCCGTACAGCCTCCGTGCACAGACCCAAGACGATGCCAGACCCCGTACAGCCCCTGCGTACAGGCCCGAGACAATGCCAGACTCCTTACAGCCCCCGTGCACAGACGAGAGACACTGCCAGACCCCGTATAGACCTCGTACAGTCCCCATACACAGAATCCAAGACATTGCCAGACCCCATATAGACCTCGTACAGCCCCCGTGCACAAATCAGAGACATTGCCACACCCGTACATTGATCAATGATTTCTTTCATTCCTACTACTATTTTCTTTGTACTTCCTTTTGTTAAACTGTATTGGAGGGTCGGGAATTTCCTGAATTGATGATGCATATGAGATATATATACATTCGGTGAATCTAAGAGATGATTTCTACATAGGACATTAATGGTTGTCTTAGGCTAGATTTTGTGTGATATAGCCTTTAAGTATGTAGTATATCCCTCAAAATAAAATTATTAAGTAGGAGTAGTATATACTATATATTCCCTAAATGTCGTATTTAGGTTCGTGTATGTGGAATATTTAGGTTTGAAAGATCACGTGTTTTAAGTTTTCTTATCAAGGTAATTCCAACAAACACCAATGTTGTATGTTTTTGCCACCCGTACAGTCCCCGTGCACTGAACAGCCCCGTTGCCAGCCACCCATGTTTTTCCCTGCACAGATTAGACCCCCTACATAGACCCCTCGTACACCCTACATACAACATACTCCCCTTCCCCCGAACCAATCTAAACATAACAGACCCCATACCAGCCTACACAGAACAAAACATGCCAGCCCACACAGAACAGAACAAAAACTTGCCAGCCCCCGTACCTGCATGTACCTGTAGAGAACAGAGTAGACCCCCCTGCCAGCCTGCCCCTGTACCTGCACGTATCTGCGCAGAACAGTACCCGCTTGCCATCCCGCCCCCGTACCTGCACGTACCTGCATAGAACAGAGCAGACCACCTGCCAGCCCACCCCCGTACCTGCACATACCTTAACAGATCAGACACCCCTGCGTGCCCGACCCCCGCTGCCAGCACGACAAACACAAGCATTGAAATTTTAAAATAGTTCTTCTTGCTCCTCTTGATTAACATAATACTATAGATAAAACTATCCTTCAAAAAACATTTCAAGTGAAAAAAGAGCTGCTGGACTTAGGTGTATCATGTATGCACTTCACAGGTTAAAAGGTTAAAAGAAAATGACAAAAACAAGTGCATGATTGTAAATTTTACCCCCTTTACGTGCAAAGATCATGATCCTAATGACATGAAATCGATGTGCAAAGGGTCAGTACAAGAGAAGGGAGAATAGGCCTGTTGATAAGACAAAGTATGAATAATAACACCACCACTCAATTCAAGAAATTGGTATGGAGTAACTAAGCACAATTCTTGAACCTAGACCGTCATTGATATAAGAAAATATTTTAATTGAAACAGGCCAACCAAAAATCAAACTGAACAACAAGAAGCATGTGAAATTTATTTACTTAACATATTAACAAAGTTAAAGAAAAGACAATCAATGTAATTCACATATCCCATTACAAATACCACATGCTCTAGATATTGAAAAAGAATATGTTCATGTAGTAGTCACTCAGATTTCTCTTTCATTAGAACCTTATATGTAAAGATATAAGTACATTATCCAACACACACACTAACCATAAGTTATTTAAAAGTGCAAATATTCTAATGCCAATTTAATTTAGTATTCTATGCTTCTAATTACTAATGAAGTTAAACAACAGTGAAGTTTGTAACTCTATTCAAAATTGATGAAGTGGAGCCAAATTCCTATATAGAAAACACTAAAGTATACAAGCAATTGAAAATTGGCTATATGGCAAAAAATTCATTAATAAAAGAAAATATTTCAAAGAGACATTTCGTCGAACACATTAAAGACAAGTCCACTACTGAGTATAGTCCCAAAACCATAACCAAAAGCTTCATCAAAACCCTTCTGATGATGATCATAGCAATCGCGGGCGGGATCACATACTCCTCCAACAATCAAAATCAGGTTGAAGGAATTGGAGTACAAAGGCTAGTAGATGAGGTCGTAGTCTAGGTAAGTCCATCGACCTAAACAATTGGAAAGCTGTGGTTCATTTGTTAGTTCAGCTAAGACCCAAAACCCGTTTTGATAATGCTAATGCATCTCTTTCCTCTAGGTAATATAATTTGATGTCACCCTATTTTGAAGCCATGTTTGGTTGTTTCTCTTCAAGTTTATCCTCAATAAATGGAGTTTCTATTTGTTGGGAAACTAACCTAGGTTGAATATTAGCAACTATAAGCCTAAAATAGACAGATTTTGACAAATTTAAAATGGGTCCATTGAGAAAACTAATAACGCATAACCTAGCTCTTAGCATTTGAATATTATTGGTACTAGAATATGTTATTCTGCAATTAGTTTGGTGTAAATTAGCTATGAAGTACGGGTGAGCGAATCTCGTACCTTCGTGTAGGCGGCATTAATGGGGGAATTCACGGCCTTCGTGTCGTTGTCCAGTGACCAATCACCCAAAACATTTGTGGATGTTGGTGCCAATAATCTCCAACAACCCAAAAATTGCACCATTAACCAACATTAAAAAGTAAATTACAAAAGAATATCTATAATTAACCAAGAATCCATCATCAAATTTGACCACCAAGCAGACGATAATTCCATTCACACTCCAAAACTGAAAGCTAACAAACGAAAATGCAAACTTGAAAAACTATCATGAAAATTCATGCTAAAAATCTGTACCTCCATAAGGTGTATCTACTGCACACCTAGGTAGCATTAAAATTAACTCCATGTGTAGCTAGGTGTCTTCTATTCTGGCGCAGAGAATTGTTAAAAACACATACAAATATTAAAAGCAAGTTTGTAATAGTATAGATAAAAATAAACAATAAAATTGATTTGGAAAGGGATAAGAGTTGAGAGAGTTTCATAAAGCCGAGGAAGGGAGTAGACAAAATGGTTAGCAAGCAAAGCGGCAACCATGATTTAATTTGAAGGGAAAGACGTTGCCGCAATGCTGATATTCAATTGAACACCATGGAAAGAAGAGACTAACTTGATAGAATTAAGATTTGCCGATTTTCGCTGAATCTCATGAAGTTATGAAATGCAATCTGTTTCATCCTCTTCGTGTTGATAAAGCAGGCGAATTCGGGCGAAGAGGACGAAGTTTCCTACTCAATCTCTATGCGTGAATGGTTGGCGGTTTCTTGAATACAGCAGTACGTATACCTAGTATCAATAGATATATTAAATAAAGGAAAATTTAAAATTGGAGGGGGCAAACATAACGGTGATTAGAGTTGATAGTTATCTAAAAAAAGTATTTGTATTTTCTATATTTTTCTTTTTTCATACTATTAAGGTAAGAAAACACTCATATTAAATAGGTGTTATATAAAACACAATAAAACACCTATTGTATCTAGGTGTTATGTTAGACGTGTTATGTTTTCCTTTTTTGTAGTAGTGCCATGAGAATTTCAACTTACCTAGGGGACCCTAGGTAATTAAATTCCTCCATTTTGTGGGAAGTTGAAATTCCTAGGAATTCCAAATTCCTATATTTTGCCACTTTAGTGTCAACCAAACAACTCACCTATTTTCTAATTTATGGAATTTTTATACCCATATTTTCTCATGTCAACTAAACAACCACTTAGTATCAGTTTTTAATAAGTTTGTGACTCCGTGTCATTATATAAAGTAAATTTTCTTTTTAAGTTTCTTATAAGAGTATGTCATTTTAGTTTTAAAAGAACGTTTGTTAAATTTCATCATATGTCATGAGATTTTAGTATCAGCTTTTAAGTTGTTTCTGTTATTTTAAGAGGTGAATGTCATTTTTATAGTTATTATAACATTAGAGATAGGGAAATTTTACATGGTGAGTTTTTATTTTAGGAATTTCTATGGTTGAAAAAAAAACTTTGATGTTATAGAGGCCAAGTGTTAACCCTTAATTTTGATTACTTAAAAGGACAATGATTACAATAAGATTTAATATAGGTTGTTCTAAATTGACATTTACCAATAATTCTATAATATGTCTAATGTAGGGGTGTAACTGAGCTAAGCCGGCTCGTCGAGCCCTCGAGATCGGCTCGGTCAAAGCTCGGCTCGAGCTCGGTCAATTTTGAGCCCGAGCAGAGCTCGAGCCGAGCCTTAGCTATCCGAGCTCGAGCTCGAGCTCGAGCCCAACAAGGCTCGGCTCGTTTAAGCTCGGCTCAGCTCGTTTACTTAAAATATATGTTGTTATTCCTAAGTTTTGAACTTTAAATAGATGATTAACATTATCGGTTGTTGAATGTTAAGTGACGTAAAGGACCTATTTACATTCAAATTATCTCTGTAGGGTTATGACTTAATTTTTACTTTTTTTTTTGCAAGAATTTTAACCAATAACGGGGTAAAAGATACTCGAGCCGAGCCCGAGCAGAGCTCAAGCTCGAATTTTTGCAACCGAGCTGAGCTCGAGCCGTGACTTTGCAAGCTCGTTGAGCTTCGAGCCGAGCTCGAGCTCGGTCAAGTTGCCACCGAGCCGAGCCGAGCCGAGCTTGGTCGAGCTCGAGCTCAGCTCGGCTCGTTTACACCCCTAGTCTAATGTATCCACCCCCCTCGCCCCAACAGGCCAACACCATACATTGATAGACTAGTGCCCAAACTTCCTATGCAGCAATGCTAACCCAACGCAAATTACCCAGACAAGCCGAAAGGGTCCTCCTCCCCCACACTTCATTTTGTTTGTTAACGAAACTTGGATTGTTTTGTGCAAGCCCAGTCCTGCGGGGGGCCTCTAAAAGAGCGTCTTCCCCATGGGACATTAGAAAAGAGCCCTATTGGAACGCAAGGGAATACTCAAGAAAGGGGTTGAATTGATTGGTTAATTTAAAATCGAATTTTCGCAAAAATGAACTTTACGACACTGTGCCAAGCACTATGCCGCGAATGGTAAATCTCATTTTTCACTCGTAAACTCAATCAAATACTTTGAGACAATTAAGCAGCGCAAATAATAAGTAAGACACATGGATTTACCGTGGTTTGATCCCAACTCTGAGATCTACGTCCACCCTACCTATTCTCTTATTAATATTTAACTCAAAATATTAAACGTTAGAAACAAACTAGTTTCCCCCACTACTAACCCTAGTAGTGCTCCCAACCACTTAACTCTAAATGTTGTTAATGAAATTACAAAAGTATTCAAAGGCCTCGTTAACAAGTGCTTCTTAGATAAGCATATACGAGGATCAATACAAATAACTTAACTAGCTATAGTACAATGTCGTACTCTGTGGTATGAGGGGATTTGTTTTTCAATTTAAGAATTCACAAGGCAGATTAGGTTTTTCCGTGAAAAGCATAATGCAGCAATAGGCGTATGATCTTCTTAAATAACACAAAAACAGCCTCTGCTTCTTCTCCAAGTAAGAATATTTATCTTTCTTAATAAAACTTATCTTATTCCAAAAGGAATAATATCTTATTAAAAAAAGATAAGATATATCTTTTAAAACTGATTTCCAAATCTTTGCTTTTTCTATTAAAACTGAAATCAGAAATCTTTTAAAAGAAAAAAAAATCCTTTTTTGATAAAATCTTTCATCTTTATCTAACAAAACCGTTTTTTCACAATAACGTTTTACACAAAAAAATATATTTTTTTTAAGTGTATTTCGAAATGACTAAAATATATTACCTTCCCTTTTTTTTACTCGCATCATTTGGCAATATTACACTATTCATTCATGTTGCTTTGAACCAAATTTGTGACTTATATATAACGAGAAACATAGTCATGTGGGATCTTGTTTGATTCGTCTCAATGTGTAGATAATTAATATCAACTTTGTATAATTTTTTCTCATATAGAACTTAAGATATTAAATTTATAAAATGTGTATTGGGTTGCGTAATATGGTTCAATGATGCAAGTAAAAAAAAGCGGAAGAAGTATATTTTTAGCAAAACAATTTTTGGCTTCTATTTCGAAAACAATAAACTCAAATCCCCTAGAAATGTGAATTTAACATGACTCAGTATTTCTTAACTCTTAAGAAAATACTTTGTCACCTTATATTCACATTTTATAAATAGCACATAGTTATAACTAGTTAATTACAACAGAAGAAGTGTATAACTAATCCTAAGCTACTCCTTTCGTTCACTTGAGCTTCCATGAAGTCCGCGCTATAAACTTGCTTAGAACTCTGTTACACACATCAAACTGTTATAATAAAATATGTTTATCATCATCAAAGTAAAACGGATTAAGAGTCCCAACAAGCCCTTTGGGAAAAAAATATCAAGTTAAGAATTAAGTGATAATACCTTTCACCTAGTTAATTTCCAATCTCTCACATATTCTGTTACAGGTTTATATATATGTAGTCGGATTCTACTAAAAACCTATACTTTGGTGAAAACTAATAGTCCTGATTGGACAAAAGGGGTACATATAAGATTTAGAAGGGTACGTATTATGATTAGAGGGTACGCGTGCTTCTAACATCAAAATCGTGCAGCTAACATCAAAGTTATCGGTATTTACAAAAATGTCATTAATGAATGTACGCGTACCCCCTTTATATTAACATGTACCCCATTTACTTGGTTTTAACGGTGAAAACAATTTTCACTTGATCCTATTCTATAAAGTATATTAGCGGTAGTCAAGTAACAAATATTATGAGACAATCACGTGTCATATAAACATATAAACGCGTCTCATTGAGATCAGCACCTATATACTTATAGACGACTAGAATTAAAGAAAACAAATTGATACAATTTTTTTTACCAGGCAATCACAGGGCTTACAATAACTTGTACAAGCTGAAGACAAATACTATATATTAATTTGGCATAAATGAAAAAAAATCAGGGCATAACTGAAAAAAGGAAATAAATTGGAAAGGAATAACATTCATAATTGTTCATCACAATCATTCTACAACATTTATAGCAAACACAACTTGAACTTTGTGTAGTCCATCGCACCAAGAAATTAAGCCATTATTGTAACCTTCTTGACCTTGTTTACCATAAAAAGACACTTTAAAAGATGCTTTTTTCAGACCTTCATGGAAAACCAACTTGCTCGGAGAAACCTTCACGTCTAAGCCTCTTGGAGAGTATACAGTTGCTCTATATGTAGAATTTGAAAATCCCACGTTCAATACATGCCTTATAATTGTCCTTTTACGATTTCTTTTAAGCTCACCAATTGAGATAGATGGGTAATTTATATTAGAAATGAGCTTTGCTCGTGAGCCCTTTGGACATTTGAATAACCTTTTGCTTTTCAACGACGACAACGATGATGATTCGAACTCGCTTTTGGAAATCTTTGTACACTTCAATGTTGTGTTAGAAAATGATGAATTCTCATATTCTTGATCTGAACATTCGTAGGTATCTTTTAACATTGATCGGATGTTTTTTGTTGAATAACCATAGTAACATAAGAAGTTCATATAATCTTGTGTAGTGGTTGGGAATATCAATCCTGGATGAAGGGCTTTGAGTGGAGTTATTTCTCCAACTCCAGCTTCATGTGGATTTGCTATGTCTCCTGAACTATTTCTCATAATTCTCCTCGTATTATCGGTGATAATTGCTGTAATATATAATTCAAGATGAAAATTAGTGGAAATTGAAATTACATTCAGGCTCCGTTTGTTTTGGTGGAAAACAATTTTCTTGGAAAAGCATTTTTCAAGGAAAACAATATTCAATGGAAAATATGATTTTAGAAAAAGTTTTCCTTTGTTTGTTTGAGTAGAGGAAAACTTGGGGAGAAAAAGGTAAGTGAAGCAAAAGAGAAGGAAAGATGGGAAAGAGAATCAAAAGAAGTAAGGAATGGAGAGGAAAATGTGGCATACCTTGTTTACAAAATGAAATTGGTTTTCCTCTTCTAAGAGCACTTTCCACCTTTAGGAAAATTGTTTTCTACTCCTTCCCAAAACAAACAAAGGAAAATGAAAGATGGAGGAAAATCATTTTCCAAGAAAATGGTTTTCCACCAAAACAAACGGAGCCTCAGTTTATTGTTAAAATGCATGCTAGAAAGAAAAAGAATCAAAAACAAAGAACACGAAGTTTTATATGGTAGATCACTAACAATAATGTGTTAGCTAAGCAACTACGTCCATCATGCAAAGTAGATGAAATTGATATTGAGGAGTATAGCAGGCTAGCTAGGTCACTAGAAGCGTCATGATTCAAGCTAAGGTTGTTCGGTATGGTATGGAGATGAATGAATAAAGAAGAATAATCGAAGAGAAGATATAGTATGGTAACAGGAAGATATCGCGACTAGCAATCCATGTCACAAACGACGACAAAAGACGTCAAAATGCAGCAAGAGTCGTTAAAGATTGCAATAACAACATATATAGTGACTCGCAACGAGGTGCAGGTTGCAGCCTTCGAGCATGAATCATTTTGTGATCATATATATATATATATATGATCAGCGGCGAGACTAGTCATCAATACATCTTTCAGATAGATAAAAAGCTTGAGAGCTTTGTAATTCATCTAGTGATACATTCATTGATTTCTAGTGCATAGTGGAAGATTCCCCGCTGCTGGGATTTTCCATAGTCTGTGTCAAATTTATTGCTTTCTTGTTCGTTATTCTATATTGATATTGCTCTCTAGAATGGTAGGCAATGGAACTTACAAAGATATCCCTACTTTTTATCGAGTGGTGGGAGAGAGCTATACAAACTTGACTCGGTCAACACTCAATTCAAGTTAGTTCGGATCAAATTCGAGCTCGAAGTCGAGACATTAATGAGACCAAGTCGAGATAATAAATATTCGACTCGAAAACTGACAAGATACTCGAATAATATAATAGAGGGGGGAGATATTTGATTTTTATGTAAAATCTATTTTATAGTCGTAAAAGTGCCCGGAAAACTACAATAACTCAAGATGGACTAAAGTCAAACTTGAATTGAGCTGGTTCAATTGGTCAAAAGATTGGTCTAAGCTCGACTCGAATTGAGATCGACTCGCGATGTTAATGATTCGAGTTCGAGCAATGAAAAACTCGATCTAACTCGACTCATTATCCCCCTAGTTTTGAATAGAGACGAGGAGTGTATATTATATATACCTGTTGTCATCAAAGCAGATTTAATCATGGAAGGTGTCCAGGCACGGTGCATGGATTTGATGAAGGCAGCTGCACCACTTACATGAGGACAAGACATGGATGTCCCGGATAGGGCAGCAAATTTGGTCGGGTTTTTTCTTATTGGAGGAACTGCTGCTAAAATTGAAACTCCAGGCGCAGTTATATCAGGCTGAGACATCCAAATAAGAAATTAGTAATTTGTTCTACTTTCATTAATTTTATCATATACTAGTTCAATCAGCATATACATAATTGTCTTGTTATCTCAAATGGAGGATCTGACCTATTCACTCAACAGTGAACCAATGTGATATAGGGTCTCTGCGGTAGTAATTACGACTATGAGTATATACCTCCGCACCCTCCATTCTATATACTACTCACTCTGTTTATTATAAGGACATTTGGATATTTATGTTGCTTTTAAAAAAATATTCTTTGTAATTCCTTATATCGTACGTTGTCCACGTTAATACATAGGTTTTACTTTTTTCGTTGTCGTTTTCACTTTTTCCTTAATTTTATTATCGTTCTCTACTTTTTTCACTTTTTTCATAATACGTGTAAAAAAACAAAATGTCTTTATCAAAATAGAGGAACTACAAAGAAAAATAGGAAAAATTGTCAAGAATAAGTCAATATTTTTGCGGTCTTCTTTAATAAGTCAAACTTTGGATAATCTTGCAATAAGTTAACTTTGATACTCGTATTACTTAAACTTTTAACAAGTCAAACAACTTATAAATTATTCAACCAGTAATACGTGAGGTTTTTCTTAAATTTTAATTTATTATTTCTGTGTTCCTTATTTTCTTCTACTTTCCATCCCCAACCATTTTGTGTTCTTAAATCGATTTTAACTTTTTAAAAGCAAATACCTTTAAAATGTTAACTTATTCCAAGACTATTCAAAGTTTCACTTATTAAAAGAAGACCGTAAAAAAATTGACATATTCCCGACAATTTCTCCAAAAAAATAAGGTCAAACTTTAAAAAGTTAATCCACAAAAATCAAAGTTGTTGCATTGGATGTAAACCAGAGTACATGAACCTTAAGGATATTTTCTGTGAGTTGGCTCGGACCTCTTGATGAGAATTCTGCCACAACTGGTGCTGGTTTAAATCTTGGGATTACAATAGTCCCAAGTATTGTTGCGGTTGGTTTCCTGCAATACATTATAACAACTCTTTTTATTTGGTGGGAGAGAGCGCCACAACCTATAATAATGTTGAGGAGATTTTACGTCAAGCTTTTATCAATTAAATTGGTTGACACCAGTGACGGTTCCAGGATTAGAAAGTGGGGGTGCGGTTACAAAATATATTAACTATCCGGCAAAAAATAGATAAATAAACAATTAAAGATTGCAAAAACCAATGTAAACATAAAATTAAACCTTGTAAAACCAACGTCTGACTGCGTGAAAAGAGGAAATGCGAGGTTTGAGCCTCTGAACTGAGTGACGTGAAATTGAAAAAGAGAGACTCCAAGACCTTATGGGTCGGGTTTGTTTTGTTCCAAAAGATGGGGTTTTAAAGTTTTTTTCGCCCATATTCACCTTAAAAAAATCTATATGGATTGGGCCTTCCTTTTTTGCATGTTTTTCATCTTTCGGAGTCGGGGTATGCCTATACTCCAATATACCCCTAGGATCTGCCTACAGTTGACACCATCGTCGGCCAACTTGTTTAATGTAATCTATGTCATTTTTTAAATCCTTCATAAAATTTAAAGGGTATAAACTCATGAATTCCTAAAATTAATTTAAAAATCAATAAAAAAAAGCATAAATTAATAACTTGTAATATGTGAATAATGCATATCGTATTGCGGCAACCCATGATTTTCAAATGGAAGAAACTGAACATTATCCAAAAACAACCCCATTTAGGTGTAAGGGTGTACGAAGGGATGGATGTATGAGTGGCTGTTTTGGCGAAGTCAACAATTTATCCAAAATTACCCAATATGTGTTCACATATTACTGTTATAAATTACGACAAGCTCAAATAAATAGGAGTACGTTTGACATACTTGGTAGATTTAAGATACTTGAAAACCTGAGTTCCATATCTTTCTCTGATTTGTGTCATTGGAAAAGAAAAGGAATCAGAGACTGCATCGATCATCTTATCACTGATATATAGTAATCCTTTTGCACCAGCCTCTTTTACTGCCATCATCTTCAACCCCCTTCGAACATTTGGATCCTTATCAACACAAACAACTATTTTTCCAGCTACTTTCTTGGGATCCAAGGATCCCGAATTGCAATTTCTGCAAAAGAAATTATTAATTTTTTTATAAGATACAAAGAAAAATTCAGGAGACCCTTCTCTCGAGAAGAATAGAGATTATTGACTTATTGTTGCGTCTTTTATTACTTTTCCGAATTGTGTTGTTTCTTTTGATATATGAGCAATAGTTTGTTAATTTATGAATCTAATTAATTGCATGATTGTCTACTAATCCTCTATTGAATACTATAGTCATGCTTATATTATTTGAGTAGTTTGTGCTTTAATCGATGTTAGATTAGGTATAATTGGTATTGAGATGAATCATTTTATCTTGATTTGATGGGAAACGTATCTTGATGGATTGTATTAGACTTAAATAAGAGCATGACTCTTCTCATGAAAAAAGGTACAATAAATAAAATGTAGGTTGTTATGCTTGATATATCTGATTTTTGCATGATTAATGATAATAGGGAAGCCATATGATGCATTGGGAAAGGATTATTGTTGATTATAAGATGATGGACCTTTCCTTTTGATTATGTATCATAATTTTATTGCTTGAGATGGGATTTATCATGTTTTAGTTAGCTTATATTGGTGGGGGTGATCTAACCTTAGATGTTAATGCTATATTAGAATAATAATAGCTAAGTTAATTATCATCCAATTTTACAACATTGTTTAACTACAATATTTGAAAACTAATCATTGAACAACCTTTTCTATTGTCAACTTGACTTTCCTACCAAATTCATAGAAGAAATAGTGTAAATGCATCTAAAAACTATATATATATGTGACACATTAATAGTCAGGTAAACATTTTTTTCATGTTGCATCTATCTAAAAGAGAGAATTCCTTTACTATCTTATAAGGCGAACCATGAGCGGATAAGATTTGAGGTAGATAGATATAAATACACGGTTGAATGCTTCCGACTTATTAGAGCAATGGACCAATGTCCAAACCTATGTACATGCTTCATTCAAAAACAAAAACAAAAACAATACTAATTTACCTTGCTTCGGATACAGAAATGGACTTAGCAGCAACATCTTGCCCAAGTACTAGATCATATTGATCAAAAGCAGTGAGATTTGACAAATTGATTCCAGAACCCTGTAATAAAGAATATTCATTAACCATGTAAGTGCAATATAAGCATTTTGAACCTCCAAGGCCCCTGTTGTTGTATAATAAAATCTGTTAAACGGAACTGAACTGAATTATTATATATTAAGACGCAATTGAATTGAATTGCATTGCATTAAATTAAACTGATTTGTTATGTACACCTTCTTTTGTTTCTATACCTTTGATTTGTGTGTGTAAAACGTTATATAGATCTACAGCATTGCTATAAACAGAATTTAATCTCCTGGACAAGTCTTTCCCAAATAGATGCAAGAATGTATGTCCGCTTACCGCGATACGTGCACCATTTCCTAAGATCACAGTTGATTGAAACTCTCTATCAATAGTAGAAGCTGCAACTGTGAGTATCCATGGTGCAGTATTCCCTACAGTATATAAATCCGGCCCGTCATTCCCTGCTGAACACACCACCATCACACCCCTTCTTTGTGCATGAAATGCACCAATTGCTATTGGATCAGCTAAAAAATCTGGTTGTGTAGAGCCTATGCCTATGGATATTGATAAAATATCAACTCCATCTTTAATTGCATCATCAATAGCCTTCATTAGCAAGCAGCCAAGACAACCGTGATCTGGTGAGCAAGGCTTGTACACTGCAAGTCTAGCTGAAGGCCAGCCGCCTTTCGCTGTACCGTGCGCTAATTCGAAGTAGCTAGCGTTGGCTACTTCAACTCCTGCTGCTGTTGATGCTACATGGGTTCCATGGCCAACAGAATCTCTTACTGTGCCATTTGAAGTCCCTCCAATGTTGTAGTATCTTGCTCCAATTAACTTCCTGCATGGTTAAGGGGTTGGATTAGATTATCAGAAGATAAGTTATTGTTTCCCTCTTTTGTGTATTACATGCGAGCTAGATGGACCACAGGTGACTTGGTGAGTAATTATTTTGTGCAACACGGCATACTTATGTGGTTTTCAAAAGCATATAGGTGTTTTCACTTATAATTGAAAAGCACATACGTACTTTGGAAAACACTTAATGTATGTACCTTAACGGAGTAGTTTTTGTGTTGTATACCAAGGTAATTTGCAAGTCTTAAATTTACTACTTATAGATGTAACATTCTCACGAGTTTGATGTTATTATGTACTTACCTCATTTTTCTACTAATTCATATGTCAATTTTTCGGTGAACTTTTATTTGTCAAAGTTGTAAATTATGTTAAAATAATTATAAACCAACAAAAATAATCCGATCAAATGTTGGCTTTAACATTTATATATATCTAGATTTCTAAAGAGCCAAGTTAAAATTTATAGTATATAGCTCACAATTACCAATCATGAGTTCAAATTTCAATTCAAATTTCAATGATATATCTCGATCAACTGCAATATCTAGGATGTGGCAAACTGGTTTTTGCTCTAAGATCCGGTAGTCAATTTCCATACTCCTTTTGTTAAGTTCAATTTAGTGCAGTTTAGTTGTTTTCAGTGGCGGCTCAACTTTTAAATTGGTAATATTGCATAAACTTCTTTTAAAATTTTGAATTTTTGAAAATTGTCCCGAAAAATTGACCATTTGACCCCGATAAAATTTAATAATTAAGTTTTGACTCCACTAAGTAATTTTCTGCATCCTCCACTAGTTGTTTTCAACCGAAGAGAAAAGACTTTTAGTTAATACGCACAGCTCACCTGTTACAATTAGATTTCTTGAAGTCAAAGCTTTCCATGCATACTCCTTTCCATCTTTTAGGTATATCGCCGAAACCTCGATCACTGAAACTCGGGGATTCAGGCCATATTCCTGAAAATATCTTCGAAAATGAGTTATTATGAAATACTACTACGTTGCAACATTGTTTTCATATAAACATAGCTAGAGGAGTTTGCATGGTGGACATACCGGTATCTATAACTCCAATTATAACATCGCTTGAAGGATGTGGGTGTTTGTAACGAATATTGGAAGTGATGCCGGATTCTTCATCAAGAAAATCCCAAGATCTTGTTGTATGAAGCTTCATGATTGGATCACGGAATACTGATATTACTTCATCATGACCTGCCAATTAATCATGCACATCAATTTTTTCTCCTAATTAATTTTACTCTACTTCATTCACGAACAAGTAGATTTTAACACATTTGTCTCTTTATTAAAAGAAAGGTTACCTAAACATTTTGTTCGTACATGTGTCATACTTTTAACTAAGTTGGTCTTACCGTAAAATTGTCGAGCAAAATAAGTCACTCTTTATATTTATGGTATTTTTTATATGATCCTTTAATTTTACTCCTATAAGAAGTTTACGGTATTATAGTTTTCCAGTAATGTGAAAATTATTCACATTGTTGAGAAATTTCAAAAGTCTAAATTGTTAAAATAGAACATCAAAATGAAGAAAGTCTAAATTAGAGTATTAAGTTTCAATGGCTTGTGTTTTTGTCTGTTAATTTGCTTTCAAATTTAAACTGCGAGGTAGGATACGACTTATATGTACAACTCTACTATTTATGAGAGCGGTGGTATACTGCTATTCCAAACTTGAAATCAAATTTCATCTGGATTATCGTACTATATCAGTCTTTACACACCCAAAAAACAAAAATCTGAGGTATTCTGAGGATACAGCTCAAAACGGGTTTCTTTCTACTTTAACTACTTTATTTCTTTGAAAAAAGTAATCTGAGTGCATAAACAGTGCTAAACATTTTGCTGAATAGACGCTACATAACATATGGTCAATTATTAGCCCGCTTCAAAATGGCAATACTAAATTTATTAATAAAAATATTTTGCTGCTTAACATTTACCAACTAAAGTCTCATGATTCAAAATAAAGATAGATAGCATCTAGTAAAAAATAATTATTGCCTAAAGAATAATTATTTTGACAAAAAAAGAGGAAAAGACGTCCCTGCATATGCATGGCCCTTTTTCCATGTGAATGGGTCATACAGTCACACAACACAGACTTGTATAAATTTCAATTATACAATGCAATATGCATCAGTCACGTATTTAGAGTCTTAATATGGAGTCTTACGTAAGATAATCCAACTTATCCAAGAATATATACGTGATACAGCTTTTGCATGAAATATGCGATGAAACCTATATATGGACATTGTTTGGATTTGAGCTTTTTAATAAAGTTTGGTGATTGGGAACATTGAGGGTTGATCATGTAAAATAGCTAATTTTAGTATTTAGTAGCTACTACCTAGCGGTTTAGGGAGAATAAACAAATTTTTTGAATAAAGCCTTGAGAAGAGCATTTTTAAAGAAAGGGCAGAATCAAACCCTATAATTCCATTATTTTATGTTTAAACAACTATCAACTATTAGTTTACCGAACACGTTCAACAACTAATAGTCAAAACAACTAATAAAACCAGTTAATCAATTAAGCTAATGCATTCAACCATATATATGCTAAAGCTCTTTACTAAGCGCTTGTTCTCTTCAACTTATTTTTAGTTCAGTTCAGCTCAATTATTTACAATTCAGTTCAGTTCAACTGTATTGACAATACTGTTACTCAAAAAAATTGTTACAATTATTTACAATTTAGTTCAGCTCTTTAACAATATTGACAATACTGTTACTCTCACTTTTAGTATCATTAATTTAATGTTGTTAGCTTTATTGTTTACTTCGACTTACTTTATAAAAAAAAAGTTCTAGCAAATTTGAATAAGTTTTGATAAGGAGTTCAATTCACAACTACAATATGTTGTAATTGTTCTAGTGGGATGAAAAGAGTACCTGAAATTAGAGAGGCTTCTTTTTCAGTGAGAATGGCCGAAAATCCCCTAAATGCATGATGGTAAACATGCTCCACTGATATTCTTTCTCTCTCCTCACTGCATGCAAGTGTTCATTTTTTCTTCATTCAGTTCATGATATAGGAATTATTTTTAGCACGTAAGAACTAAGTGTTCACACTCCCCTTATCAATGTTCAAACTATTTTTAGAAGTATAATTTGTTCGATTACTATATCCATCATATTCATAAATCATAATTCTTTCAACACTTTGATTGCAATTACTGTGGGACTGGAGTACAAATATACCTTGGAATGACAGTAGAAAGCAATTGCAAATGAGCTAATTTTGCGACTTCCATGTCTGCTTGATCACCTTCTCCTGTGGATTCCCCCATATACACTATGTATCTCTGTATTTTTTATTTTTACAATTATGTCTCCAATTAAAATTTTAACTAACAATAGATGATTTTTTAGAACAATATATGAAAGTTAAATGTAAATGGGAGGGAGAAAAATGTATGCAATACTTACTTGAGGAATTTCAGAGGATGACGAGGCTTGGGATGACGGAAGGAGAACAAAAATTGATAGAAAGAGCATATACAAGAGAGGAAAAGCCATGGAGAAATCAATACGGAGTACAACTTTTGTTGGGAGTGCATATGAGAGTGACCAACGCAGTAACATTTATAAGAAAATAGGAACTAAGAATCAATAAGGAGCAACTAATTAAAAAATAGAAACGGAAGGAGCAGTATCTATCATCTATTATATTGTTTTGAAAAAAGCTTGTGTACAAGAACCCGTACTATACAATCACATTAGCCCTTGATGTCAATATACAAATAGCTATTAAGCCTGAGCGAGACTCCGAGGTTTTTGCATTTTACAACTTAGCCCTTTTTAGTTAACTTTATTTTTGTGCAATTAAACTTTTTTATTGATTTGAACATAATTTAACTAAACTGAACTTATTTTGGTCAAACTGAACTTAATTATATAACATTTATATAACTGATGAGTTTACCTAACAAGTTTTGAAGTTATTGATTTAACTACCTATAGACCGTCACAAATATTCGGGGCAAAGGAAATCAAGAAAGTAATACAAACGAGGGGAAGCATAGTTGGGGTCTAAGGGGGTCAAGGTCCTGGTCATAAAAGGCCTAAATAAAATTGTTAGGCATATATTCTGATAAAGTAGCCCTAAATCTATTAGACAGGTAATTCTTAAGCATATCTATTGAAATAGCCCTATATCTATTACTATTAGACCGACTCTCCTCATTAACGAAGTTTGTCTTTGCTCCTAAATATAAATATAAATAATAAATAATATATATATCTGACGATAATGATAAAGCTTCTTTTTCTTTAGCTTGAAGATGCTTAATTTTTTATGCTTTATTCATTTGATTTTTTGTAATATAAAATCTCAATCATGGGACAAAAAGACCGCAGCATTCAAAGTGAATACATCCAGATAATCTTAGTTATGCAGACCTTGCGGCCTTTACGAAAGTAAAGTATATTAGTACAAAACTTTGCTTCTTTTTTTTTTTAAAAAAAAGGCTAAGAGCACTATGTCCAAAAGAAGAGGAAAAAGACCATTGTATGACCCAAATTTTTTTAATGACTATAATAAAAAGTTAGGAGTGTGATTCACGTGGTTTCTTTATTAAATGGAAAAATTGATTGTAATAAGATAACTTTTATTTAATAATTTTATAGTGACTTGTGCCAAACTTTTATTAGTCTCTATTTTTTATTTTAAGATTAAAACTTGAATTAAAATTAAATAAACAAATTGTAAAAATTGTGTGTTTATACTAAAGACGACATTTTTTCAAAAACGTACACCGCAATGCGCTATGCACCCTAATGCTTATGGGGCACGAATGTTGAGAATTCCTATAAAACGAGTATCAATAAGCCGGGTTCTCATACATGCACTTCAAGGCGACTTTTTCGGGATGTAGACGACATTTATTTCGAAAAACAGACACCGCCGAACATTCTTAAGGGGAACAAATTTTAGAATCCTTACAAAACAAATACCAACAACCAGGGTTTTTGACCACGCGATTCGAGGCGACTTTTTGGCTTTTTTTGGGCTGAAGGCCAAGTTTTTACGGGAAAAAAAAACACTCGATCGAGCGTCCTTACAGGGTTACCAATATCGAGAATCCTTAAGAAACGAGTACCAATAAGCCGGTTTTCAAAAAAGAAAGGACATCTTCAGCTCAAAAAGTCACCTTGAAGTGTGCGTCTGAACACTGGCTTGTTGGTACTCGTTTTGTAGAGATTGTTGAAATCCATGTCCTATAATAAGTACGCATGACATTTTCCGTTATTTGAATAAACGTCGTTTTTCAGCCCAAAGAATTCGTCTTGAAGTGTGTGCCCAAAAATCCAGCTAATTGGTACTCGTTTTATAGAGATTCTCGAAATTTGTTCCCCATACGGAAGCACGACTGCGTCCTTTTATTTGAAAGAACTTCGTTTTCAACCCAAAAAAGGTGTAAAGTCCCCTTAAAGTGTGTGCCCGAAACCCGGCTTATTGGTACTCATTTTGTAGAGATTCTCAAAATTCGTGACCCATAAGGGTGTCGCGTGGTGTCTGTTTGAAATAAAAAACTTAGTTTTCAACCATTACAGGGAAAAAGGTCGCATTAAAGTGCGTGTCTGAAAACTCGGTTTGTTGGTAATCATTTTGAAGGGATTCTTGAAAATTGTTTCCATAAAAGCACATGACGGTGTCTGTTTTTAAAAAACATTGTCTTCTATATCAAAAACGTTGTTAAATAAAGTTAAAAGGCAAAGTAACTTGTTTAACAGACTGAAGGTGATTTTTCCCATTAAAGGTGGATGGGATGCAAAGTTCATTTGGATTATTCTCGAATTATTAGAAGGTGACATTGTTAAAAGTGAAACTGACAAACATTGGCTTACTAAAATCAATTTTTGCTTATTTAATTTGGTACCGTGAATCGGAAGGTTTTTTATTGGCTACATCAAAACTGTAGCTACTATAATTGGTCATTCTTAACCATCTATATTGATAAACTAATAAAAACCATTGATTTAATTGACTTGTAAAGAAGTAGACTTCAAAAAATACTGATTTTTCACAAAAAAAAAAAAAAATCCAACTTCTACCTTCTTGCCCCCTGCTTCTTCATCTTGAAAAAAAATATTTTTGCCATTGATGTCCTATTGACCTTCTGCTTTAATTCTTCTTCATAGTTCTCATAAGCCTCTTGCTTCGATTTCCACTATTGTTTTTTTTTATGATTTATCTTTTTTGTTTGTATTGATTTTTAGTTTCTTTTTGCCCTTTTACAATTCACTCTTGTTCCTCTTATTTATTAACAAGAATTTTAGTCATATCTTTGCATTTATTCCATGGGTTCAAACCCTCAAATGTCTGATGAAGGTAGTTTATTATGGATAAAATGGGAGCATGACCTTTTGTTCAAGAAGATGGAGATTGGGAGATGAAGTCATGGAACTAATCCTCATCCATTTCTTTTCTTCTTTTTTTCCTTTTCAAAAACAATTCAACATCTATATTTTTGAGTCTCTAAAATCAACTGTTAAAATCCTATAAAAATAAAAACCTAAGATCGAATGAAATATAATGGCTACACTTTTATTATAGCCATTGTAGAATTATCCAGGATTAACATTAAGCCCTTGTTTGGAAGATGTAAAGGTAATGGAATGGAAATGGTTAAGGAAGGGAAAGGGCAGTAACAAGTGTTAAGGTTATCACTTGTTTGGTTTAAATATAGTAAGGGAAACACAATCATTATTTCCCTTTCTTGTTGTTTGATATCAAAAGGAGACACTAATCTTAATTTTTTAACTTTTCATCATAAATTAAAATTGCCACAAATTAAATTTTTTAAAAAAATTTCCATTTCATTTTGTTCGTATAACTAGTCTGTACCCTACTACCAATATAATGGTGCAACCTAAGTTTTAAATTTTCCCTTTTAAGGTTTTATTATATTGCATTGTAAAATTTTAAAAATAAGTTAAGGGAGTGTTTGATATGATCAGCTTATTTTTGTTTGTTTGAACTTACTTTAACTTATCTAAACTTAATTTTTTATTGTACCTTATTAGACGAAATCTCATTAGACAATATTCGGCCTTATTTCATCTTATTTATTTAATTTCACCTTATACGACCTTATTAGACCCTATTTGAACTTATCAGTATAACTTATTAAAACTTTTTTTTTCTGATAAATACTGAAAATAAGTTAAAAATAACGAACCCTATATATCATTTGAAAAATATAAGATACTTGACAATGAATAAACAAACAAAAAACAATTGCATCAAAACAATCAATTTCGATTACAATCATCACCAAAACCTTTATTAAACAACACAAATTCATAATATAACAAACCACCTATATATATCTAAGGAAAATAATAACAAAATAATCAAAACACAACCTTGGATTGGGGGCATTAGAATCACCCAACGATAAGGCTTGAGTTCTTCACAAACAGGACAAATTAGCAAGCCTCACTTTATCTGAGGAAGTTGGAACCGACCCGAATTCGAAAATGGTCGAATTACAAACCGGCGAACTTCTATTGCTCTGTTCATACCCTCCGCCGCTTCTTCGAGCTTGGGCTTCTCTTTGCCAGATTTTGTTAGAGGGGAGAAAGGGGAACTATTACTGGACAAGTTGAAGCGGAAACAAATTGGTGGATTGTGTTACCTTCGAGTAACGGATTGGGATCATTGTGAATTACCGCCCGAGCCAATACATTTCTTGCCTGGGATGTTAATTCAGCACCCAAGGTAGATTCTTTTCCATGTTGTCCGCCCGCCCGGACCTTGCTATACTGATATTCTTCCTTCGTTTTGCAATTGATACTCCAACAGTCTTGTCTATGATATTCGATATTATATTCATGCTTGTCTTATTACGTCACGTGGAATCCATCTCAAATACTAGAGTAAAAGCATTTTAAACCTTATTTCATATAAAAGCTAGGTTTCCCTCTAAGCCACAAAAAACCGTCAAAAAATAAGCTTAACTTCATCATTGATAAGTTGTCTTCAAAACTAGCCTCCTGGAAAGCTAGAGCTCCCTCGAAAGCCGGGAGAATGATCCTAATTCACTCTTCCCTATAAGCCATTCCTAGATACTACGTGCATACCATTGACTTTCCAATTGCGATCTCAAAAAAATGGACTCTATTTGTAGTAACTTCTTTTGGAATGGTAAGGACAACAAAAAGAAAATTACTTGGGTGGCCTGGAAAAATATTTGTGCACCTAAAGAAGCGGGAGGGCTAGGATGTGCTCATAATAGAAACATTAACAAAATCAGCCTAGCCAGCCTCGCTTGGAAACTTGATAACAACACCACTTGGGCTACCAATATCTTCCATTAGAAATATTGCAAAAGAAATGGTGATCCTATTTCCTTTAAAAACGGCTCACATATTTGGAAAAGCATTGGGGTGGGGTGGGAAACCTATAAAAATAGCTTAGCCTGGAGAGTGGGGAATGGTAAGTTCATTAACCTTTGGCATGACAAGTGGCTACTGGGTGAGAACTTGCGTTCCCTTATCCAAGGACCGCTACCGATCCATGAAGAGGAAATAATGCTAAATGCGATCATTTCAACTAACATAAATAACATCATCTCCTTTTAACCTCCCCACGTCTATTTTAGAAAGAATTAAGGGTATTGAATTCCTCCCTTGTGAAGATTCCACCTTCTCAAGGTGGAAAAAGAATAACTCCTTCGACTCCAGTAAAGCCTCAGAATTCCTTAATGCTACGAAAATAAAGACTTCCTGGGACTGGATTTGGAAGGCCCAAGGACACCCAAAACTCAAACTCTTCTTTTGGCAAGTTTGGTGGGAAAGGATGCCAACAAATGAAAATATCAATCTTAGGATAAATGATCACAATAAAAATTGTGTTTTCTGTCCTAAAAAGGTTGAGAACATGGAACGCATTCTTAGATTTTGTCCTAGAGCCACAGAAATTTGGGGGGACATAAATTTGAACACTATTCCAGCAAATAATATACATTTTTTTATAAAGGTAAGGAGAAAAAGGTAGGTAGTTAGGAAACCCTCCGCTCGAGGGGAATTCCTAACATATCGTTACAAAGTATTTTGGACAGTTCTGAACCATGCCAGTCTATAATATAAAAGGAATCTAAGACTAAGTGACCCGTATTGGCGATCCAGTTGCTGCTTGGTTTCCTTCTCTGAACACATGTGCAATATGAAACTCTTGGAACCCTCTGAGGTTGATTTTTGTGTCCTCAATAAGGTTGTCAATATGCCACGGAGTAGACCAAATTCCCTTGATAGCATTTATAACCAGTAAGTTGTCGCCTTCGATTAAAATAGAAGAGTGATGGAGAGAAAGGGCTTTGAGCACACCCTTATGGAGCGCAGTAGCTTCCGCTGTAAGGACAGAAGTTTTCCTAGGTTGTGAGCTTCAGCTGCTAGGACTTTACCGTTGTGATCTCTAATGATATAGCCTGCTGCTGCCTTATTATTCTGGACGGAGCCATCGAAATTAAGTTTTATGAAGCCCACCGGAGGGGGGACCAGTTGACGAGGATGGAATGAGTACCCGTTTTCTGACGAACTTGGGGGATGGGGGAATCCATATGGGTAGGGGACAACGCGAATTCATCATATTGGAGTCGCATCTTTCCACTCGTGGGCATTTAGTCTTGCCCGATGGTAGATCCTGCGTAAGTTCAAACTTTGTGTTGTTGAAGATAATGTCATTCCGTTCCTTCCAGATACTCCATAAGAGAAAGGTAAGCTTTGCAGCCAGGCCTTTATCCTTAAGGTGTTGTCTATAGAGCTCTTTGACGGTACTGTTGCCGATAGAGCAACCCAACCAATCTTTCACCGATAGGAGAACCCATAAGCCTGCCTTTGTGGCAGTTGAGGAAGAGATGGTCTATAGTTTCCAGCAAATAATATACATGATTGGCTCAAAAAGAACATTAATTGCAATACTTGCCCTACCGACTCTTTAGTCCCCCATGGACCCATTTTATTCTTCACCATTTGGCACCTTTGGCTAAGACGTAACAACTAGGTTTTAAATAAAAAAACAATATCCCTTCAGCTACCCTCTTTAAAAATTCATGTTAGGCAGCGCGCCACCGAATGGTTCTTCACCAAGAATCAACCTAAGGTGGGAAAAGCACCCAACACCCTAACCCCTTGGTTACCTCCAAAACCTAGCCAACTAAAAATTAACACTGATGGTTCTTTTTTAACCAACACAAAACAAACCTTTCTAGCAGCCCGTGTGTAGAGATCATACAGGTACTTGGATTGAGAGCCTCTAGCCAGCAACTTTCACGATGGATGCAATGCAAGCGGAGGGAAGAGCAATTCTTATGGCTGTGGAGTGGATTAAAAGGAAAAATTGGTTAAATTGTATCATATCTAGTGATTGTCTTATGGTTGTCACCGCTATAAAACGGGACCATGAAGCTAACAACCACATATCACATATTATCATTGCTTATAGGGTGTTACTAAGAGAACTTTCAGGGGTTAGACTGTGCTTTGAAGGAAGAGGAGCAAACAACCTAGCGGATGCACTGGCTAAAACGGCCAAAGGGAGAACACATGGTTTTCAACAATTTGTGTATTTTGTCCTACCCTCCCCCGGAATATATTAATGTGTATGACATGGATAAACACAGTTGTATTACTTTTGCGAATTCACACGAGGATGAATCGTCGCGACATGTACTAAACAATTTACTTTAATTTAAATTTGCTCCTCTTCACCAAAAAAAATATATAAAAGTTAGGTTCTCTTCACCTTGATAAAAGATGTTTCAGACATGATAAGATAATCAACACTAATTAGGTTTTCATATAAGGTGAGATAAGGGGTAATTAGGTCCCATTAGGCATTACAAGTGCAATTCAAGTGAAGATAATATATTTTAGGTTTTCTAATTGAGTAGACCTTAAAGGGATCATAGAAATGGGCATGAGATGAGCTGAGCCAACTGCACTTCTAACATATTATGCCAAGTCTGAAACGAGTAAAGAAAAATTTGTGTCGTGCCAGGTGTGTTGCAACTTGTCCAACACGTGGCCTAAACATGAGCCATCCCACATGCCCGATCGATCGTCTAAAATTCTAATATTTTTCTTGAAACTGAGCAGTTCAAGATGCGGGTACACTCATTGTGCTATGGATAAATATGAAAATGGTATCCATTAATGGCCCTCCACTGGGCTAATGGGTTCGTGATGCCCTTAACAGGCTTGTGTCGAATGTGGACCTAGGATTTGCTATCAATGTGTCAGCTATAGATTTTGATATTGGTAAGTTGGGGGTTGCAAAATCGAAAATCAACATAATACTTTAATTTTTAATAGTCTAATTTGTACAAAAGTAAACTATAATTTTAAATGAGAGTGTCGAGTGCCGACTACAACCCCTTAACTCAACATAAGTCCTCAACTATTGCCGAATCGGAGCAAACATGTGTTGGCCCTACTGACCCATTATTAAAAAAAATTAGAGACCCAGCCTTGAGTTTGGACTGAAAAGTTCCCTTGAACCGGGCTTCAGAAATCACACTTCTCTTGAGGGCTGATGGAAATAGGAATGGCAATGGATCGGACTCGGATCCGCAAACTCCAAGTCCGCTCCATTTCAATCGGACTATGATTTTTATACTCCTATTAGGATTTGGACTATATATTCTCGGATTCGGACTCGGAGTTTTTCCTTTGGATTGTTTCGGACTCGGATCGGATTCGGATTAAATTACCATATTAAATAACCAAAACACATCTTTAATATAAAATTTTTATGTTTTACTTAATTTCTTATATTGTAAATCTATTATTTCTATTAAAATGTACGTTCAATCTATTAGTTGGGGAGGTAACAAGTAATAATCGGACTCTAATCGGATTCAGATCGGATCTTATCTAAGGTCTAATTCCTATCGAATTTCATTCGGACTTTTATATTTTCGGATTTGGATCGAACTTTTTCCTTCGAATCTAGTCGGACTCGGGCTAGATGGAAACCTGAACCTGAACCCGGGAACACTACCTTCATTATAGAAATAGAAACGTATTTTAATCCTCTCGAATTGGGGTTTAATCGCGCCAACTCAAACAAAATTTCTCAAATTGAATCAGAATTCTGAAATCTGCAATCATCTCAAAGGATTTGCACTTTGCAATTGCAATTAACTGTGTAAAGAAAAAGGTTGTCTAAGTTTTCCGGCAATGGAAGATGATAACTCCGGCGCACTCCGGCGTTCGTCGTCAAGAACTCGTAAAGTAGCTTCAAAAATGGTGGCTGCTCTTGCTAGCTCGGATAATCGTACTCAGGTTCCCTCTTTCACATCTCCATCTCTCTTTTTCTCCTTTTTGCGATTAGAAATGAGTTTTGAAATCGTGAAATTTGTTGTATTTTAGGCTGCTTTAGCAAGGCTTGAAGCTTTGGAAAATGACAATGGCGCGGTAGAAACGGTTGAAATCAACGATGATGATGAAGCTTCTCTTGATGATGATGATGAAGGTTTTACGCTTTATTTGTCGCTTAATTATTCAGTTCTACTGTTAGTATAAGTGTTAATTCAATGCGGCATTTTATTCTTAATAATAGTAAAAATTAAACATGAATTTGTGAAACTTTTTGTTGAATTGGAGTTGCACGTCACTGAATATTTGAATTTAAAGTGCTCTTGACTTGTGCTACAAGCTCTTAATCAAAAGACAAACGCGAAATTGAATTTTATTTAGTAGCGAAAATTAACATGAATAGGAAAAACTTTCTAGTGGCAAGTTGAAATTTCAGTGCGTTTGTTATGTGCTAGAAGCTCTTAATCATATGAGTTTATGATAGACCTTTGATCGCGAAATTAAATTTTATTTAACATGTATAGTTGAAACTCTCTAATGGATTGGAGTTGCAAACTGCCAAAAAGTTGAATTATTCGGTACTCTTGTATTGTGCTAGAAGCTCCTAATTACTGAGTATAAGACAAGTTTATGAAATTATGTTTGATCACGGAATTACATTTTATTTAGTAGTGAAAATTAACATGAATTGGTGAAACTTTCTATTGAGTTGAAGTTGCAATCTGCCAAAAAGTTGAATTATTCAGTGCTCTTGTTTTGTGTTAGACGCTGTTAATAAAGATCAGTTTATAGTGTTACTATTGTGTTTGATCGGAGAAAACGGAAGTTGATGATATTACTCGTAGTTTGCTTGAGTAAGTTTTGGTTGATGATTCCCAATTGTATGCACTGTATAGATATTTGTTTATATTATAGATATAGAAATTGAGAAGCTCTATATTGCAGCGTATATACAGAAGAAGCAGTCTATGAGTATGAAAAGGAAAACGCGTCAAGGAAAGGCGCGAGAAAACGCAAAGAAAGCTCCTAGAACATTTCTGGAGCTAGTTAATGAGGTGAGAAAATTGTACGTAAAAGAAATTATGTCTAAAATTTATACATCTTTGAAGGTTAGAACCTATGACTACTTGGTATATACTTTATAAGACGCTTGTTATTTTTAAGACAGTAAAAATATAGCATCACAATGGCGATGTTGCTTATGCTTTTAAACTACTTTTCACTTCTGCTCTTAGCAAAAACCTTTGTTCTTTAATGGTGGAAACAGGCGAATTTGGAGGCCTTGCCCCCTCATGTTCCGACTTATTTGAGGGCAGCTGTTGGACCTCCAAGCATAATCTCCCGCCGTAATTTTTGCACGGTTTGTGGGTTTACTGCCAATTATACGTGTGTGAGGTGTGGCGTGCGCTTTTGCTGTATCCGGTGCCAGAAGATACACAATGATACTCGGTGTTTGAAGTTTGTTGCTTGATTAACTAAAACATTTGTAAGTCCTAGGTTATCTGCTGGAATCTAGCAATGTTTTTCCGCTTAATGGTATCATATTTGAAATGAAGTATCTTGTCCATGAGAGCTCTTGTTAAATGTTTCTTTTTGTTCCATTATTATATTTGTAGTTTTCTATCAATGTGATCACTAGACTTTCAACATCACAGAGGTAATATAATCAGAAATATTCAAAGGTAAAACTTTTTGCCTCAGCATTACTTAAATATGAACAGACTTGTTTACATACAATAAAAATCACCATAACAAGATCTTCTGGTTAATGGAGCTTTGCTCGTGACCTTGTTCTACAGCCTTTAGAAAAGATGGCAATACAGAATTTAGGTACATAAGTTTTGGATGAAGATTATCTCTGAGGTTTATAACCTGACATGTCTTCTAGGAAAGGGAGATCTTACGTGAATTTCAAATTTGTTTGTTCAACATTGAGGAAGTTGTGGTGGTGGTGCCTCAATTGAATTTAGTTCACCAACACCGTTTTCAACCAAAAAGGCCATAGCCAAACCCCAGCCAATATGGACATCAAGGTGACAGTGCATTAGCCAAACCCCTGTTTCAAAAAGTACAAAAGGAAGAAAAAACTTAGCATCACGAACTTTAAATTGAAGGGTATGATGCAAAGTAGTGTAAATTGTTTAGAGAATATAAATAATATAGAATTATAAGTTGTGTTTGTGTTACCTGGGTTATCTGCCACAAATCGGATGGCAACCCAACCACCAGGTGTTGTTCCAATTGTGTTCCTTACCGGTGGGTCAACCAGATTAAAGTTGGCAGGATCTCTTTGTGGATCAAAGTTACCTTTTCCACTGCCGACAACAAAGAAATGGTAACCATGAAGATGCATTGGATGGTCCTCAACTGCAAAGATATTTGTGTTTTGTAGAACGATCTGCACATGAGATCCAAACTTCAGCTTGTATAGTTTAGTCCCACGTACAGGTGTCCACAGCCCCCGGCTTACGTTGCCTGTGTAATCAAATTGTACTGGAGGCACTGGAGGGAAGTCTGTAGTGAAGACACCAGGGGTATTTTGGTACAGGGCTTGCATTATGGAATTTGTTCTTGGTAATGCAAAAGATACATTGTTCATGCTAGCAGTGAACCTGGTGTTATTGGGGCCTTGACAACGGAAACTTGGACGTGAACAGTTGATCAGCCCGAGGTTGATTGTGAAAAATAGGTTTTGATCAATCTCAAGGGGCACTTTCCCCGTGGAAATGCCTCTGAATTGAGCTGTGAATGCATTTGCAGTGTTTGTATCATTCCAGACTGGTAGTTGTGGGAGAATTGGTCTTGTAGGGCTTCCTTTTTTAGATTTGCAAGCAGCAGATTTGTATTCAAGGATTGCAGTAGTGGTGGTGTTGTCGAAGGCAACCCCAGGAGCACTGGCATAAGCTGTAGCTGCCATATAGTAGCGACCTGGTGGTTGATTAGCAGTGACTAGGACATTGGTTGTTTGACCTGGTGCAATCATAATAACATTGGTGGTGAAAGGCTTGTTGTAAGCTGCGTCAGCCTCAACAACTGTCATTTGGTGGTTGGCAATGGCAAAAAAGAGTTGTTGATTGAGTGCAGCATTGATGATTCGGAGAAGAATCGTCTCACCGGCTTCAACAGGAACTATCGTCGTATCTGCACAAGTTTGAAGCATTGACTATACTGTTCACAGATTTAGGTAAGATATGCTTGATTCAATCATATATTCTTCTCGCGTTTGTCTTCTGTATTATTGCTCTCTCATTTTTATTACGGTTTTGACTGTTGGGAGGGGGGGAATATTTCTCAAATGGCCTTTTAGGTTCTAAGCTACAGTGGCCCGAAGGCTTGTTGCTAAAGCTAGCTCTATCTCATTACAAAATTTGTGCGGATCTAGCATAAACTTCGGTACTTTTTATGCATATTTTAGTTCCGCAGTAGCACATAACAATAGATATGTGATTCATCTGAATGACCAAATGGAGCAAAGCAGCAGATATGGGGAACACTGGTTGGACAAACCTTTGTTGGAGCATGCATATAGATCTCCAGGCTGACTGTTGATTGTATAGGCATCGGAAATATTTGGAGCTGCTCCTGTTATCATTGCTTGCCGAAGGACTTGCATTGGGTCTCTGTTCCACCATTCCCCTGTAAATCACCAATTCAGATAAGTCACCTTCATCATGAACTTGTTTTTTTTTTTTATCTTTTGTTAGTCACTTTGCCTTACCTAGAATAAGAGGAAATTCTCTTGTGGGTTTTGGGAAAGGATATGAAGATCCCAGCTTTGGGTATATGATTAGGGCCCCATATACGGTTGCTCTCAGCCATTTGCTATGAGCATGCCACCATAACGTCCCCTCTTGGTTCTCAATGGTGAATCGGTATGTGTAGGTTCCTTCTGGTTTGATTGGGCACTGTGTCACGTACTCAGGTCCATCTGCCCATGGGTTTCTCATTTGGCGGACTCCATGCCTGAGCGAAAAGTTCCGTACATGTTACATTGTTACGTCAATGAGGCTTTTGACTATGATAGCGACAGCGATTAGCACATGTATTTAACTACTTACCAGTGGAGAGAGATATCATATTTGCCAGCGTTTTTGACTTTGATGACTAGCGTATCTCCGTTGCGTACCTTAAGTGTTGGGCCTGGAAATTGACCATTCACTGTCATAATTTGCTGTGTTTGGCAAAGTCTCTTCACTGCCGTTGGTTGAATCTGTACCATTTTAACAAAAAACACAAACAAGAAAAGGTGATGAACTGCATTATCATGCATGAAAGTTAAACCGCATGCAACAACTAGACGAAAGTAACTTACTACAAACTCATGGTGATGGGTTTTTCCGTTTGGTATACCAGCTACAAACGCTAAAAAGAAGGATAATCCGAGGAAGATACCGCATTTTGTGGTGCTTAACTCCATTTCACTTCTTTTGATCTGCCTTTTGCTAGAGTGAAGCTTTTGGATGTTCGTGTTGGGATTATGGTATGAGGTCTTTAGTATATATACTTATGAGAATGAGATGGGGTAATGACCTAATACCATAATATGGAAGATGTATGCGTACTAATATGGTATAGATTATGTGTATATGTGGATTAGGTGTCTAATCAAGTACAATGTCCACTCCATGGAGAAAATTTGGTGCACCCACTAACCTTGTCCATTTTTTTAACATTAAAATTATATGCTTAATCCCACAACTAATAAGTTTTAAATAAATTTTTGTATCATAAACTTGAAATCGAAATCATCCAATATGCAATAAGCTATTTCTCCTTTTGATCTTTGTTTTCAAAATGTACAAGTATTAGACTACCGCTCTCTTAACAAACGTTTGTTCCGGAGGTGACGCTTTTTTTTTTTGCAATTATATGTACCTGAGAGATTTTTCCGTAGAGCATACTAGGACAGCTATCTTTATGTTCCATATTTTTGGCTAATGTAATGTTTATATTTATCTTTCTTGGGCAAATCCGTGCAAATGGTTGAAGACATAGCTAATTGTTACGACTAAATCCAAGGTCAATCAGGTATTACAAGCAGAATGTTGTATAGTGGCAGAACAACCCAAACCGAGATCAAGCAAGACGCGACTCAAATTCGTGTGAGGTCAGCTCGGCTTGAGCTCGAAAATTTGGGCTCGGCGCGAGATCAAGAGTACCGAATAGAGGTTTGACTCGAGAAAAGGCGCAAGAAATTTGAATTTATAACAAATTGAATCAATAATTCAATAAACAAATCTAGTACTCCTTCCGTTTTTTTAATAGAGACACTTGGGTTTGAGCTTGGACCAAGGAAAAAGTACAAAACGAAGAGAGAGGAAGAGACAAAGTAAAGAAAAGGTACAAAAAGGTAGGGATGAGAAGAGTAAAAGTAAGGGAGAGGTGTATTAATAAGGTGGACCAACCTAGTAATAAGAAAAAAATGTCTGATGTCCCTATTAAAAAAACGCCATTAATTAGCAAAATGTCCCGTTAAAAAAACGGAGGGAGTAATAGAAAGATCATCAACCTTGTTTGCAAGATTTCGAGCCAAACATAAAGAGGCTCAAGCTCAGCTCATTGATGTCTCCAGTATGAGCTTTGATTGACTTTTAATCGAGCTGAATTTAAAATGTTTTGTCAGCCTCAGTAGTTCATTAACAGGCATGTTTGTATCCGTAGTAACTATTTCTAAGTAAGTGTTTTTTCCTTCTTACGTTATATTTTTCATTCAAGATCATCTATAGAATGAAAATAAGTGATAACAGAAAGTTGTTCATAAATATTGACACGAGACTTCTCTTACAAAATTATCAAATGAACCATTAGGGAATGTAGAATATTTCTTCCTTCCACCCGTTAGATATCAAGTGTTACTTTGGAAAATTTCTATTATTGTTAGAGATTACCTATAAATTGGTAATGGAAACACGGTTTACATTGGACATCAATATTGTGACTTTTGATAATCCCTTCTATTATGGTTTGTCTCATGTTGACTTTGTTACTTTTTAAAAAATTCGTGTTCACTGGGGTTTCCTTTTGCACGTATGACTATGGAGATAAAATGGACTTAGTTTGTCCAAATAAAAATGGGGTAATCTTTCAGGGACAACCTAAAATGAAATATAGGTCAAATATTAAGATTAAGGGACGGAGAAAGTACAACATAAAATGTAGATGTGTACGTCGCCTAATCTATATTGTCTTCACTATAATTATCACCCCTGAGTAATGATTGTTGGCGAGCTTCTGTGTTTGTTATATGTGTTTATTATATGTAGTAGTTTTTAAGGTTGATCTGTGATCTCACTATGTTGTAGGTTTGGAAGTACCTGCTGCTCTAAGATCTAACATGAGGTAGGTAGATTAGTTTGTTAAAATATGAAAACTCGTACTTGTTAGGTTCAGCTGTTCAGGTTCCCGAACAACTCCAACCAACAACGCCAGTTTATTTATTTTTCTTTCTTAAAAAAGGGTTTAGACATTGTCTTCTGTAACTCCAGAGGAATCTTGATATGGCAATTACAAGTAGAGTCGAGATCCTAATTTCCACATATCCGGAAATGGATTGGTCATTTCTTGGATCAAAGATTGGGGAATGAGTGAAATACTTAGCTTTAGTGTCGTAGATATTATGTTTTGAGGTACATATTTCATATTTTGAGGCACGAGTGAAAATTTTAAACTATGCCGGTAAATTTATCACATGTCACATTTCAAAGAGTACTTTTGACAAATTTCATTCATGCTCAACAAATAAATAAGTAGGTTTACATTGAGGCACATATTTCACGATTACAAAAATGGACATATGATTTATCCTGAAAAAATGACATTATGCAAAATGCTATTACATTATTTAGTAATGAAGACTGCCCTTGAGCTTGTGATTCAGGAACCTTCGTCCTTCAGACGTTTACATAAAGATGGATCTTATACAAGGCCAATGCTTTTCAACATTGAGGAAGATCTAGTGGAGGGGCTTCCAAAGTCTGTAGTTCACCGACACCGTTCTCAACCAAGAAGACCATAGCCAAGCCCCAACCAATGTGAACATCCAGGTGACAGTGCATCAGCCAAACTCCTGCATGCAAAGAGAAGAGACAGAAAAATTAGCTTCACGAGTTAGCTCAGTTAGTAAAATTTTGGGGGCGGTATCCAAGACCCACAATTGAATCCTGTCTTTTCATCATTTTCCTTTGTGGCTCTCACGTACCCCCAAAACAATATATATGACGTTTTGAAGGTGCATTATGAGATTAGGTAGGACTTACCTGGGTTGTCGGCTATAAATCGAATAGCAACCCACCCACCAGGTGTTGTTCCAACCGTATTCCTTACTGGTGGATCAACCAGATTGAATCTGGCAGGGTCTGTTTGTGGGTTAAAGTTACCTTTACCAGTACCAACCACAAAAAAATGGTAACCATGAAGATGCATTGGGTGATCTTCAACTGTGAAGATATTAGTGTTCTGTAAAACAATCTGTACATGAGATCCAAATTTCAACTTGTATAGTTTTGTACCCGGAACAGGTGTCCATAACCCTCGGCTTACATTTCCAGTATAATCGAATTGCACTGGTGGTACCGGAGGGAAGTCAGTGGTGAAGACACCAGGGGTATTTTGGTACATTGCTTGAAGTATGGAATTTCTTCTTGGTAGCACGAACGATACGTTGTTTATACTAGCAGTAAACCTAGTGTTATTAGGTGCTTGGCAACGGAAACTTGGACGTGAACAGTTGATTAAGCCGAGATTAATTGTGAAGAAAAGGTTTTCATCAATCTTAAGTGGAACTTTCCCACGGGAAATGCTCCTAAATTGAGATGTGAATGAATTTGCAGTGTTTGTGTCATTCCATGCTGGTAATTGTGGAAGGACTGGTCTTGAAGAACTTCCTCTATTATATTCAAGGATTGCAGTTGTGGTTGTGTTGTCAAATGCTACCCCAGGAGCACTGGCATACGCTGTAGCTGCTATATAGTAGCGGCCTGGTGGCTGGTTAGCGGTGATAAGGACATTGGTTGTTTGTCCTGGACCAATCATGACAACGTTAGTGGTGAAAGGCTTGTTGTAAGCTGCATCAGCTTCGACGACAGTCATTTGGTGGTTGGCAATTGAGAAGAAGAGTTGTTGATTGAGTGCAGCGTTGATGATACGTAGGAGGATTGTTTCACCAGCTCTAACAGGGAATGTAGTCGTGTCTGCGGGGCAAACGATATAGTTGTTAAAACAATGCTCCTATTCTAGTAGCGTAACCAAACATATGAACATATTATATACTCTTGCTAGCTTTAGCCTGTAGTCCTACACCCGCACTCAAATAATCGACGAGGACTAGGACCAACTTTAACCCAACCCAAACCTAAAAGACACATGACCGTACAACAACATGAACCCTACATGACTCTAGTTGACAGCGCTTGCTATCATAGGACAATTTGAAACCTTGCACTTGGTATCAGAATTTCATGTAGTTTCTCTCTGAGGATGCCGTTATTTGACTTACCTCTAAGAGTGAAGGGTATTTTGGTGTTATTATATAAGTGGTTCTTTTGTAAGGAAAAACTTCTGTCCATCTCTGAAATGAAGTTATTAGTTATCATGACTCTATCTTTCTGAACTTCCATTACACTCGATTTTTAATATCCGCGTTTTATTCTATCTGACAGGAGCAAAGATAGATCGAAAGCAGTCTCGGCCAAACCTCGACTAGAGCAGCTGTAGAGATCACCAGGTTGACCATTGATAGTATATGCATCAGACACATTTGGACCTGCTCCTGTTATCATAGCCTGTCGAAGGACTTGCATTGGGTCTCTGTTCCACCATTCCCCTGCCATGTTCCAAATTCAGAGTCCCAATCATATAAATGATAGTTTTTTTATTTACAAAGATATATAGTGAGGTAACGCATTTTGTCTTACCAAGAATTAGAGGAAATTCTCTTGCAGGTTTTGGGAAGGGATATGAAGAGCCTAGCTTCGGATAAATCACTAGAGCTCCATACACAGTGGCTCGCAACCATTTGCTATGAGCGTGCCACCATAATGTCCCTTCTTGGTTTTCGATTGTGAATCGGTATGTGTAGGTTCCTCCTGGCCTAATTGGGCATTGTGTCACATACTCTGGTCCATCTGCCCATGGTGTTCTCATTTGACGTATTCCATGCCTGAATTAAAACATTTAGAACATGTTGATTAACTTTCTCTGTTTGTTTTTAAATAAATGTCACGCTTTGACTTTTGTGATCAAATCTCCGTAAGTTCAACTGTATGATTACATACTAAAATAGAATTATTATAACCATATAGGATGTTGTAAGATTTGTTTCAATGTGTATATTTAAAAAATCTTGTTTTTACTACATGTATAATAAAGTCATTCATGATTTTAGGTTAAATATATGTATTAGAGACTGTATAAGTCAAAGCGTTACATAGATCAAAAGCTTAAGGAGTAATATTTGAGATAGGCATCACAAGTGTAGATTACCAATGGAGAGTGATGCTGTATTTGCCAGCATTAGTGGCTTTGATGACCAAGGTGTCTCCGTTGCGTACCTCCAGAGTTGGCCCCGGAAATTGACCGTTAACCGTCATAATGACGTGGTTGTTGCACAGCCTCTTCACCGGCGTTGCTTGAATCTGTTTTATTATCACAAAAAAAAGAACACAAAAAAGATACTTAGTGAGTTGCATTCACATGCATGCATGAAAGTCGCATACTTATTCTATTCATGAATACAATCGCAAGCTATTTAAGATTGCCTCAAGATCTTCATGAACGGAGCTCAACTTTGAACATTCATAAACATGATCGATTTTTTTTATTATCATTTTACTCTAAACATGTACAAGGCTTTTGAATATTAGCAAAAAGGTAGTAATGTGAATGTTATGACCTAAAAGAGTATTAAGCTTTTAAACCCAAAGTTTGAGTTTAACATTGTTTGAACTTAGAAATTTTTAGCTCTAAAGAGCTTGGGATTCGAACTAAAAAAGAAATGTTATGAAACAAGCTGAGCTAATCATGGCTCAAGCTCTGCATGACTTAGTTGTCAGTTATCGCCCTTATTAATAAAACAAGGATTGAAAAAACATACAATGAAATTATGATAGTGTATCTTAGCGCTTGCTAAGCAAGCGCATGCAAAAGAGATGGACAACCCAATGAAGAGGGCACATTGCTTGGTGTGCAATTCCATCTTGCTTCTTACACTCTATCGTTTGCTAGCTAGGGTAAATATTTTTGGAAGTGAATTGTGAGTAGTATGAAGAGGGAGTGTTGAATATATATATACACATGGTTGGAACACATGGTCTATGTATTGTAAATAATTTGACCTAATACTATCATTTGAAAAGATGCATGTGAACTGCCATGGAATGTAAGTTGTTTATATTTAAATATGGATATTAGGTTTTAATCAAGTACTAAGTCCAACCATAAAGAAGATTTGGTGCACCCATTTTCCATTCATTGAAGATGAAAATTATGAGGCGTGAGTAACGGTAGGTCTAAGTTTAGAGAAAGATTTATATATTCTTATCTTGTTTGTTTTCGATTTCTATTTTCAGATTTTCAATTGCTTTTTCGAATCCAAATAAAAAATATGACAAAATTAATTGGTATACTTATGGTCAATTTCAAGTTTATAATGGAAATTAATAATTATGCCCACCGGCCAAGGAGAGTGGAACACTAACGTTTTTCCTACCTTTGTTTTTATACACTTTGCTTTGGGGGATAACCAAGAAAATTGATGAAATCTATGCAATGATTGTTTGGGAAATTGATAAAGTTGTTTGGGGAATAGATAAAGTAGGAGAGATATTGTTGTAAAAGTAAAAAATGTGGGGTGATTGAATATTTAATGGGAAAAGATGATGACATGTGGGTCCCAAAAGTATTGGAAATTGGAATATAAAGATTTGAAGTTTACCAAAAGAAACGTTCAAAAAAGAAAAGTGTAATAATTAAAAACAAACGGATGGAGTACATACCAATCACTTATTATTTTGGCCATATTTTTTAACTCTTATATAAGAAATAAATAAAGTATATTGATTATTAATGTTATTTTTTATGCAAATATTGATTTCATAATACTATTGAACTAATCTCAATGTGTATTTTTAAAATATCAATTTTCTTATAATTTTAACTAATAAAATATAAATACATTGATGATCAATCTACGTACTAGAAACGTAGCGGTCGAAATGGTAATGTAAAACAAGGAGATATAGTATTATTTTCTTTACCCCTCCATATTTGTTTATTCTTTGACTTAGCCTTGCTATGGTCAAGTGTTCTTCAGTAATAACAAAGCAACAATTAAGTAAAAGAACAGTATGTACGTACAGCTTGACTGCTGGGAGTGGGAGATGAGTTTAAGGTCTTCATAGCAGATTGAAAAGTTTTTTTTTTTTTCAATTTCCTCCATTCATAAATGACTTGACGCCACATTATTGACTTATTCTACTCTACTTCAAGTGACATATAATTCATGCCTTTTACTTTCATTCACAAATTATAACAACCACAAAGATGTACAATTTTTATTATACACCCGGATGTACCATGAGCATGGTACACGGTACATCCAAGGCTATTTTTTGCTCAAATAGTGTTGGGTGTACTATGCTCATGGTACACCCAAGGCTACTTTTTTCTCAAATAGTCTTGGTGTATCATGCTCATGGTACACTCGGGTTTATGATGCATAATCTGAGATGGTACTCTTAAGTCCCACCTTTTTTTCCTAAGGCAGGCATTATGTTTGTTTTCGAGGTCAAACTTTAATTGTCAAATATTCATTTACTAAAACATAGTATTTTGTTGAATCTCTGATTTCATGAAACATCACATATGAAAATCCCACATTGATAATATTGGAGAGAGGTGTTCACCTAACCAGGCTAAGAGGCTATTCCCTTATTGCCATGGATTTCAAGGTGGAACCTCATTTGGTCTTGTGAAATGGACTCTCTCCTCCTTATGGGTGTTGTCAGACTCATACTTGATATATTTCCTTCCTTTCTTAATATATTTATCGTATTGATTTTTTATACTATTCATAAATCAATTTCGTCCATATTTAATTACTATTATTATGTAAAGATAAATGACAAGATTTTATCGTCGATGAGTTAATCTCAATGTTTGTTTTGACAATATAATTATCTATATTTTCTTACTAACACATAATAAGAGATATTAATAGTCAAATTTGTGCATTGACAAGTGTATCAAGTCAATATAATGTATTTTAAAATAGATGAAGTATGATATTATATACGAGAAAGCATTATTCTTTAAGATGAATCTCATGATAATCCTATATGTTATTTGACTTATACTCCAATTATATAAGATTTCATTTGTCAAAGTAACCTACTGATATATGTGTCTATAAGGAAGTATTTTTTTTTCTCTTCGACGTTATTACTTTTATGCCTATCATATTGGCAAAAATGTAAGACTAAGTGCAAATTGCAATATTGAATTTGGTATTTCTTGAATTCAGCCTAGTTAAATTCTTTATTAGTGTCAAGTTTTTATCAGAAGATTGGTAAAATGGAGTGTCCTGCATGACCGGATCATCTAAGAGTCTCATGTGCCTAATTAGTTAGTTTGCCTAACGTTGTATAATCTGCCAATTAGAGAAGAGTATCTAACCTAAGCAGATCATATGTTGCCACTTGCCAGTATCTTATTTTCTTGTTTTTAACTGTTCTCTGGTTTGAATTTTGTTAAATGTAAAATCTTGACTACATGAAACTGGTTGTACTTGGTTTCCTTGTACACTTGTTTAGTTAGTTGACCTCATTGTGTTTCAAGAAGAATGCTTGGGTCCACCAATAAGTGATAGATGTTTGACTTTCTAGATCAAATAACAACGAATCTTTGGGGGTTTGTTTGGGTGATTGTGAGGGTTGGCAATACTGTATTAGTCTATTTGAAACTGTGAAAGTCAAGTAAGGCAGATATTTGCATATGGACAAAATAGTTATAAAAGATATTGTATAGTTTTATCAAAGTTATGGGAGAATAAGCGGTTTAGTTTAAACATAAAGTTAAACCAACACAAACTCACTTGCTCCTAACAAGTCTATTTTATTTCACTCTAACCCAACAATATTTTTGGACATCTTGTATCAACCTAGTTAATCATTCTCTTCTCCGTCTTATGTTTTTCTTTGATTCTCGAACAATAGGAGACAACTTTAGAAAAATAACTAAGCGTACATATCGAATGGATTGAACTAGTCACCAAATGAATAAAACTAGTCACTAATTGGATTTGAAATGTGAACACTAATTAGATTAAGTTAGTCACCAAATAAATTAAACTAGTTACTACATACGGCAAGGTGGTTCGATGTCTACTTGATATTGGATTAGAGTAATTGCTAATTTTTAATTTAAAAATAGACGATATTTTATAAAACCAACTCTATTTTATATACCTAACGACAAGTGATTTTGAGTACGTTCTATATATCTGATCTGATCTGATCTGAACTTTTCTGATCTGATCTGATTTGAACTTTTCTGATCTGGTCTGAATTTTTCTGATTTGAACTGAACTAATTATAGTTGTTTTTTGTTCATATTATTTTCTGAATTGATCTGATCTGATTTGAACTTTTCTGATTTGATCTGATTTTTTCTAATCTAATCTAATCTAATCTAAATTTTTATGATCTGGTCTGATGCGCTACAGTGCTTAAATAAGTTGAAAAGAACACCCTTTGTTATCAATTTTCAAATATTGGAGGAAATTGATTCTCAAAAGTCTCGATGAATAGCCAAATGAAAAAACTACAACAATATAGAACTTTAAGGTCTTCAACACACTTGGGAAAAGAAAATTAAAACGTGTGCAACACGAATAGGAGGATTAGTTATTGACATTAAAAACTTAACGGTTCTTGGACTAATTTTGGGCGTTCCATCAACTCCGGCGACTTTACAATCCTACTACACTTTATTAGTTTTTGTTGCTTGCACTCCCTTCTTACATTTCCAGAATAATAGAAATAGCCCCATTTCGACAGTCATGACAAAATGGAGACAGTCATCTCCCTCAATGGTCATTCACGCATTATTAGATTGACCAATGGCAGAAGCAAGATTTTTCTGAAAAAAAGGCCGAATCTTTATAATATTTCACCGAGAAAATAATAACTAGTGTTGTTATTTAGGAAAGGCCTTTTTATGGAGCCCGTAGGGTCTGGCTCTTAATACTACTTCCATTTTTATTTAGTTGCAATGTTTCTTTGAAAAACGGAAACCAATGCAAAAAAATTAGTGTGATATTAGGTGAATGTTTGGGTATATAATTAAGGGGAGTGGGGACCGTTGCTATGTAATTAATTATGAAGAATACCATCACCCACCACCTTCACTGCCACCAGAACACCACCCGACCATCACCCACCACCTTCATTGCCGCCACCAAACCGACCACCAAAAACCCACCCCAGCAACAACCACGAGCAACAACCAAGAGCGACAACAACAACCAAGAGCAACAACAACAACAACCAAGAGCAACAACAACCACCACGAGCAACAATAACAACCACAAGCAACAACAACCACAGCAACAACCAGGAGAAACAACATCAACAACCACGAGCAACAACTACCACGGAAACAACAACAACCCAGCTTTCGGTCGTTTTCGGCCATTTTTTGCTATATATGGTTTGGGTACAACAAATCTGGCCTTGGTGGTGGTAAATTCGACTGTTTCCGGCTTCGGTGGTGGTGTTTTCGGCCGTTTTCGTTCTTTGCGGTGGTGTTTTCGACCGATTCTGGCCTTGATGGTGGTGTTTTCGGCCATTTTCGTCCTTGGTGGTGGTGTTTTCGGACGATTTGAGCCTTGGTGGTGGTGTTTTCGGCCTTGATGGTGGTGTTTTAGGACGATTTCAGCCTTAGTGGTGGTGTTTTCGGCCTTGGTGGTGGTGTTGACTCCGGCCTTGGCGGTGATTAGTGGTGATGCCGGTGGTTTTTACAGATGAAGGTTGAGAGAAGGGGAGGAGAGTAGAAAACGGCAGAGAAATGGGTGGGGGTGGGGGTGGGGGTGGGGGTGGGGGTGGGGGTGGGGGTAGGGTTAGGTTAATTTGGTAGGGGTAATTAGGTTGAATGAGTTAAGATTAATTCTTAATAATATATCATTATATTTAAATAAGTGATGTTAATTATATTTAGTAAGGGTAATATAGTAATTATATATGGGTTTTTTTTAACTAAATAAGGAAAGAAAAAGAAACATTGCAACCTGTACGAGTATTGAGATTAATTGGCTAACCTGTTTAGGTTGCCTGACACTATTATATATATATAGAGGTATGAAAACCTATCTTTACAGAACTAAGAGTCTAATTACCAAATTACCCTAATACACCCCCTCAATCTTTACGAGGAGGAATCACGGATAGATTGGAACGATGTTTACAAAACAACTCAGAAGAAAGACCCTTAGTAAAAATATCAGCAACCTGCAACTGTGTCGGAACGTGCTTGACCTGAAGTCCACCTTTAGCAACCATTTCACGAACAAAATGATAATCAACATCAATGTGCTTACTACGATCGTGATGAACAGGATTGGCAGTAAGATACATAGCAGAAACATTGTCACAATAGAGAATGGTTTGCCGTCGATGAAAATACCCTAAATCAGCCAACAATTGACGTATCCAAATTGTTTCGGCCGCAGTGTAGGCAACAGCAAGATACTCAGCTTCAGTAGAAGACTTCGAATTCTTCCCTATGAAGACAGCATAACCAGTAGTAGAACGCCGAATGTCAGAACACCCGGCCCAATCAGCATCAGAATAGGCAATAGTCACAGTAGGAGAGCCAGTACTATGAAGAAACAGCCCATAATCAGAAGTTCCCTGCAGATACCTGAAAATTCTTTTCACAGCATGAAGGTGAGTAGTACGAGGCGCATGCATAAATTGAGAAACCGAATTAACAGCATAGGCAATATCAGGACGAGTCATAGTCAAATATTGTAATGCACCAACCATACTACGATAATCTGTGGGATCAGCAAGAAGGTCACCATCTAAGAGAGAAAGAGTGACACGAGAGACAACAGGAGTACGTACGGGTTTGACAGTATGAAGATGAAATTTCTGAAGAAGATCAACTACATATTTGTTTTGAGACAAAAGCAAACCCTTAGGAGTACGTAAAACCTGAATGCCTAAGAAATAATGCAAATCACCCAAATCCTTCATAGCAAACTGGGCAGAGAAAACAATGATAAATTTCTGAAGCAAAGAGGAACTACTACCTGTAAGTACAATATCATCAACGTATAGCAAGAGAATGATAATATGACCACTGTGTTTGAGAGTGAATATGGAGGTGTCACAACTGCTGCACTTGAAACCAATAGAAAGAAGAAAGTTGCTGAAACGAGAGAACCAAGCTCGAGGAGGTTGCTTCAAACCATAAATGGATTTTCGTAACCGACAAACATGATGTGGTTGAGAAGGATGTTCAAAACCAGGAGGCTGACGCATATAGACTTCCTCATTGAGGAAACCATGAAGGAAAGCATTTTTAACATCGAGTTGACGAATAGGCCATTTAAAAGTAGCAGCAAGAGTTAAAACTAAGCGAACCGTAGTAGGCTTAATGACAGGACTAAAGGTTTCAAAGTAGTCAATACATGCCTGCTGATGATTATCAAAAACAACAAGTCTGGCCTTAAACCGCTCCACAGAACCATCAGAATTATATTTAATCTTATACACCCACTTACAACCAAGAGCGTTTCTATTTTAGTTATGAGGCACAAGTTCCCATGTATCATTCTTAATTAATGCTTCATACTCATCACGCATGGCTTGTTGCCAACGTGAATCTTTAGATGCTTGCTTAAAATTAGACGGTTCTGACTCAACAACATCGGTTTTTAAATCCAATAATTTCCTAGTTGAAATGATTCCGTCTTTTAAACGAGTGGTCATGGTATGAACATTAGTAGGATCGACACACTTAGACGACTTTCTAGGACGCCTAGGGGGAGGGACGATAGGAGCCGGGGACGACTCAAGACTAGACGGGGACAAGGTGGAAGCATCACACACATCATGGGTGATGACGTGTGAGGGGGAAGGGGGCAGCAGGCCTCCCGCGGGCGCAGGAGGATGCTGCGGGTTGGCAGCAGCTTGTGGCGTAGGCGCACAAGCCCCCGCGGGCGCGGGCAGACGAAGCTGCGACTCGCTGCTGTTGGGAGGTCTCCCTACCGGCGCACTTGGAACCTGCGGGCAGACAGCATGTGGCTGCGTATGCTCGCGGGAACCTGCGGGCGCAGGGAAGGGAAGGTGCGGGCTGCTGCTGGGCAGCCGTGACTCGGGCTCGCATGCATTCTGTGAGCAGGCAGCGAGTTACTTCAGGTGCTCCCGTAATGCTGCGGGCTCGGGGGATGGAAGACTCGAGGATACACTCCTTGGGTCACTAGACAAAGGAAGACTCGGAATCAAACCAAGGGGTTAAGGGGCTCGTCTAAAGACGAACCAATGGGTGAGCTAGACACAAGGGAAGGATATGGAAATTTCCGTTCATTAAACAAAACATGACGACTTGTGTAAACTTTGCCAGAAACAGGATCAAGACATCGATAACCCTTATAATGTGACGCATAGCCAATAAAAACGCATTGAATCGACTTAGCCTGTAATTTATTGATTTTATGATCTAAAAACAACGAAAAACAGGCACACCCAAAACATTTCAAAAACTCATAGGAGGGGGGACGGTGGAAAGGCTTAGCAAACGGGGATGAACCCTGCAAAACCGGACTGGGAAGACGATTAATCGTATACACAGTCGTATAACACGCATCGACCTAATATTGAGTTGGCAACTCAGATTGAATAAGCATAGTACGTGCCATCTCGATAATGGTTCGATGTTTCCTTTCTGCAACACCATTCTCCGCTTGAGTCCGAGCACAAGACTTTCGAAAATAAATTCCCGAATCACAGAAATGTTGTAGCAAGGGAGTATTATCAAACTCTCGTCCACCATCACTTTGGAAAAATTTGATTTTTGAACTAAACAAATTCTCAACAAGTTTTTGAAAAGCTAAGAAGGTCGAATAAACATCAGATTTCAGCTTAAGGGGATATAGCCATGAAAAACGCGAATAACCATAAAAAAAAACCACATAATACTGAAAAATCTGATTCGATTTAACTGGCGATTGCCAAAGATCACTATGTATCAAATATAAGGGATATGGAGCACGTTGAGTCACAGACTCAAAGGGCAAGCGATGTATATTTCCTACTTTGCAATGAACACAATCGTCATGAAACTTAGAATTACATGAAATCAAGTTTTGTGAACGTAAACTTCCTAAAACTCTAGCAGAAGTATGACCAAGGCGAGTATGCCAAACATCTCCAGACTCCTTGGTGGCTATGAGAGCAGGGACAGACGACTCTGGGCAGACTCGGGAAGACTCTGAACAAACTCGGGAAGACGACTCTGACTCTAGAATGTGAGGCTGAAGAGGGTAGACACCATTCCTACTGATTCCCCGCAACAGAACCGCCCCCATGGTCTTGTCCTTAACGCAAACAGAAGACTCGTCAAAACAGACTATGCAAGAATTATCCTGACATAACTTTTGAACAGACATCAGATTATGTTTTAACTGGGGAACATGACACACCTTCGTGAGGCGAAGGGGGCGACTAGGGGAAGACAGAGTCAAATTACCAAGTTTATTAATGGGAAGTTTCGTGCCATCACCAACAACAATAGAACTCGAACCAGTGTAAGGAAGAGCATTAGATAGCATACCATCCTGTGAGGTCATATGAGATGCGGCTCCAGAATCTGGATACCAAACGGAGTCATTCGTTTCACCACCAACAGACAGTGCAGCTAGGGCACGTGTGACACCATCAGGAGAGGAAGGCACAAAGCTGTGATTGAAACGCTGAGGACAATAGACTGCTTGGTGACCTGGATACCAACAAAGACCACAAGTATCTGAAGAAGGAGTGTTGGCTAAATTGCCGTTAGATGGATTACTTCCTGCTGAAGACAAATCATTAGCAATATAATTGGCACAAGAATAATCAACATATGAAACATTATGATAATTACCCATACCATTATTTCGGCCTGCATTGCCACGACCACCTGATATCACGTATTTATATAGAGTTTTATCCCTTATTTACAAGCTAATTTGTGCGTCATTGGAGCTCTTGGGAGCTATTTTGTGCTAACTATCGTCTATAGTTGTGGTTTTGTGTTTAGTGTTGAATTGCAGGTTTTATGGAGTTTTCTCCTTATTCCCGAGCCATTTGGAAGCAACCACAGCTTTACGAGGTGTTACGAGGCACGTAGGATGGCTCACGAGCTTTATGGGTAGTTTAGGAGGTCCCAAGACCCCTAAACGTGAAGATTAGAGAGCCAAAGATTCAAAAAGGAGGTTTCCGTGCACTGATCGGGCAGAAATGGCCCGATCGGGCCAAAATACATTGATCGGGTATAGAAGTTGCGGACCCGATCGGGCAAGGCATGCCCGATCGCATCGGGCGAGAACACATGTGCCCAGGCCCGATCGGGCATCCACCGCCCGACCCGATCGGGTCCAGTGCTGCTACATCTCATCTTGGAGCTGCTGAAGAGGCGAGCTTGCTGGGCCTATTATGTCGCCTGGCCCGATCGGGTGGATGCCCGGCCCGATCGGGTGGGCCGTCAAAATCACTTTAATGTTGTGCTGCTGCTAACGAAGGCCCAGAAGACAAAGTGCTGAGTTTGGTGTTTGACCTGATCGGGTGGAGGCCGCGGGCCCGATCGGGTCTGGCGCCATTTGTCGCGAACTTCGTTAATTAGTTTCCTATTTTAATTAGACTTGGGGGGCACTATAAATACCCGTTTTCTCATTATTTAGAGGGATCTTTTATTCATCTTTTTACTGCTTTAGACTAGAGTTATTTCTCTTTGTTCTTAGTTTAATTCAAACACTCTAGATTAGATTAAAGGTGATCAAACCTATTTCGATTTCAATAAAAGTTCTTGTTTTCCGTCAATTGGTACTCTTTCCTACCCTAATCTCTTTTATTATTCTTAATTGCTTAGCTTAGTTATTTAATTATTCATGATGCAATTGTTAGAGTTTTATATTAGTTTCGTTGTTGTTAATTCGATTATGAGTGAGTAGTTCTCTTTCTAGGGTGTTAGATAGGGAAGCCATGTTTATACCATGATTGCTATTTAGACTCCTATTGATTTCTAGGGCTTGATTAGAGTGATTGTGGTGTGGTTTGTTCTTAATTAGTGATTAATGTTAGTGGCCAATTTCATTGATTGATTGTGATTAATAGTTGTTTGCACAGATTCGTCTTACGACTAGAGGCCTAGGACACATCAGTAGTTCTGATTACGTTTGTGAACATGCGGCGTATGTTGAACTATGAGCGTTGAGTCTTAACCATAGCTCAACACATGCTCTAATCCCTCGACTCTTGACCTAGGTTTTGATAGTTGTTGACCTTGTTTGATTGGTATAAGCATGGTGGACCGACCTAATACCCTAGGCTTTTATTCCATAGTTAAATCCTCTGTTTAATTCGTCTTTCTTAGCTTAATCATTAGTTTAATTAATTCTCCCTGTTTTCGTCTGAAGTAGCTAGTTAATTGGATATTAATTTAGAAACTCTGTCTCCCTGCGGATTCGACCCTGCTTCCACTGACTACTTTTGTTAGAGGACTTAGGTTTATCTTTGATTAGGTGATACGACTAGAACCTATCAAATTTTGGCGCCGTTGCCGGGGAGACGGCTAGTTTTCTAAGTTTTTATTTGATTATTTGGTCTACTTCTCTGTACCTCATTGGAACTTCATTGTTTCAATCGAGGTACGTTTTACTGCTGCTTTTTGTTTCTTTTGTATGCCCAGGTCCCAAAGAAACGGTTCCCCAATTCCAGCGGACCCCGATCTTACTAGGACAATCAGGCGGATCCGAAAGATAAAGCAGAAAGAAAAGCAGTCTATTCAGCTGAACATCTCTGGAGCAGACACCTTGAGTTCAGTTATGTCAAAATCACTGAAGTCATATGGGGTGCCCAACCCAGATGGTCTCTCCACTGGACCTACTATGCCCACCATTGCTGCAGCAAATTTTGAGATTAAGCCTGGACTCATCAGCATGGTCCAGCAAAATCAGTTTGGTGGGCATCCTACTGAAGATCCGGCAAATCATCTGCAACGGTTTCAACAACTTTGTCGAACCGTTAAACATGCCGGCGTCACTCCAGATCAGCTAAAAGTCATGTTGTTCGAGTTTTCTTTGAGAGATAGAGCCCAGAAGTGGTTGAACGATGTGAAGGAAACTGAATGGAGTGAGATTTCTGCTGCATTTCTGAGAGAGTATTACCCACCTACTAAAACAGCAGAAATCAGAAATAAACTGGCCACGTTTTCCCAAGAGCCTGATGAAACATTACGGGAAGCGTGGGCTAGGTTTAGAGATCTACAGAGAGAGTGTCCACACCACAATATGGACAAATGGTTCTTGACGCAGACATTCTACAATGGTCTGCAGCCTCAGACGAAGTGTATTGTCGATTCGTCTGCAGGAGGAGTGTTTTTAGACAAGGCAGTTGATGAGGGTTATGAATTCATATCAAATCTTGCAGCCAATGACCATTCATCATCTAGGAGTTTGACTAAGAAGGTACTGGAAGTTGACGCTATTTCATTGCTTACATCTCAAATGGCGCAACTAACTCAGCAGCTAATGAAGTCTTCTAGTTCGACACCTCCGCCTTTGAGTATCAATGCTATGTCTGCAGTAGCACCCATTACCTCATCTTACTGCGAGGTATGTGGTGTTCAGGGTCACTTTGGGCATGACTGTCAGTTCAGTCAATTTCAGATGGAGCAGGCAAATGTCTTTCAACAAAGGCCACAAACTTTCCGCCCTTCACATAACTACCAAAACCCACAAAACCATCAACCTCCACCTCCACCAAACTATCCTAAACCCTCATACCATCAAACCCCACAAAATTTCCAAAGACCACCACCACAAAACTTCCATCATCCCAATAACTTCCAAACTCCACAAAATTTCCACACCCCACCTCCACAAAACAACAACCCACAAGAGCCTAGCAATTCTGAACTAATGAAAATGATATTGTCTATGCAAAAGGCAAATGAGGAAGCACGGAGGAACCAAGAGAAGCATATCAAACTTCTCGAGGCTCAAGTTGCTCAGTTGGCAGAAACTAATGCACAGAGGCAGCAGGGACAATTGTAATATCCCGAACCTAAATAAAGTAAAATGCACCTAAATTATTTTATTAGTTATTATGATCTAAAAATGTGACAACTCAAGTTAAATTACCTTTATAATAATCGTGATAAATAGTTAATCAAATTATCTCAATTAAATTCTTAAAAGTGAAATGGAAACACTAAATTGATCATAAAAGTTACACTACTAACTGTTAAGTAATGTGAACTACTAAAATAAGAAATTGTAAGCCAGGTAGTGTGTTAAGGATTGCTTGTAATACCCCTGGCTTCCATAACCACAATACAACTTGTTGGTAATAAATGTAGGGATGATGTAAAGAAACAAAAGAACCAGTAAAAGCAAAAATCAAGTAAAAGCAAAAACCCATCTTCCTCCCCCTTACTCTTTGCTGCGTATGAAAGCTCATTAATGGAGCTAACAATTCAACCTTCCTATCTAGCTTTGTCAGTAAATCAACCACCAAAATTCAACAAATCATGTTTTTCAATGTGACAAAATCTAAAGCTAGATATCTCTAAATCTTCCAAAATCTATGAAAATCTACCACATTAAATCTTCTTTGAATTTTAACCGTGAAATCAAGCCCCCAAGCTATGGAAATGGACCTATAAATAGTAGAGAACTTGCTCATCAAACCTCAAGCCAAATAGCATTTGGTTTCAATCAAATTTTCTCCCCTCCTCCTTCCCACTTTTTCCCCTGTTTCTTTCTGCCTCCCTCCCTCTCTGTCCGGCTGCAGCCACCGCCGGGAAGACCCACACCACCAGCCTTTATTTTCCGGCGTCCAAACGCATCTCCACAACCCCTCTTCCCCTCTGCTGAATCAGCCCCGCACACCACCTCCCTGCCTCCCCTGCGCTGCCAGCGTAGGCCAGCACGCAACCACCCCGGCGCGCCGTCGGCCATCCGCAAGCAGCTCCCGCCGCCCAGCACCATCTGTCTCACCAACAGCCACCTACGCGCCGGAGCAAACACCCGCAACACAACCACCCTCCCTATCTGTTTCTCTCACAGAGGTATGCATTATATACTCTCTGTGGTTAAATGGTTCTAATGTTGCTTGAAAGTGTGTTTGGGCTTTTGCTTTACCCACTAAAATAAATTCTAGATTATATCATTCTCACTTTAACCACTTGTTTCTGTCCAGGACAGCAACAGTGAATGTGATGGTGGGTACTCGGTGAAATCGTGGCTCCCAAACGCCATTCGTGGTGGTGGTTACCTGCAAAACAAGGAGAAACCTCGGGGGTGGTTCCGAGGATCGCCTCTCCGATGCCTAAGTCAGTCCAAATTGAGCACAAGATCTCTAGTAGAGAGAAAACGAGTATCAAGTGCAAGTATTTTGTGAGTGTTTGATTGAACATACCTTACCCATGCATGGGCATGGGTATTTATATGAGACATGGACTTGTAACTGACCTAGTAAAGTGAGTGGGCCTCTTTGAAAGTGGGTCAAGGTGGAACGAGACCTTCATTAAACTCCAGCCTAAAGGCTATGTCCGGAGCGGTCTACCTGAGGAGGTCTGCTCTGCTCCAGGCGCTCTGACGTGGAATGGCAGGCTGCTGCCAGCTGGAGGTCTGCTAGGTAGACCCCATACAATTTGTCCCCCGGACCAAGTATTTGCAGATTGCAATATGCTGGGTGCATTTGTTTTTGATCTGGCGTTCTGCTCTTCGCAGAATGATACGTGGCTGTCTGTGAGTTGCTCTTCACAAACTCCAGAATGCTTCCATTTTTCCCGCCCATTTGGTTGGGGTGTTGAGCAAGGGTCATTAATTCATTTTGAATTGAGTTGAATTAATGTGACTCTTTGGGTTCCCAAGGAATGTAATGATGATAAGTTGGTGCTGAGTGGACGAATTATGCCTATTTAAAGGCTGAATCGACCTTTTGTGAAACTTTTCAGTTTCCTTTCCTTCGAACTTTTTGCTTTCAAACTTTCTTGTTGTTCTTCAAGAATTTCTTTTCGCCCTAGCCATTTTCGAGTGATTTCTCTTGATTATCCTGGGATTTGTCTGCGTTTGGAGCTTAATTTGATATTTGATACTGTTGCGTTTGTGGCTTTCGTCTTCTCTTCCTTGGCGTCTTCCGTTCTCCATCTAGGTAAACTCTTTTTCCCAGATCTACTTTTGGTTTTTTCCTTCTTGGATGGTTTTGATGTGATCTTTTCTGTGTTTATGGATTTCTCCCCCTTTTTCTTCTGTACACACTTATTTGCCTGTGTTTTTGAGGTTAGGGTTTCTTTCCTTTGGTCTTCAGATGCGATTGTTTACTTCTTTGTTTCATAGATCTGTTTGGTGTTGTTTCGTTTCCGTTCTGCCGCTCTGAATGATAGGCTCTGCCCTGCTTCTTCAGCAGGACTCTGCTCTGGTTGGTAGGCTCTGCTCTGCTTCTTCAGCTGAGTTCTGCTCTACTGTTGACATTTAAGATTTTTAGGGTTTGCTTTGTTTACCCTGTTATCCTCTTTACTTGTTGGGTTGTAAGCCTGCGATGTGTCTTCATTGTTTTGTCTGCGTTATTTGCAAGAAAATATCCTATTTCTTGGCTATTTCTGATCTTCACATACCATACACATCCTTGCCCCCTAGTCTGGTAGCTCAGTCTGTAGGTCTGAGGTGCCAGACTATTTTTGCATGTATCTTTTTGTAAGAAAAGCAAGAAAATATCCTATTTCTTGGCTATTTCTGATCTTCACATACCATACACATCCTTGGTTACCAACTGATGCTTGTCAGCCTCTGGATGTCTCTGATGCTTTTAGGCTCTGGCAGATCCATAGCTGCTTTTACTTTGTCGGGATTCGCGTCGATCCCCCTTTCGCTGACCAGATAGCCCAGGAATTTCCCTGACCGTACTCCAAACACGCATTTCTTAGGATTCAGTTTCATGCTGTGTTTGCGGAGGTTGGCGAAGGTCTCCTTTAGGTCTGCTATATGGTCAATCTCAGTTTTACTCTTGTGATGACATCATCAACGTACACCTCCAAATTCCTTCCCCTTTGACCGGCAAAGACCTGATCCATCAGCCTTTGATAGGTGGCGCCTGCGTTCTTCAGCCCGAAGGGCATCATGACATAGCAGAATACCCCGATAGGGGTGATGAATGTCGTCTTCTCCTTGTCTGCAGGGTCCATGAAGATCTGATGGTATCCGCTGAACGCGTCCATGAAGCTGAGCAGAGCGTGCCCACTGGTAGAGTCTACCAGCTGGTCGATTCTTGGCAAGGGATAGCAGTCCTTGGGGCAGGCTTTGTTGAGGTCTGTGAAGTCAACGCACATCCTCCAGCTCCCGTTCGTCTTCTTAACCATTACCACATTGGCCAACCATTCTGGATATTTGCAGGGCTCTATGAACCCTGCCTCAAGCAGCTTCTGAACTTCTTCCTCGATGGCTTTATTTTTCTCCGCAGAGTAGTTCCTCCTCTTCTGCTTCACAGGTCTGTATCCTGCAGCGGTGTTTAACTTGTGGTTGATGGTGGCTGGGTCCACCCCAGGCATCTCAGCTGCCGAGAAAGCGAACACATCTGCATTCTCCTTCAGCAGACTGATTAGGTTGACTCTGGTTTCAGGATCCAGGTCTTTTCCTATCCTGACTGCCCTGCCTTCTTCCGGTCCCAAGAGTACCTCTTCGGTCTCTTCCCCCGGTTCAGGCTTATTTGCCTCCTGCTCTGCTCCTGGCCGAGCATCGGCCTCACTGATAGCAGCACACTCTTCCTCTCTTTGCTTGGCCTCTTTGGCCTTTCCTTCCTTTCTTTCTTTCCCGGCTTCTTCAGCCTGGTCCTTCTTGGCTTCTTCGGCCTCTTTCCTTCTTTCTTTTCCTTTCTCCTCTTTCTCCTGGACCCAGAGTGGTCAGGAGGAGGAGGTCTTTTATCCTTCTTTAGGGCGGTCAGATTGCATGACCTAGCTGCTCTCTGGTCTCCCTTCAGTCTGCCCACTTCTCCAGTACTGCTTAAGAAAAGCATGGTCTGATGATGGGTTGACGGGATTCCCTGTACTGCCTCGATGAACTTCCTTCCCATCAGAGCGTTGTATGGTGACGGGAGGTCTACCACCAGAAACTCTTGTACTACTGCTCTCTTCACTCCGTTCTGCCCCTCTGTGGTCACTGTCAGATGTATTTTCCCCTCTGGGATGATGGAATTCCCCGTGAATCCGACGATTGGAGTTCCTCCTTGCTTCAGCATTGAACGATCTAGCTCCATTTTATCGAAGGTATCCTTATAAAGGATATTCACGGCGCTCCCGCCATCTACCAGTATTCTTCGTACATCTATCCTGCTAATCTCCAGAGTGACCACAAGAGGGTCAGAGTGCGGGAAACTGATGCCTTTGCAGTCTTCTACTGTGAAGGTCATGTTTGGTAGATCTGGGCTCAGCTCTGCCTGGTTGATGGAGTAGAGGTTGGGGTGGGTGAGTTGCCTTAGATGAGCTCTCTCTCCCCCTATCGAGCTAGAACTGCCAAATATGACGTATACCGTCTTCTTTTTCCCTTCCTTGATCTCTGCTCGCTTGTCCTGCAATGTCTGCCCTTCGCTCTGTTGCTCCTTCTCCTTGATCCCCTGATTCCAGACGAGGTACTCTTTGAAGTAGCCTCGTCTGATCAGGCTTTCCAGATCGTTTTTCAGGCTTATCCAGTCTTCTGTATTGTGGCCCGGCGCCTCATGGAAAGCGCAGAACTCTGCCATGTTTGAGCCTAGGCTTCTCTTCTTGGTGGGTGGTGGTCTGTGCCACCTGCTGTCATCTCTGTGGGTCAGAAAGATCTCAGCCCTTGGCATGCTGAGGTTGCTATAGTTGTTATATTTCTCTTGGGCCTTCAGCCGGTCTGCTTCTCTCTCTGCTTTTTTTTGTTTTTCTCTCCCTCTGCTCTGATGGGGCCTGGGGCCTCCAAAATTCAGTCTGCCTCCCATGAACTGGTGCTCATTCTGCCTGGTACCCTGTCTAGCAGGTCTGCCTGTTTCTGCTCCGTGTGTCGATGCTTTGTTGAAATCTTCGACGGCTATGTATTTTTCTGCCAGGGCCAGGGCCTCGCTGAGTTCTTTCATGGTGACCCATTTAAGATCATCTCTGAATTTACTGGTGTGGGGTAGGGCGTTCCTCAGAGCGTGCAGAGCGAGCTTCTGCTCCAGCTCTGGGATGTGCACCAGCTCTTTGTTGAACCTCCCTATGAAATCCCGCAAGCTTTCATTCTGAGTCTGCTTCAGCAATAGCAGCTCATGTGTTGATTTGTTCCTCCTACTTCCGCTAACGAAATGCTCTTTGAATCTCTTCTTCAGTTCATCAAAGTTAGCAATCGTTCCCTGGGGAATAGTCCTGAACCAGGTTTGTGCTATCCCTGTCAGAGTGGCAGGGAAGTGTCTGCACCATGTGGCCTCATTGTAATTTCCTAGTTCCATGTGGGTCTCAAAGGCTGCCACATGCTCCTTTGGGTCTCCCCCCCTTCGAACTTGAGATTGGACGGGAGCTTCGCTTTCGACACTCTGGCCGCAATGATTTCAGGTGTGAAGGGAGACTTGGAAGGAGATCTAATCTCCTCTGCTGGTGAGACCACAATGGGTCTGGAGTTGACTCTATGGGTTATGAGTCCTCTGAGGTCTGTGGGGGCTCCATTATCGCCAGAGCCCTCCTCTGGTATTGTTCCTAATCTCAGGCTGACATGCCTTCTGACCGTTCCGCCACCAGGCGCAGACAGGGCCTCTTCAGCTCCTGAGTTGTGCCTGGTTCTGGGTCGCGGCTGGACATTCTGGGCCACGCCCCTTGGATTTCCTCTGTGGACAGATCTCCGACTTGAGCCTGCCGTATACCCTGTGGGTGTCGGTTCTTTGAACATACTGGGATGATCTTGCTGCATTATTTCAGTATCCCACTCTGCTTCCTGCCAGCCCCTCTTGATGTACCCGGGTCCAGAGCGGCTAGATAGGCCATACTCCGACGTCGGGGTGGGTGTGATGTTCGTCATATTGTACCCGCATAAGGGGTCTGCTGTGGCTGTCTCCTCTTCAGATGACAGCCGCAGGTGCCTTCGAACTGAATCGTGTGTTCCGGTTCTTTTTCTCTTTCGAGCAGGTTGGCTTCCAACAGTTTGCATAAACTGTTGAGCAGACTGCAGCACTTGAAAGGCTGCTTGAAGTTGCTCCGGTGTGGGCATGACCACTAAGCTGCTTGGCTGTGGGGTCTGCCTGGTTTCACGGTGAGGGGTGATGGTGTTTTCCCTCCTGCCTGATCTGGTGGTAGCAGCACTACCCCTTCTTGTTGATCTCGTGTTTGTTTCTCTCAGTGGAGAGTTGCTTTCTCCTCCTGAACTGTCGGAACCGAACGTTTCTGAGGTTGGAACCACCATTGCGAAGTTGTAGATTGGGCTTTTCTACTCTTCCCCCCCTTCTAGCGCCAAATTGTTTCTGTCCAGGACAGCAACAGTGAATGTAGTGGTGGGTACTCGGTGGAATCGTGGCTCCCAAACGCCCTTCGTGGTGGTGGTTACCTGCAAAACAAGGAGAAACCTCGGGGGTGGTTCCGAGGATCGCCTCTCCGATGCCTAAGTCAGTCCAAATTGAGCACAATATCTCTAGTAGAGAGAAAACGAGTATCAAGTGCAAGTATTTTGTGAGTGTTTGATTGAACATACCTTACCCATGCATGGGCATGGGTATTTATATGAGACATGGACTTGTAACTGACCTAGTAAAGTGAGTGGGCCTCTTTGAAAGTGGGCCAAGGTGGAACGAGGCCTTCATTAAACTCCAGCCTAAAGGCTATGTCCGGAGCGGTCTGCCTGAGGAGGTCTGCTCTGCTCCAGGCGCTCTGACGTGGAATGGCAGGCTGCTGCCAGCTGGAGGTCTGCTAGGTAGACCCCATACACCACTCATTCCATGGTTTTTGTTTTGGGTTTGCTGTTAACAATTGCTATGACTATAATGCTAACTTAAACATTAAAAGGCTAATTAAATCTTCTCCTTTGTAAACAATTACTACGACTAACTTAATATAATTAATGTATCACTTTGAGTTTGATGATATTCAAATTTTGATGTCACCTAAAAACTCCTAAATGTTATATGAAATTAAAATAAGCTAACAATACCTATTCCCTACGACGATTTTCCTATGCACCGTAACCTTAGACCCTTGACCTTGATCTTTGGACTAATGGACTCTGGACTATTTGGACGTTGGGACCATTGGACTACTAACCTAACATTGCTAATCTAACATGGAACTAAAAGTTATAAACTTTAATAGTAAAAAGAACTAACTAAAGTTATTAGGTTTATTTCATTTTCTATAAATATTATTTATGCAAAAATTATTAGTTTATAGTTTCAATATTATTTATTATGCATTTAGAATTCACTTTTATGATTATATATATGTTCCTTTTTATGCTCTAACGTTGAAATAACTTTGTTACAATATTTAGTTACTTTTCTTTAATAATATCATTTTAATGTTATGTAATTACATAATCGAATAATCGATATTAATATGAAATCTTGATTGATAGCTTATTAATAATAATGAGTTATATAATGTTATAAGTACATCGAGTTATAATGAGCTAAGGAATATTCATTAACGACACTATGATGAATGAATTATAACAATGTCAGTTTTATAACTGCAAGTCAATACAATTAAGTTAAGTAAAACATTTAAGGAAAATAGTTTAAAGAATTAAAGAAATACTCTAATACATTAATACGTTGGTTAGATTAAAAAGGAAAGGATATTACAAGCCTCCCCCGGCTCTCAAGGTTACTAAGCAAGGACCGAGGTAACGTCTACTGCTAACACCCGCAAGCCCCTTTCAGTTATGTTTTATGCTTATTTACATATAATGTTTATGTAAATGTGATTTCATGGTTTGCGGGATATGAAACGTTTTATGGAAATGATGTTTATGATTCAATGAATTTATGAAAGTATGAATTATTCACACTTGACTTGATGTTATGAAGGAAGTATGATTTATACGATGTTTATGTAATGATTTTGCTACGTTTTATGAAAATAAAGTAAAATATATGAAACATGATAAATAAAGGTGAAAGATGGTTCTTGGCAGTATCCCGTTATGTTATATATATTTGGGTCATGCACGTACCTCCCGGCGGTTTGTCACCTCCCGTTTGAGGGAGCATATGCTCTCGGGTGACACCGCATGGGCACCACCTCCCGCTATAAAGAAATGTTCTTGGGTGGTTGCCTCCCGTTTATTCTTATTATGATATTATGTTTGGGGACATGTCCCTCCCGTTGTACTCGCCAAGGTATCAAAATAAAAGATATATGTAAGAAAATGGCAAATAAGATAATGACACATGGTTGTTGAGCTTCTGTTTAAGTTAAATGTTTTGAAATGATTTTTACCGCTATTCTCTCCTCTCTATTTCCAAATAAAATGAATTTAAAATGAATTTACGATGTTAGGGTAGTATGTTACTGAGCCTCGGCTCATGACGTTTTGTTTTTCTGTTTTAGGTACTGACGAGGATGAAGGAATGGCGTAGCTGTGAGGAATTATTCACTATCTAAATTAGTTAATGATTACGGTTATGTAACTTTAACTTATGAATACTAATCCTGAAGACAGTAGTTAAAAACCAGTTAGTTAACTATAATTATGTCAACCTTTAATTTTAAGTAATGTTATGATTTGGTTTCATGAAATTATGTTGCCTTGTATTTTCCAAATGGAAAGTACAGCAGTAACGCGCCGACCAACTAGGATTTCCGCTGCTAATACTTGATTAACTAACCTAATAAAGATGCTTAGTAGTCGGGGCGTTACAACAATTGCCAGGGCAACCCGTTCAGAGAGAACATGTGAATGCCATCACTCTTCGTAGTGGCATAGCTTATGATGCTCCTCCATTGCCCGTTGATGAGGTTACCCCAACTGCAGGGAAGGAGAAGGTGGTAGAGGAAGGAAAAAAGAAGAATTCGACGTCTGAAGTCGATTTGTCTGTAGAAGCTGAACAGACAGGGAAGAAAAGGGAGAAGGTTTCTGAAACGCCTTTTACACCAAGGCTACCTTTTCCCCACAGGATGCAACAGTCCAAGGTCGATCAGCAGTTTGGTAAGTTCTTGGCTATGGTCAAGAACCTTGAGGTAACGATTCCATTCACAGATTTAATTACCCAAGTGCCTGTTTATGCCAAATTTCTGAAAGACATGATCACTAAGAAAAGAGACTTTGGTGGGGTAGAACGTGTCGCTCTTACTGAAGAGTGTAGTGCTTTTATCCAAAATAAAACCCCACCAAAGTTAAAAGATCCTGGTAGTTTTTCTATACCCTGCCATCTTGGACCTATTTTTATTGACAAGGCTTTATGTGATTTAGGTGCTTCTGTTTCTGTTATGTCATTATCTGTTTTTGAGAAACTGAACATGGGAGCACTTAAATGCACACAAATCACTCTACAGATGGCGGATCGTTCTATAAAATACCCTCTAGGTGTTTTAGAGGACGTTCCTGTTAGGGTCGGGAAATTCTATATCCCTGTTGATTTTGTGGTGTTAGATATGGATGAGGATGCCCAGATTCCTATTATCTTGGGTAGGCCGTTTTTGTGTACTGCTGGTGCTGTTATTGATGTCAAGTCTGGGTCTTTAACTCTGAGTGTTGGTGATGATAAAGTGATTTTTAAACTAACCAATGCTGTTAAGGCACCTATGCTTGAACAATCTTGTTGCAGGGATGAGGTTCTGGATGAAGTAGCTGTGGAGAAGGTTCCAATTCCACCTAAGGTTGCCTCACCGTCTGGAGGCATTGTCAACAACATTTGGAGGAGAAAGATATTTGATGAGGGTGGCACTCACTGCCACGCACCTCCTATTTGAGAGAGGGCGGATTATGGTCGTGCGGGACCTTTATAAACCAGCGCTATGCGAGAGGCAACTCGTATTTTTCTTTCCCTTTTTCCTTTTCTTTTTATTTTTCTTCTTTTTGTGAGCGAGAGTGAGGGTACTAACATTGTTTTTCCTCTTAGCATAGTCCTTATCACCTTTTGGCATTGAGGACACTGCCAAGTTCAGCTTGGGGGAGGAGTTCTGTTTGTATTGCCTATCTCTTTTACTGCTTTCTAGAATAGTTTTACTGCTTTCGAAAAATACTGAAAAAATCAAAAAATATGGTTCCCATGACTGGTTTAGTTGCCTCCCTGTGCCCCTTGCTGTGCTCTATTTGAAAATGATTTGACTTTGTTTTCTGGATAGCTGGGCAATTGTGATCTTGAGGCTATGATTTGATGTTTGATTGCTTTGATTTCGAGCATTTTTGGATTATATTAGACCACTTTGTGCTGCATACCTGAATTGGTTAGACTGTGAGGCCTCTTTGTAGCCTATTGGATTCATATTATTATCCAGTCTATTCTTGTGTGTTAGTTCCTCTTTAGTGGATTGATCTTGACTTTGACTTCGTACTTGTCTGATTTTCGATGACTTGTAGCATTTGCTGTGATAGAGGCGTTCTTTTGTCTTATTCTTGAGCTTCAGAGTGAATTTTTGATTTACTTTTATCCTCCTTAGCCCCGCTGAGCCTAATGACTTGTTTCGTGTTACTTAAACCCCTATTATGAGCCCAAAGCCTTCACTTGATATTATTCCAAGCCTAGCTTGGGGGAGCTTTTGTATGGGTTGAGTTTGAGATTGGTTTGTTGGTTTAGTTTGGTTTTTGAGGAATTTAAAAGTGTATTTGCTGTGGTTTGAGAGTGAGAAAAAGAAAAGAAAAAAGCAAGTTTAGAGTTGCGTGAATGAAGTTCAGAAAAATGAAAGAAAAATGAAATGAAAATTCAAAAGAATTCAAGTTCTTTCATTCACGTACGTTCATAAAGGAATATTCGCTTCATTGCTAGAAAATTGGGTTTGTTATGAGCTTTTCATTGATTTATGAGAGTTGGGTTACTTTACATGGTTTTATGGTGATTGTTGGGAGTTGTGAAGGCCACCTTAGGCCTTGTTTGAATGATTTATGCTCCCCCTTTCTTGGTTTTTCCACCACATTACCCAAAAGTACCCCCTACCTCTCACCTAAGCCCCATTACAACCCTATAAAGTCCTCTTGCGCTTGTGTCTGCATTGTTCATTTGATTGATTTCGAGTCAGTTTGTCAAAGTTAAAGAGTATTTCTGCTAATTGAGTCGACTTGACTAGGATGAGCATCATTGAACCTTCTTAAACACATGAGAGTGTGAGTGGGAAGGGTACTTATGGTCGGGTTGGTGAGTGTTCGGGCATATTCTTTGCCTGCCACAAAATAGAGAGGAGTGACACCCTTGTGAGAGCCTTTTCAGGACTTGTATGCTTTGTGGATGCTTGAATTTGATAAATTGATTGGATGATTGGTGGTTGGATGGATTTGATTAGCCAAACTTGAATTATGCCTGCTTGAACGTTTCTTAGTCTTGAAAATACTTTGAGCTTTGATTGATTTTTATCTATGGGGTGAGGCAGTCTATTCCATGTTCATGTTCTGTTTGCTTGAGGACAAGCAAAGGTTTAGCTTGGGGGAGTTTGATATCACGTATTTATATAGAGTTTTCTCCCTTATTTACAAGCTAATTTGTGCGTCATTGGATCTCTTGGGAGCTATTTTGTGCTAACTATCGTCTATAGTTGTGGTTTTGTGTTTAGTGTTGAATTGCAGGTTTTAGGGAGTTTTCTCCTTATTCCCGAGCCATTTGGAAGCAACCACAGCTTTACGAGGTGTTACGAGGCACGTAGGATGGCTCACGAGCTTTATGGGTAGTTTAGGAGGTCCCAAGACCCCTAAACGTGAAGATTAAAGAGCCAAAGATTCAAAAAGGAGGTTTCCGTGCACTGATCGGGCAGAAATGGCCCGATCGGGCGAAAATACATTGATCGGGTATAGAAGTTGCGGACCCGATCAGGCAAGGCATGCCCGATCGCATCGGGCGAGAACACATGTGCCCAGGCCCGATCGGGCATCCACCGCCCGACCCGATCGGGTCCAGTGCTGCTACATCTCATCTTGGAGCTGCTGAAGAGGCGAGCTTGCTGGGCCAATTATGTCGCCTGGCCCGATCGGGTGGATGCCCATGGCCCGATCAGGTGGGCCGTCAAAATCACTTTAATGTTGCGCTGCTGCTAACGAAGGCCCAGAAGACAAAGTGCTGAGTTTGGTGTTTGACCCGATCGGGTGGAGGCCGCGGGCCCGAGCGGGTCTGGCGCCATTTGTCGCGAACTTCGTTAATTAGTTTCCTATTTTAATTAGACTTGGGGGGCACTATAAATACCCGTTTTCTCATTATTTAGAGGGATCTTTTATTCATCTTTTTACTGCTTTAGACTAGAGTTATTTCTTTTTGTTCTTAGTTTAATTCAAACACTCTAGATTAGATTAAAGGATATCAAACCTATTTCGATTTCAATAAAAGTTCCTGTTTTCCGTCAATTGGTACTCTTTCCTACCCTAATCTCTTTTATTATTCTTAATTGCTTAGCTTAGTTATTTAATTATTCATGATGCAATTGTTAGGGTTTTATATTAGTTTCGTTGTTGTTAATTCGATTATGAGTGAGTAGTTCTCTTTCTAGGGTGTTAGATAGGGAAGCCATGTTTATACCATGATTGCTATTTAGACTCCTATTGATTTCTAGGGCTTGATTAGAGTGATTGTGGTGTGGTTTGTTCTTAATTAGTGATTAATGTTAGTGGCCAATTTCATTGATTGATTGTGGTTAATAGTTGTTTGCACAGATCCGTCTTACGACTAGAGGCCTAGGACACATCAGTAGTTCTGATTACGTTAGTGAACATGCGGCGTATGTTGAACTATGAGCGTTGAGTCTTAACCATAGCTCAACACATGCTCTAATCCCTCGACTCTTGACCTAGGTTTTGATAGTTGTTGACCTTGTTTGATTGGTATAAGCATGGTGGACCGACCTAATACCCTAGGCTTTTATTCCATAGTTAAATCCTCTGTTTAATTCGTCTTTCTTAGCTTAATCATTAGTTTAATTAATTCTCCCTGTTTTCGTCTGAAGTAGCTAGTTAATTGGATATTAATTTAGAAACTCTGTCTCCCTGCGGATTCGACCCTGCTTTCACTGATTACTTTTGTTAGAGGACTTAGGTTTATCTTTGATTAGGTGATACGACTAGAACCTATCACCACCCTGTCCTCCATTGTCGCGACCTCCATTGCCACGACCACCCTTGTTACGATTATTCCTATTCTTGTTCTTTCCACCCCATTGACCTTTAGAGTTCGAACCACCCGAAGTAGATGATTGAGACCCCGAAGATCCAGACTGGACAGCAACTAAGGCCTGATGGGCCGTAGATGTCTCATCATAAGCACGTATAGCCTTAATACGTTGCTCATGTTGCAATAGTTTGGGGCGAAGATCATCAAAAGTCAAAGTAGATTGAAATTGTAGCAAAGTAGTGACTAGGGCATCATAATCACGATCCTTATCCAAAGCAGTCGAGGTATACTGAACAAGATCATACTGAGGTACAGGACAGCTAATGAGTCAACAATAACTTTAATCTCACGTAAAAACGATTCCATAGACTGTTGTTCGGGTTTCTTCATATGAGTCAATCGTCCTTTCAGTTCCATAGACCGAGCCATACTAGCATGTAAAAACCGCGACTTTAACCTATTCCAGATCTCCACAGAAGTATGTAATTCATGTACATCAAGCATAACGTCACGTGATAATGTAGCATACAACAACAATTTTATTTGTTGATCTAGGCGTAAATACTCGTAAAATTGCGGATTAGATATAGAATTGCCAAGATGATCAACACAATTAAGGGAAGGTATCGAAATTGTACCTTCGACGATTCCAAGTAATTGATGCGTTAACAAGAAACACGTAACTTGAGTTTTCCACACAATAAAATCTTCAAGCGTATTTAGTTTGATTGTGACAAACCTTGTAATATCCTGATTTAGAAATTGTGGTGAAAAGGGAGTTTGAAGATGGGATTGAAAGGTAGGCGCTAATGGACGAAGGTAACCACCGAAACCTTGCGGAAACTGATTCGAAGGGCTCCGTGAAGGAGAGGCAGCCACGGACGGACTGTTGTGCATCACTGACGCTTGAACGCCCACTGCTTGAAGATAGGCGGTGGTCGACAGTGAGGCTGACGGCGCGGTGGCAGGTTGCGATAGAACCGCTGAAACGAAGGAAGCACTTACAGACGGATGACGAGTGTCGTTCACGGTGGAAGCCGCGGCCACAGACGGAAAAAGGCGCGCCTGATGGATGGGCGTCTGTGGGTCGCCGGAGACTGAGATGCCAACGGAGGAGGAAGGCGGGGCTGCCATTAGAGGGAGGCTGCCGGAGTTTCAGCCCAATAAAAGAAACTGGGTTTCTAAGAAACGGAAAAAAAAACGGCTGAAGAGAGAATAAAAAATTATTAAAAAAACCTAGGCTCTTGATACCATGTACGCGTATTGAGATTAATTGGCTAACCTGTTTAGGTTGCCTGGCACTATTATATATATATAAAGGTATGAAAACCTATCTTTACAGAACTAAAAGTCTAATTACCAAATTACCCTAATACAACATTTGGAAAAATTCCGTTTTAGAAAACCGTTGCAACTAAAAAAGAACGGAGGTAGTAATTTTTTTGGAGTTATTGATTCGAAAATCTATATTGCCCAATGAATACATATAAAAGGTTTTTGTGTTTGACGTTTGAAGAAGAGGTTGGGTGTTTAAACCTTAGCCCCCTTTATTTTATTGTTCAAGATCTGCCACTAAATTTTCACCCTTTAAGCTTTTTCTACTAACTAATATCCAAAACAATGACTCTAATGAACGCGCATATGAATATGTTGAAATCTAGAGAAAACGAAAGGCTAGTATGAATATGTTGAAATCACTTTCTTAACAAGAAGGGGAAAACCAACCTTGTAATCCCTCAATCTGAAACACCAACCTTGTATTCTGTAGATTATGTATTGCACATTTCTAGTTTGTCCTACAGTTAGTTGAAGTCACCTACATACATGGCCAATGCTAATTAAGCATGAAATATAAGATGTTTAAACTAAACTACTGCCATTTTGTGGACATTTCTCTCTCTTGTTTTGTAATCAATGTGGATCTAAGAGTTTACTATTGAAATGCCAGTTATAAATTGGTAATTTGTGGTTGTAAAATCAAATAACTGATAAAGAGGAAAGTATAAAATAATGGGAAATTCCCAATGGTAGCCCTTAGGTTTTAAGAATTCTCAGTGGTGTAAATTTCAAAAAAACTTTTCCGCTGTAAAATCAAATAACTGATGAAGAGGAAAGTATAAAATAATGGGAAATTCCCAATGGTAGCCCTTAGGTTTTAAGAATTCTCAGTGGTGTAAATTTCAAAAAAACTTTCCCGCTAGTAACCCTGCTTTACAAATTATTCTCAAACATAACCTTAATGAAGAATATTTCATTAATAATAAAGCATATTATATTAGTTAATAGTTAAAGTAGTTACTCGCACGTAAAAGAGGTATTTTGGGTCGTTTTTTGCCCTTAAGGGATGATTTTAGTGAGTAAGTTTTAGCCCTTAAGAGTTAATTTTGAGGTCGAAATTGGCAAAAAAACGGCCCAAAATGTCTCGTTTTATTTGCAAGTGACCGCCTTAACTGTTAACTAACGGAATATGCTTTATTATTAACGGAATATTCTTCATTAAGGTTATGTTTGGGAATAATTTGTAAAGTAGGGCTACCAACGGGAAAGTTTTTTTGGAATTTCCGCCACTGGGAATTCCTTAGACCTAAGGGCCACCATTGGGAATTTCCCTAAAATAATTGAACGTTTGGAATGTCGACTGCAATTTCTTACCTTAATGTAGGTCCTTCACTGATATAATACTTCCTCCGTAACAAAATGATCGCAACAAGTCACTTTACAAGCATTTTAAGAAAGCGATTCAATGGTGTAAACAAGCAAATTAGCCAAATTCATTTTAAGACTAGTAATCTATAATCGCATTCTTACTTGTGTTAAAATTATTTTGCCTAATTTGCTAGTTTATACCATTAAATCGCTTCATTAAAAAGCATGCAAAATGACTTGTTGCAAACATTATGTTACGGAGGAAGTAGTTTTTATGGACAAACTTTTATGCAACAATTGAAACATTCCATTATCTACTTTGTTACTCCCCCCTCCCCAAAAGGATTTCTCATTTCTTTTAGGCACAAAATTTAATGATGGGGTAAGTGTGGGGGCATAAAGTTGCATTTTATAATTGAAAGTAAGACAGTGGATATTATTTACAATTGTTTATTTAAGAGAGAACATATAAGGTCAAGGGAAAGTAATATTATGATTGGTGGACAATATCCAAATAAGGAAATGAAAAACGTAATTGAGATAAATAAAATGAAAAAATGGGAATTCCTTTACAGGACGAAAGGAGTATTATGTAAATAGTAAGAAACTCTAAACTCCGAGGAAAACATTTTGGTCGCACTCTAGTTGTGTTTGGTGCTCTTTTCGGACTCCCTTTTGATATTTCACAACTTATTATGAATGCATTATTGAGCAATGGAAAGTAGTGTAATAATGCTTGGTGGGTATTATTGTATGGTTGAACAACCGTGTGAATAGACAATTTATGACGAATATATCACATTTTAAAGAATGAGAAAACTTAGCGGTAATGATTTATAAGTTTCAAAACTTATCATATAATTTATGATACTATGAAGCTAAGTGGCGAATAATATTGCAACAATTATAAATTGATACACTAAAAGTTTAAGAAACAATTATAAACTAATACATACAACAAACTTTTTAATTTTCTTTCTCCTCTTATGTGAGAGTTTTTTTTGTCAAGGTAGGACAAATAAAAAGAATCAGGATAAGTATTTATTAAAAAGAAGCTAAGTCTTTTCCCTTCCCTTTCCGTTTTCCACACACTAATAAGTAAAAATCATACAAAATCCATTATTAATTATATATATTAAAAATGGTAGGCAAAAATTGCAATCTGCCACGTGTCACATTCCTCTTTCAATAGCATTCTATTCGCATCATTCTCATACTTAAAAAAGAAATCGTCAATGTGAATTCGAACTTACAATTTCAAGTATGAAGTAAAACACTCTAACCATCACTCCATTATGCCTTTGTTGCTTCTTCTATCAAAAATAATGGTGATATATAAATTGCAGCCATGAATTAAATTACAATAATTGAAATCTATATCAGAAATGAGCATAAATAAGAGCACTTACGTTCTCTTTTAATAATATTTTTTGTACTACATGAAATAAAATTAAATTATAACACGAAAAAATTTTGGAACATTGCCTAGGTCTAAATCACTAGTTTGGTCATGAAACCAAAGAGTATTCACTATACACCCAAGTCGGTGTACCATGAGAGCAAAAATTAGATATTCAAACAAACAAGGAACAAAAAAATAACCTTAATACACTATACTCATAATACATCCTGAATGTATAATAGAAGTTGTCCAAAACATTCATGCATGTCAAGAATATCAAAAACGACCCCTAAGACCAGTCTTTTTACCCGTAAATACAATTTGTTTCTAATTCATCAGAAGATTGATTTTGATCTACACATAAAGACAAAACTCGACTAATACAGAGCAACATAAAAAGTAAAAATAAAAAAAGAACTAAGCTTACAACATAATTTGCCAGCTTCACCGGCTCAAATATCACCTCGCCTCATTCATGTCAAAATTGCACCACTAACAAGGAACATAGCGTTTGAAAAAAAGATGCCTTAGGGACATCTTCAAGTTACAAGAACATGCCTTTGTGCCAACACTTTCTAATTCAAGTTACAACAACAAGCCTTCCTCAGCAAAAATCAAATTCTTACAATAAATTCTATAGCTTTGTTAGAAACTACTACCATCGTGCAAAAAGATATTATCAACAAAACTCATCTCAAAATGTTACAGGCCTCTTTTTACTTTTTATTTGTTTTCCTGGGGAGAGGGGTGTCAGTATGGACTAAGGGTAGAGACAATTCCTATGGTTATTTCATGTACATGGTTAAAGCTCGAGAATTTCCCGATCAAGAAAAATATTCGAATTAGAGTGGAGAACTTGTATTGAGGAAACAACTGGAAAACAAATGCGCACACCGCCTAGATCATGAAGTTCTTTTTGTAAGCAGTGAAAGAATGAAGGCAGGAAGATCAAAGTTCCAAGGTGACAAGCGAACCTTAAATTTGCTGCTTTAAAGCCTCCAACAACTTAAGCTTGGACTCGCATATTTGTAGAAAATCTGACATTGTCTTACGCTGGCCGTTTATGGTCTTCCTAACTACATCTGTAGGACTCCAGGACTTGATTGCATGGAAGATTCGATTGCCCAATTCTCCCTCATCTGCAGTAGAGACTAAATGTTCAAGGACCCGGAAAACTTGTCCCGGACCTCCATCTGAGCCCCGCACAAAGGAGAGTAGCTGGTCAACTGCCTCAACGTTGATTTTATTGGCTTCTTCCTTTACACAAGTCACAACCATTTCTACTATGCTACATAGGGATGAAATTGAATCCCGGACTGTCTGAGATAATACAGAAGTTGAACTGTCTGCAGCTCCACCTTTCTTTTTCTTCTTGCCACAAGGAAGAGATGAACGAACATAAGATTGGAGTATGAGACAATGCCATGCCACAGGTTCTGCAATCAGTTGCACCAAATCTGGCAGATTGCCCTTTGGACAGCAAACCATGGGACCCGTTAATTTGAGCTTCTGTAGTATACACTTTTTTAACAAAGAATTTACTGCATGCCAAACATTTGTACTCTCTTCACCCATAGAAAGCCCAGATTCATGAGAACTCGAGCTCCATGCGTTAACAAAAACAGCAAAGTTCACCCATTGCATCAAATCTAAGCCAAAAGCCTGCCAATACATAATAAAGTATAAGATTAAAAACTATAATTCAAAACTTACAAGTCCAGGCTGTCAATAGAAAAAGAAAATGTCATTCAATACTAAATAATATTAAAAAAAACTACTTTGAATCAAGCATAGAAAAGCAAAAAGGGGAGGCAACAGCATCAGATGATAAACAAAGAGCAAACATCTCAATATACAGTTTATACATACCTCCAAAGTTTTTTGACCCTCTGCAACGTCAAGCACAACTTTCACAGCCTCATTTAAGGAACAGCCAAGGATCTTCACATAGCGCTCTAGCAATGATTTCATCTCCAAAGAAAGGCTAGAATCAGATGCAGACCCATTAGCTTCTGTGTTCTCCTTGATGGAAGCTGAGACACACTGCACAGACAGGTAGATCATCCGAGGAAGAAGAGATCTCTTCTCAACAATTTCTCGCACATTTGTCTCCCAGTCCTTCCTATCATCCTGTGTTACAGTTCAGAGGACAATAATCAAATATTTCCGTGAAATTGTCAAAACACAAATACCATCATGGTCCGCCAAAAAATTTACCAAGTTTTCCCTAGGATGACTGAGTTCTTCAAATGGTCCTGTGACATATTAGAAAAAAACACACACAGTTTCATTATTAATTAAAATCCTCTACCTTTCAGAAGACATGCTTATATGCAAAATAACAACAAAAGCAGTAGAAGGAAAGAAGAGAGAAGGGATAAATATCGAAAAAGCTTTAAAAATCCTCATCAACAAGACAACAACAACCTCAAAAAAAAAGATCCTTTCTCTAACTGCTTGAAATTGGAGACAAAATACTTGGCGAAGATAACCATTAATGACTTATCAGTTCGAATACATAAAAAGAATAGAGAATGAGAATTTTGTTATGCAGAATCCTGAAGAAATAAGCAAAGACCATGTTGCGCTCACCTAAAAGGTAATTTTTTTTGGAGTCGGGGTCCACCAAGGCCTTAACTGAAATTCTTCGTTGAATGTCAATGATTGACACAAAGTATCACTTGCAAGCTCAAGAGCTTGAGTACCGTATTTTAAGCATTCAAAAACACCCTGTGAAAAATATACGTCACTGATATTTTACAAAGGAACCATCAGCATGAAGCTAAGGCAATGTTCTGCAAGAAATTATACCTCTTCCTCCACAAGGTTATCAGCTTTCTCCTTCAGTCTCAGGATAGATGATTCGAGTCGTGCAACCAAATATTGGTTAGAGTGTTGCAAACGCTCTTTAAACTGCACAAATTCAATTACCTGACATGGGAAGCAAAAGAGAAACTACTCAGCCCATTAAAATTTAAAGTCAAACCCGACCACTTTTTTGCTCTAGACCTACTTATCAGAGCGGGTATACCTAATCCGCTAATTGCAAGCTTGCAACCCGTAAAAAAAGTACGAATCAATACATGCATGATGCATGTGGTATTCTTTTGGGTTGATTTACCCCCCAAAAAAAGTGCTTAGTGTTCCCATACCTATATAGGTAAAACTCATCAGAACTATGTGGGTGCTTTTACCAACAGCATACATAGCGTTTTAAATCAACCGTCCACTTTCTACGAGATATGATGCAGATCTAACACAGGTAACAGACATGCATCCAAACACATTACCCCGGTGCCTCAATGGCTCCCGCCACAAAGGCGAGGTAAGGGGGGTTGGATGTAAGCAACCTTTACTCTTGTGTTGAATACACAGACATTTTCCTATGACCCAAAAATGAAGATTACATCGAAATTTCATTGACCACCTGTGACTTCATAGTATAACGAGCACAGCTAGTTTAGGAAGCCATATTGCTTTGTACCATAAAATTCAAATAGAACCACGTGAATTTGGAAGGTTAAAAGAAAAAACAAATCTAACACCCTTAAGATATTTGGAATATATGCTTTTAAATCCTCCTTATCTAATAAAAGACCATATAGGCAGACCGTTACATTTGGAACCATACCCTTCGACAAATGGTAAGTAACAATGATCATAGGCATCTATATTTCAACAGAACTAAATTCTAGAAGAAGTACCAAACTATTTACAAGGAAATGTGAGAGTGTCTAAGGCTCTAAGCGAGTAAGCTCACATATCACACAAGTGCTCCACAGCTTGCCAAGGTCAGTAGCCGAGACTCATAATCTATATGCTAGATGGCAGCAGAGTTTTGACAGCGGAAACAATATACAATATCTGTGAAATACTTAGTAGCAGGGTAACAGTTTTGAGAGAGAAGCAAGACAGGCTATAAAAGAGCTTACTTTGGAATAATTACGATGTCGATAAGCAAGAAATGTAAGATCTGCTGATTCCCTGAGATAGTCATCCATGAACTTCAGGTAGTCCTTCAGAAGATCATTCAAATCTTCCCAAAGAGGAGATAACATCATTTGTGGCAGGATTTGGTGTGAAATAGATTCTAAAAGGATATTTTTCACATCCAGAGTACGATACCTAGAAAACAATCACAAATCTTATAGCCAAGTAACATAAAATTACCGTTATTAAAAACAATTACATAAGTTTTGGCACTTCATTCTTCACAAAGAAAGGAGGTTTTGGCACTGATAAGAATACTAACCATTCATAGGCTACTGGAAGGGCGCCCAAGTGAGAATACACATGCAACAATATGATCTTGTACTGTGATACAAACCTATAAAAATAAATCATTAAAACCATGGTCACCTCCACATGCAACTAGATATTCAGTGGATGAAATTCGACTGGCACAACCTAATTTAGCCAAGGAGTAAATCAACCAAATTCATCAAACTATTATGCACAACTTTTTTGAAGTTTGAACATTACAAACATGTTATAGGAAATAAACTATCAGGAACTCAGGATATATAATGAACATAATCACATGCAAACTTATTAGCTTCACAAAAGTTTCTACACACTACAAAATGTGTATGTGTGTGGTCAATGCTCTACTCACAACAAAAAAAATAGTAGTAGTGAAGGCACTTAAAATTATGCAACAAGATCCTAAGCATGTCCAAAAAGACAGTTGGAGAGATCAAATCACTTCAAGAGTATTCATACATAAAAAAGATATTAAGAAAAAAACACTGACCTCCTGATATTTAATCCGAGTTCTAGCAGCATAGTGGTCTCTAACAAATACTCGATATTTCCAGTTCGCCAATATAACTGAAAGCATCAACAAAGATTTAAAACAAATACATCAATTTGAATGGATTAGTAATGCATGATATAGATGGTGAGGAGGAAGAAGCCAAATATAAATATGAACGAAGAAAATTGACAAAACATAATCCGAAGTAATTAATATATGTGAAATATGATCCAAACACAGAAGAAATGCACTCCAAAGTCCAAAGTCCAAATTTTTGAGGCTTTTGTGCACAACAAAGGAGTGGTTGTAGGCTGCTACCATATACTGTGCTCACGGCCCCCTCCACCTCATCTTTTAAATCCTTCCACTCCAGCCAATCTCTATCAAACAACTGCCACAGGTCCTGACAAGGCCACCATCTCCGTACTCATTGATCAGCACTTCCTCTAACCCCCACCCCCGATCTACTTTCTCTGTCCTCCCAAGAATTACCAAAGCAGTTCCTACTGGTGTAAGAAAAGTATTAATCAGTGGGAGACGAAGAGGGTGATGATGAGAAGGAGAAGAAGGTGGCAGGAGGGGAGAGGGGTAGCAAGAAAGGTCCTCATAAGGCCACTAAGGGTTCGTGACGACTAGTCTGGTACATCAAAGGATTTTCAACCATCAATTACTTCACAAGAGGTCAAACGACAGTGACCTGACGCGAGAGCAGGGGGGTCTTGCAGCCAGGTGGAGCTGGGTGAGTTGATGAAAGGGGAAGGAACGAAGGGTTGTGTAGATTCTTTCTAATTTTCCAAACAAAAAAATCTTTTACTTAGCAGTTGAGTTGATGAAAGGGGAAGGAACGAAGGGTTGTGTAGATTCTTTCTAATTTTCCAAACAAAAAAATCTTTTACGTAGCAGTTAGCAAGCATAATAATTAATCAAGTGCACCAATATTTAAGATTGTGGCTGAAATTTTCCGGGTTTTCATTACATTTCATTCCATACATGGAGAACGATGGGTATTTTTTTAGCCAATCTTCCAAGTTCCAATATATAAATGAATCCAGCACGCAAGAGAAAAAAGCAAAAAGGCTATTGATCATTTTTGCTAAAACACATGCAACTCAACCCATAACATTAACACACACCCAACCCTAAAAGAAGATCCAGACAGGCAGCTACATAACTCTTAAGATAATTTAGAAATTGACAGGCTTACTTGGACCAGTATATCAGAAGCCATGTGCAGAAGCTCTTCGCCATGCATACTCTCTTGCGGATCCAAGTCCTTTGAAAGAGAAAGGTTTTCACAATACATTTTAACCATCTTCACAGCCAAACTCTCAAGTTCTGGGACAAAATATATGTAGTCAACATCTCGAGTTCCCTCGTCAGTTGTGAGACAAATATGCAAAGAAACACAGGTTTGAACTTAGGCCAACACAAGACGACATACCAGCATCAGGGAGCTTGTAGTTAATCCCGATTTGCAACTGTATCTTCTGCAGACTGATTGCCTGACCCAGTGATTTTGTAGGTACCATGGACATAGATCCAGAGCTCTCCTTCAGCTTTTCCAGAAAGTTCAATTTCTCATGAGGACTTAAGATGTCCAGAAAGACTTCAACATCAGAGCAGAAGCATGCTAGATTACCAAACCTGCAAAATAATAGCCATATGACAAAAACATATGCTGAGCTGCTTTTCTGAAAGGTGTTACAGTTGCAGCATAAACATTGACCAGAAAGTATGGACAAACAACACCAAGTGATTAAACGAAGAGCAAAGCAACAATTATGAATTATGAGCTTGTGACACACAAGAGCACAACACATAGCCACTTAAAATGACTAGATGCAGATTCACTAAAGGGATCCCGACCAAACAGCTGCCATAACTGGGAGCAGATAACCTGACAAACTCAAAAATCCCAAACCAGGATGAGCATTTCCACAGAGCATGCAAAATGCTTTCCAAAAAAAAAGGAGGAAAATGAATCCTCTGGCACACAGGTTCCTCACATCCCCTGTTTCTACAACTATAAGAAATATAGCAAGAACCTTATAGAAATGCTGACCTTTACGTCCAGGGTTCTTCCATTTCAGACCCCTATCCCTAGGATTAAAAATGCTACTTTACATTCCAATCTCTCTTTTAGTAGGAAATAACTGTCCCAGGCACAAAATTTCATGCACAATGATAATCTAGATAGCTAGTTGCAACTTACATGAGCATTCTTTTGTAATTTCAGGGCCTTTACCATAAGCTCCAAAGTTTCTTACTCCTAATTTTGCCTTTTGTGTTTCCCTGAATTTGTGTTCCAGTTTTCAACTTCCATTTTCTATGCAACGTAAATTATATAGAGTAAAGCAATGACACGATAACTGAAGTAGTAGCGATATCCACCACCATCTAGCACAATCTCTTTTGTTAGGTGACAAACATAGAGGGGGGAAAACAATAATCATATCTTCCTTTTTGTCCTTTTGGGTGCCCTAGAATATTCCACATCGTTTTCACTTCAGTATGATACATCTAGCTCAGTAATGTAGCTGAGAAGTCAAATTTTCTAGTAATCCTGACGCTTACTTGAAGAAAGTTTTAGAACATTGCACTTCTATGATTAGAAATCAAAACTCATATACAAGATCTAAATACAAACCTGGAGAAGTATTGCACTAAGTAATCAATAAGTATCTCCTTATCACCAATGCCATGTAAAAGTTTCCTCCTCTCAATTTCAATATAAGCAAGAGACGGGCCTCTTCTAGAATCACCACTAGCTTCTGTTTCCAACTTTCTTACAAAGGTTGATGCATCTTGAATACGAGAATTGAACTGCAAAATGACACAGATCAAATTCATATATATCAAGATTAATTCAAAGCAGCAGCAACATAAGCTAACATGGCAGTGATTGAAAAACATTAATTGGGAATCCTACTAAATGTTAATTCCTCAGCCCTGTAATTAACTTAACACTTTCAGTACCCCGAAAAAGAACTTCACATTTGCCATTCAAATGTACTCTGCCCTTATCTTTCTCAAACCCGTCGACATTTCTCTCATTTCGTAAGATTTCTCTGACGTTTCATCTCACTCTAACCACTTCTTATTTTTTATACTACATTCAACTCAAAGTTTATCTCTGTACCAATCCCATATTCCCATGTGAAATTAACTACTGGACATAAAGAATGTTTCTTACCATAAGTAAAAAGATAAAGCAATTGAAAGTTTTCCTAAAAATATAAGTGGTGTCTCATAATTGGGAGCTGCAAACAAGAAATCAAGAATGATGGAATACTGGAGCAAGAAACGCACCACGCCGTCTGTTAAATGAGAGCGCTTAATCACAGATTTTGGTGGACACCTTGGTTTACTAGTTGCCCCATTGCACCAATTTTCATCATCCTCCAGCAAACAGCCTAGATAATGTAAAAAACACTCCCAGTCATCGGGGCTGCCAGGTCAAAAAAAACAAGCACTGATGTTAAATGGGGATACTAAAAATGAAAGGGAAATCGTCGATGGTAACCTTGTACTTCAAAGGGCTTTCCAAAATAACCCTGTTTGACAACAAGAAGACCTCTCCGGGGTTACCAGTGGTAATTTTCTAGTGTGAATATTTACATGTTGCCTAATTCGCAGAACGCTTTGAATCACTGAACGGGTACAGGATACACAATTTGCTAGTTGACAGAATCGGGGTCACCATGTGTTTTTTGTTTGGACCGAATTCTAGGAACATAATTCGTGATAAATATTTATTTAATTTGCTACCTCAACAACAACAACAAAACCTCATTCCCAAAATAATTTGGAATCGGCTAACATGAATCATATGCTCAAATTTTTTTGTGAATCGAGATGAAATAATTTCTTACTAAGAGAGTCTTAATTCTTTCTTGAAGAAAGAACAAAAAAAAAGATACATTAGAAAAGTCAAAGCTTGGAAAAGATAAAACCAATCTCTTTCCCAATTGACATAGTTACAAAATGAGTATTTAAATACTCCCTCCGTATCAAAAAAAACGCAACATTTGCCATTTTTGGCCGTAACAAAAAAAATGCAACATTTGCAAACTTTCCATTTTAGGTAATTTTTTTGCTTTAATTACAAAAATGCCATTACTTAATCATAATTAAAACATCCTAAATTATCATTATAATTTAACTACAAATCAATTAAAGTTAATAATTTTCTTCAACTCTTAACCCAATTACTCAAATTCAACCTAAATTCACCCACTACCACCCAACACCACATTCAACCCAATTCACCCTTTCCACCACCACAAAACCCTAACCACCACTACTTCCACCACGAAACCCTAACCACCACTACTTCCACCACGTTCAACCCAACCCAAATCAATCGCTCGATGGTTTGGGGTGGTTAGGGTTCGTAGTTTGGGTTCGTGGTTTCTGGGCGATGGTTTGGCGGTGGTTTGGGTGGTTCTAGGGGTGGTTAGGGTTCGTGGTTTGGGTTCGCGGTGGCGATGGTTTTAAGGGTGGTTAGGGTTCGTCGAATTTCTGGGTTGGGTGGTAAGAATTTGTGGGTTGGGTGGTGCGAATTTCTGGGTTGGGTTGGGTGGTGCGAATTTCTGGGTTGGGTTGGGTGGTGCGAATTTCTGGGTTGGGTTGGGTGGTGCGAATTTCTGGGTTGGGTGGTGCGAATTTCTGGGTTGCGGTGTTCAAGTTGGGTGTTGAAGTTGGTGGTTGTGTGATGACGGTGGTGATTGAAGTGTTGAAGGTGGTGGTATGGTTGGTGTGTTGAAGTTGGTGGTTGGTGGTGGTTGGTGGTGGTTGGTGTGTTGAAGTTGGTGTGTGGTGGTGGTCGGAGTTGAAGGTGGTGGTTGACGTGGTGGTCAAGTTGACGTGGTGGTTGGTATTGAAGGTGGTGGGAAGATCACTAATCTCACTTTCTCTCTCCTTAAAAGTTTAATTTTCTCCCTAATTTTACATTATGAAATTTTGCCTAGGAGTTTGTGCCACTCCCAAACATTGCGTTTTTTTGATACGGAGGAAGTAGTAAATAATTTAACGGAGCATGTAAAGTCTGAAAAAGATTTAAAAGAAAGGAAGTTAAAGGGTTCAATACTCACGTGGATTTTTCCTACGTTGCAAAACCAACGCTGCCAGATCACCACATCCGATTCTAACATACTAATGAAAGCCCTAACTTTTGAACAGAAATGTGACGTAAATTTCGCCCTCTTAGCAATCTAGGTTTTTTTCTAAAACCCTAAGTCGAAAAAATCTCTTCAAATTATTACCATCTTGCGTTTAATCTTTACTTCAAAGACAGAAAGCCACGTTTAAAGGTTTACTGTGCCAATTCGGCCGTTCTAGACCGCCCCACCGCGTTTTGGAATGCGTCCAAATTTCGTTTCGGAGCATTTGAATTGAGACGAGATTAACGAGGGTGGGGGTGAATTAGGTAGCACTGGTATTTATAAAGTTTAGGGTTATTTTAGACAATGCCTAATGAGTGAGGGTTATTTTTTAAAATTCCAAAGAACAAGGTTACCATGTAAAATTTCCCAAAATACAAAGATGTCAGCACCAAAGGCGGGGAAATAGATATTCAGAAGAGTCCTCCAGACCAAAAATAACTATCTTGACTAAGGAATGTCCAATCAACCCAAATGACCACATCATAGAAAATTTAGGTCAATGCACAGTTATAAGATCCTCCACAAAGGCTAATGAAAAGAAAAGTGACAGTCAGCACATTACACGTCTCAAATTTACTAAGCAGTGATAGCATGATGATGGCAAATACCATAAACTCCATAGGCATACCATGACTCTAGAATTTTCTGGAACGTACTGGCGGCGGCAGCATTGTCACCTAAACGAGCAAGAAGTCTACCCTGGATCGAGAAAAGGAATACAAGTTAGTAAAGAAATGAAATGCAAGAAAACTGCAAAGGGGGAGAGCTTAAGAGAAACAAATTAGCAGACACGTTAGGCCACTATAGTTTAAAACATAGTGTGACGCAGCTCGTACTTTCACCAATTTCTTTCTTATACACTCAAAGCCAAGGGTTGTTTGAGGGGTGGTAGGATTCTCAATAAAACAATTAACATGAATGGCTTAAAGCATTTTGAATCTTTGATACTTAGTACAACAGAGAGATCGCAAAGGTTAAGATTACAATAAGAGAAAATTCATCATTCAACCTCGACTCCTAGTACAGAAATAACAATAGCACACAAGAATGCAAGCTTCAGAAAGTACCTGCAAGCATAGTCGGTCAACCTCAATCAGAATCAGGTAACCCAATTTTCCCGATAGGACCTCCAAAGCATCCGCATACTTGCCTTGCTGTTCCAACACAGAAATGTACACGATAAGAGCTGCACGATGTGAAAATCAATTAGGCCAAGACCGGTCAAATTACAGCAGATTTCGTTCAGGCATAGAAAAAGGTGTCCACGACATACCTTCTGGTTCATGCAAGCTGTGAGAAGCAATGTGCTTTTTAAGTAACCCTTCAGCTAAACCTAACAGCTTCTCTCCCCCTTTGCCACAACTAACCTGCCAAAGAGCGAAGTAACAAAATACAGTGATTAGCTGATACCGTGACTAATGACTGAATAACCATTGACTTGCTGATACGTATAATATAAGAAGTCATCTGTTTGCTGGCTTTCAAAGTGCACCAACCTCACCAAACACCCAATAATTCAAAGAAATCCTACATAGATGTTACTTTATCCCATAAGAAATAAATCATTTCTAGAATACTAGAGAAAAAAAAAGGCCATGCTTGTAACTTACATTTATGAAATGCAACTATTAAATTAGAAAAAATCCATCACAAATGCACATCAATATTATTAGGCAGCGATTCTCTCCCCCTTAGCAGGAATGAAGTTCCTAGAATAAACAGTATGTTATGACACCATCACTTTCAAGGTCATCTAAATTAAAACTCATCCAACAAATCCTAGACATAGCTTTATGAGTTCCACCATGTGAAAGACAGAAGGCCAGACCAAAATTTTGGTCAATAAAAGTACAGCAGTATCCTGATCTCCAATCATGGATGTTCACAGTAAATTTAACAACAGAAATTACAAGCTTCGGAGATAAGATACAGGCTCTATTCTTTAAGACTTATTTTGTTTATCTGAACTTATCAGACCATAGACCTTATTCGAACTTATTGTACCCTACTAGACCTTATCAGATGAAACCTTAATAGACCTTATTCGACCTTATTAGATCTTATTAAACCTTATCTGAACTTATCTAAACTTATAAGGACTGAAAATAAGTTGAAAAGAACGAACCCACAAATTGTTATTATTTCACATCAAGGGAGGAGACAAACAAAACCATGCTTAAAAAATTGCCAGAAAAATAAAGGAATAAAAATGCATCGTCTACTGGAATACACAAAGCTCAGAGAACTTGGCATGTCAATGTCCAATGATATCACAAAGCAATCATCAATTAGCCATTAGGCAAAACAGGGGATGGTTCCTAATCCTTTCATTTAATATCCTCATTTGTAAATTCCAAAGTAGCATTCCACATGGGCACTTCAGAACAATCCTGAACTATATCCTAGCAAGAAAATTTAAATGAATTACGTAATTGCCAGGAAAGCAAAAGGGTGTAAAAACCTGCAGCTGTATGCTACATACTGCCCAAAGCAAGAACCTCTCTTCACCAACAAGCTTGTACATCTTAATAGCTGTCTGGCAGGAAATGAAGAAAATGTTGATAAGTACAAGCATGACATATCCAACGACAAAAGTAGAAAAACCAAACTAAATTTATTTGATAGTAACCTGTTGCTGTTTCACATATGCATATTCACGAACATAACAGTTGAAAAGTCCCATCATTAACTCCAAATTATTTGGAACTCTACCACATGCATAATCGTACAAGCTAGTAGCCATATCCACTATTTTCAGTAAGAAAAGATGTGTCAGATAGCTCAATCATCACATGAACTGATAAGCATTAATACTCCTACTTACAGCGGTCAAGTCTTTGAAAGACAATCTGCAACGTGCTAAGGGTAAGATCGTCTATTAACAAGGTGGCATTCTTATGCAACAATTCATTTGCTTCCATACAGATACTAAGTGCTTCTTCATGCTTCCCCATTCTTTCCAAGATAAGAGCCTTTAATGCCTGTAGATGTTTTAAGACAATTCTTGATTGGTTTGTGAAAGATTACGTTTCTGAAATGTTACTGAGATACATGATACTAACACAAGAGAAAATCATAAGATTCTTGGCCAGAAAACATATGAGGTTCTTGCCGCGACATACTTCCAATTTCTTGTCAACATTTGAACCATACATCAACATTTGTAGCAAACTGAAAATCTTGGTCATAATACAACACAATCCAAAACAGAACGTGAATACTCCATCACTTACTCATCAAAATAACACTCTAATACCACAAAATCGATCAAGAACGCATTCAATTCATATAATGACGAACAAAATGTCACTGAATAAGCATAAAAAACCTAAAAACAGTGAAATGGAAGGAAAGAAGCTGACCATAGCATAAGGAAGATTGGGATACTTAGTGAGAAGAGTAGAAGCGAGTTTAAATGCATTTTTGAACTGACGAGAATCAATCGCATCCCATATCGGACGTACTTTTCGCTCCGGTATACCTCCGGCGTATCCAAATTTTCCGGCGAGTGGATTCGACATCGATGAAATTCTCACTTTCTTGAATCTTTATCGTAAGAGAAGAAGTATGTGATTATTGTTGTTAGTTGAGAGAAATGGAAAACGAGAGAATTTGGTTTGAAAATGGGAAAGTGAGAGAAATGAGATATACTGAGTTGTTCTTGAATGTTTGTGAGTATTGGAATGAAAACCTATTTCAGGGTTGTCGAAATTTTGATACAATTCGGCGGGGTGGGAAAATTGGAGTCCGGAATTTAGGGGTGAGTGAGGCTACTGAAATGCTCTAAAACCTCCCTAATCCAAAAAGGTAATAAAAGGAATTTATTCTTTTGAAATTGAATTATGGAAATTCATTTCACTTCTTTTTTAGTTTAATTCGATTTAAGTCAATTTATTACTTAATTTTTATAATTTTAATAATTATAAATTTTCATTTTTTTTGTTCGATTTGATTTTTTTTTAATAATGAATTATAAGTGAATACGATGAGATTTCTGAGGCCAATTTAGTTCAGTTCAAGCCTTCAATGCTAGAAGCCTCTTTGTTGTTCTAGTGAAAATAATTTCAATTCAATTCCATTGAATTTATTATCGTCCGATTCAAAGGAATAAGGCATGATTAGCCATAAAAGTATATGCATAATGAGACAATCTCATGGGTCTCATGGCAGAGTGATGCAATGTTGGTTAGTTATGCTTTTCTGACTAGGCTTTCAAGTTATTATTATGTTTTTTTGCCATTAGTTATGGTTTCCAACCAATTGTTATTCTTGAAGTATATTTAGTCAACACCAACAAATAAACCCACTAATGTGTATCTTATTCGTATCTTGTTACGGTTTTTGTTTTGCTCTATATAAAGTTAGTTGTACTACCTCCGTTTGTTTTAAATTGTTACACTTTTTGTAAAACGTTTCTTTTTAATTGATACACTTTCACTTCTACTATTTTTGGTAAACTTTCACACATTTATATTCCAATTTTCCACAATTTTGGGATCCACTTGTCCTTTTCTTTTCCATTAAATATCCAATAACGCTACACTTTTCACTTTTACAACATTGTCTCTCATATTTTATCCATTCCTCAAACAACGTTATCTATTCTCCAAACAATCATTGCATAGATTTCATAAATCTTCTTGGTTATCCCCAAAAGTAAACTGTAACAGTTAAGATACTAGAATAGTATTTCAAATTTTTCAATTTTGACATAGCTTGCTTGTAAGCTGATTTGCGTAGGCTTAATGACTGTAACTAGGCTTATAAGTATGTAAGCAAGCATGTGACACGTGAAGGAGTTCATCTATGTGCTTAAGCAGCTCATTTGAAGCAGGCTGGAGAAACCCAACCAGATTCATGTGCATCTAGGTGGTTTTTGGTGACTTTTTAGCAGTCGTCTTTTTTAACCCAATGCTATAATTATACGATGTTTAGATCGAACGTTCAACTATAGGAAAGCCTCATGTTGGTTTCAAATGGTTTTAGGCTCAACCAATGTCAAGGAAGACACCACTTTCTTGAGATGTGTGCCCAACTGCATATTATTGCTTAGTATAGAGGGTTTTTCTTTGTTTCTTCAATTCTATAAATATGTAACTCTTTCTACTCTTAGCTTGTAAACAAGGAATATTTGAGTGAAAGGAAGGAGCTTTAAGCTTTGATAAAGTTTTGGGAGTATTTGCCCGAAGTTGTTCATGTTTAAAAAGTGAACTTAAATTCAAAAACCTTAAGTGTGAGAGAGTTTAGGTTAATTGGTGAGTGAAGCTAATCAAAATCTTTTATCGTATCCTTCCTAAATCATTAGTTTTAAGTGAGTGAATCCTTAAACTTGAATTAGAACCTTTAAGCATCATAAGCGAGTGAAACTTGCGAGAACTTAAAGAATTCTTTACCAGATTTGCATCACCATCTCCGCCATAAAATTCAACCCACAACTCCACCCCTACCCCTCTCACTCCAGAGCGCTTGTATGTTAAATTTTATCCATTAGTTATGGTATAAAGTTTATTACTTATGATTTATACCCTGTCAGTTATCATTTATACCTTATAGTTACAATTTTATTAGTTTTAGTCATTAGTTTTAGTTTACAACATGTAAAAATTAAATATAGTTATGGATTTTGATCAAATAGTTAGGAATTTATATCCAATAGTTATCCACGCAACTTGTACACCTTAACTAATGGGTTCCGCGTGGGAATGACACCAAGATGCCTTGTGTGCCCATGTTGTCTCAGTTACAGGATACCTACTCATAAAAATTACTCGAAACAATGGTGAAATGATTATTTTGCCCACATTTGTCTCGTACTCATTTAGGGCATGTTCTCTTCGACTGAAAACAAATGAACTAAACTGAGAAAAACTGAACTAAATTATAATTAATACTCCCTCCGTTTTTTTTAATATGCACTTATTTCCATTTTGGGGTGTTTTTTTTATTGGTATTTTTCTTTCTTTTCCTATAAATGGAAGGTTGGCCCACTTAATTATTACACTTCTCTCATACTTTTTCTTTCTTTCTCTCTACCTTTTTCACTTTTTCCTTACTTTTACTAACCTTCTCTCTTAGAGCATGTACAATGGGGTGGTTTTAATTAGTCTAAGAATGTTAAGACCAAGTCTTAAATGGTTTTACCATTGTAGCAAATTAGTCTGGTTTTGAGAAAAATGAAGCTGGTCCCAACTGCCACACCAACACATGCCTCGGATGGTGTGCCTCCACCAGTAATTTGCGCACACGTGGCATTAAAAGGTGTTGCATTTTATTATTTTTTTGCTGTTTTGTGGTGTAAAACGGCAGTAAGAAGGAAAGGAATCATGCGTTTAGGTGAAACAAAAACGTAAAAAAAAAATTCACCTGTTAGTGGCCTGACGCGCGTCAGGGACCACTGACAGAATGCACTTGCTGTTGACGCGTGGTGGATGCCATGAAATTTCTCCTGCTTTCTCTCTCTTTGATGCTCTTAATATTGATCATTTTTTAGGCAATAATTTTTGTAACTTTAACAAAAATATTTTTACCAATGATTACAACAAAAAAAAATCACCAAATGTTACATTATTTTTTTGTCTATAAAATGCGTCTAAATTTGACATAATTTCACACACTTTTTTCTAACATAATTTCCTTTCTACTCATTTTCTCCTATCTAAAATCTTTTATATTCACCTAATTAAGCCAATTTACAGAAATAATTATTAATTAAATCTGAATTTAAATAATTTAGTCAACATAAAAAATAAATATTTTTTGTATTATTGGGTAAGAAAGAGAGTAGATGGTAGGGTATAGTAAAAGTATGAGAGAGAAATTGAAAGACTAATTAAAACCAACCCACCCATTGTGAGTTTAATTGAATGAGTTGGTGTAGAATTAGTGGGATATGAAGTGTAAGAATGAGGAAAGGAGAGAGAATGAGAAAAATGGTAAGACTAGTGAGATGTTAGTCTTACCATTGTACATGCTCTTACTTTTGTACTTTTCCTTGGTCCGTGCGCAAAAACAAACATGCATATTAAAAAAACGGAGGTAGTAATAAATAATAATTAAATATAAATACATTAATTATTATGATGAGAAGTAATAAAAATTAATGAATCAAGGTAATAATATTTTATTTATTACTAATTCATATTAATAAATAAATTAATTAATACTACTGATAATAATTAATAATACTACTAATAAATAATACTTAATAATAATAATTAATTGATATTTTATATTAATATCTAATAAAAATAATTATATAATAAAAATATTAATATTACGATTATAATGATAATAATTAATACCATAACAATATTAGAGTAATAATATTAATATTATTCATAATGATAATAATAATAATAATAATAATAATAATGAATATATCATAATTAATGTAGCTATATGATATGATGACATTCATCTTTATTTATTTTTTAATAAACTATAATTAATTAACATGAAGTCGTAATATGAATTAAAACTAACAAGTTAAATGAATAAAAAATTTGATCGAGTATAATTTAGAACTTACAATTAACTTTTGGTTGTCATTCCTATATTATCCTTAATATTGATACAAGAAGCAATAATAACATGGTGGATGGATGGTTAGAGCTCTTTCTTTCGTACATGAGGTTGTAGGTGTGAATATTCACATTGTCAGTTTTTTTATATATGAGAATGAGATGCATATAATGTTATTGAAAGAGGGACGATGACACGTGACAGATTGTAACTCTTGGCAACGCTTTTTTATAAGGTGATGCTGAAGTGTGGGCCATACCGACTATGATATTGGATAAGTCCTTGTTTCTTGTGGTTTTAATTTAATTTCCTACCAGTGTTTTTCCTCCATCTAGTAGAGCATTATTCTTTTTGCTTCATGTTGGATTGAGAATGTGATGAAGTGTGTTCGTACGGTTTCGTTTGCAGTTTTCATTAACGGGTCTCCTACGTCCTGTGAGTTTTGTCCGAAATGGGGCTTGCATCAGGGAGATCCGATCTCACCTTATCTCTTTATCATTGTGGCTGAGGCGCAGTCGGGGCTTTTGAGGGTTTATAGGGAAGAGAGTGCTCTGCATGGTATTCAGATTGCTCCGTCTGCTCCTTGTGTGTCTCATCTCATCTTTGCAGATGATTGTGTGATTTTTGCTAGGGCTTGAGAAGCTGAGGTGGATCAGGGAAACAAGTGTTACTTTTGTATGAGAAGGCGTTGGGGCAAAAGGTGAATTTTGATAAAACGAATGTGTCTTCTAGTAAGGGGTTGTCAGATGATGTTCGGAGAGCGCTTGCTGCGAGATTGGAGGTGAACATTGTGGACATACATGACAGATACCTTGGGCTTCCTACGATTGTGGGTCGGTCGAAAAAGGTAATCACGAAGGGGATTAAGGAACGGTTATGAAAAAACTTCAAGGGTGGAAAGGGTTATGTCTTTCTAAAGCGGGTAGGGAGGTTCTAATTAAGACAGTGACCCAATCTCTCTTGACCTATGTGATGAGCGTTTTTAGACTACCCTCTTATTTTGGTGATGATTTTCGTTCTCTTGTAGCTCATTTCTGCTAGGGTCAAAAACAAGGTGAAAGGAAAATACATTGGGTGGCGTGGTAGAAGCTTTGTCGTCCTAAGGGTGAGGGTGGATTGGGGTTTCGTGATCTAAAACTCTTTAATTGGGCTTTATTGGGAAAACAAGCATGGAGGCTTATGGTTACTCCAAATTCTTTCATTGGGCGTGTGTTGAAAGCTAGGTACTTTCCTACGTCGTCTTTTCTAGAGGCGAGTGTTGGTAAGCAACCTAGCTATACCTGAAGAGGGATTTGTGAGGCTCGATGGGTGATTAGGAAAGGGATGGTGTGGAGGGTGGGTGATGGTATGAATATTGATGTTTGGCGTGATCCGTAGATTCCTTGTTCTCAGGCTTACAAGGTCATATCCCCCATGGTGCACGGTTTCGAGAACTTGAAGGTTAGTGATTTAATCTCCCATGAATCTTCGACTTGGAATGAGGCTCTTGTCTCTGAGCTATAATTGCCTTTCGAGCATAATATAATTCTTTCTATTCCTCTTAGTGCGAGACGACCCCCGGATCCGATTTGTTGGAGCTTAGAAAAACAAGGCTGCTATACGATAAAGTCGGCGTACAAATTGTTATTTGGTGAGCTTGGGGTTGAGGATAGTGCGTATAGTAGAGAGGTGGATAGGGTGTTTGGAATGAGATTTGGCACACTAAAGCTTTGCTGCACATCAAAGTGTTTGGATGGCGGGCTTGTTGCGATGCTTTGCCTACTAAAATGGGTCTACATCATCGCGTGAGCTTTATTGATGCTGTGTGCAGAGTCTACTGCGGTGAGGAGGAGGATGGATCACATGCTCTTTTTTGTTGTCCTTGGGTTGTGGCGGTTTGGAAGGAGACACGACTGGTTCATCTTATCTTGCAAAGATGGGGTGCGGTTCTTGACTGGTTTAAGGAGGTCTGGGTGAGCTAGAGGAAGACACTCGCCTTCTCTCCATTACTATTTGGGGTGGGCGTATTAGATGGGTCTTTGATCATGAGACTGGTAATGCCAAGCAAACCATGGAGTATGTTCGAAAGTTGGTGGTGGAATTTGGAGGGGTTAGGGCTTTGGTGTTTCTCAGCCTGTGCGGATCAGAGGGGTTTGGGCTCCTCCGTGCCAAGGGTGTTGGAAAATTAACATTGATACTGGAGTTTGTGGAAGGGTGGGTTATGGGGTTTGTGTTGTTATTCGTGATCATGATGGTGCCGTGGTGTTGGGTGCAACGGTCCAATGGAGTGGGGTGTTCGATCCTCATTTTGTGGAGGCTCGTGCGGTGCTGGTTGGGATGCAGATTGCCGAGGAATTTGGTTTCAAAAATGTGATGATCGAGAGCGATAATCAAATCGTGGTTGAGGCCCTAGTAAGCAAGGAGGTTGGTCTTAGTCCGACTCATTTAGTGTTAGATGATATCCATGTTTTAGCTAGTTATTTTGATAGTATTGCTTGGTCTTTTATTCGTAGAGAGGGTAACAAAGTAGCTCATGCGTTTGCTCATTTGAAACCATGGGAGGTAGGTAGACGTTAGGGGTGTGCAAAAAAATTCGATCCGAAATATTCGATCAATAATTCCGGATACCCGATTCGGTTTTTAAAATTCAGATAATTCGAATCGGATATCCGGTTTTAAAATCGGATTTTCGGATTGGATACAGATACGTTTTCTGAAAATCCAGATAATCCGAATGTGCGGTTTTTTTTTTCAAAAAGTATTTTTAGATTTTTAGACCTAACTCCTTTCAAGTTTCAATTCTCAAACTCACCGCCTCTTCCTGACTTCCTCTCCACTCAGCCTTTCAAGTTTCACGCTCACCCTCACTCACTACATCTTCAGGCTCGCCGGCCATCGCTCATGCTGGCCTTCGCTCACACCGGCCTTCTCTCACGCAGGCCTTTGCTCACGCCGGCCTTCGCTCACTCAGGGCATTGCTCGTTGCTCTCTTTCTTCGCAAGTCGCAGTTCGTTTCGTTTCTCGCCGGCCGCTGTGCTTCGATCGTTCGCCGTCCCTTCGCAAGTGCAGCAGACGGCCATACGTTGTCTCTTACTCTCTTTGCTGTCCCTTCATCTTTGATGAAATTTCGGTGTAAATTCGATGCAAATTTTTTGATGGGATTCTTAGGTTGGAACTAGGTCAAGTTATAAAGTTGACCATAATGAATTGAGAAGTTAATTTTTTTTGAAACATATTGAGAAGTGAATTGAGAAGTGAGAAACAGAGAATAGAACATAATGTTTCATTTTAAAAAATGAATGTTTAAAAATCCTGATTATTCGGTTATCCGATCCGGAAATTCGGATAACCGGTTTATCCGGATTTCATTTTTTGTTATCCGAAAATTCGGATATCCGGATTTTCGGACTGGATCGAATCCGGTATCCGATTTTGAAGACCCCTAGTAGACATATTTGGTTGTCGGATTTTCCTTTGGAGATTTGTAGCCTTTTGGCAAACAATTTGGTTATTAATTAATTCCCGCTTCGGGGTTTCATTCAAAAATAAATAAATTATGATTACGCTAGGGTACCTAACCGACTTTGATTCCAAAAAAGTTGAGAAGTATAATCGATCATAGTCTCAATCAATACTAATATTATCACCCAAAGTCAAAACTACAAATGACAATTCCTAATCACTTCGAAACCAGGTATATCCGACCAAATTGAAACTTTTAACACACTCATTTAACCATGTTTAGTTTGAATTTGGCGATAAATTTTCTCCAAATTCCGAAAAAGTCGAAAACTATTTGTTTACTATATTCAAATATTTATTTCTTATGAACATAGAAAAATATATGCACACTTCCCAAGACAAAATTTCAATAGTAGCAAGTAGTATGGATTTAGTGCATTTCATTAACTAAATGAGGAGAGAGAATGTGGGGCCTGCTTGGAGTAGAGAGTATGGATTTAGTTTGTTGCAAGTATTCAGAAGTTTCCAAAAATGGAAATTGTTGCATGTATTAAAAAATGGAAGAAGTATTTATTTCTTACGAAAAAAACTGAAAACGGGAAAAAAAAACCCCAATGTCATGTGTGTCACATTAATTTCTTGGTTTCTCCGTTGAGTGAAGCAACAAGTAAGCAACTACCATAACGAATCCCATAAATCCATAATCAAACTAAATTATCTACATTGCAAAAATAAACCCCAAAAAAATCCAGAATTTCCCATGAGAAAATCGCGTAAAAATAAATTAAGTACTGTAGACTCTCTGTAAACTTCTTCATGGGTCGTCGTCTTCCTACGCCTTCTCCTTACTTTCTCTCTCCTCCATAACTAAACTTCAATGCATCATCTCCTTCATTTTCTCATCCTCCATCATAACTCTTAACTTCTAATATTCATCACTTTCTCTCTCCTCATCAACAACTGGACTCGAATCGCCATCTTTGGTTAGTATTTATCACAGCTCAATTTCATCTACAATTGTTGCATTTTAAGTTCGATTAATTTTGAAAATTCGTGCGTAAAATTGAAGAATTTGTGTGTTTTTGTGTGGATTGAAGTTTGAATTTGGAGAATGATGGGCTCAGAGAACGAAGAGGGAGCCCATCCTCATCCTCTTGTATCGAGTGATGAAATGGAAACCCTAATTCTTGATGATCCGTTATCATCTTCGAAATCGTTTGCTAATTATAAAAGTGCGATTACTACTTTATCTGATTCGTATAAACATCCATTATCGTCGTCGATTTCGGCTGAACCTACTGATTCAGATCCGTTGTTGTTTTCTGTACAAGAGGAGGGTGGAATTAGACCTAATGAGGTTGATTTTAGTTCACATTTTGAGGATTCTGATTACTCTGATGTGTTTGGTAGTTCAATTAATGGGGGTGTTAATGGTGGAGGGGAGAATGGGGTTGGGAGTCCGAGAGTATCGGATTCGTCGAGTGGTTTAGGTTCTGATTACTTGAATATTACGGTTTTGAACCCTCAGAAAGAGCATGAGGTATCATCGAACTCGATTGTGCCAGGGGGAAATACTTATGTTACTTATTTGATTAGTACGAAGACGAATATGAGAGGGTTTGGTGGGTCGGAGTTTAGCGTTAGGAGGAGGTTTAGGGATGTGGTGACGCTAGGGGATAGGTTATCGGAGTCGTATAGAGGGTTTTTTATACCTCCTAGGCCGGATAAGAGTGTGGTGGAGAGTCAAGTTATGCAGAAGCAGGAGTTTGTTGAACAGAGAAGAGTGGCGTTGGAGAGGTATTTGAGGAAATTGGCTGCTCATCCTGTGATTAGGACGAGTGATGAGTTGAGAGTGTTTTTGCAAGTGCCGGGGAAGCTTCCTTTGCCTACTAGCACGGATGTAGCGTCCAGGATGCTAGATGGGGCGGTTAATTTACCGAAACAATTGTTTGGGGATTCGAGGAGTGTTGTGGCCCCTCACGAGGCAGTTCAGCCTGCTAAAGGAGGAAGGGATCTACTGAGGTTGTTTAGAGAGCTGAAGCAGTCTGTCACAAACGACTGGGGAAATTCGAGGCCGGCAATTGTTGAGGAAGACAAGGAGTTCTTGGAGAAGAAGGAGAAGCTATATGAGTTCGAGCTTCGTCTTACTGAAGTGTCTAAGCAGGTTATTTTTGCATCTAAAGACGTTTTTTTTTCTCTTACTGGATTCCCGGCGTGGTCTATAATGATTTATATGAGCTTTCTAATGCTTTAGCTGTATTGTTACTTCCAGGCCGAATCTATTGTCAAAGCTCAGCAAGATATGGGAGATACGATGGGAGAGTTGGGGCTATCATTTATCAAATTGACAAAATATGAGAATGAGTCAGCAATTCTCGACACCCAAAGAAAACGTGCTGCTGAAATGAAAAACATAGCAACAGCTACTGTCAGAGGCAGCAGAATATATAGGGAGTTAAATGCCAAAACAGTGAAAAACCTGGTATCTCCTGCTCTGCCTTTTGATTATAGCTGACCCAATTGTCTGGAATTGTTGGCTTTTGCTTGAGAGTCTTTGTAGAGTTTAGGCATGTAATAGCAAAGGCTAATGTTCTGGGCTAGCTACCAGCTTTACTCATGCTTAGCTTTTTCCCAGAAAAGTATTCCAAACATAGCTTTTAAATTGGCAAAGAGCTCAGCAAATTTGCTGATAGTTGTTAGTTTTTGGCTATTACAGGATACCCTTCATGAATATCTTGGTGTTATGTTAGCTGCTCACAATGCATATACAGACCGTGCAAATGCTTTGTTGACTGTTCAGACACTTCTATCAGAGGTATCCTCTTTGCAATCAAGAGCTGAAAAACTCGAGGTTGCATCATCTAGAGTCTTTGGTGGTGATAAAACCAGAAATCACAAGTTGGAAGAGTTGAAGGAAACCATGAAAACTACTGAACACTCGAAAAACTGTGCAGTCAGAGAGTATGAGCGAATCAAGGTATAAAACTGAACTAGAATTTGGTCCAAGTTTGAATTGCGCCATGGAAGCTAACAATTTACTTATGAACTAGTACTGCATACAGCTGGGGTTATGATCTTTCTGTAGCTTGTTTCTGAAGACTGAACTTGTGAAGTTGTCGGCTACACTAGGGATGGCAACGGGTGGGATTTGGGTCGGGTGAAGCATCACCCGCATCCATCACCCGGTTAAATCAACTCTCATCCATCCATCCGTCACCCGATTAGACCATCACCCGCATCCATCCATCCACCACCCGCGGGTGAACCGGGTGGACAGGGTGATCATCCATTTAAGATAATTGAACGAGAAAAGTTAAATCAAACTTGCAAAATTACAATTTATATATTAACTTCATGTTAAATTAAGATAAGTTTAGTTTATGGAAACATGTCGATAGTAATCAAAAGGGAAAATTATTATACTAATGTTAATAAAATGATAGATTTTTAAGAAAATGTAAGAAATGGGTGATGGAGCGGGTGATAAACGGGTGATGGGTCGGGTGATGGATGAAACTTTCTCACCCTAATCCATCCATCACCCGTTACACATTCACCCGTCACCCGGGTGATGGATGAAACTTTCTCACCCTAATCCATCCATCACCCGTTACACATTCACCCGTCACCCGTCCATCATCCATTTAACTCGGTTTTTCACCCTTTTATTTTTTTCGGGTGGAGCGGGTGATGGATCATCCATCGGATATTGCCATCTCTAGGCTACACAGGGTGTCCTTTGAAACAAACTGTTTGCATTTTCTAATGTGGGTTCAACAAGTTCAGAATGATTAATCATTTGCTTATATTGTGAGAACTGAGTGGATGTCATGATCGTTTTGTTGCTGTAAAAGTGCCAATGTTGTCTTCAGCTGATAGCATGTGAAGTGAACTGAAAAAAAATCAAAGTGAACTCAAAGTTATAATGAAATGTGAGAGTAAAAGTTTTGGGCATGTATAACTGTAAGTCTGTAACAGAAGAGGATTGAAAATAAGCAGGTTAGAATAGGCCCTTAGTCCATTGCTGCAGTTTTTTTTGCTGATCATTGCATTAAGAATGCTGACTCCATATCGCTAAGATAACTATGATAGCATTGGCGATTGGCCAAGTAGTGAAGAATTTTCTAATTTACGCTCCAGTTGTGATGCCCCCGTATAACCTCGGCCCGCCCAAATAAAGTGAAGTGGGGCTTGAGGCTCGAGAGACCTAAACTTCTTAGCTTCAGGCCACGGGAGAGGGGGAATGGGAGGCGGGCACCCTCTCAATGGCATTCGCGGGTGGTGCTTACTCTGTCAGGCTGTCATTAGTGTAGTGTCCTTTTGGTTTTAATTTGGGATGTGGACTTTAGATAGTGAAGGTGGTGGTGTATGGAACACTAATGAAAATAAGCAATGTACGAAAATTTGGTATAAGGTCTTGTTCATGAAAAGCAGGCTGTATGGTGCTGTTATCTATCTGGCTTATGTTACGTGTAGACATGGTTGAGCAACAAAATTGAATTTCGCTTTGTGGTCTTGTTATGAAGAAGCAGGCTAAGATAGTGTTGTTATCTATCACAGATCTGATAGGTTTTATCCAGTGCCGAGTTTTTCTATGATCTATTGATTTCTATCGGACAGTGTTGAACTCTTCTAAAGTTCTAACATACCTACTCTTGATGAGATTTATGGTTTTGTTCCGGATTCTGTCGGACAATTGATTTATGAGGCTGTAACTGATTTTTCAATATGCTAGAGAAGTTATTAACTAAATTCTAATCATATCATATGCAATTCTTTCTCTACTCTTTTTCTGGAAATGCCTTTTTCTTCTTTATACTGTTTCTTCTTTGTATCTTGTCTGATAGTCAGTAAGATATATACAGTGGCTAGATTGGGAAAGGCTTGTTTCTTTATAGAGATGAGGTATCAGACATTCCATTATCATGCAGTCGGTCTGGGATGTCAAGATGATTTATAGAATCGGGGATCCTTTTCTAATAGCTCAGAGAATTTCGTTAGATCAGTAGGATTCACTATTCATGCATGTGGTCCTGGAAATAACATTGTGACGGATTTGATATGTTTATAATTATATATCGAATGTTATGAAGTTCATTTGTTTTTGCTGTACAACTATTTAAATTATTAAGGTCAGGGTTGTTGACTCATTTTTATTAAGTATACACAGCAAATGTCGACTTTATTCTATGAATGTTATCCACTCGAAACAAGTTTGTTGGATTTTTGGTTGTTGTTCTCCTACCACTTACTGAAAGCTTATATCTCTGCAGGAAAATAACAAGACTGAGCTTGAAAGATTTGAAAGGGAAAAACGTAATGATTTCCTGAAAATGTTGAAAGGATTTGTAAATGCTCAGGTAATCTCATCTCTTCCTTCCTTTCCACTTGTAATTATGTTCTTTTTCCCATATTTTATTCCTTCATTGAGTGTAATGCTACTTTATCTTTCCTGCTTTTCATGGGATTAAGTTGACTTTAGAATACGGAAATTATTACCTAGTACATGGCCAGGATGACCTATGTACACGCTGCAAGCTTACTGGTTTACCCTCTTAGTGCTGGAGGTATTCTGTGTAGGGCTATAGAACTGGTCATAGGGGATGAAAGTTTCTGATATTATTGAGACATAATTTTCTAAGACCTCACCAACATACACACATTTTCAAGAACAAAGAAGCAGCAGAACAATAGCAAGGGCACGGAGTAACTCACATAGCAGCTAGCTTTTTTAATTTGCTTTTTTGGTTAGTGAGGAGTGTTGTATTTAGGGGGTTTATAAGGCCAAATAATGAACATAAGAACAAGAGAAATAACTTAGAATTTGGTGTATCATGGCAACTAAGGACCACTGATCTGAAAACAATATTTGGTGCAACCTGGTTGCTCAATTGTATTTGCCATTTTGTTCCCTAAGTTTCACACATCTCTCTCACACAAAGACTTCTGGAGTCGCATAACATTATGCCCAAATAGAGGAAGGAATTAGAGGGCTAGAAATTAGAATAGATTAGATTTATAAGTATAACTCTTCAAAATGACCCACATATATATAGGCGACTCAAGAACAAAGGAAGAATCACCTATTTGGAGATAATCCGAAGCATATATTTAACCGTCCATGAAGCTCATAAACTCAATTAATCATGAAGTTATAACTCCCCACATCAAAGCTATGAAATCCCCATAAACATGAAAGGAATCAACACTCAACAATGTGCTCATTTAAGGGAGAGAAAGCTCTTAGGAAGAAATGGAATAAAAACCGCAACAAGAAAAGAACAATAAAGAAAAATGATACGCCGATCGGATCTCGGATGATGCAGAATTCCCGGTCGATTGGGCGGACTTGCCTAGTCAATCGGGTGGACTTGCCCGGTGGATCAGGCGGGCTTCAGATTCAGTTTTTCTATTTTTCCCAAACTTTCGAATTGTTCGGATTGAGTTGTCCAATCACTCTCCCTATTGATCGTGCGAGCTCCTTTTTTCCTCTTTTTTGCGTCTTTATTCCGACAAGAATAAGTGCCCTACTCTGGATGGAAACCTTGGCTGGCAAAGACCCTTGGGACTTGGGAGTGGGTGTGTCGGGGGGGGGGATAAGGATAAGGGAATCCCCATCCTCGAAGTATCCCTACTCTCTAGTGGAGTATGGTGAGATACCAACGTTACTAGTAAGATCAAGTACTACTTCTGTACATACTAGTTATTTAGGACGTTTTGAGATAGAGAGAATACTTTCAGATCTAGGAGCACTTTTGAGAGAAAGCTAAAGTAAAAAAGAGAAAGAGTGGTTGGTTGTAACATATATAGGCTGATGTAAACGGGATAATTCATTCAGAAATGAGCTACAAAAATACTTAATGGGAGAGACCTTGAACCCTGGAAAGGCAAGGGGTGTAATATGAGGAATCACGCTGAATTCATCAATACCACAGCTATTCTATTGCTATTAATAATTTCTTTCAGTCCTTACTTGTGAGCTTAAGCCAAGATGTGCTGTTATCAGCATAATTGCTTTGTTAGGGAGAAGGAGATTGATTGTGACGTGAGGGGTCTAGGCAGAAATTAGTATGAATGGCCGGGGCAGGAGAAATTAAACATCTATAATTTTCCTTTGAGGTTTTATTTTCTGAACAGTGAAAACTTACGGAATCTTGTTTTACATAGTTTTAGAGCTTTTACTCTTGAGGGGACTTAATGAATTACATTCAGGAGAGACATTTTACAGGGGCGAATTCTTAAGCACAAAAGGGGATTCCTGTAGAGTATCTTTTTTCTTGGTCTTTCTTTTTCTTTTTTTCTTGTTGGGTTGGGTTTGGGGGGGGGGTGCGATCGAGTTGAATAAATGCCTAGTGTTAATGAGGAAATTAGTGGGTTTTTTTATTAGAAAAGCCAAGCATTAACAAAAAAAATGTTGCTTGGTCATTCCGCTTGAACAAAGCAACAAATGGATGCGGGATTGCAAAATCTTTACATATCTTCTCTCTGTCATTTGTATCACATATACATATACATATATATATATATATATTATACACACACAAATTTGTGATCCAATAAGAAGGATTTCAAAATGAGAAGGGTGAGAAGGATCAATGTGCATATTTTTTGAACTTGATATGTATATTTTTTAAATTGGATATGCATATTTCACTTATTGAGTTGTAAGCATATGCTCTTGAATGATAAGATGCAATGATAAAAAAGTTGTACATTTAGTTCACACAATATGCACATTTAGTTCAAAAGATATACACAATGGGAAATGATCTCACCCTAACTAGTGACTAGTCCAGACCATAATTTCAAGAAACGGGTTCCAAAGATAGATTCATTGTGCAAAACAATTTTGATAAGTTGGAAGTTGGAAAGAAATACGGGATGTAACATTTAAAAGTAGGAAAGGGACATTTATTCAAATAACTCAAGTTATTGAACATGCCGTGAGTGATATTCCTGTGAATCTTTCCAACAATGGAAGGACTTGTTCCATTAAGAGGGGAAGGAAAGTAAACCTTTTTACTTCCCTTCTCTCCCCCTTCCCATATTGTATCCAAACATTGTCACCAAAAAAAAAAATTAAAAAAAATTGTATCCAAACATGGGAAAATGAATCCCTCCTTTTCCCTCCAAATTCCACACTAAGGCTCCGTATGGTTGGGGGTAAAACATTTTCAATGTAAAAAGATTTTTACGAAAAATTGCAAGATTAGTTTTCGATTGTTTGTTACCATGTAAGACAGTTCATGGAAAGAAGGAAAATGAAAGGGAAAGTAAGGAGGTGGTGGGAGGAGTGTAAAAGGGAGGTAAAGGAAAAGAAGGAAAACAATTTTCCCTTCATTTTGAAGGGAAAATGGTTTTCGGCATTGGGATTTATTTTACTTCGAGGGAAAATAATTAGGGAAATTCTATATTTTTACAAATTCTTTATGGTGGATTTTTTTTTCGAGTTCTCTTTGGTAACCCTAAATTTGTTATTTTTATTTTCTATAACCTTTTCTCATTAAAAAAATGATTTTTTAATTAAAAAAATTCTTTTTCAATTACAAAAACTGATATTTGAATTAGAAAATTGATTTTGAAATGAACAAATAAAATAAAACCCCAAAACCATCCCCCCACCACCTATCCCACCACCACCCCTTCCCGTAGAGCAACCCCCTCCTTAGCACTCAAGTTTAAGTCTTTTAAATTATCTTCCAGGTTTAGAGCTAGTATTTTAATTTGTCGGAGTTGCCTACGATCAAGGTTTTAAATTATCTTCCAGGTTTAGAGCTAGTATTTTAATTTGTCGGAGTTGCCTACGATCAAGGGGACTAGGGTTCCTACTGTGGCTTAGTATGTTTTGCTTCATTTCGCAGGCGCAATTCTGAGTGGGTTCCATTGTGTAAGTTTCGTCATGGTTTCACTTTCGTTTTGCTCAATTTAGTCTGTTCATCTACAATGTCGGATGGGAAAGCCGAAGGCTTTGAGCTTGGCGTGAGCTATTGAGAGAGAGATGATGGTTAAGTGAGAGTGTGTGAGGAGAGAGAGGGTGTTCACCATTGTTGAAGGAGGTTAAGAATTAGAGGTTTATCTTCTTGTTTGCTCAATTTGAGGGTAGTTTACCAGCACAAGATGAAACAATGGGTGATGAAAATCTTGACAAATAGAATTATCTTTGCCATAGAGATTTCGCCATTGATGAATACAAAGGAGATATGAAGAACAATGGAATCAGATGATAGTTCGTTTTATTCGGAAATTGTAGTTTTTGTAATTAAAAACTCAATTTTGTAATTAAATAGTTATTTTTTAATTAAAAAATAATTTTCTAATGAAAAAAGGTTATAGAAAATAATAAAAATAAGTTTAGGGTCATCAAAGAGAATCCAAAATAAAAATTTCCACCATAGAGAATCTGTAAAAACATAGGGTCACCGTGTAGAATTTCCCAAATAATTTTACATTCCTTTGCCAACCAAACGATATAAAACTGAAATTATAGGGAAACAAATTTTTTAGGAAAATATTTTACACCCTACCAAATGGAGCCTAAGTAACACTAAATGAGAAGATGTGAATGTAATTTATGGAGTAATTTGGCATTAGTATGGTGATGACCTCCTATCAAAAGGCAGAATTGATGATGCGCTGCTGAGGGTAACCATGTTTTGGGATAGTGAATCTAGTCAATCAACAGAAATTGATGTAGCTGGCTTTTTGGCTTTTTTTTATATTTTCCTTCTTTCCCTTCCATCATTGTTGTATCCAAACATGGGAAAATGAATCCCTCCCTTCTCCCTCCAAATTCCACACTATAAGTGATACTAGATTAGAAGATGTGATGTAATTTCTGGAGTAATCTGGCATTAATATAGTGATGGCTTCCCAAAGAAGTGCAGAATTAATGATGCGCTGTTGGGCAGCCATGTTATGTGATAATGAATGGGATTGAAATTGATGTAGCTGGCCTTTCGCCTTTTTATTTCCCTTTTTTTCCCCTTAGCCCATGTTATATCCAAAGTTGGGGAAATGAGTCCCTCCTTTCCTCCAAAAATCCATGCCGTAATTAATAATAGATTAGGGGATGTGAATGTAATTTATCGAGTAATTTGGCATTGATTTTATTGATGGCCTCCAATAAAAAGGCAGCATTTGTGATGCGCTGTTGAGGATGGCCATAATTTGGGATAGTGAATGGAAATTGCAATCGATATAGCTGGTGTCTTTCTTTTTGGGCTCTTTGTGGAGTGTTTGGAGGGCTGTTAAGAGTTGCATTTGTATGACAGTTTGTGGGGAGAAGAATGGAGGTTAGCGTGCCTACTAGACTTCTATTTTGCTCTTTTTTTGTATAGGCATCTGCCAGTGAGTATTGTATTATGCCGTCAATACATGAGGCTAGCCTCTCTCTCTCTCTCTCTCTCTCCCCCACACGCACACACTCACACTCACACACACGCAAACATACACTTAGAGACAAACCAATACACGAAAATAGATGCATGTTCTTGTGACGCATATCAGTGACCTGAAACCACACCATGCCTGTGTTCTTGTGTCAATATTTCCATGCGAGAGTCATGGTCTGACATAATGCTTGTTGCTGTGGCTCAAACAGGTAAGCTCAGCTGAGAAAATGTCTAATTTGTGGTCGAAGGTTGCAGAAGATACCAGAGGATATGTGAAAGAAAGTTCCTGAGTGTAAGAGTATATAACAGTAAAGCTGAATTAGTAGAATTCATCCTGTATCTTTCATACTTTTTCTCTCCACTATTTTGGTCTAGTCAACTACAAGACAACTTCATACCACAGACAAAGAAATGGAAACCCACATTTGTAACTTATAGGAACTCAATTAATGTGTTTGCTTCCGGAGTTTGGTTTTCATAGACCTTGTAAAGAATTTTCCACGCATGCCAGTGTTTATGAAAAGCCCCTGGTTTTATTTTGAACATTTTAGATATTAATAAGAAATTACAGGGATTGCCTGCTCATCAATAAGGGCATCTTTGTTCATTTTTACATCTATCATTATTTTCACCGATGGTTGTTATTTGTTCACAAAATACCGGGAGTAGATTTCATATCAATTTCGAGTTATTTAATTTTCACAATTTCTTTCTTAATAAAAAAGATTCACAATTTCTGTACTATACTTACTGTACTTTTTCTTTCTTTACTTTTAACCCTTTGATTTTCACCTTAGCTAACAATAATACTTCCTCCAATCTATATTAGTTGCCACGGTTTGATTTTCGCACTATTCACCTATCTTACTTTGATTGTAATTTTTAACAAATACATTAAACTGAATATGAGCTTATTAAATATTCTTAGATTAATCTGAAGTTATAATTTCAACTTATCGAATTTTCATAAATTCTAGCTAATTGATAATTAGCATAATATTGGTCAAACTATTACAACTAAGGAAGTATATATAATACTAGCAAATAGTATTTATAACAAATCTTTAGTAGTTTATCTTTGAAGATATGTGTACTCAGTTTACAGTAATATTCTTTCGTTTGGTAATACTAAAACAAAAAGAAATTCTCCCTTTACATTGTTTTGCAAAAAGTTTCTCCCAATACCGTCTAATTGAAGTAGCGATTTTCATAGTTGCTAACTAAACTAGCGTTTTTTGTTTGAGTTTTGGTCTGAACACGACGTGGATAGTAGCAATTATTAATTAAAGTACGGTACAACGTAAATAAGTTTTTTGCAAAGCATCATTTGGGGAAAAAAATCTAAGATTATCCGAGTATTTTAAAAGATTGTGGCATAACAACTCCTCTAGCACAACCTACATATAGTTTGCTACAATTCCAGATTACAAACAGTAAAGTCTCACTTCAGACTATGGAAACAGCATCACGCACAGAAGCAGTAGCTGATGTGAGTGAGGCACCATTTGCAATGGAAAAGAAACCAGATGAAGAAACATGGTCTTGTTCGTCAAGAAAGAGATCCACCGGGTCTCTGAAAGCGCCATGAACACACACAAGAGCTCCACCAACTAGTGCAGCAGAGATGAGCAGAGTTGCTACGCTTGTGAAGAACATCACTAGAACTGTGGCCCCAACCAACATGGTTAAGGTTTCATTATTTGACAATGTATGTCCAAAGAGGATCAATGGTTGCTCAGATGGTTTAAAGAAGTAAAAAAAGATCCAAGAAAAAAGTAGTAGTAGGAGAAATAAGAGAGAAAGGGGATGAGATAGGAGAAAGAACGCGAGCACGCAGCCGAACAATGTGATGTAATTGGTCCAGAAATAGGAAAGGTTCTTTCGGATCTTTGTTGTTGCATTGGAGAAAGTCTCTGGACGAGAAAATGCAGCGACTTCGAAGAGTTCTAGCCACGGACGTTGTCTGGAGCATGCACGGTGGATTGAGTGGTTGATCCGAGATACGAAGGCATGGAATGAGGGAGATATTGAAACGCTCTTTGGGATATGGAGTAATCGAGAAGATGACATTATTTAATGCAGTAGAAGAAGAATCTTACTAGTGGAATTTGTTTCAAGTAAATACAGTCTAACTTTACACGCCAAACCTTTAAGACTGGGGGAATTACGTAAGGCAAATCCTTACTCAACGTTGAGGTTGTAGCAATTGATTTGTAATCTTGAACAAGAACAACAGTTGGTAAAAAACCAAACGTACAACTTTGAGGTAACAAGGTAGATATTTCCACCAACTACATCAAATACGACTTAGGTGAATAGAGTAGGACATAGATTGGATGGATGTTGTTATCAAGAAGAATACTTAAAAGACTTCTTAAACATGGTGTTGGAGATTGATGATAGTAAATTTGTAAGTAGTTTTAAGGTGGTGATGAAATGCAAATTTAGTTGATAGGAGAAAATAATGTTGATTAATGGGGGAGAATATAATGGGAAAAGGTATGGAGTTGGATTGATTGTAGAAATGGCAACTTTATTCCCTTTGCTTGTTGCATCGTTTACTACTATCTCAAATTTGCAAGGAAGCGTAGACATGCATGTTAAACATGCAATGTGCAAGGTTGACCATGTAAAAGCAATTTGTTGCTTGGATACGTCGCTACATAACTAAATTGTTCTACAACCTGTAAATGGTTAGGGTTTAGTACAACATATTGACTCTAAAGAACTTGATCAAATATTAATACATTAAAAACTTTAAATTGAATTTCAAATATTAATATAATAATAAATAGTAAGAATAATGATAAAGATTATAACAAAAATGTTGTTTATAATAAACTGAATTAAACGAACCGATATTAATGGAGTTGAGCTGAAATGTAATTAATGAAACTGAACAAAACTAAATTAAACTATACCGGCTTAAACTCATGAACTGAATTAATTTTACGATGATAATTCAGTCGAAAAGAACATGGCCCAACTGTCCTTTTTACGATAAATAGTTGGACCTTGTTAGAACAAAGCTAAGTTTAGGCTTTTGGTCCTTCCCATTCATTTTGTAGTTTAATTTCCACCAAATGTTTATTAGTGGGCATCAATTTGTTTGTTTGGTAAAGTCGTCATATAAAGATATATCCAAAATTTGAGATTAAATTTCGTCTACAACATCTGCAACCGTGTGCAAAAAAAGACTAGCTTGTGAATATTGTAAAATTGGACCAACTAGCTTAACAATGGACATTATAGCTCAGGTGAGGTAGATACCTAAAATAAGCTACTAGTTTGAAACAATTAAAAAAGGAAACACGCCATTTTCAATATAAATATATTATTTTCTTAAAGCAAAAAGAATTTAGTTATATATCTTGGCATGTGAGACTATTCTAGAGTACATGTATTATAGGCTTGTAGTTCATCAATGAGTAAGTTGGAGCTCTAAGATAATCTAACTCTAAATAATAACGTGGTAAAGACAACAACAAATCAATTATCTCGACCATTCGGAAAAATCCCCTGGTAGAAACAATAGCGACACCGTGAATAGGACACGGGGACCCATGCGGGGAGGGAATGAATCTAACAAGGAATCCACGTTGGAAACCCTAATCAAAAGGGAAACTACGTAGAACCACCGAGAGAACCATCAATTGGAATGTCTTGCAAGAACTGACCATACATGCCCAACGTTAGAAAAGTTCTTGGAAGAAACATTGTGGTGGAGGACGTAAATCGCGAAAGGTGGCTAGTACCCACCAACGGTAGTGGAAGAGGGTGGTGTATACGGGGCGTTTCCGTCATGGAGGGAGGATCAAAACTTATTGAAGTAGGAGTAGCCTTAGCAGTGGAAGAAAACAAGAAGCGTAATTACATAGAAAGATATAAAAAAAATCTAGGACTCTTGATACCATGTGTGAGTTTCGATAATGATTCTAATAGATGGTGTTGACTCTGTTTATATCACTAGCCTTAAATGCACGCGATGCGTGGGTAAATTATATAGAAATCTGCATAAAAATATAATCTCTATTATGGAAATAAGAATAGAAAGAACTGATATATAGTTTATTTACGGGGTTTGTAATTTTTCAAAATAAATATAAAATATAAAAACAATTATTAGTGTGGAGAGAAAGTTGTGCCTAATACTTAGGAATTAAAATAAATAAATAAATATTGATTTTTGGTGTCCCCACCTCTTTTCTCATAGTAAAACTAGCCTTATATGCACGCTATGTGAACAAAATAAAAAAAAAACTTTGGAGAAATGTAAAAATAAGGTTAATAGATGGACAAAAACTCTTGGGTGGACCGGGTCCACACTAGAAATAGTGTAGACCCGGTCACTTTCTTCATTTTAAGACAAGCTCCTCCTGCTAAACCTGTCATTCGCCCCTCTTCACTTCATTTTCCCTTACTCCCCTAACTTCCTCTCCCTCTCTTCCACTTCCTCTCTACTCCAAATTTGCCGGAATCCGATCACATTTCCACCGGCAATCGGATATTTTCGCCGCCGAGTTAAAAGAGATGATTGGAGAACGAAGCAGCAGCAACAAACACTTCGAAGTGCCGAAGACGAGCTCGAATCTAGGCTAGGGTTTGCCTTTACTTTTTATCTATCTTAGTTGTTTTGTATTAAACTAATTGATCTTGATTTTAGGAATTAAAATTGTTGGGTTTGCTTGAGGGTTTGGATTCAAAGGATTGAATTAAGGTGTGTGAATAACTGAATAGGAGATTTGCTCTTTATCACTCCATTCTTTTAATTCCCTTATTGTAAGCATTACTTTTACCCCTTAGCTTACTGGTTTTACTGCCACCATTTTTAATCCTTCAATGTTGCTGATGTTTATCATAGAGGCATAGAGCCATTTATGGTGGTGTTGGTGAAGGCTGTCAAGAATCCAAAAAGTGCTTTATGCAAGACTTTTTTTGTGGCTGCTGCTAATATCTTCATTACTTTTAGTCACTTATTAAGTTTTTGTGGCTTTACCTTTATTTACAATAACGTAACTTCTAGCTGTTTAATCTTAACTTTTAGTTATTAAATCGTAACTTTTGTTGCCTGAGCCTTAACTTTTCATTAAGCTACTGATTGTTTTACTTTCGATGATAAAACCTTAATTTTTCATTGTTTATACTCAACTTTTGACACGAAATATTTAACTTTTAATAATGGAATGTTAAATATTCATTCCTCATATTTAATTTATAAGTCATTTAAAATTTGATAATAGAATTTTAATTTTTGTTTAATAAACTTTAACTTTTAATTTCTAATCCTTAGCTTTAAATTTGGCATAAAACTATAAATAAGGAAGAAAAGGAGATGGAACATGAACCCTTAATTTTTGAAACAAAAAATATATTTTTTTGATAATATAACCTTAACTTTTCATTCATAACACTTAACTTTTGATTACATAAACATAACTTTTGATTGCTAAACCTTAACTTTTAGTAACAAAACTTTCACTTTTAATAACAAAATCTTAACTTTTGACTGCTAATCCTTAACTTTTGATAATTAAACCTTAACTTTTGATTGCTAACCCTTAATTTTTGATGAGCTACATTTAACTTTAGATAATAAATCTTAACTTTTCATTTATAACCCTAACTTTTTATTGTTAACCTTAACTTTATACTGCTAAATCTTAACTTTTAATTACAAAATCTTAACTTTTACTGAAGAAATCGTAACTTTTGATTATTAAACAAGTTAAATTCCAAACACCCAAAAACTCAGAAACATTTCAAAAATTCGTAAAACAAAGAACTTAAATACATGCCATTCAAAACCTAATTAAAAAAAAAAGCTAATCTACAATTGTTTTTTTCTCAAGGAGAATGCTTTTTCATGGATTATCTCCAACAAAAATGTGTGCCGTCCAACACCGACGTATTTGCTAACAATGCTCCACAAACCAAAAGTCTATCACATATTCACATGGAAGCTTAGATCAAAATCTAATTTAAAGTACCCAGGTGCAAACAATCCTCATACCCCCTAACTAGTAAACAATGGTAGATGACAGTTTAAAGCTTCAGATAGAGAAGTGAACGTCAATGGCGGTGGCGCAGGGAACTGAGAGGAGAGAGTTAGCGACGGCGCGGGCTGCCGCAAACCAGTGTGCTAAAAATGGTGAAATCTGAAGGGAGGAAAGTGATGGTGGAAGGGAATGAGTGGGGAGGAGAGAGATTGAGGAGGAGGGAGAGTTGAGGAGGGGGTGTAAGCGACGCTGGGGTAATTGGCCGCCGAATTTGAGGCCCAATGATTAATTACTGTAGTGGTCTACAATAAGTTTTGTGTAGACCCGGTCTATATTAGACTTAGGTATAGATGGATACTTTTTTAAAAAAAAAAAGAAAAACTAAAACTTATCTTGATTAATTTATTTAATTTTATTTTCTTTTTATTTTACAAACCTAAATAACGATATTACAAACCTAAATAGCGAGAAGACCATACTATCCTTTACGCAATAATATTCCATAATATAGATCTCTTACCTATTACGCTTACCAAATCTCCCCACCATTCAACAAAAAAAATTCCACCCACCAGGGCCACCACCGCACCGGCAGGCGGCAGCAATAGAGACAATAAGGGTGGGCTCCACTTCGTGCTTAGTCGTCATTGAAGAATTTCAGTCACATACTCTCTTATTGACCAAGTCCAATAATAAAGACAGTCATATATACTCTAAAGTCTAAGGAACATGCTAAGAAAATGAGCCATATCTCGTTGCTTTTTTTTTTTACTTCTCTGGAATGATATAAGGAAAGCCTTAAGAAACCCTTTTCTTAAGGGTAGCCCCTAAACTATCTAATAAAGAAAGATGATATAAAGTAAGATTAAGTTGGACGTCGAACGATTGACTTTTTTTTTGTATAAAATGCCTTTACTTGGAGAGATAATCTGCAACTCTATTGGATTCACTAAGTACATGAGTAACGTTGTAAAGCGGAAATATATGAGAAGGTAACGGATGTAGTCGATGAGGGTTTGGAGGCACCAAGGAAAGTTGAAAATTTCTTTGAGTATGTTTATTACTACCAGATTATTGCCTTCAATGAGTATGTCTTGGATCTACATTTTTATTGCTTGAATGAGCCCATTGCACAGTGTTACAGCCTCCGCTATTAGTGAGGAGGAAATCTCAAGATTGAAAGTCATGGCGCTGAGTATATTGCCTGCTGAATCGCAAAGGACTATACCAACTGCTGCTGAGGTGTGATTGGAAGACCCATCGAAGTTGAGCTTGATATATTTTTGGGGGTGTCTAGTGTACTTGGATGGTTTGGGAAATTCTAATCATAGAGGACTCTGTGTCGAGGGAATTTCGCAAGTCCGATCCCACCCCTGTCATTGCAAATCTAGCTCGACAGAGATTCGCTGGATTTGAAAAGTTTAATTTTTAAAGACCTCTTTTATATTTATATCATATATTTCTCTATTTTCTTGTAATAAGGAGTGAGAAAAATTTAGCCCGCTAATAACCAGTTTCGGTTTGAATTTTCATTTTTATACCCGTTGCCAATTGAATATATGTTGGAATCGAATAAGGTACTCAATACATTGTGGGTTTGGTTGCATAATCGGATATTTTGTATATTAGGTTCAATATTGAGTACCTGATTTGAAATTTAGTAAATTTATATAAATATACTTGGTCTGTGCTAATATGAATTGTGTGGGTTATTATAATATACTTTCGCATTTTTCTAACACGTTAACAAGATTTTGAAATAATAAATTGCAAATTTGCAAAACAATTAAGTTAGCAGTCAAAGAGAACATAATTTGAGTAGCGGGAAACAATAGATTACTTCATAATCTAGTTGGAAGGAAATTAATTCTTCGTTTTAGACTATACTAAGATAAATTTACTCTTTACTCTTGAATTATAAACTCACTAGCCTTATATGCACGCGATGTGTGCCTCGTATGAAAGAGTAGTATAAAGTAATAATTTGGAAAAATTACATCTTTAGTGAAGTAGAAACATATTTTTCATACTTTTAAAAATAATCGTTAAGTTTTAATTCTTTTGTTGTTTAAGAGGGTGTAATTGTAATTTCAAAAAAGTTTAAACATCGAAACAATATAAATGCATAAAAAGAGTAACTAAAAGAAAATTAAAGAGTAGATTGATTTAAAAACAAACAACAAAAAAGACAAAAAATCTTACCAAAGATTAAGATGTCATTTAGAGCGACATCACTCGTGAGTCGTGAGTAAAAAAAAATACATCATCTCCTCTCTCTACCACTTTCTCATCATCCTTAGATACATTATCATATTTCATGATCAATTTGATTAAATGCACCCTATTAATTAAAAAACATTCAAATATGTATAAAAATATAGAAAAGTGGGTGTCTGATTATAGATCTCAAAAAAATATAACCATTAGTATTTTAAAAATTGTTTTTACTTTGTAGATTTTCAGATATTTTACTTTGAAGTTTTAAATATTTTTTGCTAAAAATCTAATCTCTATACTGTAAGGGAAGAGAGGTGGGACACCAAACTTAATGTATTGCCTAATTTACCCTTTGTTGTTTAATTAATAATTTACAGAAAAAAATAATTTAACCTAAAAAATAAATAAAAAATAATGAGAACAATTGCATAAATAAACCACCTATAATCATCCAACAATCCCACTACATCACAAAAATAACCACCCACTCACCCAACCTCAATAAATAAATAACATAAAAAAAAAACTGATTCAAAATACAAAAACTACTATGATATAATTTTTGCACACATTGTGTGCATATAAGGCTAGTTTCTAAGATTGGAAGTAGAACTTACTTCCTTAATTATTGTATTTGAAATCCTTGATTTATTTTATTGTTTTCTTTTTTCTTAATTTTGGTGTCCATCCCTTCCTCTTCCCTTATAGTATAAAGATTAATTGGTGAACCCTGTTTAAAATTTTGATTAAGTATTGAACAATAATGTTCGTTATATCTAATGTAGTGTGGTTATTCAATTATAAAACAAAAAGAATGACTATAATCATTGATGAGATTTGGTTTGGGTCTCCAAATATTACTCCATCTACTTACCTTTCTTCAATATGATGAGATATGGTTTGGGTCTCTAACCATTTTAAATATACTATAATTAGACTCACATATCTAACTTTAAATTCTTTTATGATTATCAAATAGTATTAAAATACTAAGACGTCTTGCTTGTCCAGGTTAGTTACAAATGAATAAATATAGCTTTATCAACATTTTCCCTTTCATGAAATCTTAATGTTTTTGAATGTTGCCTAGGGCATCTTCTCTTCGGCTGAAAATAAATGAACTGAAAATGATTGAGCTAAACGGAAGTGAACTGAAAATATAATGAAGATAATATGCCCTTACTCTTCCCCATCGGAGTCATTGTGTGCATATATAACTAGTTTCCTAACCTATCCTAGGCTGCAAACAAGTCAAATTGAGTTGAGCCGAATATTTAATTGTTCAAGCTAGGCTTGACAAGGATTATTGGTGTTAGATCACAATCGATTTTAAAAGAGCTTTTCAATTTGCTTGTTCGAGCTTGACTCACTAAGCTATAGAATTGCTGGAGCTCAGCTCGAGCTTGGTCATTTACATGTCGAGCTCGAGCTCGAACGAGCTACACTCGAGGATAATTTAATAAACGAGCTTTGCAAAATAAAAAAGGAAAAATTGATAAGAATAATCCGACCTTTGGCCGGTCTTCCATCAGTGGTACCACCTTCATTTAATCCAGGTATAATCCCACCTTTGACATCAATATTCTCTCAATGGTCCCTCACCTGTTGGTGACCTACAATTACAGGTAAAATCTCTTAATTACCTGATTAATAGCTAATTAACTATAATTTAAACCTAAATTCTTAATTAAAGTCTTAAATTAGATTTAATAAAAAAATAAAATTAAAAGAAACTCACCCCTCCCTCCCCCTCCCCTGCAGCCACCCTCCCCTTCCCCTGCCACCCTCCCCCTCCCCCGCAGCCACCTCCCCTCCCCTGCAGCCACCCTCCCCTCCCCTGCCACCCTCCCCTCCCCCGCAGCGACCTCCCCCCCCCCGCAGCGACCTCCCCCTCCCCTGCAGCCACCTCCCCCTCCCCCGCAGCGACCTCCCCTCCCCTGCAGCCACCTCCCCCTCCCCCGCAGCCACACTATCCTTCCCGCAGCACCCTCCCCCTCCCCCGCAGCCACCTGCCCTCCCCCGTAGACACCTCCCCCTCCCCCGCAACCACCCAATCCTTCCCCTCCCACCCTGCCCCTCCCCGCAGCCACCTCCCCCTCCCCTGCCAAAAACATCAACGTGACCCCTCCCCTCGCGAGGTTTTCGTGGTTGTTGGCGAGGTTGCCGTGAATCACCGCCGGCCGCCGTGAATAGGAGGGTGGTAGGGGAAGGGGAGGGGGTGGGGGTTGGGTTGGGGTGGCAGTAGGGGGCAGGGGGAGGGAATGGGTGTTGGGTTGGGGTGGCAGTAGGGGGCAGGGGGAGGGAATGGGGGTGGGCTGGGAGGGAGAGTTTCCTTTTTTTTTAATTTTTTTTTTAAAAAGTCAACGGTCATTTTCGCTGGTCAAACAAGTTGCCATCATTCCATACCAATGAGAGAATATTGATGTCAAAGGTGGGATTATACCTGGATTAAATGAAGGTGGTACCACTGATGGAAGACCGGCCAAAGGTCGGATTATTCTTATCAATTTTTCCAATAAAAAATACATACCCGTATTAAAAATTAACAACAATATCTACCAACCATTTCATAGTATGTGACTAACAATATTTATTGATATCTTTCTATATTACGTTTATTTTCTATTTTTTTTTGAAATAGGAATTCATTCATTGATCTGAAGTTATACAACATGTACAACCAATTATTTTCTATTTAGGATATAAATTACCCTTTTTTTATGATAGAAATTCAACTTGTAAGTTTTGCTGATTTTTTTAATTCCTGATTTGGTTATATAATTATATTGCCTTTTATAAAAACAAACAAGTCTTCTCGAGTTATAAATGAAAAATTTCACATTATAAACAAGCTTTTGACCCTGTTCTTTTGGCCTGCAAAGAACTAAAGTTTACCGAAATTAATTGAGTTGAAGTGAACTGAACTGCAACTCATAACTCAGCAGGAACTGAATTGAACTAAAATCAACTAAACTGAACTTGATTTAAGTTTTTTGTAAGTCAAAAGAAAAGGGCTTAACGAGTCAAACATAAAGGTGTTTGAGTTTGGCTCATTTACTAAACAAGCTTCAAAATTTTGTTCAAACTTATTCGTTTAATTTTCAATCAAGCTTTGACCGATTTTTTATCGAGCTTGTTCAGCGATTGTTCGCGAACGTAAGAGCTCATCTCCACCCAAAAACCATCCTTATTTGGTGTAATAATATAGATAATGCTGACTAACCAACATTTAAACATCACATTATCCAAAAGCAGCCTATTATTACCGGGAAAAAAAGCTGAAAGACAACAAAACAGTGGGAAACCAAGAATAATCTCGTGCAACAAAACTCCAAAATACTACTCATCACTCTTCACCTTCCGCCATTCCACCACTTTTTACGTTCACCCAACTGTCCTTTTCCTTCTTTCTTTTTCCTCTCTCCTCCCTCAATTTCCCCCCTTACAAATAAACCCTAAATTTCACCTTTTCCAATATCCAATTCAATTATTTTCTTCATCACTCATTCAACTGACCACTACTCCATTCACTTTCACTTCAATTCTACCATTTGAATTCGTCTACATATTTTCCTATATTCTTCTGATTGATGTGACCAATTCAATTTTTTAATTTCATGGCTGAAAACAACATCAATGGCGAAGAAAAACTGATCGCAGTCGCACGTCAAATTGCGAAATCTCTAGGTCATTCAAATTCCATGACCGACGATATCATCAACATTTTCTCCACTTTTGACGGTCGATTTTCACGCGATAAACTATCTCCTTCTTCAGATAACAATATCACGATGTTACCTGATAGTAGAATCCGCGATAAGCCTTCGTTTGAAGATTGTTTAACGTCGCTTGAGCGTCAGATCTTGCAGTATCTCTCCTTTGACCGACCGTTATGGTTTGACTCTGCTGATTCTTCTGCTTTCCTTGAAGTTCTTGATGAATTGATTGCTACGATTCGTGATTTTGCTCCTTTAGCTCGCGATAATAAGCAGCTTGTGGTAGGTTTGGATCGAGCTGAGGATTTGCTTCAGTCGGCGATTTTTAAGCTTGAGGAGGAGTTTCGCGGTTTGATGCAACGCGGTGGTGAATCGTTCGACGCGACTCGTGACTCGTCCGATTCTGACTCGGAAGGGAACTATGACGACGATGGAGGTACGATTCCGGTTGCTCATCCGGTTACTGATTTTAATATTATTATTGATGCTTTGCCGTCGTCGACGATTAACGATCTTCATGAAATTGCGAAACGAATGGTGAATGTTGAGTATGGAAGAGAGTGTTCTCATGTTTATAGTGCTTGTAGGAGAGAATTCCTTGAGGAGAGTTTGTCGAGGTTAGGGTTACAGAAATTGACTACTGAAGAAGTGCAGAAACTTTCATGGCCGGAGCTCGAGGATGAGATTGAGCGCTGGTGTAAATCAGCGGTGTTCTCTCTCCGTATTCTGTTTCCGTCGGAGAGACGGCTTTGTGATCGCATCTTTGTCGGATTTCCTTCGACTTCGGATTTCGCTTTCATGGAGGTTTGCCGTGGTTCTGTGATTCAGTTGTTGAATTTCGCTGATGCGGTTGCGATTTCTAGCCGTTCGCCAGAGAGATTGTTTAAGGTGCTGGATATTTATGAGACTTTGAGGGATTTAATACCGGAATTCGAGATTTTGTTTTCTGATCAGTACTGTGTTTTTCTAAGGAATGAGGCGGTTGCGATTTGGAAGAGGGTTGGGGAAGCTATCCGAGGGATTTTTATGGAGTTGGAGAATTTGATTCGTTGTGATCCTGCGAAAGAACCGGTACCTGGTGGCAGACTTCATCCGATCACGAGATATGTGATGAATTACCTCAGAGCTGCTTGTAAATCACAGCAGATACTCGAGCAGGTGTTCGAGGAGGAGAGAGAGCGAGGGTTGTCGGGGATGAGCTCATTGTCGGTGCAAATGGCGTGGATTATGGAGTTACTTGAGAGTAATTTGGAGGCCAAGTCGAAGGTTTACAAAGATATTGCTTTAAGCTCTGTGTTTATGATGAACAATGGGAGGTACATTGTTCAAAAGGTGAAGGACAGTGAGCTAGGGCTGTTGTTAGGGGAAGATTGGATTAGGAAACACAAAGTGAAAGTTAGGCAATATAATGTGATTTATCAGAGGAGTACATGGAGAGAGGTGCTTCGGGTTTTGAAGCCGGAGAATGGTGGTGGGAGTAATGCGAATGGGGGTCCCAATGTAAGTCCTTTGAAGGAGAGGTTCAGGATGTTCAATTCTTACTTTGAAGAGATATTGAAGGTACAATCTCTGTGGGTTGTGTTTGATGATGAGTTGAGGGAGCAACTGAAGAATTCTATTACTCAAAATTTATTGCCTGCATACAGGAACTTCATTGGGAGGTTCCAGAATTCTCCGGAAGCTGGAAGGAACCCTGAGAAGCATATCAAGTATAGTGTCGAGGATGTTGAGGCTCGGATTAACAATGAGCTATTCCGGGGTAACAGTAATGGTGGAAGGAGATGAAAGTCCCATTTGTGGAGGGATAAGCAAATAATACTGCTGTCGTTTACTAGCTTGTATCATTGTATGTTGTAGTCTTGTAGACCACTGTGACAAAGTTTGTATTGGTTTAGAACAATGTATCTATGTATGGAATACGGATACGGATCAAAATGGTAGGTCTCTTCAAAAATTTTGACGATCTGTTGGTAGTTTTCCCACTTTGGAGTGTAAAATATTGGCGGTTTGTTGCTAGGTTTCCCACCCGGGGTGTATAAATGTGTAATTTGGCCTTATGATCCAATTTATTTGTGAGAGTGAATTTTGCATTCCTGAAATTTACAAAAACACAACTTCGATCAGTCATTTACAGTTATTTGTTATCCGACTCATTTGATTTTTTGATGTTATGCGCCTCAAAATTAGACTCCTGATTGTTTGTCATGATGTATTAGTGTTTAAGCATGCTGCTCTGAGTGCTGTTGGAATACTCACTTTAGCAACCTGTTTGTACCGTGAACCGAGTCATGCTTATGCTTGTAGTTTATCTGAAACTCTTGAGTTATCTCTGTGTGCTTATTCTATAGGATGTAACCAATTGAGGTAGATAGGTGATGCGTTTGCGAAAATTGGAGATATAGGAATGCAGAAGCCTGGAACTTCGAAGAAGCCCTGTGCCCGACATCAATTTCCTGGGTTAGTTTACTCCAATCATGTGAATAGAAAGCATGTGTAAAGCCAGCTGTTACATTATCTCAGTTGATGCTCTTTATGTTTGCTTAAGTCATTTTCAATATCTTATGTCATTGTTATAGCTTGACTTTCATCTTCAAACCATGTCTGCTCCTTAATGCAAAATTCCCTCTGTTCTTAATAACTTTTTAAAATCCTTGGCGCGTGCTGTACAAATCATATCAGGAATCATGAAATGGAAAAAAATTATATTTTGCTTACAGCAAATTCATAATTCAGAGTCAATTGGCTAAATTGCACTTGTAGCACCAACACTTGCTAGCTGGCTTGAAAGCCGAGTATGATAGGTGGTGTGCCTTTTGCAGAGAATTAATGAGGTCTGAGAAGGCTAATTAGTTCAATATGAGAAGATAAATTGATTTTGTGGGTGAGATGATCCTGTCAAGTACCTATGCCGTTGACATTGAATTGAAGCAACTTAGCAGTACAAGTTTAATCCCTTGGACTTTGAGGCCATCAAGTACTTCGTGATGGGAGATTAGCCAACTGGAAGAAACTCAACATGATGTTATAATCATCAAATGACCCTTTAGCTTGAGCAATTGCTGGACATGTTTTCATCATACTGCTTTTGTCCCACATATAAAGTGTTTGAAGTACTACTTACCTGAAGATTATCTATACTTTTTCTTCTAACTAGTCTTAACTGGTTAGGGTTAAGGCTGTATACGTCTAGACCTCCATAAGATCCTCACCCACTATCAGAGGAGCCTACTGGGTTGTTTGTGTATAAGAATGTCGTCTCTTTTTGGAAAGTGGGAATAAGGATCATCGGCTGCATTTGCGGAGGATCAGAATCTTGCCAGGGTAGAAAATTGGTAAGGTCTCTCATGTTGAGATTAAATTGGTATGGTTTACAGCATACTATGTTGTACCCTGGTGCTAATCGCTGCTAATTGGAAACTCATTCTATTTGAAGATGAAAGGAATAGGAAACTTATGACACAGTCTCTAGTATGTAGTATCTATTGGGTAAAAAAAATTCAAGATAAGGTTTCTTACTTGTGGCCTGCTGATTGTGTCCGTTCTTTTCCCTCCTTCTTGTCTTTGTTCTTTTTCGAGTCCTTGGTTTGATAGAAAATCCCCTAGTTTCGAATGTCACTAAGCCCAAGTATAGCTAAGGAGACTAGCAGAATCTACTTTTTCCATGAAGTAAAAGCTTCTGGGCACATGGAAAGCGGGAAAGGTCTGATGCAAAGGAAAAGGGTTGTGGGGCTTAACGATTTAGAATATAGCGTTAAGTTAGCACCTGTTCCCTGGGGCGGGGTATCAAGGTATGCCCGAAGCATACTTTTAGATAAGAGAAGAGCTGTTGTACCCTTTTCCTGTGAAAGGTCGGAGTTAGGCTTGGTGTGAAATTCTCTCTACCAATTCTGCACCTCTATTCTCGCTAGTATGAGAAGTTATGAAGAGTATCTTGCATGACAAATGCTACAAACCGAGGTGGATGACTTGGGGTTGTGGGGTTGTGGGGTTGTGGGGAGCATCCTGTAGAGGCAGAATTTCTGCAGCGAGATTTATTTTTTCTGCATTCTGATATTGCCATACATTGTTCAGGGATTCTGTAGTTGCTGACATCAAAGTAGCTTCTGGCATCCTGTAACGTAGAATTTCTGCAGCGAGATTTATTTTTTCTGCATTTCGATATCGCCACACATTGTTCAGGGATATCATAGTTGCTGATATCAAAGTAGCTTCTGGTGCTTAACTGATAGTAATATATGGGCAAGTATTCTGCAATAAGTAGCTTCTGTCCTAGAGCTGAGTTAACCTAAACCTTTTTTGGGATATGTATTTGGTAAGTTCTTCTCCTTGTTTCCTCTAAATTTCGGACTTTGTTTTTGGTAAGTTCTTCTCCTTGTTTCCTCTGAATTTGGGACTCACATCCATCCACGATCCACCCATTGTTTCTTTCTACGTTTCTCCCCTGGTATTCCATAGTCTTCTCTAAAGCAATGTTAACTTAGCTCTGAGACGGATAGAGTGTTTGTTTCTTAGCCTTACCACGTTTGCACTCCTGTAACCCCCTTCAGTATTAGGTTTGCTGACTTTGTTCAGCTGTGGGATTTTTCTAGTTAAGTGAACCTTCACCGATAAGTATCCTGCGGTTACATAGCCACTAATCCTGGCTTTGTGATCAGCAACCACATGGTTAGCATGTAATCGTACCTGATTGATGACAGCATAAGCAGAATGCCTAATACCAGAAAGGAAAATTCGAATCTGTAAGTTGTATACTGCTATATTTTTTTTCCCAACAAGTTCAGAATGGCATTAGTTTTGTCAAAACAAGAGAGATTAGATTGATGAAATCTGACTATTCATTAATTCTTGTGCATTCATGTGTATATAATGTGAGGAGTCTTAACTCTAAAGTCTGCAGGTCGGTGACATGTTTGAAAGGTAAAATATACGGTACTTGCATTACATTATATATGTAAGTTTCGTATATCATTTGGAAACAGAAAACTTGGGATCATCAATCAACTGAGGGCCGAGTTCTTCAACCAAATAATCATGAACGTACTGGTACGCTGCTTCTGTGGGATGAGCACTGTCCCAAAACATGAATTCTGAAGCATTCTTACATGTTGGTGTTAGTATATTGCACAGGCTCCCAGTCTCAATATATCCTGTCCCGCAACACCCTCTATCCGTCACTTTGAATCCTGCATAAGTTCATGAATCATGAGAATATCACATCCATATTAATTGTTAATACCACCCTTATTCTTCATGTCATCTATAATGTTATTTCTTACCGTAATTTTCTGAGTTTGTAATAAGGTCGATGAATGGTGTGTATACGTCTGCATATAGTATTCGGCTCCCTGGAAGTGATGCTTGTGCATGAGGTATGAGTTTCTTAAGCTTTTGGTTATATGACATGGCATCTGAATTTTGGTCCTCCAAACACGTTCTTTTCTTTGGGGTTTTGAATCGTGCAGTCATTTGAATGGGAAGACATCCAATGGGAGGAAGTCCAGTCACTATCATTGTACGGCATCCAAGCTCATGCACCTCCTGCAGGTTCAGATTTCTGAGATCCAGAGTATGGTTGTCTTTTTAAGTTTATACTATATGATAATGTCATATTAATCTTGAAGAGTCATCAGTAAGTGTTAAAATTGAGCTAAAGAACCATCTACCAATAACTATAACCAACTAGCAAACAATGTTTATCATTCTTATAGGGGGAGGACTGAGGAGGGAGCATAGGAAGAGCTAGAACCTCAAGGAAACTCTGTAGTCTTTTGAGAACAAAATCTTGATACCCTGTTATATCGTACTGCAGCCTTCTTGTAGGCAGGTCATAGTAATTAATCACAAAGTCATTAGTTCCAGCATTGATGACAACTAAGGCTTTTCCAATTATCTTCTTAGCCTTCTTTTCCCCTACTATTGTTTCAACTCTCTCTATGTACTTCTTGAAGTACTCAACCTGCTTTGACATTGAAATTCCCCTAGTTGGCACACTTGTTAGCTCATCAAACCCAGACCCTGCAGACCCGAAACTCACACCCGTGATCAGGTCCTTATCAGAAAGACCTGGATCCAAGAATGAGGGTACGCTCTCCTTCAACCCTAGCGTGCCAGCCAAGAGATCTGGGATGAGTTTCCCATTCGAGAATCTCCCTGTTGGCTTATGGTTGGGAAAATCCCTACCATAAGGGGGATGATCAGCTCTATTTGGTGATACCTTAGAAGTGATAAAATTGTTGTTGCCAGTATCAACTGCTGAATCACCAAATATTAGAATGGCTGGAAATAATGCTTCGGCTCTTACATTGGTAATGGATAAAGCATTTAATGATAGTATTGTTAGGAAGATGGAGAAAAGTTTTGCCATTTTTTTCATGAGGATTGATATATGCGGTAGGCTATACTTACAGAGATGGGGATTTATAGTGTGTAATGATGATTGTTAGGAACAAATGGCAGAAATTGGATGAGTTTTGTAGCTTTGAAGAGATGCTTCATCTTTTATTAGCTGATATAGAAAACTTAGTTTATGTGTGCAACAAGTTGGGATAAACCTCCCATCAAGATCACCTATGCTAGGAGGAGGAAGACACCAACAACAACAGCAGCAGCTCACTAAATGATTAAAAGGAGTTATTTGTCTTTTGCTTAATACCTTTCTGTTATTTCTTTTCTGCTCTTGTTATAGATTCTGTTAAGTGAGTCATCATTTCCTCTAACAGATTTCTGTTAATGAGGTGAAGGGGGGTTGAGGGAATCTTTGTGAATGTGTATAAATAAGGGCTCAAGAGGAGAGCAGAGTATGCAATGAATGAGAGCTGAGTATTTGGGAGAAACCTCATTTTCTCGAATTAATGAGGGATTGTAGCTAAGATTGCCTTGCTCAATCAACTATCTTACTGTTTGTGTCTACTCTTAAGCTTTTTAGTTTTCAGTTCTTACCAAATTGGTATCAGAGCCACTTACGAACCTAGGTAAAAATGGGGACGAATTCACAAAGAATTGAGCAGTTGGAGAAACGGCTGGGAGAGTATATGGACGGAAGTGAGCAGAGGATTTCGACGGTGGTGGGAAGAGAAACTCAACCTCTACAAGAGGCGTTGGCTCAAATGGCGACGGCCATCGCCAAACTCACCGGTGATTTTGGAACGCATTCAACAAGGATGGAAGGGAGGATTGATCGAGCACGTGAAGCACAAGAAGTCACGTTAGCTCAAATGAGAAATGAGCAGAGCACGTTTCAAGAGGAGGTAAGGGCTCAGATGAATGGAAATCGAAGAGAAGAAGGAGGGCCATCACAAAATCGAGTGAATCTGGAGGAGGAACTCGAAATTGCAGCAGAAAGAAGGATCGAAAATGAAAATGAGAGGGTTTCTCGACACTCGGAGACACCAGTGAACGACGGCGGAGGTGGAACTGGCTGGAGATTCAAGAAACTCGACCTACCTCTGTTTGATGGTAGCAACCCAGATGGTTGGATCATTAGGGCAGAGAGATTCTTCCATTTTTATCGCCTAAGTGAAGAAGAGCGGGTGGAGGCGTCCGTGGTGGCGTTTGAAGGCGACGCACTTTTCTGGTACCAGTGGGAGAATCGTCGCCGGCCGATAAGAAGGTGGGAGGAGTTAAAAGGGCTCCTCCTCAAGAAATTTCGATCAACCGCCACCGGAACGTTGCATGAACAGTGGCTGGAGCATCGGCAGGTGGGAGATGTGATTAGTTTCTCCAAGAGGTTTGTGGAGCTGCTTGCGCCATTAAAGGAGATTCCAGAAGAGCTTGCTAAAAGCCAATATATAAATGGGTTGAAGGAATCCATCCGTGATGAAGTTCGGGTCATGGGTCCTATGGATTTGGACCATGCAATGGAGCTGGCCCAACGGATTGAGGCCAAATTTAAAAATGCTGAACCCAGAAAGTGGGCCACTCGAAGTGGGCCTCCTTATAAACCCAATTCTTTTTTTAACCCAAGCCCCAGCTATTTCAATAATAGCTATAATCCCAAAACACCAAGCCAACTTAACTATTCATACCAAACCCATTCTTCTCATCCAAACACCAGCCCAACACCACAAAACTCCATCACCACAAACAGCTCCCTCCACTCCACAGCTTCCAATACACCCAGAACCAGCTATACCCAAAATAACCCCAGAAACCGTAGCTTTGTGAGAAGACTCAGTGAAGCTGAAATGCAGCAAAAGAGGGAGAAGGGTTTATGCTTCAAGTGTGATGAAAAGTGGAATTTCAACCATAAATGCAAGGGGAAAGAATTGAGTATGATGATCACCATTGAAGGTGAAGAGGAGGAAGAAGAAGAATTTGAACCTGAAGAAGAGAGGTTAGAGTTTGAAACTCAACCAGAAATTTCATTAAACTCAGTTATGGGGCTCACTAGCCCAAAAACTCTCAAGATGAGGGGAACAGTGAGAAGGGAGAATGTGGTGATAATGGTTGACCCTGGAGCTACTCACAATTTCATCTCCACTGAGTTAGTACAGAGACTGTCCATCCCAACTATCCAAACCAAACCTTTTGAAGTATCCCTAGGAACAGGGGAAACTGTGCAAGGCATGGGAGAGTGCAAAGCAGTAGAAATTGAACTCCAAGAGGCTATAGTGGTTGAGGATTTTCTCCCTCTTCCCCTAGGCAACTCTGATATCATTCTAGGCATTCAGTGGTTAGAAAAATTGGGAACCATGAGCACTAACTGGAAAACTCAAACTCTTAAGTTCCAGTTAGGAGGTAAAACAATCACACTTAAGGGTGATCCCACCCTAGGGAGGACTGGAATCTCTTTGAAAGCAATGATGAAGACTATTAGGAAGGAAAAAGGAGGCTTGTTGGTTGAGGTCAATATGATTCAAGCAACTGAAAGGCAGAACTTGGAGGAGCAGGGGCAAAACTCAATAATTCAGCCACTCTTACAGCAATACAAACAGGTATTCAATATGCCTAATGGTCTGCCCCCTAGTAGAAACCATGAACATGCTATTGTATTGAAACATGGAGAAAATCCTGTGAGTGTAAGGCCTTATAGATATCCACAGTTTCAAAAAGATGAAATAGAAAAGCTAATTAAAGAAATGATGCTAGCTGGGGTAATTCAAGTATCCTCAAGTGCTTATTCTAGCCCTGTATTACTTGTTAAGAAAAAAGATGGCTCTTGGAGATTTTGTGTAGATTATAGGGCTCTAAATAAAGCAACTGTCCCAGATAAATTTCCTATCCCTATAATTGATGAATTGTTGGATGAGTTATATGGAGCTACCATCTTTTCAAAACTTGATTTAAAATCAGGATACCATCAGATTAGGATGAAGAAAGAGGATATACCAAAAACTGCTTTTAGAACTCATGAGGGCCATTATGAGTTTTTAGTGATGCCTTTTGGGTTGACAAATGCTCCAGCCACATTTCAAGCACTAATGAATGAAGTGTTTAAGCCTTATTTGAGAAGGTTTGTGCTAGTTTTCTTTGATGACATATTGGTGTATAGCAGAAGTGACCATGAACATGTGAAGCATTTGGAAGTAGTTTTGGGAGTATTGCAGGAAAATGCTCTATATGCTAACTTTAAAAAATGTGAATGGGGAAAAACTGAAATAGCCTACCTTGGACATGTGATATCCCAGCATGGGGTAGCAGTGGATCAGTCCAAAATCCAAGCTATTTCTTCTTGGCCTACCCCTACATCTGTTAGGGAGCTCAGGGGATTCCTTGGCCTCACTGGGTATTATAGGAAGTTTATACAAGGCTATGCTTCACTAGCCCAACCACTCACTGATCAGCTCAAAAAAGACAACTTTGGTTGGACATCACAGGCCACAGAGGCATTCAACAAACTCAAGCAAGCTTTGGCTACTGCCCCTGTATTGAGGATGCCAGAATTCAACACTCCTTTTGTTGTTGAGGCAGATGCTTGTGGGTATGGATTAGGGGCTGTTTTGCTCCAACAAGGCCATCCTATAGCCTATTTCAGCAAAATGCTAGGGCCAAGAGCCAGAGCAAAGTCCATTTATGAAAAAGAACTCATGGCAGTGGTGCTAGCTGTGCAGAAATGGAAGCCATACTTGCTAGGTAGGCACTTCATTATACACTCTGATCAACAGAGCTTAAGATACTTGATGGAGCAGAGGGAGGTTGGCACTGACTATCAGAGATGGATGAGCAAGCTAATGGGATATGATTTTGAAATACTCTACAAACCTGGGCCCTCCAACAAGGTGGCTGATGCACTATCAAGAAGAACAGCAGAGGTGGAGTGCAACAACATGATGACAGCCTGTCCTTTACAATGGGACTGTTTGAAAGAGGAAATCAACAAGGATCCCCTCATACAACAACTCACACAAGCTGTGGCAGTTGAAGATCTTACTCCAAAAGGATACACAGTGGAGCAAGGGATTTTGAAGCATAAAGGAAGGGTGGTGATTCCTAGCCAGTCACCTCTTGTCTCACAAATCTTAAAAGCCTATCACAACTCTCCTATGGGGGGACATTCTGGGGATTTTAAGACCTACCAAAGAATTGCTGCAGAGTGGTTTTGGCAGGGGATGAGGAAGCAAATCTCTAAGTATGTACAAGGCTGTGAGGTGTGCCAACAACAGAAAACCTCCACTCTAAAACCTGCTGGTCTATTGCAACCATTGGCTATTCCCTCTCAAATTTGGGAGGATATTACTATGGACTTCATAGAGGGTCTGCCTAAATCAAGGGGGTATGATACCTTGCTGGTGGTAGTGGACAGACTTACTAAGTACAGCCACTTTATTCTCTTAAAACACCCTTTTACTGCTACTGGGGTGGCTGAAACATTCCTCAAAGAGATTGTAAGGTTGCATGGGTTTCCTAATTCAATTGTATCTGACAGAGATAGAATCTTTATGAGCCAGTTTTGGAGGGAGCTCTTCAAATTCCATGGCACAACTCTCAACAGAAGCACTGCCTATCACCCCCAAACTGATGGGCAAAGTGAAGTGGTTAATAAGAGTGTGGAGGGATATTTGAGATGCTTCATTAATGGGCAACCTAAGACTTGGGCCAACTGGGTTCCATGGGCTGAATATTGGTACAACACATCATGGCACAACTCCACTCATTGTACCCCTTTCAAGGCTGTGTATGGTAGGGACCCCCCACATTTACTTAGATATGAGCCTGGCTCCACAGTGGTGGCAACACTGGAAGAACAACTCCTTGAGAGAGATGCAATACTGGATGAACTGAAGTTTCAACTCCTCAAGGCTCAGAATTACATGAAGCAACAAGCAGATAAACACAGAAGGGATGTGCAGTTTGTGGTAGGAGACAAGGTATACTTGAAACTCAGGCCCTACAGACAGAAATCTTTGGCTAAAAGGCCTTTTGAGAAGCTTGCAGCTAAGTTTTATGGGCCCTATGAAGTCATACAAAAGATAGGCAGAGTGGCCTACAAACTTGCTCTTCCTGAAGGAGCTCAAATCCATCCTGTTTTTCATGTATCACAACTGAAACAGATGGTGGGGCTGCATACAGTTCAACCCACACTTCCCCCAGACTTATCAGCAGAACTCACCTTGGAAGTCACACCCCAATCAGTGTTGGGAGTTCGACAAGTTCCACAGGGAGCAGCTAGTACTACAGAGGTGCTCATTCAATGGCAGAACCTGCCAACTCAAGAAGCAACCTGGGAGGAATTCACTACTTTGGACTCAAGGTTTCCCTCTTTTCACCTTGAGGACAAGGTGAGAGTTTGGGTGGGGGGTAATGCAACAAGTTGGGATAAACCTCCCATCAAGATCACCTATGCTAGGAGGAGGAAGACACCAACAACAACAGCAGCAGCTCACTAAATGATTAAAAGGAGTTATTTGTCTTTTGCTTAATACCTTTCTGTTATTTCTTTTCTGCTCTTGTTATAGATTCTGTTAAGTGAGTCATCATTTCCTCTAACAGATTTCTGTTAATGAGGTGAAGGGGGGTTGAGGGAATCTTTGTGAATGTGTATAAATAAGGGCTCAAGAGGAGAGCAGAGTATGCAATGAATGAGAGCTGAGTATTTGGGAGAAACCTCATTTTCTCGAATTAATGAGGGATTGTAGCTAAGATTGCCTTGCTCAATCAACTATCTTACTGTTTGTGTCTACTCTTAAGCTTTTTAGTTTTCAGTTCTTACCAATGTGTCAAGATTTAAAAGTAGTAAGGAAGTAAAAGTAGTAAGGAAGTAACAAAGATATTCTTAGTTTGAAGGGGCAACTTGAAATGGACCCAATCTTATTGACCCAAACACACTGCATTGTAAATTATGTGTTCCCTAGCAGGAAATATTGGAGGCTTCTCCCCAGTCTTTTCCCTCTGTAATTGTATCCACCCTTCGCGGTTGGAATCACCTGAAGCTCAAGATTGCTCAGAAATGTCCACTGTTGCAAGTGTGTTATTAAAATGTAAAAGAAACGAAGGGGTAATTCTACATTAAAGTAACAGAAGCGAGAAGCAGTGCTTTAGGACTTCAGTTAATTTTTGAGAAGTGGATGATGGTGCTCTTCTACTAAACTGCACATGAAAGAACTTCTAAAAGATTTAATAATGTCACTGGCAGAACCATTTGAGGCCTTAAGCCAAAATCAAAGTTTATAAAGACAAATTTAATAATTCTTAATGCCCCAAAGCTGAGCGGAGCTTTATGAGTCCACACTTACTCTAATTGCAAAACTTTGAAACTTCAAATCTGCCAGTTATCTCACAAATCTTTCAGCTCTCACGTACAACTACAACCAACAGGGAACACATTTTTCAGCCTTCACCATCATATCAAGCTTTAAATTCCGCAATCTCAATCCTTTCAATATTTTAGATTCTCCCAAAGTCCCAAGACACCCTTCGCAAAATTCCCAGAAACATTGATTGCATAAGTTTTTCTCTCCTCATGACTGAGAAGAAGAAAAAAGAGTATACAAATATAAATCCAATTCGATTATTCAAATTTATAAGTAGAATGTTTGTTAACTTGTACATAACCTGTTGAATATTTAGAGTATTTGGTTGATAATATTCATGAAACATTAACTTAAGATGCTTGGTTTTGGTGTCGCTACTTAAGTAATGTTTGGATATGCATGTTATATGTGAAAGCTTTTGAAACTAAACTTCATGAACCATTGAAGTGCTTCAAGCAATGAAGCGAAGGAGGAGCTCAGCCCAGGCTCGCGGCCCGCGAGCTGGGTCGCCCCCCGCGACCTGTGTCTTGGCTTGGTCGCGACTCGCGACTTTTGTCGTGACTCGCGACTTTTGTCGTGACTCGCGACGAGCCACTGCCAAAGAGGTGCTCCAAAATTTCCTTAAGGTCGCGACTCACGACCTGTATCGCGAGTCGCGACTGGGTAGTTTTGCGGACGTCTAAATAAGACCGTTTCATGTTTAATGAGCGGTTGTGGTCGGTTTTTCCAAGGCTTTGACGTGCATTATAAGAGGCTTGAATGTAGGATTATGTTCATTATAGCATTTCTCTCTCAAAGCACTCTCTCTCAAGTTCTTGATTATTTAATCATCAAAGCAAAAATTACAAACACATTTGTTCTCATTTGGTGATTCTCATACGAGCGTGATAATCAATTTTCTTCTTTGTATCTCGGAGGTGAATTCCGTGTAACCCGTGCTTCGTATAGGGTCGGAATATCGCTTTTGGGAAAGTGTTCCCAAACACGCCTAGAGGATCGATTGTTCGTTGTTATTGTTGTTGTGTTCATCTTTGTTTTCCCGAATACGATATCTAACAATCCAAAAGCGATATTTATTCGAAGATGACAACGATCTATGAAATGACAACGAATTTCCAACCACGTTCAAAGGCGTAGTATTTTCGAAGATGAAAAGAAGATGATGAGACTATGGAGATTATAATGATGAACAAATGGAGGTTCTTGTTTCTCATATTTCAATGCTTAATTGAAGACACTCCAAGTAACAAGTTTTATTTTATAAGTACATATTTAATTGTTTCTCTATGGTTTAATCTTGACATGTTTTATCAAAGTATATTGATGTTGTCTTGATTATGTTTAGAGATGTTTTGCCATGTATTTATACCCATGAAGTTGATTGGTAGAAATCATGATGATTGGTTAAAATCATGTAATTACTTAGCATTGGTAATGGATGAACAAAGTTTATTGTTCATGAAATGAGTGTTATTAATGCAAATTACGCATTGATAATATGAGATTTGTATGGTTTGGCTGGATAAATCTATGATAATATAATCATAGCAATTTGTCAAAGTTAATACAAATGAAAATCCTTTGGCGGTTATCATTTTGATGTTAGTCTTTCCTTAATGCATGTCAGTTATTTTCTATAGCATGGTTTGATGTTTTTACAATGCAAATGTGACGGTTAGTAATGTTGGCAAATCTGGTTTGCATGATAAAGTATAGATTATTTATTTTGTTTTAATTAATAAAATAATGTAGTTAACATGAAAATGATTATTGTGAATGTTGTCGTTATTCTATGGTTAAATAGAATAATGTAATTGCAATGAAAAGTCTTTCTTTATGTCATGCGAATTTGCATGATGATTATTGCAATCAATTAATCATCAAGTTCATAATCTTTAGTTTAATAGATTATGTGGCTTATGTCAATGTTCAATTTAATTATTGATGTTATTCTATGGTGAAATAGAATGATGCATTGTTAATGATAATTCTTCTCTATAGTATTATCGGCTTGGTCATGTTAATTATAGAAAGCTTTATTCTATGTCAAAGGATGATTTGATTCCTAGTTTTGATCCAAGCATAGAGAAGTGTAGAACATGCATGCTTACTAAGATAACCAGAAATTCTTTCCCAAATAATGTGGAAAGAGATACTAATTTGCTTGATTTGGTGCATAGTGACCTATGTGATTTTCATAGCACTCCTTCTTTAGGTAATAAGAAGTATATCATAACATTTATGGATGATCATTCTAGGTTTTGTTATGTTTATCTTCTATTCACTAAAGATGAAGCTCTAGATAAGTTTAAGATCTATAAAAACGAGGTTGAATTGCAACTAAATGACAAAATAAAACGGCTTAGAACGATAGGGGTGGTGAATACCATGATCCTAGTTATTTCCAATCATTAGGAATTATACATGAAAGAACCGCGGGTTATACACCACAACAAAATGGTATAGCGGAAAGAAAGAATAGAACTTTACAAGAAATGGTAAATTCTATGTTATCCTATTCGGGTTTAAGTGATGGATTTTGGGGAGAAGCGGTTTTAACGGCTTGTTATTTATTAAACCGCGTTCTTATGAAAAAGAACAAAGTTACACCCTATGAATTATGGTACAAAAGAAAACCAAATCTAAGTTATCTTAGAGTTTGGGGTTGTAGGGCAATTGTAAAAGTGCCGGAACCTAAACGTAAAAAGTTAGGTGAAAAGGGAGTTGAATGCATCTTTATAGGGTATGCTATTCATAGCAAGGCCTATAGGTTCTATGTTATAGAACAAAATGACGTTTGGTCAATTCACACTATTGTGGAGTCAAGAGATGCAATCTTTGATGAAAATCGATATTCATCAATTCCTAGACCAAAGGATGTAACTCCAAGTACCATAATACAAGATGATGATCGGTTTTTAAATGATCATGAATTAGATGAACAAACTCTAGAAGAGAATGTAGCATCGACTTCATCACAACCTAGGAGAAGTAAAAGGGCAAGAAAGGAGAAATCCTTTGGCCCGGATTTTCATGTATATTTGGTTGAAGGATCTAGAAGTTCTATATTGACTAAATTTCCATATGTGTTTAATGTGGAAGGTGATCCTTTGACTTATGGTGAGGCCATGAGATCTCAAGATGCTCCTTTTTGGAAGGAAGCTATTGATGATGAGATGGATTCCATCATGGGGAATAACACATGGTTTTTGGCGGATTTGCCTCCCAAGTGTAAACCTATTGGGTGTAAATGGATTTTCAAAAAGAAAATGAAAATCGATGGAACTATTGATAAGTTCAAAGCCCGGTTGGTGGCTCAAGGCTTTTCCCAAAAGCCGGGTATCGATTATTTCGATACATATGCACCCGTTGCTAGAATCTCTACTATAAGGTTGTTGATTGTTTTGCGGCTATACACAACCTTGTGATCCATCAAATGGATGTTAAGACATCGTTCTTAAATGGAGAGCTAGATGAGGAGGTTTACATGAAACAATCCGAAGGGTTTGTTGTAAAAGGTCAAGAAGGTAAAGTTTGCAAACTCGTTAGATTTTTGTATGGGCTAAAACAAGCACCCAAGCAATGGCATCAAAAGTTTGATGAGGTTGTGTTGTCTAACGGATTTAAATTGAATAATTCGGACAAGTGCGTATATAGCAAATTTGATGACTTAGGTCATGGTGTTATGATTTGTCTATATGTAGATGACATGTTGATTTTTGGGACTGATTTGTCACAAGTTGAGTGGGCAAAGGCTTTCCTATCATCAATGTTCTCCATGAAAGATTTAGGAGAAGCGGATCTCATTCTAGGCATAAGAATTAAAAGAAGCAATGGAAAATTGAGTTTATCTCAAACACACTACATTGAAAAAGTACTTAAGAAATTCAATGTTAGTGATTGCTCTTTTGTATCAACTCCTATGGATCCAAGTGAAAAATTAATGCCAAATGATGGTAGTGCGGTATCTCAACTTGAGTATGCACGGGTCATAGGATGTTTGATGTATGCTATGACGAGTACTAGGCCGGATATCGCATTTGCGGTAGGAAAGCTTAGTAGGTATACTAGTAATCCTAGTATGAAGCATTGGCATGCTATTCGTCGTGTCTTAAGGTATTTAGGGAAAACCAAAGATTATGGTTTATCCTACAGTGGATATCCTTCGGTTTTAGAAGGTTATTCGGATGCAAGTTGGATCTCTAATAGAGAAGATCACTCTTCCACAAGTGGATTCGTTTTTCTACTTGGGGGAGGTGCTATCTCTTGGGCTTCTAAGAAGCAAACTTGCATTGCGGACTCCTCCATGACTTCGGAGTTCATAGCTTTGTCCTCGGCTAGTAAAGAGGCGGAGTGGTTAAAGAATCTCATGATTGAGATTCCTTTGTTGCCAAAACCAATATCGCTCATAGTGATACATTGTGATAACGATGCAGCTTTGGCAAGGGCATATAGTCAAGTTTATAATGGTAAGTCAAGGCACATTGGTGTGAGGCATTCCTATATTCAAGGACTTATCAAGGATAGTGTTATCACTGTTGACTATGTGCGGACTACGTATAATCTAGCGGATTGTTTCACTAAGGCCTTGGCTAGAGATACGGTGAAGAGGATGGCAATCGGTCTTGGATTGGAGCCCTTAGTTAATCACGAGTGAGGGAATCTTAACTTAACGCCCAATAAGACGTTGGGTCTTAAGTTCAATAAGATTAATTCCTTCATTTGATGATTGAAGAACATTTGTAAGTATCCTCTAAGTGTTGTTCTTATATTGACTATGATGTTGATAAGAAGTTGTATATACTTAATAGTTCTCTTGTTATGCCTTGTCATAGTGGCATGTTTATTTAAGAGTTCTACCTATGTAAGTGTGAAGTTTAGCCGCTTCAAGTAGCTATAGGGGCATAGCTATGATACACTTATGAATGATACGGACACATGGCTTTAAGTGTCAAGTTTAATGAGTTCAAATAGTTAATCTTGTGTGTATAGTATCTTCAAGTTTTCCACTATGTATTGAGATTGGTTCAATCGCTTGCGACACCTTTCGGATACGGATTCTTGGAATGTATATTATACTAGGTGGAAGTTCAAGTCTTAGTACACTTTCATTGATGCATGAGGTTGTTTGTTTTGATGATGTGTTTTGTGCTTAGTATCTTTTAGAATACTCTAAATGGGGGAGGATTGTTGAATATTTAGAGTATTTGGTTGATAATATTCATGAAACATTAACTTAAGATGCTTGGTTTTGGTGTCGCTACTTAAGTAATGTTTGGATATGCATGTTATGTGTTAAAGCTTTGGAAACTAAACTTCATGAACCATTGAAGTGCTTCAAGCAATGAAGCGAAGGAGGAGCTCAGCCAGCCCGCGAGCTGGGTCGCCCCCGCTACCTGTGTCTTGGCTTGGTCGCGACTCGCGACTTTTGTCGTGACTCGCGACGAGCCACTGCCAAAGAGGTGCTCCAAAATTTCCTTAAGGTCGCGACTCACGACCTGTATCGCGAGTCGCGACTGGGTAGTTTTGCGGACGTCTAAATAAGACCGTTTCATGTTTAATGAGCGGTTGTGGTCGGTTTTTCCAAGGCTTTGACGTGCATTATAAATGTAGGATTATGTTCATTATAGCATTTCTCTCTCAAAGCACTCTCTCTCAAGTTCTTGATTATTTAATCATCAAAGCAAAAATTACAAACACGTTTGTTCTCATTTGGTGATTCTCATACGAGCGTGATAATCACTGTTTTCTTCTTTGTATCTCGGAGGTGAATTCCGTGTAACCCGTGTTTCGTATAGGGTCGGAATATCGCTTTTGGGAAAGTGTTCCCAAACACGCCTAGAGGATCGATTGTTCGTTGTTATTGTTGTTGTGTTCATCTTTGTTTTCCCGAATACGATATCTAACATAACCAAATTATTCCAAATTGTACTTCCTCTGTCTATCTCTATTTCTATGCAGGGATTCCTCTAATCTATTTCATTAAAAATAGTTTTATAATTAGAATGTTTGTTACCTTGTACGTAATTGAAGCATTTCATATTTTACTTCTTTCTATTTCTATATCTATACATCTAGGGGGTTCCTCTCATATCTGTGATATTATTAAATTACGAATAATTTTAGTAACAAATAACTTCTACCTAACCAACTTGCCCATGTTTGCTAACCTAAGTCTTGCCAGGGCTTGTAACTAATGGCAGGGATAATTAGGAGTATGTATGGTTGGTTTGGTGCGGTTTGGAATATAATCCTAACTTAATCGCAAAAAACGGTCTGGGATTTTGTCAAACCAACATGCACCACATTAGGAGCCAAATCGCGCCAAATCAAACCGCATAGAAATGGTCTGGTGTGTTGTAGATCGCACTTCGGACACCCCTAGGATGAAATAAACGAGGATACGTGAGTTACTGAACTTAGCTTTGAGATCAAACAATTTTTTTTGTTTTGACAAGTAGTCCCGTTCTTCTAAAATGTATTTTATCATGAGTTAATTAATTCTATTGCGTGATGGCAATTAAAGAAATTCTAATGCAACATAGACAATGTATATATGGTACTCCGCTGTGCATCATGCTCCTAGCTACGTGGATTTCAAAATTAGGTTCATCATGAACTCAATACTAGATTTAGAATTTTTGAGGTGGAGTCAGTCTGTTCAGCCTTATCAGAAAAGGAAGTGTTTATGCATAACCTTAGATGTTTACTTTCCCTTTCCGGTAGTTTGTGCTACATCATCTTTGCGAGGGCTACACGGGCTGTCACAAGAGTTCTAGAACGAGCATCATATATACATATAATATGTGTGTGTATGTATACATCGTACTCCATTTGCTGCCCGGGTTGTATCTCAATATTTTGCTTGGTGTGCTTTTTTACCAGGATGCTGACAAATGCACTCTTTTTGTATTGGTATATCCTTACTAATTCGTTTTCTCCAATATTGCAAGAATATATGCTCTGCTTGTAATGGATTCCTGCTGCTCCTAATATTAAGCAATTGAGTTTACTTGCAGATGCATATGCATCAGATCATAGCAACTTTCTCGCTTTGCTCTCCTTTATTGAGGCCTCGTTTGTTGCATACATTCAAGTTAAGGTAGTGGATGCACTTAATAGAAACATAGTTTTAATTAGTTGTATCAAGTACTCAATGAGGTCTCACCTAATTGAGGTATTCCCCAATTACGAGTCAGACAATTTTTTTGAAGTGGAAGATAGTATGCGTGTACTGTCCAATTCCCATCTCACATTGGATTGCAGAGGAAAAATGGTTTGTCTTCCGCCAAATTAACACAGTAATCTCAACATCTAAAATTTGGCAAATCAGTTAAGAAAAATTACAGGATGAATACAAATGAGTGGAAAAAAATCTCTCTAGATTATACTCACTCGTCATCCTTCTCAATAGCCCTTCCCACTATAAATGTTCATTAAGAGAACAGTTGTTTTGTTCATTCTTACTGCCCCTATTGTATACAAAGTTGCTGCCTTTGCTGCATGAATTAGAGTGTAAAGGAAACTTATTTGATCTGCCAGGTTTAAATTCTGAACAGCCTTCTTGGAGTTCTCCCTAATAAAGTTTGCATAACTTGATGCTTAAGCACTATGCTATAAACTAATGAACCACCAGGCAGTTTGTAATCCTGTTCATCTTAGCTTCTTCCCAGCTCTAGGACTTCGTCAGAGATTTTGTTCAGAGTTTTGAAGCTTATGGAATAACTAGATTTTGATGTAACTTCTTAGGAGGAGGATGTTCTTGTTGATTTTGAGCTTTACGTTTGATTTCTTTTAACTTGTTATGACACTTTCCTTTAAACTCTTCTGTATTGACAAATTTATGCTGTTTCGCAGCTGCTGCATTGGGATTCAATTAGGAGTTTTAATGTTATAGCACTAGAGGATGCTCCAACTAATGCAATATGTGCCCCGTTCCATAAACACCTTCTGGCTGTAAAGTTTTTGGGTTTGCTGGAAGTGCAAGCAGATGCTGAGCTTGCAAATTTGACAGATTCAGGATGCTACCATGCTAAAGAATAGAAGTACGAGTATTCTTTTTGATTTCGTTGTCGCAATTGAGGGAGAGCTGTGGAAAGTGTATGATGCTAAAAGTATGGACAATACAGGCATTGCAAAACGTAAGTGAAGTTATTTGTAAAGTGAATTTGATGAGGTGTTGGTGTGGTAATTCTATGCTAATAGCTTGAATGTTTTTTTTCCATAGTTGTACTAGAGAATCCTGTTTGAAACCTGCGCAACTAGTGTTATGGATGGGAATGTCAGCTTTGCTTTTAACATCTCTAAAAAATACAAGCATTTTTAGTTTGGTCGATTTGGCTGCTATTCTAGCCTACGCACTTCGCGTCCACAATCTTTGCTAGTGCTACAACCTGTTCAGTTGTGACGCGTTGTGTTGCTGCTGATCTTCATTGTTTTTGCAGGTGTAGTTCAAAATGAGCATGTCATGTCAGCCAATCTGCACCTAACAAGAGCATACTAGGGGGAACTTGCACTTTTTTCTGGGTGGCTTGTTGAGGGACTGAAGATGCCCTTGGGCTGCTTGTTGACGGGCCGAACAAGACTCTTGTAGGGTAAGATGCAAGTATGGACCCTTGCATTGGTTAAACAGATGGGAAGTGCGTTTTAGAATGATGCTGGCCTGTGGCAACCATGTCACATAAGTCTCTAGTGTTATTATGCTCATGCAAACTCAAAACACATTATATTTAGGAAAATTTGTCTCCATACATCCCAAGCTTACTGATGCTTTTCCATTTAAATTCGAAATATAATTTATTCGTGAATAATCTTAACTTTGACGACTCTCTTCTTATATTGGTCTCGTAGTAGTGATCTGATATTTGTTTCATTATTTTTTGGGTCCAAAATCATTATCTTCTCCCTCTGTCTCTCCTTTCACTCACTTGCTCAAATTTTGATTGGGACGACGGATCAATATGAAATGTGTATCACTAAGTTTGAGATTAATAAATATTGGATTAACATGGGAAAAATACTTCAAACTTGGGATCGACAATGATTATTTTTCTTCTTCTTATTATTAATGCTCTTTATCCAAGTTACTTTGGTCTCGCCTAACTTTTTCCAATGTCTCTATAATTTCAACATCTTTTATCAATGTATCGTTTGGTCACCGTTCCACATGCCCAAACTGATATATATTTGATGAGTTTTTATCTTATACTCAACATTTGTATTACCAGCTTTATGTCTTAAGTTGTGCTCACTTATCCATTCTTAATTATGAATGCCCCAACTTCCTAACTACTAGCTCATATGTTAATCATCCCAAAAGGCACATTATGCTCATCTCCATTCGCGCCACCCTGATTGTATCATTTGAGCCACGTCTTGGTTAGTTTCTTCATTCCGTTGTAAAATCGACGTAAGTGACACTGTTCCCACAAAAATTGCACAGATAAGGCAGTTCCTCATGAGTTGGAGCTCATTTAAAGTAGTACTAAACAGATCTTCCTTACATGATGTGAGATTGAGACAGATCAAAATTAATAAGATCAATAACAAGCCAAAAGATAGAAGAGCTCAATAAGATCTTTGTGAAGTAGGAATTGGCATGATTTGCGCTGTGCACTCGTGCATCTCAGGATTTGGTAGGCGTGCTTACTGATTTGTACTGCACCAAATCAATAGCATTCATGCATACGTGCTTCATACCAATTTAGTCAATTGAACTAATTTGTATTATTAGCTTAGCTGCTTAAGACATTCTTAAACTTGCTTAAAATATAAGTTTCGATCTCGAAATCACCTATCACCATTAATTTATTTGTTCCATAATAACTGTAAACTAAAGATTTCGAAGAAATTACAAAGAGAAGTTTTGGATTTTTGTGCAATTGAACCACATTTCCAAGGTTTGATGGCCCTAGAAATCCTCAATATGATCTTCCAATTTGATTTGATTGAAAAATCTATTGCTACTACGATGCAATGCATATTGATAAATTATTCCCTTTGGTGATTGTGCTGCATAATTCTATTAACAATTTAGTTCACCAAGGTAGTTACTGCACATAAATACAAAATATTCATTTTGTTGTAGTTTGTCCAACTAGTATTATACTCTTCTAACATGTGTAGGACCTAGGAGACTATACATTTCACCTGTTCAACTTCAAGCTTCCTGGGTTTAAAAAACAAGAATACATTTTCTTCCAGATTTTGGCATATCTTGGAAGATCATCTAATCATTTTAGTAGCCGTGTTGTGGAAATTATATTGTTTAATTACTTAAGTTAGAGTTCGTTTGGTAAGTTTCCGATTTTCATTTGAAATAAGTTACTACTTACTAATACTCTATCGTACATCCTGCCATCCTGGCTGTATGGGGTCTGCCCAGCAGACCTCCAGATGGCAGCAGACCACTGGTCCCACCACTCCACGTCAGAGCGCCTGGAGCAGAGCAGACCCCCTCAGGCAGACCGCTCCGGACATAACCTCTAGGCTGGAGTTTAATGAAGGCCTTGTTCCACCTTGGCCCACTTCCAAAGAGGCCCACTCACTTTACTAGGTCAGTTGCAAGTCCATGTCTCATATAAATACCCATGCCCATGCATGGGTAAGGTACGTTCAATCAAACACTCACAAAATACTTGCACTTGATACTCGTTTTCTCTCTACTAGAGATCTTGTGCTCAACTTGGACTGACTTAGACATCAGAGAGGCGATCCTCGGAACCACCCCCGAGGTTTCTCCTTGTTTTGCAGGTAACCACCACCACGAAGGACGTTTGGGAGCCACGATTCTACCAAGTACCCACCACCACATACACTGTTGCTGTCTTGGACAGAAACAATTTGGCGCTAGAAGGAGGGGAAGAGTAGAAAAGCCCAATCTACAACTTCGCCATGGTGGTTCCAACCTCAGAAACGCTCGGTTCCGACAGTTCAGGAGGAGAAAACAACTCTCCACTGAGAGAAACAAACACGAGATCAACTAGAAGGGGTAGTGCTGCTACCACCAGATCAGGCAGGAGGGATAACACTATCACCCCCCGCCATGAAACCAGGCAGACCCCATAGCCAAGCAGCTGAATGGTCATGCCCACACCGGAGCAACTCCAAGCAGCCTTTCAAGTGCTGCAGTCTGCCCAACGGTTTATGCAAACTATTGGAAGCCAACCTGCTCGAAAGAGAAGGAGAACTAGAACACATGGTTCAGTTCGAAGGCATCTACAGCTGTCATCTGAAGAGGAGACAGCCACAGCAGACCCCCTATGCGGGTACAACATGACAAACATCACACCCACCCCGACGTCGGAGTATGGCCTATCTAGCCGCTCTGGACCTGGGTATATCAAGAAGGGTTGGCAGGAAGCAGAATGGGATACTGAGATAATGCAACAGGATCATGCCAGCATGTTCGAGGAATTGACACCCACAGGGTATACGGCAGACTCAAGCAGGAGATCTGTACACAGAGGAAATCCAGGGGGCGTGGCCCAGAATGTCCAGCCGCGGCCCAGAACCAGGCATAACTCAGGAGCTGAAGAGGCCCTGTCTGCGCCTGATGGCAGAACGATCAGAAGGCATGTCAGCCTGAGATTGGGAACAATACCAGAGGAGGGCTCTGGCGATAATGGAGCCCGCACAGATCTCAGAGGACTCATAACCCACAAAGTCAACTCCAGACCCATTGTGGTATCACCAGCAGAGGAGATTAGGTCTCCTTCCAAATCTCCCTTCACACCTGAAATCATTGCGGCCAGAGTGTCGAAAGCGAAGCTCCCATCCAATCTCAAGTTTGAAGGGGAGGGAGACCCAAAGGAGCATGTGGCAGCCTTTGAGACCCACATGAAGCTAGGAAACTACAATGAGGCCACATGGTGCAGACACTTCCCTGCCACTCTGTCGGGGATAGCTCAGACCTGGTTCAGGACTATTCCCCTGGGGACGATTGCTAACTTTGATGAACTGAAGAAGAGATTCAAAGAGCATTTCGTTAGCGGAAGTAGGAGGAACAAATCCACACATGAGCTGCTATTGCTGAAGCAGACTCATAATGAAAGCTTGCGAGATTTCATAGGGAGGTTCAACAAAGAGCTGGTGCACATCCCAGAGCTGGAGCAGAAGCTCGCTCTGCACGCTCTTAGGAACGCCTTACCCCACACCAGTAAATTCAGAGATGACCTTAAATGGGTCACCATGAAGGAGCTCAGCGAGGCCCTGGCAGAAAAATACATAGTTGTCGAAGACTTCAACAAAGCATCGACACACGGAGCAGAAACAGGCAGACCTGCCAGACAGGATACCAGGCAGAATGAGCACCAGTTCATGGGAGGCAGATTGAATTTTGGAGGCCCCAGGCCCCATCAGAGCAGAGGGAGAGAAAAACAAAAAGAAGCAGAGAGAGAAGTGGACCGGTTGAAGGCCCAGGAGAAATATAACAACTATAGCAACCTCAGCGCGCCAAGGGCTGAGATCTTTCTGACCAACAGAGATGACAACAGGTGGCACAGACCACCACCCACCAAGAAGAGAAGCCTAGGCTCCAACATGGCAGAGTTCTGCGCTTTCCATGAGGCGCCAGGCCACAGTACAGAGGACTGCATAAGCCTGAAAAATGATCTGGAAAGCCTGATCAGACGAGGCTACTTCAAAGAGTACCTAGCCTGGAATCAGGGGATCAAGGAGAAGGAGCAATAGAGCGAAGGGCAGAAATTGCAGGACAAGCAAGCAGAGATCAAGGAAGGGAAAAAGAAGACGGTATACGTCATATTTGGCAGTTCTAGTTCAATGGGGGGAGAGAGGGCTCATCTGAGGCAGCTCACCCACCCCAACCTCTACTCCATCAACCAGGCAGAGCTGAGCCCAGACCTGCCAAACATGACCTTTACGGCAGAAGACTGCAAAGGCATCAGTTTCCCGCACTCGACCCTCTTGTGGTCACTCTGGAGATTAGCAGAGTAGATGTGCGAAGAATACTGTTAGATGGCGGGAGCGCCGTGAATATCCTTTATAAGGACACCTTCGATAAAATGGAGCTAGATCGTTCAATGCTGAAGCAAGGAGGAACTCCAATCGTCGGATTCACGGGGAACTCCATCATCCCAGAGGGGAAAATACATCTGACAGTGACCACAGAGGGGCAGAACGGAGTGAAGAGAACGGTGGTGCAAGAGTTTCTGGTAGTGGACCTCCCGTCACCGTACAACGCTCTGATGGGAAGGAAGTTCATCGAGGAAGTACAGGGAATCCCGTCAACCCATCATCAGACCATGCTTTTCTTAAGCAGCACTAGAGAGGTTGGCAGACTGAAGGGAGACCAGAGAGCAGCTAGGTCATGCAATCTAACCGCTCTGAAGAAGGATAAAAGACCTCCTCCTCCTGACCACTCTAGGTCCAGGAGGAAGAGGAGAAAGGAAAAGAAAGAAGGAAAGAAGAAAGAGGCTGAAGAAGCCGGGAAGGAAAGAAAGGAAGGAAAGGCCGAAGAGGCTAAGGAACGAAAGGAAGAGTGTGCTGCTATCAGTGAGGCCGATGCTCGGCCAGAAGCAGAGCAGGAAGCAAAAAATCCTGAACCGGGGGAAGAGACCGGAGAGGTACTCTTGGGACCGGAAGAAGGCAGGACAGTCAGAATTGGTAAAGACCTGGATCCTGAAACCAGAGTCAACCTAATCAGTCTGCTGAAGGAGAATGCAGATGTGTTCGCCTTCTCAGCGGCTGAGATGCCTGGGATAGACCCCGCCACCATCAACCACAAGTTAAACACTGCTGCAGGATACAGACCTGTGAAGCAGAAGAGGAGGAACTACTCTGCGGAGAAAAATAAAGCCATCGAGGAAGAAGTTCAGAAGCTGCTTGAGGCAGGGTTCATAGAGCCCTGCAAGTACCCAGAATGGCTAGCCAATGTGGTGATGGTTAAGAAGGCGAACGGGAGCTGGAGGATGTGTGTTGACTTCACAGACCTCAATAAGGCCTGCCCCAAGGACTGCTATCCCTTGCCAAGAATCGACCAGCTGGTAGACTCTACCAGTGGTCATGCTCTACTCAGCTTCATGGACACGTTCAGCGGATACCATCAGATCTTCATGGATCCTGCAGATAAAGAGAAGACGGCATTCATCACCCCTATCGGGGTATTCTGCTATGTCATGATGCCCTTCGGGCTGAAGAATGCAGGCGCAACCTATCAAAGGCTGATGGATCAGGTCTTTGCAGGTCAGAGGGGAAGGAATCTAGAGGTGTACGTGGATGACGTCATCACTAAGAGCAAAACTGAGACTGACCATATAGCAGACCTCAAGGAAACCTTCGCCAATCTCCGCAAACACAGCATGAAACTGAATCCTAAAAAATGCGTGTTCGGAGTACGGTCAGGGAAATTTCTGGGCTATCTGGTCAGTGAAAGGGGGATCGACGCGAATCCCGACAAAGTGAAGGCAGCTATGGATTAATCAGAACCACAGTCAAAGAGTCAACTGGGCAGACCCCCTTCCACCTGGTATATGGTTCTGAGGCTGTCATGCCTGTTGAGATCGGGTCCGAGAGTCTGAGGATCAGCCTATTTGAGCCAGGTCTGAACGACGAAGCTCTAAGAACGAATCTAGATCTGCTGGATGAGTACAGAAACGAAGCTAGGCTCAGAATGGAAGCCTACAAAGCCAGAGTCAGCAGATACTATAACCGGAAGGTGAGGGCTAGGCCTCTGGAGGTAGGGGATCTGGTGCTCAGAAATGCAGCAGCTGTGCAAAAAGACAAAATACACGGAAAGCTGTTGGCTAAGTGGGAGGGACCCTACCAAGTTAGTGAAGAGCTATACCCTAGAACCTACAGACTGAAAAGAATGGATGGAAGCGAACTGAAAAGCAACTGGAACGCCCGAATACTGTAAAAATACTTCGTGTAACCCAGATTGTATCAAAAAATTCCCATGAATGAAAGGCCTTTGAGCCACCCTTTATCCACCACTCTCCATTTCGCATTAAACCCCCATCCCCTTATCTATTGTTTATGAAAAACAAAATGTCAAAATCAGACAGACCCTTAGCAGACTGAGAAAAAATACCACAGTCTGGCAAAAGAAAACAGGGTCTGAGTCAGACTGAAGGCTGAAGAGGCTCTTCAGACACAAAAGTAAACTATATAATGAAAAAAGGGAGTCGGCCGAAAGGTCAACTCTGTCCAGAGCCCATGAGGCCCACAGAGTGACCGGATGCCGGCTCGACTTAGCGATGTCATAGACCTCTACCTCTAAACCTGCGGGCCGAAGGCCCAAAAAGCAGCAAGGATAAGTCATAGACACCTAAGGCTAATGGGGACGCCAGAGTTCCTAAGAACCAAAACGTACCCCGACACGAAAAAGATGGCAGAAGGAGCTAAAGGGCGAACCCCAAAACTCCCAGAATCATCATGACTTAGGGCGTCAAAATACCTCCTTTGCTCTGCCCTTATTGAATTTTTGTCACGCATAAGGCAGAGCAGAAGAGTAAAGGGTCCCCAAGGTCGCAGCTCTGAGCAAATCTCACCGGCCACCAAGCCAAGTAAACAAAAAGGAGCAGAGATGTTATATGATAGCACAACAAACTCAACATCAGAGCAGAACACGAGACGTGTCAGGCAAAAAAGGAGCAGAACACAAGCACTTAGCAGAAATAACAATTTAAGGCATGCACCAAATAGAAAACACAAAAGTCAACAGAAGAACACAACTTGCATTACCTGAAAAATCATTGTATCTTACATAAAAGATCTAGCTATAAGCCAGATCAGAGTGCTACAAAATACTACAACAACGGCGGCTACCTAACCAAAAGAAGGGAGCAAATACAGATGAAAAGGAAATATTTGACTATTTAATTACAAATATTACAAGATAAGTCAATTAGGATATCATCGGAGGGCAAAAACGGAGGACTGCAATTAGTTCAGCACAGGCTCCCAGCTCATCTACCTCAGCAGCTCAGACAGGAGTCACAAGAAGGCTGAGGCGAAGCGTGAGATAGCCGCCCGAGTTCCTATTGCTTAGGAACAGAGCTGCCATCCTTCGCGGAGCTCCCATCAGCTTGCTGCTCTGAAGACTCTCCCTCTGAAGGCAGAGAGTAAAGCAATTCCAAGTCTCTGAGCTCCTGGGTAGCAGGAGGTCGCATGTGCACCTGACTGGCGTAGGCATCCTCAAAGGCATCCCAGTTGAAAGAGGGCTGCAGATGCCAGAGGACCCTGCGGACCGCAACTTCGCAATCCTCCCAGTACTTGTTCCCGAACACCTCCTCCATTTGCGCAGCCTGGGCTGCCTCCTCAGCGAGCAGCTGAGCCTCTTTCTGCTTCAAGGCTTCCTCAGCCTCCTTAGCCTGCTGAGCCTCCCTCTCAGAAAGCAACTTGGAGAACTCTGCCCCTAGCTCCTCCTCCCTCAGTCTCAGAGCCTCCTCCGCCTCCTTGGCTTGCAGAGCCAATTTAGCAGAGCAGCCTTCATGTTCAGCCTGTACAGCAGAGAGCTGACCCTTGAGCTGCTCCTGCTCCTTCAACGCTGCCTGCAGCCGGGCCTCGGAGGTCTTCATCTTAGCCTCCGTCACTGAAGCGCGAGACAACGCCTCACTAAGCTGGGAAGAGAGCCGGGAGTGCTCAGCCGCGATAGCCTCTGCCTGCGCCGCCTGACCCTCCATGCGTTGGTTGGCGGTCCGCAGGGTGTCGCGCTCCACAATCAGAGCATCCCTCTCCTCTTCGGTTTCGCGGCAGGTAGACACAATCAGAGAGTTCTGAGCCTTCAGCTTGGCATATTCTTGACTCTGCTGTGCTACCTGAGCCTTAAGCTGCTGCAGTTCAGGGAGATCTGCCTCACGTCTACCCAGCCCTACAGCATGGCAGAACTCCCCAATGAAGGCGCCGGCCTGCACAGCCTATGATCAATGAAAAAGCAGATCAGAAGAGATTCAAAACATCAGAAGCAGATGACTATAAAAAGGACAGACAACTCACCAAAGAGACATCCTGAACAGCGTAGTCCGGTGAGAAGCGACTTGCCAGGAGCTTCAACCACTCACTGGGGTCAGGGAAGGCCACGGACATCTGCTCCTGCCCTGAGCGTCATGATGGTCATCCGCCGATTCCCTCTGCAGAGAACCTGAGCCAAAGGAAAGACCAGTCAGTTCAATAGAAGGGAAAAAGCCGGAACTGAGACCAGGTAAGGGGTACACACCTTTGGTGACGACGTCGTCCTCAACAACAATGATCCGAGGGGAGTCAGCAGGGAGACGAGTCTTCTTCTGAGGGGGAGCTCCTTCCTCACTCTGCCTCTCTGCTGGTCTCTTCTGGGAATGTGAAGAGACCTCAGGCTCAGCTACAGTTTTCTGAGCACCCTCTGCAGGGGACCTAGGCTGGCCCGCAGTTGGAGCAGAGGTCTGAAGAGCCACAGCAGACTGCACCTTCGTAGCCCTCAATTGCTGCTGAAGAAGACAAAAGGTAACAATGTCGTCAGCAAAATAGGGCACAAAACTAATTGAAAATTGTAAGACAAAGGAGAAGAAAAGAAAGCACTAACCACACGCGCCAACTGCTCAGAAGTAGGGACAAGGACCTGCTTGAAGCCTCTGGGAGGAGGAGGAGCAGCCTTCCTACCAGGAGGAGTAGGCCTCTGGGCAGAAGGAGTAGACTTATGAGCAGGGGGAGACACGACAGTCTCCACCACTGGGACGAAAGCTGAGCTCTGCTGCTCCACCCTCTCATGCTGGAGAGGCTCCAACACCTCCTGGTTAGTCTGAACAGGCGTAGAGACGGCCTGCCCAGCGGGACCTATCACATCAAAATAGAAACAGGAAAATCAAGAGCACTCAGATAATAAGTAATCTGTAAGAAAGAGCAGTCTGGGTCTGAAGAAGACACCTACCTAACGCAACCTGGCCCTCGCTCTGGCCCTCTGCAGACTGAATTGTGACAGTCTTAGCAGCCTCCGCCTCCGTCATGTCAAACTCTGTCATCGCCTGGTGAGACTCCCGACCAGCTTTATCAGACTGAGCAGCCTCTGCCTTCGTCCTGTCAAACTCTGTCATCGCTTGGTCAGGCTCTCCCATGGGCACATCCTCCACCACAGTTGGTTCTGAAAATAAGCTGAGAAGATGAGAAGTCTACAACAGAATGTACACAAACAGAAAGAGTAGGTTGATCATCATAAACAGTACCTGGTTGCACAGGAGGAAGCTGTTGCAGGGGTTCAACAACCAGAACGGTCCCTTGCAGAGTGCTGGCTCCCTCTGCATTATCATCATCATCGTCTTTCGGCAGATGCACAGCACGCCGGGGACGTCGGGTCTGCAGAGGAACAGCCGCCGCCTCCTCCTCGTCACCAGACTCAATCTCGGTGATAGTGGCAGAGGGGCCCCCTTGCTGTCGAGACACCCCAGTAAACCTATCTACAAGCTCCGGGCGCTTGGTCCGGAGGGAAGGATGGTCCAAGGGAGTAGTGTTAATCTCCCTAATGAAGTCAGGGACAGTATAGGTCCCCGGGTCAGGTACCGAACGATACCTCCGGCACACCGAGGACTGGCTCAGACCCATCTCCCAAGGGATGGCAGACCCCAGAGTCTCTGCAAATATCAGAATATTCATTAGCGACAAGTCAGACAACAGACAGAGAATAATGGAAAAGGGCAGAGCATGTTCACGAGCTCAAGACCCACCCTTAATCACTTCACGAATAAACTTTCTGCACGGGGCTGCAGAACAGCACAAACAATGAATGCCATGGAGCATAGCAGAAAGGAAAATTGTTATTTGGAGCTAAGGGCTGGCAGAACGCTTACCAGTAGTATAGTCGGGGGACAGATGGCCTATCCTCAGGAAGGCATTCTGACACATCACGTAGTGATGCGGCAGCCAGTACTTGGGAAGAAACTGCTTCCCGGCAGTAGGTTTGGATTTGGACTTGAAGTAGTAGTAGGCTACCCTCTCGTCCCAGTTCAGCACATGAGGGTCCAGCTGCTTCTGAAAGTCAGGCGCCACAGGGCGCAGAGGAGCCTTAAATTGATAAGGGTGCCCCTCGTCTGTCGGTACCCTAACGAAGACGAAACTATCACGCCAATCCTTCAGAGTGAGATCAACGGGATAGACCGTCAGATGGTTGGCTCGCACCGAACCTGTGAAGTAGCCGTACTCCCCCCTGCCTCTTAAAGTAAAACAGACACTGGAAAAGTTTCATGGTTAGGGGGAAGCCCAGAGCTTCACAGACCCAAATGAACCCCAGAACCTTCTTCAGAGACTGGGGATTGACTTGGCCGAGCGCCATATGGTACTCACAGAGAACCCACTCCAAAAACCAGTGGATGGGAAATCTAAGCCCAAACTCCAACTGCTTAAGAAAAACGGCAGTGTACCCCTCTGGTACATCTGCCATGCTCTGACCCTCCTTGGGAAGTACTACCCAAGATCCGCGAAGCGGCTTGATCTCCGTAGCAATCTCAAGGCAGTACGCAGCATGCGCCCGTTTGAACGCATCTGCAGATTTCTTCGCCAAGTAAGGCTTGCCCTTGGTGTCATAAAGGGCAGTGAGCCGCATCTCATTGCCACTGTAGTCCCATTTGACTGTGGGCAGAGTAGGCTTAAACTTGTAGTTGGGAGGGAACCTGTTGGTTTCAGGACCCAACACCTCCTTGCGTAAACCGTTCCAGGGGTCAAAGACCTCCCATTCCTCTGGAACCACCTCGTCCTTACACCGAGGCAGATCCAACTTCAAAAACTGGAACTGAGTGTCCATCGGGTAAGGCTCATCCAGCTCGGACGAAGAGGTAGATACCACACCCTTCCAACGAGAGGCAGCAGACTGAGAAGTAGACATTCTACACAATACAAGAAACAGAAGACAGCACATCAGACTTGAAGTCATAACACAAGACAGTCTGGCACCTCAGACCTACAGACTGAGCTACCAGACTGGGGGCAAGGATATGTATGGTATGTGAAGATCAGAGATAGCCAAGAAATAGGATATTTTCTTGCTTTTCTTGCAAAAAGATACATGCAAAAGCAGTCTGGCACCTCAGACCTACAGACTGAGCTACCAGACTGGGGGGCAAGGATATGTATGGTATGTGAAGATCAGAGATAGCTAAGAAATAGGATATTTTCTTGCAAATGACGCAAACAAAACAATGAAGGCACACCACAGGCCTACAACCCAGCAAATAAAGAGGATAACAGGGTAAACAAAGCAAACCCTAAAAATCCCACAAACAACAGTAGAGCAGAGCTCAGCTGAAGAAGCAGAGCAGAGCCTACCACCCAGAGCGGCAGAACGGAAATGAAACAACACCCAACAGATCTATGAAACAGAGAAATAAACAATCGCATCTGAAGACCAAAGGAAAGAAACCCTAACCTCAAAAACACAGGCAAATGAGTGCGTACAGAAGGAAAAAGGGGGAAAAATCCATAAACATTGAGAAGATCACATCCAAACCATCCAAGAAGGAAAAAATCAAAAGTAGATTTGGGAAAAAGTGTTTACCTAGATAGAGAACGGAAGACGCCGAGAAAAGAGAAGACGAAAGCCACAAACGCAACAGTATCAACACTTCAAATCGAGCTCCAAACGCAGAACAAATCCCAGGATAATCGAGAGAAATCACTTGAAAATGGCTAGGGCGAAAAGAAATTCTTGAAGAACAACAGGAAAGTTTGAAAGCAAAGAGTTCGAAGAAGAAGAAACTGAAAAGCTTCACAAAAGGTCGATTCAGCCTTTAAATAGGCATAATTCGTCCACCCAACACCAACTTGTCATCATTACATTCCTTGGGAACCCAAAGAGTCACATCAATTCAATTCAATTCAAAATGAATTAATGACCCTTGCTCAACACCCCAACCAAATGGGCGGGAAAAATGGAAGCATTCTGGAGTTTGTGAAGAGCACCCCCCCAGATAGTCACGTACCAGTCTGCGGAAAGCAGAACGCCAGATCAAAAACAAACGTACCCAGCATATTGCAGTCTGCAAATACTGGGTCCGGGGGGCAAATTGTATGGGGTCTGCCTAGCAGACCTCCAGATAGCAGCAGACCACTGGTCCCACCACTCCACTTCAGAGCGCCTGGAGCAGAGCAGACCCCTCAGGCAGACCGCTCCGGACATAACCTCTAGGCTGGAGTTTAATGAAGGCATTGTTCCACCTTGGCCCACTTCCAAAGAAGCCCACTCACTTTACTAGGTCAGTTGCAAGTCCATGTCTCATATAAATACCCATGCCCATGCATGGGTAAGGTACGTTCAATCAAACACTCACAAAATACTTGCACTTGATACTCGTTTTCTCTCTACTAGAGATCTTGTGCTCAACTTGGACTGACTTAGGCATCGGAGAGGCGATCCTCGGAACCACCCCGAGGTTTCTCCTTGTTTTGCAGGTAACCACCATCACGAAGGACGTTTGGGAGCCACGATTCCACCAAGTACCCACCACCACATAAACTGTTGCTGTCTTGAACAGAAACACTGGCGTAGGAACCGTATGACGTGTAATACTTTGTGCATTTTTATCTAAGTGATAGTCTAATTGTGATACAATTACGTTCCTACCGGACAAGAATAATGCATGCACATATCAAATCAAGAAATGATAGAACTTGAAGGAGCTTTTTTGACAAAAAGAAAGGTACTTGAGTACTTGTAACTTAAACCTTAATTTTACATGCATTGATGCATGAATGTTCAGAAAGAATGTATATAGGAGATGAAAAAGACATGGCTCATCTAATTATAGATGTGGGGTCTTGAAAACATGGGAAAACATGGGAGATGTTCTTCATCTAATTGAATGTGTCGGTGTTTTACTTATTCTTTGGACCCCCTAGCTATTACTTCTTCAAGCTAACCATTTCACATGCTTTCATCTTTTTCCTTTTATTTATGGCCATCCATTTGTTATGAATGCATACTATTGCCAAACAAAGGGAGGGAAAAATAAAGTGCTCCTAAATCGAATTTAAGATCAAGGCAATTGTTGGATGTGATCGAATACTGTTATTGGTAGGATTCGAACACAACCCTTTCAAAAGTAACTTAAAAGTCCATCTCAAGTAGTTTACCTTTATGCCAAAATTTTTAATCCAATTCAAAGGACAATTGTTTTCATCTCATTTGGTGTAAGTTTGTTCAAATGAACAACAATATTTTTATAAAATACGTGTTATCTAGGCTCTTTTATTGAAACTGCTTATGTTCCAAGTTATAAAGATACACGATCAATAATAGGTTAATATACACGTAATGTTTTCAGTATTCTTACTTATACCTTGATTATGGATTACATTTTTAGTCAAAACCTTCCTATTTCTCATAATCTTCTCGTTATAGAATTAACGTTGTAAAGGAATAGGATTAACTACTTAAGCGAACAAATTCGATACAAAAGAAGTATAGAAATAATTGTTTCAGAATAGAATATGCACAAGTATCTTCTTACTACAGTGCATCCTTTGATTTTGACGGAACTAACCATCTAAATCTGTGGATACAATTGTAGAAAGTTGCATTAACTAGGAGATCATGAAAGCTTATTGGAATTTGTTATTAGGGTTTGATGATCTGTAATTTGATCAGAAAGGGAACTACGTGACAGCTCAAATGCTAATATTTAACCTGATTAACTTCTGACAATTTATCATCAGATAAAAAATACAGAACATAAATTATTAGAGAAATAGTATCCACCAATTTAACATAATTTACGATTTTTATGATGTAGTTGCACTTGCACATAATATATGTAGGATCAGAATTCAGAAACCAAAAACTGGGAATTTGCAAGTTGCAATGAAAGCATGTAACAAAGTTGTGGTCCCAAACGTACGAAATGCTAAATATGCTGCTAAATTTCTCACTTACGTATATTAATTATGGAACTATAACGTACAAAAAAATGTTGAAACCGTACAAAAGGGTAGCATGAAACTTAGCAAGTTAGCATTATCATCCTGTATGTACGTATGTGTACATTTTCTATCTTCCTGCTACAAATTGCCATTTTCTTACTGTATTCTTTCCTCTAGCTCTTGAAGACTTTAAATGTGTGTAAGATGCTTATTTTACCGAGCAAGGAACATCTACTGCGTAAATTTTTTAGACTTTTTAGCTGAATAAGGGAACATAAATTGAAAAAAAACCTGAAATTTAGTATTATATAATTTGAAAGATAAAAGTTGCATACAATGATACAATACATAAGTATAGGGGCGGAGGAAGATTCCTAGTTATATTCATTCGAAGACTCGTTCTACAATGCTTTATCACAGAGTACGTGAACTCGTTTGTTTGTTTTTTCCAAGTAGACTTCACTTTACGGAGAGTCTGCACATTTCCCTATGATCATTAAGCATATAAAAATATAAATCTTGTAAATTTTCATGTTATTATAAGGTTGTAATATAAGTTCGATATTTCGCTAGGTTTTTTGGAGAGGGATATATATTCTGTATTAGATCATTTTAATATCAATTAAAAGGACAATTGATGCATCATTTGGCTCAAATATCTGTTTAGACAATTTCTATAATTAGAATTGATCTAAACCTGACTATTCCAAATTTCCAATGATAACCTCTAACACACTTTGGCAGCTAGAAGCCTAGAACGGGTCAAAGGTGTAAGCAGAAACAAATGTATTTTGCATTAAAATTGTAAGGGTTTGCATAGTTGCACATACATACCAAATAATCCAAAAAGAGAAGAAAAAAAGAGTTCACCACCTTGACAACAAATTTTGGCTTGCTTGTCTGGTATAGGAAGAGGATATATATAATACCTCCCTTTCTTTTAATGGTAGCTAACATTTGAAAACTTTGACTGGATATTATCACTAACATCTGTGGATTCTTGTTATTTTTGTTTCAATATTGTGTAGTTTAAAAATAAGCAACTTTATAATATTTACTCTATACATCTCTAATTAATCGCAACTTTTATTTCTCATTGAATCTTCGCCTTTACAATTATTGTTTATAAGAGGTGATTTGTTGCAAATATTCATTGAAACATCCTTTTGAATAATAATACACATTTAAAAAATTGTATAACAATTTTTGAGATGATATATAATATATTTTTCTTATAGATTAGTGAAAAAATATGATAGCAATACAGACTCAGTTGATGAACTTCAATTAGGAAACTAACATATTAGGTGATTTCTTATTTAGTTGCGCCAATAGAGTCGTTTATTTATTCAATCAATGTTAAAGTATCCATCATACTACATATAAAACAAATGTTCATGAACGTAAACAAGCAAGCTAAGTATAATTATACTATATTCAAACTCCTTAATAAATAGACTCTAAATTTTGTTTAAAAAAAATTCTATTCATTTTTTAAAGAATACGACTAAAACTGTAAAAAAAAGGAATAAAAATGAGTCTACATCTAGCTGAAATTCCAATATTCTCATCTCGTTTACACTCCTACTCTTCTATCAAATTCATCATATGAAATTTGGAAGCTTGACCGACTAATCTACTTGAGACTCTTCCTCCCACCAAGTCCCAGCCCGTACCAGCTTTGATTTAAGACCCCGACGGGCAACAAGTAGTGCCAAGACCAAAACCGAATACCTAATTTATTTGTTCACCCCTGTCTATAATTCTTTCCATGTTAATCTCAAGTTCTCAAATCTTCCACCAATCCACTATAATAAGCTCAAGCTCAATTGCCGGTATAATGTACGGATGTTTGACCTATGAGAAATTATATTACATAGATTAAAGCAAAAGTATTATTAACCATAAACAAGCACCTTTCCCTTTTAGCTTGCTAATGACATACACATGCGTCAAAGTTACAAGAACCTTACCAGAAAACTGACAAAATATTATTAGTAATTAACCAAATAGGAATACCAAACTTAATGCAGCAGATACCTAAACCCATATTTACGCACACTGTTAATGCATAAACGACAAAGCTAATGCGCGTTTTGTGATACTAATTAAGATCTTAAAAAAGAAAAAAAAAGAACAGATTTAAGTTGGATTTCGTTAGGATATAGGAATTAAAAGAAGAAGGATGCAATGAATTAGGCACAATATTACAACAAGGGTTGCCAGCTATAGAGTCACATCTACATCACAATACAACAACCTAAGTGATTATGGTTTGATTTAGTATAGCTTAGGAATCAAGGTTGTTGGGACTTGAAACTTGGGAGCTAGTGCTGGATCATAAAAGAAACTATTAGAATAATTGGCTAACTTGTTTAGGTTGCCTGACACTATTATATATATAGAGATGAAAATCTATCTTTACAAGCTAATAGTCTAATTATCAAATTACCCTAATACACCCCCTCAATCTTTACGGGGAGGAATCACGGATAGATTGGAACGATGTTTACAAAACAACTCAGAAGAAAGACCCTTAGTAAAAATATCAGCAACCTGTAACTGTGTCGGAACATGCTTGACCTGAAGTCCACCTTTAGCAACCATCTCACGAACAAAATGATAATCAACATCAATGTGCTTACTACGATCATGATGAACAGGATTGGCAGTAAGATACATAGCAGAAACATTGTCACAATAGAGAATGGTAGGTCGTCGATGAAAATACCCTAAATCAGCCAACAATTGACGTATCCAAATTGTTTCAGCTGCAGTGTAGGCAACAGCACGATACTCACCTTCAGTAGAAGACTTCAAAACAGTAGGTTGCTTCTTAGAGCTCCAGGAGATCAAATTCTTCCCTAGGAAGACAGCATAACCAGTAGTAGAACGCCGAGTGTCAGGACACCCAGCCCAATCAGCATCAGAATAGGCAACAGTCACAGTAGGAGAGCCAGTACTATGAAGAAACAACCCATAATCAGAAGTTCCCTGTAGATACGTGAAAATTCTTTTCACAACATGAAGGTGAGTAGTACGAGGCGCATGCATAAATTGAGAAACCGAATTCACAGCATAGGCAATATCAGGACGAGTCATAGTCAGATATTGTAATGCACCAACCATACTACGATAATCTGTGGGATCAGCAAGAAGTTCACCATCTAAGAGAGAAAAAGTGACACGAGAGACAACAGGAGTACGTACGGGTTTGACAGTATGAAGATGAAATTTCTGAAGAAGATCAACTACATATTTGTTTTGAGACAACATCAAACCCTGAGGAGTACGTAAAACCTGAATGTCTAAGAAATAATGCAAATCACCCAAATCCTTCATAGCAAACTGGGAAGAGAGAACACTGATAAATTTCTGAAGCAAAGAGGAACTACTACCTGTAAGCACAATATCATCAACATATAGTAAGAGAATGATAATATGACTACTGTGATTGAGAGTGAACATGGAGGTGTCACAACTGCTGCACTTGAAACCAATAGAGAGAAGAAAATTGCTGAAACGAGAGAACCAAGCTCGAGGAGCTTGCTTCAAACCATAAATGGATTTTCGTAACCGACAAACATGATGTGGTTGAGAAGGATGTTCAAAACCAGGAGGCTGACGCATATAGACTTTCTCATTGAGGAAACCATGAAGGAAAGCATTTTTAACATCGAGTTGACGAATAGGCCATTTAAAAGTAGCAGCAAGAGTGAATACCTGCTTGCTGATGATTACCAAAAACAACAAGTCTGGCCTTAAACCGCTCCACAGAACAATCAGAATTATATTTAATCTTATACACCCACTTACAACCAAGAGCGTTTCTATTGTTGTTGCGAGGCACAAGTTCCCATGTATCATTCTTAATTAAAGCTTCATACTCATCACGCATGGCTTGTTGCCAGCGAGAATCTTTAGACGCTTGTTTAAAATTGGACGGTTTAGACTCAACAACATCAGTTTTTAAATCCAATAAATTCCTAGTAGAAATGATTCCGTCTTTTAAACGAGTAGTCATGGTATGAACATTAGTAGGATCGACACACTTAGACGACTTTCTAAGACTCCTAGGGGGAGGGACAATAGGAGACAGGGAAGACGCGGAGACGACATCTAAGGACGGAGACAAGTAAGAAGGGGTGGGGGAAGCAGCGTTGGCTGCGGGCGCAGGGGAGGCCTGCGGGTGGGCAGCAAGAGTTGGGGGGGTAGCAGCGTGGGCTGCAGGCGCAGGCCACACAGCGTGCAAGCTGCTACCGCTTGTGCGTAATCCTGCTGGCGCGGGGACAGCGTGCTGTGCTGGAGCATGCTCGTCCGCGGGCGCGGGTGGTCTTCCCTCGGGCGCGCGTGCATCCTGCGGGTAGGCAGCGAGTTGCTGCATGTGCTCCCGTGGTGCAGCGGGTTCGGGGGATGGAAGACTCGGACTCGAGGACAACCTTGGGTCACTAGACAAAGGAAGACTCGGAAACCAAACTAAGGGGTCGAGAGACTCATCCATAGGCGAACCAATGAGTGTACTAGACACAAGAGAACGATAAGGAAATTTACGTTCACTAAACAACACATGACGACTTGTATAAACTTTGCCAGAAACAGGATCAAGACATCGAGAACCCTTATAATTTGACGCATAGCCAATAAAAGCACATTGAATCGACTTAGCCTGTAATTTATTGATTTTAGGATCTAAAAACAACGGAAAACAGGCACAACCAAAACATTTCAAAAACGCATAGGAGGGGGGACGGTGAAAAGGCTTAGCAAACGGGGATGAACCCTGCAATGCCGAACTGGGAAGACGGTTTATCGTATAAACCACCGTATAACATGCATCAACCCAATATCGAGTTGGCAATTCAGATTGAATAAGCATAGTGCAGGCCATCTCAATAATGGTTCGATGTTTCCTTTCTGCAACACCATTCTGCGCTTGAGTCCGAGCACAAGACTTTCGAAAATAAATTCCCGAATCACAGAAATGTTGTAGTAAAGGAGTGTTATCAAATTCACGTCCACCATCACTTTGGAAAAGTTTAATTTTTGAATTAAATAGATTCTCAACAAGTTTCTGAAAAGCTAAGAAGGTCGAGTAGACATCAGATTTCAGTTTAAGTGGATGTAGCCATGAAAAACGCGAATAATCATCAACAAAGACCACATAATACTGAAAAAACTGATTTGATTTAACTGGCGATTGCCAAAGATCACTATGTATCAAATATAAAGGATAGGGAGCCCGATGAGTCACAGACTCAAAAGGCAAACGATGTATTTTTCCTACTTTGCAATGAACACAATCGTCATGAAACTTAGAATTACATGAAATCAAGTTTTGTGAACGTAAACTTCCTAAAACTCTAGCAGGATCAATAATCTCTTATCAAGGAATGTAATTTCGGTTTTCGATCGACTTAGTTAGACCTGGTTATTAGATAAGTCGATACGGTAAATATACAACAAGTTGGGTAATTAATTGGTCATCCTGTTGCGAGACAATAACATATGGAGTGTATGCCGATAGTGATTGATAATCACGGTTATGAAAAAATACAACTACATATTACTCCCTCTGTTTCTTTTTGTTTGTCCTACTTTTGACCAATTATGTGAGAGCTTTTTGGTCAAAGTAGGACAAACAAAAAAAACGGAGGAAGTATATTTTACCATACGGTATTTGGCTTACAACCATGATCATGCACTAGCCCTATCCAATAAAGATCCTAAAATGACCCAACCCTTACACCAATAAGACTACATTGTCCATTAACCAAGGCTTTAGATAAGAACAATAGAAGGTTTAATTTATCTTGTTGAGGCGGATCCCTAATCTAATTACCAAACTCAAAAAGAAAATTGATCAACACTTACAGGGGCGGGGCGGATGAAAGAATGGTCCAGCCTGAGCCATGGCCCGCCCTATGGCTAATTTTTTTTGTTTATAGGCCCAATTTTTGTATTAATCTAATCCATACATTGAGTGTATGTGACCACACATACATTGGGTGTATATGTTACTATTAAAATGCATATTGTTATTAAAAATTATCAATCTTATAATTGTTTAAACTTGTTTTGTTTATTAACGGTATTTGAATTTATATAATACATTGATGATTGAAATACTATATTTCGAATTGAATTTTATCACATGGTAAGGATGAAAATATAACATTATTTTTTCTACAAACAAATTAAATAATTAAAAATGACATGGAAGTTTACTAGAAATCAATAATAGTAAAATGGTGGAGATGAATAATGAAGCTAATATATGAATAAATCTGGAAAAAATTACAACACTTTTTTTTAGTTTTAAACAAAGGATTTATATAAATCTAAACAAAGAATACTTCATAAAACAAATCTTTTAAACAAAGATAAAGAAAAATCATTAAAAATAAAATTATCCGTTAAAATATTGTAAATTTGAAATTTTTTAGTAAAATTATACATTTTAGTAGTAACACATAAACCCAGTGTATGTGTGGCCCACATACACCGAGTGTATGTGTAGCTTTTGCGCTGAGAGATGATACACATACATACATTTTAGTAGTAATACATAAACTCAGTGTATGTGTGGCCCACATACACCGAGTGAAGGTAAGTGAATTACTATAAATAATTCCAACGACTAAATAATTTGCTACTCCAATCCCCATTTGGCGACTTGGCGTGAAGGTAAGTGAATTTGTTTTTTTTTATATAATATTTGTTATTTGCACAAATATCAAAGTCTAGATTTTTTTTTTGCAATTAGTAATTTTTATTGTTTATTAGGGCCTGTTCTCTTCGGCATAATACAGCTGAACTGAACTGAACTTATTGGAGCTGAACTGAACTGAACTGAACTGATTGGAGCTGAAATGAACTGAACTGAACTGATTGGAGCTGAAATGAATTGAATTGAATTGAATTGAATTAAATTGAATTGAATTGAATTGAATTAAATTGAATTGAATTGAATTGAATTAAATTGAATTAAATTTAATTGAATTGAATTATAAATATATATATAAATAATATTTAAACAATAATAATATGAATATTAAATAAAAATTATAATTATAAGTAATAATAATGAATAATAATAATAATATTGTTTTTAATAAGTCAACCTTTGCCCCATCTTCTAATATTAAGTTAACCTTTGAGTAATCCAGGAATAAGTAAACCTTGTAAGCGTTTTAACTTTTAACGAGTTTAGGTGACCGGTGACTTGACTAACCGGTAAACTTTTTTAACTTAACTTTGTCGTTGATCACCACCAAAACGGCCAACGACTCACTTGACCTCCCCCACCACCACCCCTCACCACTTCCGCCACCATCCCGATAACCACCACCCAGATCCCCCACCCCTGTTGACCACCTTACACCACCATCACCAAACCACCATCACCAGACCACCAAGCCACCAGACAACCCTCACCAAAACAACCAGACAACCCTCACCAAAACCACATCCCACACTCCCGTTGACCACCTTACACCACCATCACCAGGCCACCATTACCAAATCACCACGCCACCAGACATCCCTCACCAAAACACCATCACCGAACCACCATCACGCCACCATCACCAGACCACCATCACGTCACCATAAATAATAACGGCACTACACCACTAGCCACCACGCAACTCGACTCCCAACAACCAACACCCAACACCACAACGGCCACTATGCCCAACACCAGAGACGGCCGGAGGAAGAGGGCAGGGAGAAGGAAAGACGGAGGGTGGGGGATTGGGTTTGTGTGAGTGTGACAGGTCGAAGGGTGAAGGAAAGAACGGAAGCAGAGGACAGCGACCTGGGTTTGCTCTGGGTTGTCGTCGGTGGCTGCTGTAGGCCGGCAAGCAGTGAGCAACAGAGTGAAGGAAGGCAGAGGTGAAGGGGAGGAGAGAGAGAGAGAGGGAGAGGGAGCCAGGGAGGGAAATTCGAAAAAAAAATAAAAATGAATCAATTAAGACAAGCCACGTGTACCGTATACCTACAACAACAGGTTACCAACAGGTTATAACTTAATCTTAGAAGATCGGTTTACAAGGTTTACTTATTCCTGGATTACTCAAAGGTTAGCTTACTATTAGAAGATGGGGCAAAGGTTGACTTATTAAAAACAATTTTTCCTATTTTTAAATGATAGTTATAAATAAATAATATTAATAATCATAAATTAATAATAATAATAATTATAATAATAATAATGATGATAATTCATAAAAATTATTTTAATAGTCTTTGTATTAATATATTAATACTTGATGATGATTATATAATAACAATAATATCTAAGAAGTAAATTAATATTACTATTTTAATAATTAGATTTAATAATAAAATAATATTTAGTAATAAAATAATAATTGGATCCGACCGTGCAAAATCGCATCATAAACCGTTTTGACGTGATTTGATTGGTTTATGCTTTTGACCTAAACCATGTTCCTCCCTAATGATAATAGTAATAATAATGAGTAAAGCTATAATAAACAAAATAATATATAGATATAATAATGATAATACTTAATAATATTGATATAAAATAAATAATAATAATAAAATTAATAATAAAAATAACAATAATAATAATAATAATAAGAGTAATTAGTAAAATAAATTAGACCAACATAAGATAATATTTAACAAAATGATTATAAAAGAATGGAGCTGAACTGAACTGAATTGGTTGGAGCTGAACTGAACTGAACTGAACTGATTGGAGCTGAACTGAACTGAACTGATTGGAGCTGAACTGAACTGAACTGAACTGAACTGAAAATAAGCTGGGGAAAACAGGCCCTTAGTATATATATAGAAGTTTTCAAATTACTATTGAATATTGCTATGCATGTTATCGAACTATTTTGGACCGCTTTTTTTTGTTGCTATTCATATTTAAATTGTGTGATTGTTTCTTCATATTTGTTTAGGCTTTAGATACTTTTTAAATCAAGTTGGTATGCCATAAATAATAATTGTTTATGCAAATTTTTACTTGTTATATTCTTACATTAAACTATGAAGAGGAAAACAATATTTTTTTACTTTTCAAAGGCAAAACACAATAATAATATATTGATAATCAACACCCTACTGATCTCGTAGACACGACTCATGATGCAATTCCAGACACTTCCACTCAATGTCCAGTTAAGCAACACTCAAATACACAAAAAGTTAATCCCAAAGCTAATAACGTCAATTCTTTGTGCGTGATTCAGCTTTGCGTAAGCCAATTGATAGTTATCCTTCAAAAAAAGAGAAAGAAGAAATGATACAAGCATATATATAGATTTTGGACCATATCAAATTAAATTATCCAAATATCGCTCATTAGGTGAAGCTAATCATCTACGTCGATTTCAACGCCATTGGTATAAGACATATAACTTGCTAGAGTATTCTCCAACTAGTGATGCTGCTTATTGTTTTTCATGCTTTCTTTTTGGAAAGAAGCCATTATAAAAAGTTGGTTCTGATGTTTTCACGGTGCAAGAATTTAGAAGCTGGAAAATAGTGGGTGGAAAGAATTGTGTTTTTGACACACATATGGGGAAAGATATTAATTCTGCTCATAGATTTTCTGTTCAATAATGGGAAGATCGGAAAGATCCTAACAGTCAAGTTGACACTCTATATAAGAAATTGACACCAAAACAAATTTGTGACAACCGACAACGACTATCAGCTTCAATAGAAATTGTACGATGGCTTACATTTCAAAAATGTGCTTTTAGAGGACATGATGAAAGTTCAAATTCAAAAAATCAAGGAATTTATCAGAGATGTTGAAACTCATTGTTTCACATGACGACAAAGTAGATAAAGTTATAATAGAAAATGCCCAACAAAATGCCAGATATATAGCTCCGTCCATTCAAAAGGCAATTTTGTATGTATTTGCTCTAAAAGTGCGAAAAGAAATTCGCAAGGAGATTGGTGATTCAAAATTTTGTATAATTGTTGATGAATCTCGAGACGTATCGAAAAGAGAGCAAATGACTATTGTTATAAGATTTGTTAATGGAAAATAATTTCTACGAGAACGGTTTTTGGAGTTGTTACATGTCAAAGATACGACCTCAATAACTCTCAAAAAAGAAAATTTTAGGGTCTTATCAAATCATGAATTAAACATTTCAAACCTTAGAGTTCAAGGATATGACGGAGCTAGTAATATGCGTGGAGAATGTAATGGTTTACAAGCTTTATTTATGACAGAATGTCAATATGCATATTATGTGCACTGTTTCGCACATCAATTACAATTAGCTCTTATTGCAGTTGCAACAGAAGTATGTGAGGTTCCTGATTTTTTCAAAGATCTAGTATTTATTGTGAATACTGTTGGTTCTTTTTCAAAGCGTCATGATAAATTACAAGATAGTCAAATGTTACAAAAGGGCCCTATTAATCAATAAAGCATATTTTCTTGTGTCCACTGTGCCAAACGCCACGTCAACGAAAAGGTCATCACCTGGCATAATCGATTTCGGCACAACCAGTGGCGCTACCAATGCGAAACATGTCATTCCAAATTTAAGTATGCCACTGAATTGCACGACCACATGGAAAACCCCGGAGTATCTCACGCCAACGGCCCTACCCCAGCTGTTCCATAATGTACTTGAGAAAAGAACTATTGGTCGTCGAATTTCATATTCTCAACATGGGGATGCTAATTTTACTCTCAAAAGGTTCATATATTCAAATCAAATATATGTCAATTTGAATTCGGGTTTGATTTCGATTTGGTTTAATTTAGATTTCATGTAAAAATCGTTTTGGGTTAATTTCATTCAAGTTATTTTGGATATTGGATCAATTTCAAATCGAGATAGCTTTGGGCTGGGTTTGGTTTATTTCTAATTTCACATTTTAAATGGGTCATTAATTTGAATTCATTGAAAGCTATAAACATTTCAATGTCGATAATATTTATCTTCAGGTAGAGAAGTATGATTCAGAAGACTTATCTGAAGATAACAAAGGTTGAGTTGTTTTATCGTAATGTTACAAAGCATGAAAAAACTGAAGAATTGTGAGTACGATAATAGAGTTATGTCGATATTTGGTAGAAAGTGGAAACACGACTAGCTATCCTTTAACAATTAGATTGATTCGACTTATTTTGACTATTCCTATGAGTACATAAACTATAGAACGAACCTTTTTAGCAATGAAAATTGTCAAAACTATTTTGCGAAATAAGATGGAAGATGAATTTCTTTCAGATTACTTAGTTGTATATATAGCAAAAGAGATAACTAAGCTTTTGACATTTGGTTCTATCATAGATGATTTTGAATATATGAAAGTACAGAGAGATATTTTGTATCAAATAATCGTATTCATAGACCTTTTATTTATATTGAAAAAAATATATGAATTTTGTTAAGTTTTATATTTTGAAAAATACATCGACCCAGTGCATTAAAATTTCATGGATCCGCCACTAAGCACATGCAATGGACCATTACGAGAGGGATTGATATGATTGATATGATGTACGTTTATCGGTTTTGTTTTTTAACCGTATCAGTTGATATTTGGCCCTCCACATTTCATAATGTATCAAAAAGAAAAATATATGTAAAACACATTTTGCACCATTCATATACTCACTCCGTAATTATGTATCCTAAAAGGTTTCTCATTTTCCCATTTTTATATGTCTCGATTCTATTTTCCATTTCCTTACTTGGATATAGTCCATTTATTATATTATTTTTCTTATAAAAACACTTGACTCCACTATCTCTTCTAATAACCAATTCTAAAAAAATACTACTAACTTACTTTTCAATTATGAATTGAAAATTTTAGGCCCACACCAACCTCCATCCTTTAACTTTGTGCCAAAAAAAGGGAAATCTTGGGGGAGGGAGTATTATAGAAAAAAAAAAGTACAAACACACATCTTTTTCTATATGATATGAGCAAAATACAACAAGCTTCTAGATGATAGTCTTTATTATATATTTTATCTTTTTCAAAAAATTAATGAAATATTTACACTTTTTATTATTTTTCTTAGATATTGTAGTATATATGTTCCCTACATTTAATGCCATCCTCTCATATCAAAACAACACTTTGACTTGTAAGTTTATAATGAATTAATATACCATCAAATATATAACTCGACTTAGGGCCTGTTCATTTCATCTTAATTTCAGTTCAGTTCAGTTCATTTCACCTCTAATCAGTTCAGTTCAGTTTAGTTCAGTTCAGTTCAGCTCCATTCTTTTATAACCATTTTGTTAAATATTATTATGTTGGTCTAATTTATTTTACTAATTGCTCTACTATTATTATTATTATTATTTATTTATTTTTATATCATTATTATTAAGTATTATTATTATTATCTGTATATTATTTTGTTTATTATAGCTTTATTCATCATCATTATTATTATTATTATTATTATTATTATTATTATTAATATTAATATTATTATTATTATTATTATTATTATCATTAGGGAGGAACATGGTTTAGGTTAAATGCACAAATAAACACACGTTTTCAACCCGTAATCCAATCAAATTACGTCAAAACGATTTATGGTGTAATTTTGCACGGTCCGACCCAATCATTATTTTATTAGTAAATATTAATATATAATTAAATCTAATTATTAAAATAGTAATATTAATTTAATTCTTAGATATTATTGTTATTATATAATCATCATCAGGTATTAATATATTAATACAAAGACTATTATTAATTATCATCATAATCATTAATCATTATTATTATTAATTTATGATTATGAATATTATTTATTTATAATTATCATTTAAAAATATCCAAAATACAATTATTGTTATTCATTAATAATTATTCATTATTATTACCTATCATCATAATTATTATTTAATATTCATATTATTATTGTTTAAATATTATTTATATATTTTTAAAATTCAATTTAATCCGATCCAATTCAATTCAATTCAGTTCAGTTCAGTTCTATTCAATTCAGTTCAGTTCAGTGCCAATCAGTTCAGTTCAGTTCAGCTCCAATCAGTTCAGTTTAGTTGTTTTCTAGTAAATCTAAACAGGCCCTTAGCCCTTTGCAGGCGGGCTTCGAGGACCCTCCTCACTAGTTCTTTATGCATGGATGCAAGAAGAGCATAGGAGTGAATATGTAAATACTGATATGAAAGAAGAGCCTTTCTAACGTCGGATGCAAATAAAAAATACTACTAAAAATGTATATTTTTTTAATTAAATTTCATACTTATTTTTTGCAAAATATTGATTTTCATAGTGAGTTTCTCAAAATGTGAAAACAACGCTGTTTAGAAAACGGAGAAATCTTATTCTCTAGCATTGGACAAAGTTGGAAAAAGAACACAGTTATAAAGCTTAATTAAAACTTATAAGGGTGGGTTCTTTTTTTCTAGGGAAGTCCACAAGGGCAACGTTTTTTTTGGTGAAATCAAGGGTGTCCACCGCAGAAGTAATGACTAATCCCTTTGTCAAGAGAGCTCCACTTAAGGGTAAACTAGATTTCTATGCACGTGATGCGTGCAACAACAAATTTATTATGAAATTTCATAATCTACAGTAGATAATTTTATGGATAGTCGCATCTTACCACCTAAACTTTTCATACTTTTAGAAACTCCCACTTTAATGATTTTTTTTAAAAAATTCCACTTACCATTTACAATTTTATTAAGAACTCCCACCACTTAACGTTTTTGTCAAATTTCATTAACAAAACCGTTAAGTGGGTCCCATATATACATGTTGTTAACAAAATAGAACTTGAAATAGTTGCAATTCTTTCCAAATAGTTGTAATTCGTTCCAAATTGCCAGTCCAGACAATCTGAGGGCCCTAGGTGAAAAATTAAAGTGGGCCTATTATGTGCAAATCTATAAAAGATAAATAACATTTTTCAAAATTGGGAACACAGTAATTTACTTGGTGCCTTAGAATTAGAAGAAGAAATTAATATACTTCAAATAATGTGGAAACTCTAGAGGATTAAATGCAAGTAGAGACTTTATAGGAAACTAGCTCAACCTATTAATTTTCTAGTAAAAATTGTATATCGTCGTTGTGAATGACTTGCAACTGTAAGTTGGAGCTTTTTTTTCTTTTCCCCAACAATCCACAATTAACTTGCATATGTTGATTTGGATCCTCTCCTAGCTTGGCCCTAGACGATGTCCTAATGCCTACCCTTACGAGTTACGACCGGCCCTGTGGGCAAAGACCTCTTTTCATTCCTAAAGGTCAGAATTTGAACCTCTGACCAATTAGTTAAGAGACAATGTGAGCTACTATGAAGGAAATTTATTAGCTTTCCTTAAAACCAAAATCAGTAACAAGCAAAGAAACACACATGATTATATTGGTGGGTTCTTAACAACAAAGAAAAAAAGTTTCAAAAGTAACAAGGAATTATAGATACGATGATTAATTGATGATTTAATTGATTATAAGTAGAATTTAATTAATTAATGAAAACTCCACCTGGGTTTTGGTGTCAAGACAAGCACTAACTTACATAATCACGTTGTTCAATTATGGTTTCAAATTCAAACTTATTACTAAGAATCTATGATTATAAGTTCAAACACCTCGTGCAAGTGCCCATGTAAATTTCAATTAAATTTAGGACTTAAATCTAAGCAAAAAAAATTAAAATTTGATCAATCCAATTTTAGGACGGTGCCCGAAACCTACATGCTATGAAGCTTCGTGTCTAGCAGGATCATTGTAATTTGAAGGTATTCCTGCCACATTTATTAGTCTAATCAATGATCATCATTGTGTAGAAGTAGTTAATTACTTACTGTTTTTTTTTTCAAACGAGAGAATATAGTAATTTTTTTTTGAAGGTAGAGTATATAGTAATTAATTACAACTGTTATTCTAATATTAGGAAAAAAGGCTTACCAAGAAAGCTAAAGTACATTTTCATTAATTTTCAATATACTCCAAATCCAAATGTGGAAGATGTCCAACAACTATAACATACACGGGATAATGAAGAGTCAAGAGATGGAGCACTGATTGGTGCTTCTATCTTCCCTTAGACTTCGTATCATCCGTCTCACATGGTATCCCGGTTGCTATTATTTTATTCCATGCATAACTTAAATAAAATAATTTTATTTGTTGTGATTCTATACGCTTCCTATTAGTATATCCACCCAAAAAAAAACTTCGCTTAATAAAATAAATGATGAAAACGATTTATTTTGCTTTCCTGGAGTAGCCAAGGTTATCATCAAATGCAAAGAGAAACAATTATTATTAGTTGTTCTACATTAAATTTCACTTGTAGTGACGCACAACCTTAATTTGACCATTTGTAGCTTTGGCTTCACAAGCTTTCCAATCTTCTCAAGTAATTGTAGGACAACTCTACAAACCATCACAAAGTAGGTAAACACCTCAGACTCTAAATCTCATCCCACAAGCATAGAAGTAGGGGTGGACACAAACAAAATATTTTGTGAACCATTCTGCATCCGATCGGTCGAGCTTGGAGTGTACGTACATTGATAATTAAGCTCGAGCTCAAAATTATGGTTCAAATATCAAACGAGCCGAACACAAACTCTATGGTGTCCGGCTCATAAGCTTGTCGAAAAGCTCGTTAGCTCGACAAGTTAAGAAAAAAAAATACATATATTGTAGCTACTTGCTTAATGTTGTCAATAGCTTTTTTGGTTGATAAATTAAAACTGTCAATATAATTACATGCAATAGATCAACTTGGCTCTTGCTCTCTCTATAATTAACCTATACATTTAAGCTCATCAATTAAATTATGACTAGCACATGAGGAATCAACGTAAGTTTAATTTCCTCGTGCAATTTAATTGAAGTTAACAAATTGCTTCTTTCAAGTATGGAAGAGGCCAGAAGTGGCAGCAAGTACAGTATACTGCTACAACAATTGTACTTGCTACGCGTTATACCAGCGCCGAAGTGGTCCAATTTTGCAACACTTAATGCATTGGCAGAGAATCTGGAGTATCTCCCTAATTCCAAACCATAAAATGCCCACCATATTAGTTAATTACTCGATTCTTCACCATAATATTAAGTACATAATGTTGATTATAGCTACTTTTATCATTAGAAATATGATTTTCTTTACAAGTTATTACAAATTACAGTAGTTAATGCAAAAACAGCGTTAAAACTCTGCAAATTGCAGTTTACAGGGTTCTTTACTGACCATCTGGAGCTGCATCTTATGACTTATAAGCATTGAAGACTTTACGTTGTTTTTATTTCTTTAGCTGGTAGTTTTATTGCATGAGTGATAGTGTATAGTTGTTTACTCAACTGCAACTGTACACGATAGTGGCAATTGTGGGCCAAATCATACCACCCTAAGCCAGCCCAGGTAAGGTGGTGGGAGGGTGGGGTTGGGCAAGGTAACCCTGTGTGGGTTGATGAAAAGCCGGCCGATCTCAGGTAAGGCATGCCTATCGAGATAGGGTTTAGGTCATTTTTTATTCCAAATTATTTTATTGGGGCCGAAACGGGCTAAAGCAAACCATTTAGGGGGTTCGGGTTATGTGGTTTGTTGGGTGGGCTTAATGGGCCCTGTAATAAGAGTGAAAACCCATATTTGAATCCCGCATTGAAGATAGGGATCGAAGAGAATAATTAACATATAATTATGGAGGTCTGGCTACTCCACCTATCACCAATTGATATCAGGACCTTGCCAAGTTGATATACAGAGGGACTCCATTCCCGCGAAGCTTGGGTGTGTGTGGTTCCATTCAAGATCTACGATGGTACCAAAGCGGAAATCCGACCCGAAGGCCAACAAATTAGAGGTTCAAAAAGAATGACGTCTCTCGTGCCTAGCTAGAAGCCCCAACAAGAGGTTTAATTTAAAAGGCTAGGTGTTGCTCATCCGAGCAATATGACGCCGAGTTCAAAAGGGCGCAATTAAGAAAAAAATGATGGGCTCACATGTTAAGAAGTCAACTCATATGTGAGTTTATTCCATATTAAGGAAATCGAGGAATGATGACATAAATATAAGTTGGTGGGCTACTCGAACTATTGTCAGCTTTAAGTAGGGAAATCTATTTGGCTTATGAGTGATCAAAATCTCTCTCAACGGAAGCATGTGTGTGCAGTGCAATGATGATTTTATCATGGTATCAGAGGCATACGATCCTAACCCGTTACGAGTCCCAAAGAGGAAGGATCGTTGATTTAAAGAATGCAAGATGCATGGAGTCAAACGAGATAGGCTCACACGGAAAGGAGTGTCAAGAGTGAAACATATATCTGATTCCTCAATTGAAGAAAGGGGAGGAGAATAATTAACCTATAAATATAGTAGGTGACTCCGGGATTCTCCCATAGAAAATTTATCATGACTTATATCTTTTGGCACGAGGGGGACTAAGATGGATCTAAAGCGAGATATGGTGATGGACCAGCCCCGATGGCCTGGGTGGTGGATGGTTGGTTGACCTGATTACCATATCTGATTCCTCAATTGAAGAAAGGGGAGGAGAATAATTAACATATAAATGTAGAAGGTCACTCCAGGATTCTCCCATAGAAGATTTGTCAACTTGACTTATAGCTTTTGGGACGAGGCAGACTAAGATGGATCTAAAGCGAGATATGGTGATGGACCACTCCTGATGGCCTGGGTATTAGGTGGCTGGATGACCTGACAACCATTTCGAAGTACAAAAAGAACATATATCTTAAATGTGATGAATTAGAAACGGTTGCAATTTTCCTTAGATATTTCGGGTGCAAAGTCTTAAATAAAAACCGCTTGATAGTTAGTGAATTGTAAGACCATCAATTAGTTAAACTAAAATCTATAGAAGCTAAAATAAACCGATAAAAGTTTATCTACATCATATATGTACAAAACTATTTAGAAGTTAATAGTTAAATAGTTACGTTCACAAAAAAAAGGTTAAACCGTTAAATAATTACACAACACCCTCAAAATATAAGAAAGAAAGTATAGTTAAAAGTTAAACGATCTAACCAATTATATTTGATCCCTCTAATTTTTCGGAATTTGTGAGAGAATTGCATTATCATGCAATGTGAACTCTATATATAAAAACTTGCATAATGACTAGTCTACTATTAGAAGGTCACTTGGTGAGTTGGTGTACACCAAAGTAAGTAGCTAAAGTGGGATGATATTAGCCGTCTTCACATTATCTTAATTGTTGTTTACATAATAAACAAGGTTGTACTCACTAATTTTACATTCCGTACCTAATCTCTCTATTACACCTTTTTTCTTTTAATTGTATAATTACTCTATATATATAATTTCTTATTTTTCTCTCTATTAAATTGCAGTATTACGCTAGCCAAATGATGTCTTAAATAAGTCGTTCTCATCGGCGCAACTCTGCCAATATTCGCGATTACTCGTAATGGGTCATGTTGTGTGGTCCACCTAACATGTCCTGTTCATTTAATTATTTATAAATTAATTAACAAAAATATAGAAAAGCTTAATTGTTTAGCTATACTAATCATATGATCATGGTTTAACTTAAACAAGCTATGTCGTGAGTTTCAAGGTTTGTCTTATCTAGTCAACGTCATGTATTTTGCATATTTGCTAGTACTGTTAGTTATATTTTACCTCAACTTGAGTAGCCTTAATTATGAAATAGAGTAAGATTTAATTTATTTTATGAAAAACTCACGTTAAGAAAAGGAGTAGTGTTTTACATGGTAAAATAATTACACGGTAATTAATCAGATAATTTTAGTTTTTTCTTCTTTTATATGTAGTTTAATCGGACTGAAATTTTACTATTCAATGAAAGTTGTGAAAAGTTGTATTGCAACGTGTTATAACTATTATTGTATCGAAGTAAACTAGAATTAGTATTATAAGCAAGTTGTCTATAATCATGTATAATCATGTATTGAGTAAAACAGTCTTCACATTTTGTTTAATTAGGTTGAAAAGGAGAAGTATCTTAGGTTAACATGATCGACTTATTAGACTAGGTCTTTTGGAAGTGAGGGGGAAAAATAAGGAGAAACTCTACATAGTCTACACCCAAAACGCCCCTAGTGAGGTTTTATTCCATACTTTAATTTTGTGATGTACAAAACTTACAATTAGACTAAGTATTACATGATGTGTAACTATTTCTAAATATATTGTACATGTGTGTGAATTGTCCAACCTCATCCTTATATCCCTATATTCATGTTCAACCTCATCTACCAAATAGATATTAACACTACTCAAACTCGATTCATTTTCAAAGATAAGTTTTTCCAATGTTTTCAACCTCACCCAAATGGTTTTCATTCTCTACTCCTTAAACAGATAAGTTTCGGATCTAATAAGTTTACATAACTTTTAATAAATCCGTTCTGGAAACATGTTTTTGCATTTTAGAAACTCAAGGTAACTTCTTCATGGGCAGCAAAATATTATAAATATGCTTGTGTCTTGTTTTCCACCTTCGTTAGTGTTTCCATTTCGTATGTATCTCATTCTCCGCATTTTTATGCAACATAGGTTATAACACAAGTTTTATTTCAATAAATCATAATAAGTTTACAATAAGTTCTATAATTTAAGACTTTTTTTAATTAGGTATTGGTAAATTAGATTCACATAGGTTAAGAAAATATAAGGCCAAAAGAACACGCTCTAACAAACTACAAGCAGCCAAATTCAATTTGTTTATCGAGAGCCCTCAATCATCATCAAACTTCAAAGTAGCTTACTAGCTTGGAGGAGCAATAATAAACGAAAATCTTGCAATATAATCTTACCTTGGAAGGAATAAAGAATTGCTACTATTACTTTACTACTAGGTTATTAAACAACATCCCCTAAAAAAAAAGTTTATTAAACAACATGGCGGCCAAGTAAGATATAACCATAAGTAAACTCAATCTAAACTAAAACCTAATCATCTCAAGGGTAGTTAAAAACTTCAAAAACAAGGGTAATCCCATAATATCAGGCATAAACTTACAGTTAACTAAAACATAATACTATAATATAATATTTCTATAGTTCTTTTTTGAACTACGTACGTATTTTATATTTTTACACTATTTACATGCAGCAGTTTGATCAACATTTTCAATTTATCTGTATGCAGTGATAGTCATGTGGAGTCTTACTTGATGCGCTCAACATATTATTTCTATATATCAACTTTTATAACTTTTACTTATTACTTCATTTGGCCGCAACAGACTTTTCCATTTGCTTTCTCCTAAGTCAAACTTTGTAAACTTTGACTATTCTCACAAATATATAATATTGGTAATAATTATCTTAAATCTTGTTATATTCGCGTTAATATGTACATCCAAAATAAATTTTTTTTAATAATTTTTACCAACACACAAGTAAATATATTAGCGATCAATGTACGTTCGAGACCGTGCAAAAAGCAAATGAAAATCTGATGTATTTAGGAGACGGAGGGAATAATAATTAACAATCATAGTTTAGCGTTAGCAATTGTGAAAGTCGTAGATTAAACAAGAACAGGGAGTTACTCACAGTTAGATCATACTACATATTATTGTATTAGTATAATAAGGTTGGTCCTCTTATATAATAAGCCCTCAACCTCCCATCTTTGGACCTCCTTCATCCTCTTTGTAAAACACCTAAATCTCTCTCACTTTCTCCAGAAATTAAAACCCATCAACTAAATAATATTCATCAATCATCAATTATCAAAACTTGAAAAAAAATCATCCATAATGGGAAATAGCTTAAGGTGCTGTTTGGCATGTGTACTACCATGTGGAGCACTAGACTTGATCCGCATAGTTCATCTAAATGGTTATGTAGAAGAAATCACAAGAGCAGTAACAGCTGGGGAAATTCTCCATGCTTATCCAAACCATGTCTTAAGCAAACCTTGTTCTCAAGGTATGGTTAGGAAAATCATGATATTATCCTCTGATTCTGAGCTTAAACGTGGTAGTATTTATTTCTTAATCCCTGACTCTTCTCTACCCTCTGATCATTCCAAATCCAAGAAATCTTCTTCTATTAAGAAGAAGATCAACGGTCCGAAATTAATACAAAATAATAATGATGTTAATGTTATTATGCGGGAGCAGATCAGAAGCGATGCCAACGACGAAATTAGTAATACTATTGTTATTACTAAAAATAGTAAGTTTTTGAGTTTAGAAGATTTGGAAGATCATGAAAATAAGACTCCTAATGTGGTAGTTTGTGACACAAAATTGAAGTGTATTAAATCTAAATCTGGAAAACATCAAAGGAGAAGAAGCAGCAGGGGTAAAAGTGGTGTTTGGCAGCCTCATTTGGAGAGTATTAATGAAGATCAATTGTGATTTGTGAATTTTTTTATTTTTGGGAATTTTTATTTTTACTCCTGGGATTATTGCAATTATATTAATTGCTAAGCCTTCTTGTCAATTTTTAAGGTGTTGAGGAGTTTATTTTATTGTGGATATGTTATTTTTTTTAATCTCCGAGTGCTTTGTAATATTGGCAAGTTCGGATATATTGTATTTTTTAAGGGAGCTCAAATTATTTGGAGTAGAACAAAAGTTGAAATATACAGCAACAAAGTTCATAATTTATTTTAAAGAAATTCTATTTTCTTTTTGTATAGTAATTAGGGTCTTTTCAGTATTATTGTCAATTTTTTCAGTTTTAATGTATTGTATATTTATTATTGATTTGTTTTTTTAAAATCGGACACTAAGGAGTTAGAAATTGCTTTTCTGAATTTCATATTTAATTTCCGACTTTTTTTATAAAAAGGAAAAAATGATCTAATACTAACATTGATTTAGTTTTAGTATATGTGTATAGTACATTGTATATCTATTGTCTGGGTTAAATGTTTTTACATGAAATGAAATATAATCATATATTTATTGTTCGGATATTTACCATACATCCAATTATATATTGAGTAATAAACATGATTATCTCAGACTGTTTTTGTTCATTTCAAAAGGTAATAATGAGGGCTTAATTTTTTATAGTTCGCTTATTTTAGAGAGTTCCAAACAATCAAAAGAATATGAAAATAATTTAAATATACTACGCACAAACTTTCAATCAGATTTACGATGAATATTCTAGGTTTACGAGATTCATATTCATTGTATGACACTTCTTAGTTCTAAGTTACTATAGTAACATCAAGTTCAAGCATCTAAAATTCTACATAAAACATTTTTCGTTTTAGGTGGATCTTAACTTCAATGTTTTGGATCTCGGTTTTAAGTCCTTTCCTTTTCCATCTCTAAATTCTTTTTATTTTTCTTTTCGAATTATATCTTCTTTATTCAAACCATGATGGGATGTTCAAGGCAAAAGGGACAGCTATATTTGCATTATCTAAATGTATTTCGGTTGGGACAATACATTGTAACTGAAACTTTAATTGCACTTTATAATTTTTTTTGTTAGTCAACATAATTTGGAATTTAACAAACACAATGATTAGCTTCATTCACTCATTGTTGACACTATAATATAATTATGATCTATAGTTAATAGCTGGCCTTATTTTTTTCAACCTTAATTTTGAGTATTGTATGCATATACTAACATGAAGAATATGGCTTTTTCAGATTATTGAAGTCCACTCGAATCTTATTTCTTGTAATTGTTTTTATTTTATAAATTTAAAATTATGGACTAATTTCCTATCACTGACTGAAATATATCAATCATTAGATCATAAATTTGAGACCATAATTAGTATCGTTGTCCGAAATCGCATATGACATCAAATATCGAACACATAAATTTTGAAGTTTTTTAACATAACTTTGTATGTTGTTTCTCTAATATCTTCATATAGTTTACATAATTGAAAACGTAAAACATATAGTTTAAAATTTAGAACATATAGTATAACTCAAAATGGAGAAAATTTAAGTGAATATTAACTTGTTTTTATATTCATATGTTACCTTCATGTATAAAAACATGGAGGTAAACTATTTCGAGCATTCCAAATTATAGGGTATATCGTATACCAATACACATCTTGAAAGAATTTAATAAAAGTTAATTTTGAACATGTTTTAATCTACGTGAAAAAAATGAAAATCTAAAGATATAACAAATTTTCCTACGTTTTTTTGGTACTAATAAGGAAATTTAAAATTAACAAAGCAAATATTCAATCATACAAATCAAAGTTCAGGTAGCCGAATGGTTAAGGACATTAAAGTCCTCAAAATACAAATCATTACAAAATACAATTTTCCTAGGTTCAAATTTTGGTATTTTCCAAAATAAAATTTTTAATGTGGTATGTTCAAAATTTCTTACATGTATGAGACAATGATAGTCTTCATGGTCAGAGATCACGACAATATAGAACATACATATTTGATGTCATAAAATTACTAAGTGCTCCGCGTAAAATAGTGGTAGATGCGTTATATGTAACTCAAGAGTTTGTCTTCGACATTGTTTCCATCTTTAATAGTATGTGCTCCATTTGTCCATATCCTATATAATAAAGAAATCCACCCAGTTAATCAGTACAAAGTACATTATTGGTACACAGATGCAAATATACATCCACTTCTTACATGTAAACGTGTGAAAGATCTAAGAATTTCACTAATTTAGCCTGCTCAATTCAAGATCCAACTCAGTAACTTTTCCTTTTGAACTGTTACCGTACGAGTAAAAAATATAGACATAATTGAAATGGATTGTGCTAATATAATAAGTCTATAGAGAATATGTTAACAATTAGAAAACATGTAGGATAATGCTTATTTCTAATTTGTGAATAAATCGTACTATTACTGAAAAGTTTGTTAAGGTACAAAACTTTGAATATCTGGTTTGAAAATTTGAATATCTTATATGAAAATTTGATTATCTTATAGAAAAGTTTCGATATCTGATTTTACACTTAGAACATCTGATACAAAATTTTGATTTTAGATATTCAATTCTAAAATCATCTATTCAATTTATCAAATCACATATTCAATTATGATTTTTAAAGTCGGATATTCTACATAAAGTAGAGTATATGCAGCAATATCTATGGAGCTCGGAAGCTCTCATTTTCTATGAGCCTTCAGTTCCACACCGGGCCATCATCATCATCTTTCTCTCTCTTACCTACTATTAATTCCCACCCTTTATTCTACGGATTGAACGACATCAAAAAAGAAGAACAAGTAGTGGAAGATGTGACGCTTCATCACTCGTGGTTTCTGTTCCTATTCATGGAAGCCCTCAAACACATCTTCGATCTCCTCACTATCTCCTTTTTCTCAATTCTTCTCCTCTGAATCTGTAAGATCATGAATGATTTCAATATTTGCAATTCTCAAAACTCAATCAACTAGTCAATCATTCGATCAAATGATGATTAGCTGATGAATGTGTAATATTAATCTCTAATGGTGTTTTGTGTGGCAAAGTAAGGTAGGGGGAGCGAGTTATAAGATTGTAGACCATACCTACGATGTGGCCTGGTTGTCGTTGGAGCAGGAGATGTTGCACCGAATTTGTCATTTGGGTTAGGTGTCTGACGGTCTAACCCAATACTTTTTCATAATTTAATGATGCAGATGTCTTTATTTTGATTTATCGAACACTTAAACATAAATAAAATTGTTTCTTTCTTAAAATACATATTTGATCCATCCGTCCCTTATTATTTGCAATAATTTTGTTTTTTTGGAAATCTTTGTGACATGCATATTCAATAAATATTTTACTACTCTTATTTCCTCTTTTATCTTTATATCTAAAATTGGGCCCTTAGGCAATAGGCAAATGAAGATAAAGGGAAGGTGTACATTAAAATTTGGCGGGTGTATGACAAAAACAAAAAAAGGTGGTTGAAATACAACAATTTTACGAAATGAAGTAACGCAAACACCCGGCGACTGGCAAGTCCATTAAAATGTAAACCTTCGTCCTCACATCATCACATGGATACTTCCTGCTTGCTTGCTCCTTCTGCATCTCACTTCTTCTTCCTCATCAATTATGTTTTTGGGCAATCATTAATATCCTTCTATCGAACTCCAACTTCTATATATCACCACTTTAAAGTTTTTGGGAGAAAAATAATTTAAAGGTTATGGGGTGTTTGACAATTGGTTGGTGTCGTTTGTTGTGTCTGGTTTGACTGGCTCTGTAATTATTGGTTCTTCATAACAATGTTTGGTAAAAGCGGTTGTTCGTGTTGGTTGTTTAGTACAAATTAAAACTGCAGAAAAAGCCGGTAAGACAACTTTTGACTTTTGCTTGAAAAGCCGACTTTTCAGCCACCCCAAAAGTTATTAATGAAACACTTTTAGTAATAACTTGTTAATAAAAAAACTATGAAAATTTGATATATGAAGAGAATGGTTACAATACTTATTACTTCTATTTAGTGTTTAGTCTAATAGTGGAAACGAAATGTTGAATGAAGAGGAAAATATTATCTTTTATCGATGATGTGAGGAGGGTAATATTTTTAGCATAAATGTTTATATGCGACTGGTCACATTATTAAATGGTGTGGTGGGACTATTTAGTAACCCATACATTACTCTTTCCTCTCCAAACTAACCAAAAAAGGTTGATAGCCCCTCCCCTTAATTGTCAGTAACCCCCTCCAGAATAGTTAGTAAGCCCATCCAAAAAGTCATTATCCCATCTATATAGAATTAGTAACCCCTAAAACAGTTAGTAACGTTCTAAAACAGCTAGTAATCCCTCCTAAAATAGTTAGTTATCCTTTTAAATAGTCAATAACCCCTTAAATAGTCAATAACCCCCAAAACACTTGGTAACCCTCCTAAAATAGTTGGTATCCCTTTAAAATAGTCATTGCGTATATGCTACACGGTAGGTTAATCGTGCGGCATAAAAACTTCCCGTAATTTGAGGGGTCTGAGTTATTCCCAAGTAAGGATAATCAATAAGCTTTATCTAAATCTATAAAAGTAAAGGCATAATAATTAATTTGATTCCGTTTCCCGCCCCCAAAAACAACCTAACCAAATACACAAATTATTAAAAGAGGCGGTCTAACTTTATATTCAAAATTAGACTAACTTAAATCCATTATTTTATTCAAAATTTCCATCACTTTATTCAAAAGGTACTTTATTCTTTTCTTGCTAATTGACTTAGGTTGTTGCCTAATTTTAACTTAAAATTAGCCAGTCTCTTATAAGACCCAGACAACTAAATAAGCTTTGAATGAACATATAAAACAAATCTATTAAAATCTTGTAATGCCTTATTTTTTAGTGCATATTTTTGAAAAAATAAATTGTCAAAATTTATGATGTCTAAATTGGAAAAATAAATAGAAAGTCGGTTAAGAAATGGAGGGTATATATGCGTTGTGGCTTGACCAATCTTGGTGATGCTGGTAAGTGGTAACAAAGAATAAGGGCTAGAACCCTTAACTTTAGAACGGCTTGGCCCATTACAATATCTGCCAACTACAGAATTCATTTGCTATTTGCATGGACCACGAGCCACGAGGTGTATTCTAATTTGCAACGCCCACGCTTAAGTTTAGTGGGCCTCGGTTAAGTTTCTAAGTTCTGCCAACCACAATATGTTTTCAACTAGGCACCGGCAAAAAATCTCTCCAATATTGTTTGTAATTAGTAATAAAAAAACAGCTATTATTAAATCTTAAAGTAATGAAATATGATCATGTCCTTGTATGTACTTTTACCATATAGCAGTTATCAGCTATCAGACAATTTTGCCAAATAGTTTGATGCAAAAAAGTAATACAAACAGTTAGCTAAAACCTAATATCATCAGTTAGTCAAATCAGTTAATGTATCAGTTATTCGCTATCTGCTGAGCACCAAACAAAGCTTATATCTTTTTTATTAAAACCATGCTGGGATCATTCATCATCTTTGCAACATACTATGATCTTCTTACCCTAAACTTAAGAGCGCTATGATTTATCTTTTGGGGAAATATTATATTACATGCTAGGGAAATTTACCTTTCTTTTATGCATCTATTCAATGTAAAGGGGGAAGTATAATCTTTTGAGTTTTGAGGCTCCATCAGGGCTACGGAGTAATATAGCTCCATGAAACGGTAGCTTCATAGGAAGTAGAAAGTCCAATATGGATCCGGTCTACACTAAACTTATTGTAGACCAGGGTTAGGTCTCAAAAGTTAAGGTTTTTTTTAGCAAAAGTTAAATTTTCGCGCACTAAAAGTTAAGGTTCCTTTAGCAAAAGTTAAGATTTTTTAATTAAAAGTTAAGGTTTTATAATCAAAAGTTATGTGTTATGAATGAAAAGTTAAGGTTTTTTTTGCAAAAGTTAATATTTTATAATTAAAAGTTAAGGTTTAACAATCAAAAGTTAATGTTTTGTAATCAAAAGTTAAGTGTTATGAATGAAAAGTTAAGGTTTTATTATCAAAATAAAACCCTAAATTTTTCCCCAATTCGATTTGATTGGGTGTTAAATGGTGATTTAACATTCCAATTTGTAAAAAGCATTTGAATTCATGAAAATGAAACATAAATCAAAGCATTTGAATTCCAATTCGTAACATTCCCCAATTTAACATTCACATCCCTTTTTTCCCTAACCCTTAAACCTCCACAAACAAACCCTCAACAATGGATAAATCAAAGCTAACCTCCATTGTAGATCGCTTAAAAGCAGGAGGAACACAAATGGGAAGAACAATCTCCTTAAAAGTAAAAGAAATGAAGGATCTTTTCCAAACTCCAACTCCAGAACCAAGCCACTTCTCCTACACTTGAATCTCCTAATTGGGGCCTCAATTTGCGAATTTGCTCTTCCACTAACGCCGAAGAACTGAGTGGCGATGAAATTGTGAAGGCGATCGAGAAGAAGATCAACAATGCCGATAATGGCGATGATGCGACGAAGATGACGGTGAAGCGATGAATTGGTTGGAAGCTGGCGTTAATGACGAAGATGAAGTTTTGTTTTTTATTTTCTTAATGTCTGATATTGGGCTGCTTAAATGGGCTCAGTGAGAAGTGGCCGGTCTACACTATTTTTAGTGTGGACCGGGTCCACCCAAGTCTTTTTGCATAGGAAGAAAAATTGCTTAACTTACAAAATTAGAAATATGGTCTGTGATTTATCAAAAGTGAACAATTTAAAGGAAATTTAAAATTGTTGGCACTGCTCGTCTGATTCGCAGTTGTGCTTGCCATAGTTGCCAACATATGCACATTTTGAAGTTTACTTAAATTAGAATACTTAAAATATACGATCATGAAAATACACTACAAAAATATAGCTCTTTAGCGATGAAACGAAACCGTTGATGAATAAACAAAATCCATTGCTAAGCAGGGTAGCGAAGCATATTATTATTGTTCTTTCTTCTGTATCATGCGTGACAAGCTTGTTTACTGAAGCGTATTATTTTGTTTGATAAGAAAACTGTTATGTCCTAAAAATTTACATAGCTATCTTCGCAGGTTATAAAGATGATTACAGCTATATATTCCCGGCTATATATTCCCAGCTATGTTCCTCCAGCTATGAAAGTCCAGCTTCATTGACACGTAAGAAGTTTGTTACGGCCAAAGTCTATATCCGTGGGGGACTAAGTCCACTGCAGTTTGAACGTGCATAAGGGGAGACTTATTCAAAGCCACTAACAAAGGATGTACACGAGATCTCAAGAAGATGTGAAGTGGACGGCGAGCATCTAGGAGGTGGTTACCAGCCGTTGCTCAAGCTACTTCAAACGGCTATTTTCCTTAGTATAAATAGGAGATTAAGATGTACTCTATGAACACAAGCTCCACGCTTTAACATTTACATTCCACAAGCATACATTGTTCTTAGCATTCGATTTACATTGAGAAACCAAGATATTAGGGCTGTAATTGTGATTATATAGTAGATTGGTGGACTCAAAGCCACCCGCGGTTTTTCCCTTATTCCTGGGGTTTTCCACGTCACTATCTCTGGTGTCTTTCTCTTTTTCTGGCTTTCTTTGTTCTTCATAGCTGCATACTTTTACATTGATCCACCTTGCCTTCTTCTAATTGTAGGTCTCCAGCTTAGTTTTGCCCTGTGGGGATTTAGATTTGTCAGTTATGATAAGTTTTCATCTGGTTTGACCCTTTAAGCAGATTAGAATACTCTCCAACACCACACGAGGACAAAAGTGGGTAACATCGACCATTCTTATCGATTAAGAAGGTTTTGGAAACCAATAAATAAGTTAGAAGGTCCTTAAGAACCTTATTCATTAAGATTGTGAAAATTGTATAGAGATCGTTTTATCGGGTAACGATGAGCTTCCAGTTAAAGAGCCTTTCGGGGTTGAATCCGTGCTTACAACCTAACCAAACTTGATATATGAAATGCTTGGGATGTCTTAAGGTTATAATAGTCATTTATTCCCAAGAATTACGTGGCTAAATAGGGTAAGTTCCTTACTTAGTAAGATCTGGCCAGCTGAAATTTCAGTTCAGACCTATCGATAATGAAAGCTGCTTAGAAGCTACTTGGGTGTCGATCTCCCATGGATCTTCTCATGCATGAAAGCCGACACATCAAGCAAGAACCATCTAGAAACTTCATGAAACCGACCTTACCCGAAAGAAGTTTCCCTCTCCTATAGTACCGCCATTTACCTGCTATAAATAGCAGTTTTGGGTTTTCGGTTCTTTTCACCCAATTTTTCTTCTAAAATACCTACTTTTTCTTACATAGATCTCTTGTAGACATTCATATTTAGTTGTTCAAGCCTTTGTTTAAGCCTTAAAGACTTGGAAAGGTATAGAAAACTCCATAGAAATATCAAACAGGATGTTGTAAGTACAGCTTTGCATCCTCTTGTGTTTAGCTTACCTATTCATGTTCTAAAGCTTGTTTAAACTAATCCTTAGCACCTTACTTACTCAGGGGAAAGCTGTAGGAAGGTTACAGTGGTGAGACATGTTTATTCGGTACTAAGAGGTAATAGGAATCATATTAAGTTTGATTTTACCGAGGCATGAAACTAGTGAAGAGTAGTCAATTGTTATTGATATCTATTGTTGTTTTTGTTATGAGGTGAATGTTTTGGGAAATTGATCACGGGTTTCAAGAGATCCAATAGAACTACAGAGTTCTCGAAGTATCATATATCAATCTAAAAGAATTAAGCGTTTGAGGTAACTTTTATGTTTAGCAAAACTTATTTCATGCCCATGTGTTTTGTACTTCTATTTTGGTAAAGTAGTTCGTACTATGGCCATAGATATGAACGTGTTGCTGTTATTGAAACTGTATTTTGGTTGATTATGAATATTATTTGTTTTGGTTGGCTAGTTTGTGAACTGAAATGAAAAGTGGGCAAGGTACAGGTGGAGGAGCTAAATAATAAATCAAAAATGAACTGAAATGGTTATAGTGTGGACCGGTGTGGTCGTATTGTGTAAGTGATAAGTGAAGTGTAAACTAAAATAAATTGTGTCCAATGCCTGTACTTGCCAGAGATTTGTGTAAGGGGATTGAGCTATGCCAGCCGTATACATTTACAAGAATGATTATCGTTTTCCAAGTGATAAAACGATTTGAAATGAAAATGTTTTTAACGGGCTGAAGTAAGAGTTACAAGTTTTCCACTCATTTTGGATGTTTTCTTTGTTTTCTATTCCTTCTTATTTGCAGGAGTTGATGTTGGAAGCTCGGAGTCGAATCTAGAGTAAAGTTATGATTCAGATGTATATTATGTGTTAAAGTCTTGAGATTTAAGTTTGGATACGAGGAGTCTGTTACAATGAGTTATGTTCTAATTTAATTCCTTTATTTTGGGATTGAGATCGAATGACTCTGTAATTGAAGTATTATATAAATTAAAGGAAATTTTTTTGTGGGCCCATAACCCACAAGTCCAGGATCGTGTATTTAAGGTTGTTTCCGCTGCATGTTTCATCTAAAGTATTATTTATTATTATGAATTTCATGATCATTGAAGTATGAGATTGCTAAGCATGTTAAGCTAGCAGCTCGGGAGGCCGGGCTGTTACAGTTCAGTTCAGTTCAGCTCCAATAAGTTCAGTTCAGTTCAGCTCCATTCATTTTTTAACCATTTGTGTTTATTATTATTGGTCTAATTTATTTTACTTATTATTATTGTTATTATCTTTATATATATATTATTTTATCATTATACCTTTACTTATTATTATTACTATTATTCTTATGGCTGAGCGTAATTTGTGTTGGTGTGCAGTTTAACCATATTCATATCAATACAAGTATTCTAATGTGCAATTGTTGCTTTATTTTACCGACTAAATATTCACTATCATCATACAAATAAGCTTCAAGAAGCTAGAAGATATTAAAAAATTACAAAGTTGCTAATAATATTGGAGTACTATTTAAGGTACAACATCGCCATACGTTGACTATTAAAGCTACTTTCGCGGTTTGTGGTGGAGTTTGGTTTATAAATATTATAAACCGACCCACTGCAAATTGTGGTTTGGTTAGAAGCACAAACTAACCTATGTTTTAAGCAAATTATTATTATAATAGTAATATTAATTTACTTCTTAGACATTACCGTTATTATACAATCATCATCAAGTATTAATATATTAATACTAATAATAGTAATTACTCATTATTAATTATTATTATTATTATAAGTAATTATTATTTTTAAAATTAATTTATCATTATTACTATATTTTATTTATTTATAACTATCATTTTATTGCATCAAAGAAAACTAGCCTATCATTATTCATTAATCGTTATTCTAAATTCTAATTCTAAATTATTATTATTAAGAAGTATAATTATTATTTAATATTCATAATTATTGTTTAATTATTATTTATATATTTATTTCAATTCAATTAATTTCATTTCAGTTCAGCTGCAATAAGTTCAGTTCAGCTCTAATAAGTTCAGTTCAGTTCAGTTCAGCTCCAATAAGTTCAGTTCAGTTCAGTTCAGTTCAGTTCAGTTCAGCTCTAATAAGTTCAGTTCAGTTCAGTTCACTTCAGCTACAATAAATTCGGTTTAGTTCAGTTTAGTTTAGTTTAGTTCAGTTCAGTTCAACTAGAATTAGACGAATAGAACAGGCCTGCAGTGTTTGTCATGGTCTTAGGGATCTTTTATGTTGTGATGGCCATTTTAGGTCCTTCCATATAGGCGGAGTATTATGTCCTGATATTTTGCTAAATGCTTCATGGGTGCATAGATAGCAACAGTATAAATGATGTACAGTAAAACGGATTTGTTGGAAGACTCGAAGTAACGGCTACCACCCCCAGGGCCGTCCACCCCCCAAGAGGCAAGACTTTAACAACTACTATGTTAGTAGTTCACATTCATTGTGATAAATTGTAAGTTGCTACATGCTTGTCAATTGTCATGCCTACTTATTCGTGGCTGCGGCACTCTGATCGTAATTTCTATGTTGCACACGGACTCATGGTGAGTACTGTGCGCACAATGAACATCAGTCAGTGAACAATGAACATCACCCAATAAACATCATCCAATGAACATTACCCAATGAACAATGAACATCACCCAATGAACATTAGTTGGACATCACCCAATGAACATCAGTTGGACATCACCCAATGAACACCAGTTGGCTCTTTTGATTTACTTTATTGTTCATTTGAGTGAACTTAATGTTCTTTTAACATAAACTGATGTTCATTGGTTGACATTTTCAAATTTTCAAAAATTTAAAAATTTTCATGTCAAATCAATTTTGGAGTCTTGTTCATTGGAGAACTGATTATTGTTCTTTGTGTATGAACTTAGTGTTCTTTTAACACAAACTGATGTTCATTGGGTGACATTTATGGGTGACGTTCATTAAATGATGTGCAACTGATGTTCATTGGGTAATGTTCATTGATGTTCATTGGGTGATGTCCAACTGATGTTCATTTGGTAACGTTCATTGTTCATTGGTTGATGTTCATTGGGTGTGTTCATTGGGTGATGTTCATTGGATAGTGAGTGATGTTCATCGTGCACATGGTGCTCACCATGAGTCCGTGTGCAAGATCTACCTATTGGTGGAGATGTCAATACTTATTCATGTCAATTTCTCTAAGAAACTTGTGGTCTCGATGGTGAGGATAAGTTTATGCAATTTCTCCTTAGTCTTAATAGTGATTATGATACTAGTTGTCCCACTATCACACATTCCCGTATTGAAGTGTTGCACGATAAGGGAGGAGAAATTATAAATAATTATCAGATATTGTCAATATATATTAATAAAATATTGTATAAGTACAAAATGTTGTTGGGCCTTTTTTTTACTTTAACGATTTATCTATTCGCCAAAATATTTTCTTTATACGTAAAATATGTTGTCTATGTATATAAATATGTTATTTATAGGAATAAACGTGTTGTCTAATGAAAAAAGGATGAACTTATAATTCCGTGCGAATTGACAAAATTGCCGAGGATAGTGGCAATATTCTATAATGGTTTTTTTTATATAAATTGGGGGATTTATTCATTCCAACAGTTTGGATACCAAATATGGTATCTAACATTTACAACACTTTATGAGACTATCATATTCATGGAGATAACTATTGCCCAGCAAACATGCTTAGGAGTTTACAATGAGATTAGAAACACAAATAAAAAACTATGAACTCGTCATGTCTAGATAGAAATTTATGGTGAAGTTGAGGTTCCATGGTCCATCCGCAACACCATTAATCCATTTCAGTGCGTTTGCCGAGTCCGACTCCACAATGAGATTGCAATTATTAGCACGATCAATTGAGCTTGAGATACTTATGGCTCTATGGATAGCAAATACTTCCGCATGAATCTCCATGAGGGGAATTGGAGTTGAGAAGAGGCATAAGAATACACCTTTATGATCTCGTAAAATCCCGCCTATTGCTGATTTCGATTCCGATATTTTCAATGAGCCATCAACATTCCATTTGAGACTAAGTTGCAGGGGAGGAGACCACAATTGCGGTGGTAATGTATGAGCGAAGAGCGCACTAATTTGTGAGTAAGATTTGCTATAAAAGTAGCACAAGAGAGATAATTATTACTTCGTATAATTTTCTTTAGAATATAAAGCATATTTAATTAAAGTTGGTATTGCAATGTGAATATGTTTGATTTATAAATTATAATGGTTAGGTCTTTCGGAATATGTTGATGGTACACATAAACAATAAACACAAAGCTACAAATAGTAATATGATGTTATATAACTTGTCCCACACCGAATATTATAGTAAGGCACAATAAAATGAGAGATATAAGGTCGAGAACACTAATGATATTAGTTTTTCCACCATCCCCCAGTTCCCACATTGAGTGTTGGGAAAGGAAGTGAGTAGAAGATCCTATAAAAGTAGCATAATCAACGTTTAAAAATAGAAAAATTGTCATTTGGAATACTTGAGCTTTGACAAAATATCTTTTCGAGTACTTAAGTTTTCAATAATATCAATTTTGGTATCTAAGGTTCGTCAAAAGGTTCAATTTAGGTACTTTCATACTAAAATAGATCTGATGTATGATTCATTTATTTGTTTTTATAAAAAAAAGTTACAAATTATATAGAGTAATTATCATTGTTATTAGGAACATTACTTATCTTCAAAAGTGGGTTATGCTTATCGGTGAGTTAGGCCCTAAAAATAAGTTCAGTTCAGTAAAAATAAGTCCAGTTCAGCAAAAATAAGTTCAGTTTAGTAAAAATAAGTTCAGTTCAGTAAAAATCAGTAGTACAAAGAAGAAAAAACAACATGAATCAGTAAAAATAAGTTCAGTTCAGTAAAAATAAGTTCAGTTCATTAAAAATAAGTTCAGTTCAGTAGACATAAGTTCAGTTCAGTAATAATAAGTTCAGTTGAGTAAAAATAAGGTGAACTGAACGGGACCTTAGTGGTGTGACGGTACCTAAATTGACCTTATTGGCAAACAACAGCTGCCAAAATTAATATTATTGAAAACTTATGTACCAAAACAATATATTATCAAACTTCATGTACCCAAAATGATAATTTTCCTAAAAGATAAGTAGCATAAGTCAAACGTTCTCCGCAAAATGCTCCATAATCTTCTCTTAGGCTTAGCTTGCTCATCTTGTGCGGATAGCCTACGTATATTTTAATCAACGCATTTTTAATAGTCTATTGTCATATTTTTTTGCTAATATAAAATTATTAATATTGATGATATAAACTATGTATTGACACATCATATTAGAAAAGTTATAACTACAAATTAACTATAAAAAGTAGTACATCAAATAAGAAAAATTATAACTACAAAGCAACTACAAAAAGAAAGATTCGAACCACATCAGAAAAATCCACACTAGATCAGATAAGAACAATTTAGACCAGATTACATTTTAAAAAAGAAAATTATCAAGAACAAGCTAACATTTGCGTTGACCGCTTCTAAAAAGTCAACCTTAAAATATTCCAATAACAAATACACCTTGTTGCCACTTGAACTTTAACAGATTTTTTTACAGGCTACCCGGTGAATCTGTAAATTAACCTCTTCATATCCTCTCCCATTTAATTTTATGACTTTAACAAAAAAACTCTTCCCTCTTGTTTTTCCATCTCCATCCCCACTTCCAAGTTCCACCCCTAAAAACTAGAACCACCATGCCGTCCCACATCCTTTTACGCCCTTTAAAATTTGTATTAATCTCAAATACAATTTCCGATGGCCGCTACCATTCAGTCACTGGACATTCCATCCTTTTTCTCTCCGGCTAATTCTATTGATTCTAACAAATTTCATGGTGGGTTTTTCCATCTCTGTTTTTCTATTCTTACATGGTAATTCGAATTGGCACTGGGGCTTTTGAGATCTATCTTTCTATTTTAATTTCTTGGGGTTTTTCTGAAATGGTGGGCTGATTTCGACCTTACCATAGATAGGAATGACAATGGATCGGACTCGGATCGGACTTACCAAACTCCAAGTCCGCTCCATTTCAATCGGACTATGATTTTTACACTCCTATTAGGATTTAGACTATATATTATCGGATTCGGACTCGGACTTTTTCCTTCGGATTGTTTCGGACTCGGATCAGATTCGGATTAAATCACCATATTAAATAACCAAAACACATCTTTAATATAAAATTTTTAATGTTTTACTTAATTTCTTATAATGTAAATCTATTATTTCTATTAAAATGTATTTTTAATCTATTAGTTGACGAGGTAACAAGTAATAATCGGACTTTAGTCGGATTCGGATCGGATCTTACCTAAGGTCCAACTCCTATCGGATTTCATTCGGACTTTTATGATTTCGGATTCGGATCGGACTTTTTCCTTCGGATCGAATCGGACTCGGAGTCGGACTGAATTGCCATCCCTAACCATGGATAATTGTGTCATTTTTGGTGCTTCATCGGTTGTTTACATACACTTCTAAAACTAGTCCCCTTAATGATAATTGGATCAATAATGAACAAACTAGCTGAAAGATAATGATAATCCCTTTCGGAGGCTCATTAGATTAATTCACAATATATATGTTATACAAACTAGGGTTACAAGGATATTTGCGGAAACTAAATATACAAAACAAATATTTACATATTTATTTTATATTCTAACACACCCCTGCAGTTGGAGCAGGAGGAGGACGGACGCTCAAACTGGAGCGAAACTCATAGAACAGCTGTCGAGGTAGTCCTTTAGTGAATATGTCGACGTACTGGTAGGCCGAAGGAACATGAAGGACTCTAATATGACCAAGGACAACCTTCTCGCGAACAAAATGGATGTCCATCTCAACATGTTTAGTGCGTTAGTGCTGAACAAGATTATGGGATATGTATGCGGCGCTAACATTGTCACAATAGACGATAATGGCAGTAGTAAGCGGACAATAAAGCTCAAGGAGGAGGTTGTGTAACCAACATGACTCAGCAACGACGTTTGCAACGCCACGATATTCGGCCTCAACACTGGACCGAGAGAGAGTGGCTTGTCGTTTAGACTTTAGACGACCAAGATATCAAGTTATCACCAAGAAAAACACAGTACCCAGACGTAGAACTTCTCGTGTCAGGGCACCCACCCCAATCTACATCAGTTTACGAAACAAGGCTCGAAGCAGGAGTAGATGAGTAATGCATGCCATACTCTAAGGTGCCCTTAAGGTATCGTAAGATACGCTTAAGGGCGTGAAAGTGATGCTTACGAGGGTCATGCATGAATAGGCATATCTGCTGGACGGCATAAGAGATGTCAGGGCGAGTGAAAGTGAGGTACTGAAGGGCACCAGCAAGCTGACGATAGAGAGTGGGGTCCTTCATACGACGACCACTGGTGGCGCTGAGTTTGGCCTTAGTATCGACAGGAGTAGCACAGGGGTTGCAAGAGGACATGTTAGCACGTGCAAGTATTTCCTCTGCATATTTTTTCTGAGATAATAACATGTGCTTGGTTTTGCGTTTGACTGAAATGCCAAGAAAATATGAAAGTGGGCTCAGATCAGTCATAGCAAACTCAAACCGAAGAAGAGAGATGATGCGGCTCCGAAGGGAGTCTGAGGAGGTGGCTAAAACAATATCATCCACATACAACAAAAGATAGGCTATGTCCCGTGCACAACGATAGATGAACAATGAAGGATCACATTTGCTGCTGACAAAGCCAATGGACAAGATATAAGTAGCAAAGCGTTGATACCATGCCCGAGGTGCCTGTTTCAAACCATAGAGAGACTTTTGCAATAAACAGACATGCTTAGGATTAGTGGAGTCCTGAAAACCTGGTGGCTGAAACATGTAAATATTCTCCTGCAGATGACCGTGTAAGAAAGCATTTTTCACATCAAGTTGGTGGATAAACCATCTACGAGACACATCAAGGCTAAGAACAGTACGAATAGTGTAAAGACGAACCACTGGGCTGAAGGTTTCATCACAATCAATACCAACCTCTCGTGAGTTTTACCATTAACAACCAATCGCGCCTTGTAGCGCTCAAGAGACCCATCAGATCTAAACTTATGTTTAAACAACCACATGCAACGAATGACATTGGCCCTGGGGGGCGCTCAACCAAAGTCCAAGTATTATTTTTAATTAGTGCATTATATTCATCAAACATGACGGCTTTCTAGTTAGGATCTTGCAAGGCTTGAAGGTGGGAGTGTGTGATATATTGATTTCATATAGATTTTTCCCTTCATTTACAAGCTAAATTATGCGGTATTGACGCTCTTAGGAGCCATTTATGCTAACTATTTCGATACAGTTGTGGTTTGTCTTTTTTATAACGTTTTGCAGGTTTTAGAGAAAAACTTCCCATTCACTTGGCATTTTGACCGCCACACTGTAGCGGAGAAGTTATGAGGCGTGTAGGAGGTCTCGAGATTGTATTCGAGCTCCTTTGAAGAAGAATTGTTAAAGAAACTTGGCGTCTGAAGCCAAGTATAAAGCTGCCAGAAAAAGGGCTCTGCCCGATCGGGTCAGGCAACCACCGCCCGATCAGGTTCGATCTTCTACACCAAAAAGTTCAGATTTCTCGCCCGATCGGGAAGCATTACCCGATCTCATCGGGTGGACTTTTACTTAGAGATTTTACTGGTTCTTGGAGCTACTGGAGCTGAAGCTAAACCCGATGACATCGAGCAGCCTTGCCCGATCGGGTGCAAATGTTGCGGCCCCGATCGGGTGGTCGTCACCCGATCTCATCGGGTGGATGTGTTTGTTTAGTGCTGGAATATTGTTCCCAGGCCCGATCGGGCGGCCCTGTGCCCGATCGGGTGGAAGACACGGAGGATGCGATTTTGCGTCTTTTCCGTCCTATCTTATTGCTTTCTTAGAAAACTATAAATACTTTTTAGGTTATTTTTACATGTACCTTCGATTATCTTAAACACTTAGAGAGCTTTTAGCTTTAGTTTTCATTAGTTTTCATTGTAGGGAGATCAAACATTGGTTCAATTCAATTAAAGTTATTGCTTTTTGTCAAATTGGTAATCTTCTCTCTTATTACTTTGCTATTAATTCTTAATTGTTCTAGTTTAGTTGTTGATTATTCAATTAGTTCATGATGAAATTGTTAGGGTTTCTTATTAGTTTTGTTATTGTCAATTTGATCATGTCTGAGTAGTTCTCTTTCTAGGGTGTTAGATAGGGAAGCCATGTTTATACCATAATTTTTGTTTAGATTTCTATCGATTTCTAGGGCTTGATTAGAGTGATTGTGGTGTGGTTTGTTCTTGATTAGTGATTAATGTTAGTGGCTAATTTCATTGATTACTTGTGGTTAATAATTGTTTGCGCAGACTCGTCTTACGATTAGAGGCCTAAGACACATCAGTAGTTCTGATTACGTTAGTGAACAAGCGACGTATGTTGTGCTATGAGCGTTGAGACTTAACCATAGCTCAGCACATGCTCTAATCCCTCGACTCTTGACTTAGATTTTGATAGTAGTTGACCCTATTTGATTGGTATAAGCATGGTGGACCGAACTAATACCCTAGACTTTGATTCCATAGTTAAATCCTCAGTTTAATTCTCGTTTTCCTTAGTTTAATTATTAGTTCAGTTATTTTTCTCTGATTTCATATGAAGTAGTTAGTTGGTTGAATATTAACATAGAAACTCTGTTTCCCTGCGGATTCGACCCTGCTTCCATTAACTACCATTGTTAGAGGATTGTAGGATTTATCTTTAAATAGGTGATACGATTTTAGCATATCAGTGTGGTATGGGGGAAAGGGTAGGTGGTGTTTGGATGTTGAAGAAGCGATGGCCAAGGTAAGGATTTGGTTTATATATGCCATTTTTGCTTCGTGTTGTGGCTGGGCTAGGGGCGTTGGTGGGTAGGGTGAAGGGGTGGGGAGGTGGGCTGCTTGGCGGACTGGGCCGCGGAGGGGGGAGGATGTGGTAGGGGGCTAGCTGGCGTAGGCGGGTGAGTGGCAGGGAGGGGGGTGGGCTGTCGTATGGGAGTGGGTTGGGCAGTTTGTGGGGGAGGGGAAATGGGTAATGGGCTGGATGGTAGGGATGGCAATTCAGTCCGACTCCGACCCGAGTCCGATTCGATCCAAAGGAAAAAGTCCGATCCGAAACAGAAAACATAAAAGTCCGAATGAAATCCGATAGGAGTTGGACCTTAGGTAAGATCCGATCCGAATCCGACTAAAGTCCGATTATTACTTGTTACCTCGTCAACTAATAGATCAAAAATACATTTTAATAGAAATAATAGATTTACATTATAAGAAATTAAGTAAAACATTAAAAAATTTATATTAAAGATGTGTTTTGGTTATTTAATATGGCGATTTAATCCGAATCCGATCCGAGTCCGAAACAATCCGAGTCCGAATCCGATAATATATAGTCCAAATCCTAATAGGAGTGTAAAAATCATAGTCCGATTGAAATGGAGCGGACTTGGAGTTTGGTAAGTCCGATCCGAGTCCTATCCATTGCCATTAGGACTGGAAGGGAAGGGTGATAGTGGGCTGGGTTGTAGGCGGAAGCAATGGGCCATTGGGCTGGTGCGTATGCATATGAGAAGGAGGATTGAGGGGCAGAGTAGAAGAAGGGGCCTGTGAGGACTGGGCCGGGGACGCGGACGGTCTTGGACGAAGAAAGTGATAGCCCAGGAGCTTGGGGGAATGAAGAGAAGAGAAAGGGAAAATGGACTCATCGAAGGTGACGTGACGAGAAATGATAATTGTATTTGACGAGAGGTCGAGACATCGATACCACGATGATTAGGAGGGTACCCGAGGAAGAGACAAGGAGTGGAACGAGGGCTAAGCTTATGGGAGATGGTCGCACGAATGTTCGGGTAGCAAAGACAATCAAACGTGCGAAGATGGGAAGAGGAGGGAGAGCGATTATAGATACGATGTAGAGGAGTAAGGAAGTCAAGGGTCTTCGTAGGACGAATATTAAGAAGGTAGGCGGTCATGTGAAGGGCCTCTACCCAAAAGGAGGGAGAAAGAGAGGCATGAAAGAGAAGAGTACGAACCACGTCATTGGTGGTGCGTATCATACGTTTGGCTTTCCCGTTTTGAGAGGAGGTGTAGGGACAAGAGTGACGGAAAACGATACCATTGTTGGCACAATAAGTTTTAAACTCATTTTTAACATATTCAATGCCCTTATCGCATTGGATCGTTTTTATGGTGGAATTGAATTGATTTTTAATGTGAGCAATGAAGAGAAGAAAAGTGGAGAAGCCTTGAGATTTAGATTTGAGCGGGAAAATCCAAATATAGTGAGAATGGTCATCCAAGCATAATAAATAATAACTATATCCAGACGGACTAATAACAGGAGATGTCCACAAATCAATATGAATAATAAAACGGGGAAAAAGTAATATTATTAGATGGAGAAAAAGGTAAACTACAATGCTTTCCTAATTTACAAGCATGACAATAAGGGGAATGAGAGTTTTTATTACATTGAATGCATTTATGAATCATAAGAAAATCTAAAATAGCTTCGCCAGGATGACCAAGCCGATGTGCCAAGTGGAAGGAGAGATGACGGCAAAAGTAGATGGTGGTGATTTTGATGAAGTAGAGAGTGGATATAAGTCCCCCAACTATTGCACCTCGTCAAGGTCGTCCCCGTCCTCAAACCCTTCATAGTAAAACCAAATGGGTCAAATTCTACAGATACAAGATTGTCAGTGGTGAAGCGTCGGACAGAGATAAGGTTTTTGACAATAGCAGGGGCATATTGGATATTACGTAAAGTAAGGGAAGGGTGGGGGGAAGGGAGAGTGGATGTGTCGGATCCTTTAACTGGAATTAATGAACCATCACCAACCATAACATGAGAATTTAAATTACGCCAATTAAAAATAGTAGGGAGAATACCTGAATAGCTGGGCCGCGAAGGCTTGCTGTGCCGCGTATGGTTGCTGGTCAGGGACTTCAGGTGCTGGGCCAAGGAGCCCAGACTGACGATGTTGGGCAGCGTAGGGGCGCCGCTGCTGAGAGGGGAATGGATTGGGCGGAAAGGCCCAGTAAGGCATCCAGGGAGCATAAGGCCCATATGGGGAGTAAGGGGAAGCCCCCATACCCATAATTGAAAGAAGGTTGGGCAGCGTGAGACTGACTGCCGCACCCTCGCCCCTGTTGCTTCCTGCCACGGTTGCGGTTTTGCCGGCCGCCATTCCGACCACCACGCTGGCCGGAAAAGTGAGAGTGAGAGTTGGCCGGAGGAGGTGAATTTTCGGCAGCCACAACACGGTATTAGAAGCCGAACCGACGTCTTCCTTCAACTGATTGCGGCGAGTTTCTTCGAGCGCAATCATATACCTTGCGTTTTGAAATGAAGGTAGTAGCTCGGATTGTTGAATGAACGTTGCTACGGTGTCAAATTCCTCGGTGAGACCCGCAACAAGTTGTAAAACAAGCCGTTCTTCGGAGACCGAATGGCCCAAACTAGAAAGTTGATCGGCAACGGATTTCAATTATTGGCAATAGGCAGCGGACGAAGTAAAATCTTGCATTTTGATGTTGCCGAATTGATTTTCAAGATGTACAATGCGAGTACCTTTGTTATCTTGCAAAAGGTCGCGTAGTTTACCCCAAGCCACCAAAGCCGAAGCCTTTTCGTCAAGAATAGCATAGATTAGGTCCTCATGGATTGTACCATATATCAATTGAAGCACAATGGAGTCGAGACGAGCCCAAAGTTCATCCTCTACGTCACTAGGATGTTTAATAGTGGGATCAATGTGATCCAACACTTGATAGGCGCGATCTGTATTGCGGAAGAGAGTGGCACAAGCCTTGTATTGTGGTTTTTCCATGTTGAGGGTGATAGGGAGAGCATTTTTGTAGTTAAGATGAAGAGCGGGAGGAAAGGAGGAAGAAGAAGGGGGAGGAGTCGGTTGTTTGGGGTCGTCCGCCATGGATGACGTGAGAGCAAGGAAGCACGTGTGAGGGAAGGAAGGGAGAGAGAGAGAGAAAATTGGTGGCTAGGGTTTAGGCTCTGATTACCATGAAAGATAATAATAATCCCTTTCAGAGGCTCATTAGATTAATTCACAATATATATTTTTTACAAACTAGGGTTACAAGGATATTTGCGGAAACTAAATAGACAAAAGAAATATTTACATATCTCTATACTATAAGTGAAGATGTTGGGGACACCAAAAAAACCATATTATTCTTTTATTTAATTCCTTATTAAATGGAAGAAATCTCTCTCTATAACTAACTTTTTCATTTTAAAAAATACATCTTAAACAAATAATTGAATTTTCCTTTCTACTTTCCTTATATTCTTTCACACGCATCACGTGCATTTAATAATAGTTTATTTTATATTCTAACACTAGCTTGAATAATGACGATAATTGCAGTATACTTGAGTTTTTTTACACTAATGGTGGTCTAAAGTTGAGGGTCATTTGGACGATTAGTTCATTAATTGAAGCATGAGTTAGACATTATCTTACATCCCATAATCACGGAGCATTAAACTTTGGAATTTGGATAGTCTTGTTTTCATAGATGCGAATGGTCAGGGGGTTCTCTGTATGAGTAGAGATCAGTTGGAAGAGTTGAGGGTGAAGCTTTCGTGCGCTTCTTCTGCATCAAAGAGGACTCTTGAGCAAGGAGAGAGAAAACGACAGTGGACGAGGGAGGAGAGAGAAACATGTGGTGGTTGTGGAGAGGAGTTTTTATTTTATAAATAAATCCAAAACTTTTAAATGTCAAATGAATGAGTGCCACATGTCACTTCAACCTGTTAGGAAGGTTGATAAAATTAAAGGTGATAATAGATTTTGACTTGTTCAAAGCGGATGGATATTCAAGGTGGACTTGTTATTGCAATATCTTAAGGTTGACTTGTTAAAAGCGATAAACGCAGAGGTTAGCTTGTTCTTGACAATTTAGATCAAATTAGAAAAGTCCATATCAAGTTAGACGAACTGAAGGCGCTATTATTTGAGCTTACTAGGCACTTATAGATCGGTGTATCAATTATTAATTTTGCTTATCTAAACTTATTTATACTTATAAGTATTAATCTGAACTTACCAGTACTTACTGATAATTCTCTTGACTAGTCTAAACATTTTTTTTCTTTGTTTTTGTAAGAACTGAAAATAAAGTGAAAAGAACAAACTCTATGTACATAATGTCTAAAATAATATTCTATCTATTGATTTAGAGGCATAAAGGGAGTATTTGCAAAATATATATTAGGACTAGGGGTGTAAACGAGCCGAGCGGAGGTCGAGCTCGGCTTGGCTCGGTGGCAATTCTGATCGAGCTCAAGCTTGGCTCAAACCTCAACGAGTTGGTCAAGTCAAGGCTCGAGCTTGGCTCACTTGCAAAACTTCGACCTAGGGCTCGACTCTAGTTTATTTTTTCGCAGTTATTGGTTAATATTCTTATAGAAAAAAGTAAAATACACAATAATTCGATAGAGATAAATTTAATGTAGATAAGGTCCAGCACGTCACTTAACATTCAACAATCGATAATATTAATAATCTAGTTAAAGTTCAAAATTTAGGAAAAGAACAGATATTTTAAGTAAAAGAGTCGAGCCGAACTTAAAAGAGCCAAACCTTGTTAGGCTCACACTTGGGCTTGGATATCTAAGGTTCGCCTTAGGCTCAATATTGACCAAGTTCGAGCCGAGCTTTGATTAAGCTAATCTTGAGGGCTCACGAGCCAGCTCAGATCAGTTACACCCCTAATTGAGACGAATCGATAAAACCATACTTGAATAACAAGTTATGGTTAAGTGAAAGGAATGAATAGTGCAAAATATCAAATAGAACCATTAAAAGCATAGAAGAGTTATTTTTGTAAAAAAATATAAGCATATAAAATGTCTCAATTTTAATTGTACATGTATTTTTACAAATTTAAATTAGTAACATTAGAAGTTGTTACCTTACATTTTTGTTCTTAAGTATATAAGCATAGAAATTCTATGATTTACTGATATGTGAAAATTTTTTCCTCTTCTACCATTAAAACGAAAAAATAAAACACTATGGAGTTTACTAAGTTGATAATCCAGATTTGAAGAATGAGAGCTAGATTAATGCTGCCCTGAGTAGCGTAATTAAGGGCATTGATGAGTTTATACTTCATCCGTTTTTCAATACTCGCAACATTAGAATAGTAACCACTATTCATCTATCAATCTTATGTTATATTTTTCCACAAGTTTATAAGAAAAAAATATAGTCAAGTGGGGTCTCATTTGATTCGTCTTAATGCTTTTGATTCGTCTTAATGCATACTATCATAATATCAACTTTTTAAATTTTTACTTATCAATAATTAGATATATTAAGGTTCAAAGTATTGCATTAGATTATGTGCAAACAAAAAACGTTGCGAGTATTGTGAAACGGAGGAAGTATATGACTTGTAGTACATAAAAAAATTAATTTCTATAAACTGCCACCTCAGCCATCACCTCAGCTGGGTAGGCGACCCACTGGGTGGATGTAGTTTTGCCCCCGAGAAACTATATATTTAATCGAACAATCAGAAGTTTTGTATAATTTGTCATGATTTATGAGTACTAAGTGCCATGACGGATTTAGGTTAGTTGGTATAGCAGATCGAGGATAGTATAGTTTTGTATAGCAGACTAATCCATCTTAAGCTTGCTGGTTTGAATTCGGCTTTTCAAATTGTGCTTTTAATTCTTGAGGTTTATATTTAGAAAGAAGAGTTAGTCGTACAAAAGACCGTTTAGTTTTAAATAGGCATCAACCTAATTTTAATAGAAAGAAGAGAATGAAACACCTTTTTAAAAAAAGTAATGGACTTTGGGATAAAGTGATGGATTTAAGTTAATCTAAAGTGAAAAGTTAAATCGCCTCTTTTTATAAATTTTGTAAAAAGAATTGGTTTATTGCCCGATTACATCAATTTGCTCTCTATGTAAACATAGATATACACAATGGTTAGATTATGTGCCAGTGACTTTTGTTATAAGGAAGATTGAAGAGTAAAAACTGAAAGCCTAGTTAGAGACTTAGAGCTTGACATCCGTCATAATTAAGAATACACCCGCGCTGAGTATACGGTATTAATAAAGAACGATACATGAGAACTTGTGCCTCGCAACTACAATCGAAACGCTCTTGGTTGTAAGTGGGTGTATAAGATTAAATATATTTCTGACAGTATTATGGAGCGGTTTAAGCCAGACTTGTTGTTTTTGGTAATCATTAGCAGGCAGGTATTGACTACTGTGAAATCTTTAGTCTTGTTATTAAGCCTACTATTGTTCGCTTAGTTCTAACCATTGCTGCTACTTTTAAATGGCCTATTCGTCAACTTGATGTTAAAAATACTTTCCTTCTTGGCTTCCTTAATGAGGAAGTTTATATGCGTCAGCCCTCGGTTTTGAACATCAATCATGTGTCTCGGTTACGAAAATCCGTTTATGGTTTGAAACAAGCTCCTCGAGCTTGGTTTTCTCGTTTCAATAATTTTTTACTCTTTATTGGTTTCAAGTGCAGCAGTTATGACACCTCGATGTTCCCTCTCAAACATAGTGGTCATATTATCGTTCTCTTGCTATACGTTGATGATATTGTTCTTATAGGTAGTAGTTCCTCTTTGCTTCAGAAATTTATCACTGTTCTCTCTACTCAGTTTGCTATGAAGGATTTGGGTGATTTGCATTATTTTTTAGGCATTCAGGTTTTACGTACTCCTCAGGGCTTGATGTTGTCTCAAAACAAATATGTCGTTGATCTTCTTCATACATTTCATCTTCATACATTTCATCTTCATACTGTCAAATCCGTATGTACTCCTGTTGTCTCTCGTGTCACTCTCTCTCTTTAGATGGTGAACTTCTTGCTAATCCAACAAATTATCGTAGTATGGTTAGTGCATTGCAATATTTGACTAGGACTCGTCCTGATATTGCCTATGCTGTTAATTCGGTTTATCAATTTATACATGCACCTCGTACTACTCACCTTCATGTTGTGAAAAGAATTTTGAGGTATCTGTAGGGAAGTTATGATTATGGGCTATTTCTTCACAGTACTGGCTCCCGTACTGTGATCATTGTCTATTCTGATGCTGATTAGGCCGGGTGTCCTGACACTCAGCGTTCTACTACTGGCTATACAGTCTTCCTAGGGAAGAATTTGATCTCCTGGCGCTCTAAGAAGCAACCTACTGTTTTTAAGTCTTCCACTGAAGCTGAGTATCTTGTTGTTACCTACACTGCGGGCAAAACAATTTGGATACGTAAATTATTGGCTGATTTAGGGTATTTTCATCTACGGCCTACCATTCTCTATTGTGACAATGATCCTACTATGTATCTTACTGCCAATCATGTTCATCATGATTTTAGTAAGCACATTGATGTTGATTATCATTTTGCTCGTGAGATGGTTGCTAAAGGCAAGCACGTTGCGACACAATTACATCTTGCTGATATTTTTACTAAGGGTCTTTCTTCGGAGTTGTTTTGTAAACATCGCTCCAATCTATCCGTGATTTCTCCCCGTAAAGATTGAGGGGTGTATTAGGTACTTGATTATTTATTAATTAGACCCTTAGTCTGTATCATTTTAGAGACAATTTTATTCCTCTCTATATATAAAGTGTCAGGCGACCTAAACAGGTTAGCCAATTATTCCCAATATCCGTACAATCGTCACCACCTCGCCGGAGCCTATTTCAACGCCGGAGTCTCCTCAAGGTTGTGCTAGTCATCTGTCAAACGGCCAGCTATGTGACCAACCTTTTGTAATCTCTGACAGACAACTAGCCGTGACAATAGTTTGTCACATAAGGTTTACACGTGGCGGGATATATGGTCGGATTTTAAATTTGTGACAACGCTCATGTAATATATGGTCGGATTTAGGACTTACAATCCCGCCACAAACTAATCTCTAAATGTTGATACTTATTATTCTTATGTCTTCCCAAATCCGGCGAAAACAAAACAGTAATTCAATCAACATACCAAGATTTACTCATATCTTTCTACTTTCTATTATTCACAACTTTCATGATTTAATAACAAGATTATTCTTTCACAACGATCCAACATCAAAAAATTACGATTTTGAAATCAATCATCAACAACCAATAACTTGTGTTGTGCATCATAACTTCGACTACCTCGTTTCAATATCCAAAACATTAACTTATGGAATATCCCTTATATACAACTAAATATTCTGATTCCTAGCTTCCGCAATCTATTTAGTAATATCCATGGTCTAAAAGAAGTATATGCACAAACTTAACTTCATTACACAATTCACGTTAGTCCCCATTTACAAATCCTTTCATTTACTAATTCCACTTTCAACAATGAAATTGTATATTATGATTTACCATTCATTGATTGAACTCCTTAGCTAATTGTTTTTAATTAGATAATTAATGAAGCATATGTCTTATTTTGCTTATAGCTTTTCTTATCCATTTTATTTTAGTAATAAGCTTAAAATCAAAGACAAGTTCTAATCATTCCTTCCCTAATCATCTAAACCATCCTTATGGAAAATAACCCACACAACTTTCGATTCCATTGATTCCTAACGTTCTACAAGTTTCCAGCCAACACTATTGACGTACAATTTGAGCTCCAATCTATACTATCATTATGGAGATTTGTATTATAATCCAATCAATGTTTTTCATATTTGTAATCTATCTATATATATATTATAAAGCGTAAGCAAGCATTGCAGACCGCCACGTGGCACTATCCCCTTTTTCAATTACATTTTATCCATGTCATTGTCACAAGATAAAATTATAAATGTTGTCAATATGGAGTTTCGAACCCGTGTCCATGAAACAAAGAGTTTTAACCATTGTGCTACCACACTCTTCATGCTTCTCTTATCACAAATAAGAATATCATTATGTGGTTTAAATGACAAAAAGAAAGAAAAAGTAAATTATTATAAATATTGTCTATATAGAGTTTCGAACTCATGACCTCCGCATATGAAACTAAGAGTTTTAACCATTGCGCTACCACACTCTTAATTCTCTCTTATCACAAATAAAAAAACATCTATATATATATATATATTAAAAAGCGTAAGCAAGCATTGCAGGCCGCCACGTGGCATCCCCTTCTTCAACTACAATTTATTCATGTCATTGTCATAAGAAAAAGTTATAAATGTTGTCAATATGAAATTTCGAACCCATGACCTTTGCATATGAAACAAAGAGTTTTAACCATTGTGCTACCACACTCTTCATGCTCCCCTTATCACAAATAAGAATATTATTATGGGGAATTAAATGACAATCAAGAAAAAAAATTATAAATATTGACTATATGGAGTTCTGAATCCATGACCTCCGCATATGAAACAAAGAGTTTTAACCATTGCGCTACCACACTCTTAATGCTCTCTTATCATAAATAAAAATATTATTATGGGGTTCAAATGATAATCAAGAAAGAAAATATTATAAATGTTATCAAGATGGAGTTTCAAACCCATGACTTCTGCACGTGAAATAAAGAGTTTTAATCACTACTCTACCACACTCATGATCCTTTTAAATCGGTTAATTGGTTATAAAATTATGCCCTTAAACTTTTATTTTTAAATATAAAAAAATTATCATCAATGAAGATATTATTTTAACTCAATTAATATAAAAAATATACCCGGGCATCGCCGGGGCCACAAACTAATTTCATATATAATATCACAACCACATTTATTCTTCAATTAAGTCTTAACTATTCTAACATTAGCAAGATTCCTACCTTAATTCAACTGTTGATTTTCAGAATTCATTTTCAGAGGCAAATTCAGACGCAAATCCATGTACAAATTCAAAACCCTAATTTAAGTTCAAACTTCAGAAATAAAATCACAGTCATATATGCATACTTCAGTTTGAGTTCTGACTTCACATGTAAAACACAAACACCAAACGTATATAATTCAACTAGATAAACAATCCACTCCAATTCATATCTAGATCAAAATTGAAGTAGAGCTGGTCATATACCAACTAAATATTCAGGTGGTAATTCATACGAAAAGGACCGGAGGTCACTAAACTCATGGCCGGCGAGTTGACGTGCTGCGCTTCTCAACTCCTCTTGCGCGTTTCTCGCCTTACTTGCTATCGTCGTAGCGGTTGCACACAGAACGCCAGACACTAGGCTTCGTCGGCCTTCCTTCTCTCTTGCTCGATCTCTCTCTCTCTCACTCTCTCTATCTCCTCTGTTCTCTCCCCGACCCCATCTCTCTCTCTCTCTCTCTCTCTCTCTCTTCGTTTTCCTCTACTCTGCTCTCTTCGTGTTGAACCCGGTTCAACAAGGGAACTCAACCCCTTCCTATTTCCTTTTTTTCCTTTTTGGGTCAGAAAATGGTGAGTCACACTCACCTTTACTCCTCTTCATCCCACGTATCCCCTTCATTTCAATTTTTTTATATACATAAGTAATCTAATTAAATTTAAGGATAAATTGAACTTTCCCACCTTTTTAAAGCAAGTATTTCAAAACTCACACCTTTGTTTTTTTAAACTCCCACCTTAAAATTACCAACCGTTTTAAAAGTCCCACCAGTTAACAGAATCCGTCAAAGATTCTATTTTATGGGGCCCACTTTTGTCTAAGTTTGTTTTCATCTCTAAATCTTCACGTTCAAAGTCACCTTCAAACATCAAAATTTAATTGTGAATCTTGTCATCTTCCCTCCATCAACATTTGAGAAGCATCATCATTATCATCAACTTTAATCAAGTGGGCCATCTAAGCATCATAACTAGAATCACTATATTAGTGTTTCATTTATTCCTATAATCTAACAAAAAGGTATTACAAAGTCATCACCTAATAGGAGAATGTAGCCAAATTCCATTACAAAATGTAATTTATAACCACTTTGCTTCATTCTCCATCTAATACATAACAAAATACCCAAATCGTCCTACATCTCTTCTTCAAAATACATAAATAACTATGATCCAATTAACTAAATTAACTTAGAACATAAAAACGTATGTTACAATGACCAACAAGTAAAAATACAAGGCTAGCTTTGCCCCAAACAGACTGCCACCATTGTTCTTCTTCTTCATCATCTTCTTGTCTAAGTGCACCTCTCCTCTTGCTGCCTTGTACTTCAACTTCAACGGATCAATGTCATCCAATAAATACCTTCTTTGCCCTTGCAAATCATTCAACTCAACCTGCAAAGTTATCACTTGTTGGTTCGGGGTTGTGGGAAACGGCCGTGAGGTTTTGAGAGTAATGTTCATCATTGTTGATGAATATTACGATGTAGGATGTGAGACCTTTTATTTAATAGACCTTAGGAGTTAACTTTGGAATGGATTTTGGAAAGATTAACGTGAATAATTGCAACCATTGCCCATCTTCCACACTTAATCCCACCTTTAATAATTCCCAAAAAAAATCTCAACTACTGTCCACTCTTTCCAAACCGTTCCAACATAGCACTAATAACCATCAAGTGGGACTGTTTGGGAAGAGTGGACAATAGTTGTGATTATTTTGAGAATTATTAATTGTGTAAGATGGACAATAGTTTAGATTATTTACATCAAATTTTCCTATTTCTTTTTAGCTATTTTGGATTTATGTTTAAATTTTAAATATTTTATCTTGGATAAATTTGGATTATTGAATACCATTTGAGTTGAGGGTATGTGACCTCAACTCTTTTTATTTTGAGGGTTATCTAGTGTTTAGCGCTTATTGTCTAGTATAAATCATTGTATTTATTTATTGTAGAGTAGCATTTCGTCATGGTGGTATTTCCGCTACAAAATTAACAGGAGTATAAAAATTTTTCACCCTAACAGGGACGTCTTCTAAAACACATAAAGGGTATTTTATAGAACGACCGGCCATTTGCAAAGTAATTTGAGTGCACTTAAGTGCCCCAATATTCAGTTTCTTATAGACAGACAATGGCATATCAGACATAGATGCACCTAAAGCCTTATCTATAAATAACGCATATACATTTGCATTTGCGTGAGATAGCCCTGGATGCTCCAAGTGCTCATGGAAGTCTGTGGCATTACGAAACTTCGAGCGGCAGGTTACATTGGAAGGCAAACTGGCTGTGTAAAGACAAATTGTGGTGTGTAATGAATCTTTCGTCCCGGGGTAGCTTACGATATACTACCTCCATTTTTTTAATATGTATGTTGGCTTTTGAGCGCGGACCAAGGAAAAAGTGCAAAAGTATGAGAGAAGGTCAGTAAAAGTAAGGAAAAAAGTACGAGTGAAGTGTAATAATTAGGTGGACAACCTTCCATTTATGGGAAAAGGTAAAAAGGTATATACTAAAAAAAAACATTCCAAAATGGCAAAATGTGCATATTAAAAAACAACGGACGGAGTAGCACATAAGAAAATCTACTTAGAGCTCATAGCTCCATCCATTTTGTTAATCCAACTAAATAAAGACTTGAACAATAATTAATTCGAAATCTTATAGAATTGACAAGTATCATTTTATAATTAATTCTAAATATCAGGCTTTGTTCAAAATTTAGTGGAAAGGTGCCCTATTATTTTGGTAAATGATAGCATTTAATTATGCATGCCAAAAAAGAGAAAAAAGCTAATATTATGAAATGAATCTAATTAGGTTTCACAATAAAATCTTTTTCCTTATATATAATCGATGAAATATGGAGCATTTGAAAACCATTCTGAGCAGAGGTTAATGATACTTAAGTTTAAAAAACGCAATATTTATTCTTATTAATAAGAAAAGTTTCATATTTGATTAGGTCCAATCAGATAAAAATTTAGAAATCATAAAACATGAAACATGAGCTTTGCCGGAATTGCAAATGATTGTCTTTATACAATGCTCGTAAATTTCCGTGGCAAAGCCAAATTTTGACAGCTATTAACCACACTAGTAGCCCCACTGTTTATGTCGAGATAGATTATGCCATGTGATTTTCTTTTCCTGAACGCGCAACTTATCACAGTATACGCAAGCATAGTTACCACCTTGATCCATAGCACCATCCTATTTCACATGCGCAATTTATCACAATAAACGCAAGCATATGTACCACCTTGGTCCATAGCTCTATCCTATTTCATCCCTTTAACATTTGAATACAGTTTAAATCAAGCAACCTAAAAACTCTTTATGACCTAAACACACCTCCAATATATCAAATCAAATTAACCCAATTCGATTTTGCACCAAAAATCTAAATTATGTCAAATCGAAATCAAAACTGAAATCTAAATTATGGCAAATCAAAATCAAACCCGAATTTAATTGACATATATCTGATTTGAATAACACTTGTTTATGAAAATATGAGTAGAAAGAACCCCAAATATATTAAACAACCCAAACCGATTTTTATCCGAAATCTAAATTATGTCAAACCGAAATTAAACCCAGATTTAATCGAAGAAATAGATTGTGAAAGGAATAAAAGGGAAACTCACAGTCTTATTTTTCATGGGTGGTTAACAATTTTTTGCATATCCGTGAGATAACCATGTATTCTCAAAGTGCTCATAGAGGTCCGTGGCATATCAAAACTTCACCATGGATTCTCAAAGTGCTCGTGAAGGTCCGTGACACAGCAAAACTTCGAGCGTCAGGTTAATTTGGAAAACGAAATGGTTGTTTAGAGACGAATTGTGGTCCATAACTCCATCCACAAATTGAACATCAAATTGTCAGGTTAGCAATTCAAAATCTTAAAGAATTTTCAAGAATCATTTTATAATTAATTCTAATTATCAGACTTTTTTCAAAATTTAGTGGAAAGGTGCCCTAGTATTTTGGAAAATGATGTCTCCAAAAAAGAACTAATATTATGAAATGATCTAATGAATCTAATTAGGTCTCACAAGAATTTTTTTTCCTTATATATAATCGATCAAATATGAGGCATGTCAAAAGCTTTCTGAACAGAGCTTAATGGTACTTAAGTTTAAACAAAGGTAATATCGATTCTTATTAAAACGAAAAGTTTCATATTTGATTAGGTCTTATCAGATTGGTCCGGTGCAATTAGGCCAAATTTAGAAATTAGCAAACATGAAACAAGAAGTTGGTCAGAATCGCAAATGATTGCATTTATACAATGCTCGTAAAGTTCTATGACACTAGCGAAATTTGGACCGGCATGTACCACGACACTGGTAGCCCCACTATTTGTGTCGAGATAGATAATGTCGTGTGATATCCTTTTCCTTGACGCGCAGTTTGTCACACTGGACACAAGAGAATATGTCATATCGGTCCATAGCTGGTGTGAAGTTGCCGTATACTCCTAACCAAATATAATTAACCTTCTTTCCTTAACAACTGGATGTATAGTGGAAGTAAGGATCGTATCCACAGGGAGCAAATCACGGGTCTATGAGTAGCGAAATCAAACCCCTAGAGTCTTCTAGGAGTCACGTAACAAATGGGGGGTTTGCTTAGGAACCAGTACTACAATTATAGAGACTAAACAAGAAATGTTGTAAGTTAAATCAATGAAAAAGGATCTTAGACTCGATTAATATCCACTTTCAACCAAAGTATCGATCATGAAACTCATAGACATTTCTCCTTTTTTGGTCACCTATTGAGAAGCCTAAGCTTCTAACCTCCTAGATCGTGGTTAAACAAACACGATCAGCGTGGTTTGAACCCCCTCTTACTATCACCTAACTCAAACAAATAGCATTTAAGTTCAAACCAATAGTAGCATTAGAACCGAGGCACAATAGGATTGCTAATGATAATGAAGCATTAACATTCAAGCAATAAGTAAAGTCTCACTAAGTACTTGAAGCAAAAATCAGCATTACAACAAACACCTAGTGTGCTACCAAAGAACTAAGAACATAACTAACCGACTATGTTCTTAACTCTAGCATTTGATCATTTAAACAACTACACTAGTAGTACTCCTAGCAAGATTATGCAAATATCAATGAAATAAGCTCAAGAGACCTTACAATAACCAAGGGAGATGAGAAGAAAAAGAGTTCTCACATACAAGAGTTGAAAGCTTCAACTAACTGGATCCAAGAACAAGTTTACATAGAACATACATGATTTACACCAAATATTTCTAAGAGTTGTTAGTGTTTCAAACCCTAAAAATGGAACCTAAGTACTCTGCTGTTCTTCTTATCTCTCTCCAAATAAAAATGACCTAAAAACATATTGCAAAAACCATCCGTAGAAGGAAAGATAAAAGAAAAGAGAGGTGGGCAACAGTGCCAGACCCGCGACCACAGTCGCGACTGGCTACTGCCCTTCCCCCCTTTTCTCAAAAGCTCTAACATAAAAGGGGAAGGGGAATGAAGAAAGGCTTGGATAGCCCTGCAGGATCCTCCTTGGCGGCTTGGCCGCTGCAATGGCTATGCTTAGAGCTCGGAATCGGAAGACTTGGAGCTTGGCTCTGGAGCTTTAAAGGACTTCGGAAGGGTTCGAGATGACGTGCCGCTAGGAAGTTGGATGACTTGATGGTTCGGAGAATGATAGAATGTTGCACGATCAAGACAAACACCAAAACTTGGGACTCGACTCTCTAGACCTCTTTAACACTAAACCAAACCAAAACCCGAACTCTAAACATAAACCGACACACAAAACCATACAAAAATCGCCTAAGATTGGCGTATAACTTCGACGAATCAAATTCCCCCACGCTTAGACCTTACTCGACCTCGAGTAACACAAAAAAAGGGAAAAAAGACTGACAAGCTACAACACGCACCAAGCTATATATCCCCTTATCGCTGCACTCCAAACCGTCTAAGCTACCAAATTCCAACCATCTAAACTTGGGATTACATAAAAAAAGTACATCCCACTCAATGCCCCAAAATAATACTCTACAAATCAAACTCAAATTCCGAAAAGTTCTGGGAATCGAATTTTAACAATCACCATCATAAATCTATCAACCCAAAATGCTTTGAAAGATTAAACGCTAAGGACTCGACGACTCCCCCACGCTTAGTTGTAAGCTCACCCAATACACGCTCAAACAACACCAAAAAGGAGCCAAAAACAGACCCGTCCTCGCTTTCGAAGACACAAGACTCAAGCCTGGACTAACCCGAAAAAAAACTCCAATGTCGCCCCACTTATGACGCCAACACCGGCAAATGAGATGAGTGCACAATTTTGTTTTTCTTTTCTTTTCTTTCTCATTTTGCCTAGGAGCCCTTTCGGGTTTTCATCCTAGCTTTAAAATCATTTTATCTCTTTTTTCTTTTAGCTCACTTCCTCACCCCGCTCATGATCAACCACTTTTTTGCATAGGCCGCCCTTTCGGGTTTTCAACCTATCAGGGCCTCCCAATTTTGCCCAAGTCGCCCGCCCTTGCGGGTTTTCAACTCAGCGGGATTTCTTTCCATTCTTTTTTCTTTCTTTTTTTCATTTTTTTTTCAAATTTACAACAAATTACAAAGCAAAGGCTCAAAATATATTAAAATCAAATGTGAAATAAATATAAACAACCACATTTGCAAAATATCCCCCACCCCCACACTTAAAAGGCACATTGTCCTCAATGTGAAAAGGACAAAAAGAATAAGTGGGGAAGGGAAATGGAGGGAAATCTCTAGGAGCCGGAGGGACCCCCGGGCTCACCTCGCCGGGCTTCCCTCCTAGCCTCTCTCTCTCGGCGGCGTATGGCGCGCGCCATCTTAATATCAGAAGAGGGATCGGTGTACCCAATTTCTTGGTTTTTCGGTCCACCACGGGGGTATTGCGACAAAGAAAGTGTTCATGACCGACACCATTGAACTCATAGTATACATGGTGTCTTCCATCCCATAGTACCTCTCCTGTAAATTACCCAACTCACCTTCGAAAGTGTCTAGCCTCCCATTACCAGAGCCTGGAATGGCGGGCGGAATCATTTTTGCTTCTGGCTGCTGATGATGATGGTGCTGGGGAGGTGCTGCCGCTACTTGGAGACCCAATTCTTCCTCTACCCTCTTCCTGTACTCTTCATCAGGGGGTCAAAAGAGATGCTCTACTGTGGTGTTCATGGTAATGGTTGTCCGCTCTTGCGGTAGTACCATATACTTCATATGATGAGCCCCAAATATCCATACATACCTGCTCACCCCTCTCACATTTTTGGTCCACAACATTGCCTCACTTTGTAACTGGTGGACACCATAGATGTTGGTACCCTGGGTAAAACGCTCTGCGTCCTCGCCCAAAGGGGCAAAGATTGGCTCCCCTTTTTCAGTAGGCACTTGAACTCCTAAGTATGTGACTAGGAGTGTGACCATACCCCCATGCTCAATTTTCCCGAGTTCTTCCCCTCCGTCGATTGGGCTAGGAAATTGTGCACCCACACGCTCACCCAATCAGGAATGGCTTCTCCTTCACTAGTCATAGCCCAAAGATATTTAAGGTCAAAGTCGGGAAGGTTAGTGGGCTCCCTTTGGCAAAATACGGTCAAGGAGAGAAGCCGATGCACCAAGCGAAGAGCGGGGTGGGAATACCACTATTTTTTAATCTACTATGCCATTGTTTCCCACCAGTGATTTTATACCAAAATACAGCATTGTAGAAAATCTCATTTTGGAGGAATGCATCATCAGGCTCATAATCCCACCCAGACGTCGTTTTGATCTCATAATAGGTCATTGTGTACGCACGGTCATTAAGGTGGAAAGTGATATAGGGTTCCTCATCCTCACCCCCTTCACAATTCTCCAATGTGGCTAGAAATTCTAGGGTGTATCTCTCGTAGGTTCTTGCTCGTTTGAAAATAAAGTCATTAAGTCCAACCTTTTTGAGAAGTACTTCCACGGACTCCAGCAACCCCAATTGTTCTAAGGTGGACACGTCAACAAATTTGGTCTCTTGAATTGTCCTCCCCGATCTTGTTAGTCTATCAAAACGCCTCTTAGCATCCCTACTAAGTTTATTTAGGCCATGGGCATCAATGGCGGGGAGGGGTCCTTTAGAACTACTTGGTGTGGAGGTTCGGGCTCTTTTACTCATTATTTTGACACTTGTATTTCTTCTTTACCCTCACTAAACAATTCTAAGAACAATCACAATTCTTCAATACAACCTTTTCAATTCCCACTCAACAACTTCCAAACACACAACTAACACCACAATTTCAATCAACAACTAAGAACAACAACAACCAAGAATGACACTAAACAACCAATAATGACACTAAATACTCTTATAGGCAAGCAAGGATAAGAATTTTAACCAAGAACAAAGAGTATTAGGCAAAACAGATTTATACCCCCAAAAGTTGGCTGTTTTGTGGCAATGAAAGACAATGGAGGTTGAAGAAAGCTTCCTTGATCTTCAAAAATGAATTTCCAAGCTACAATTTTGGTGAAAATTGCTCCAAATGAAAACCCCCAAATGCTAGGGTTTGTAGATATATGAAGAATTTCAGATTTTTTTGTAAAAAAGGTGAGTAATGTGAGTGTGGAGAGAAAGATTATGTGAGGATTTGAAGGAAATCAGGGAGATTGAGGGATTTATTGAGGGAGATTGGAGATTGTGAGAAGGTGTGAGTGTGAGTTAGAGTGAGAAGGGGAGTGGTGTGAGAGTGGTGAGGGACGAGTGAAATGAGAGGGGAGGGGTGTGTCGAGCTTTGTAAAAACAAAAGGGAGCAGGGCAGTGCCCAGCCGCGACCCGTGACAGGCGTCGCGACCCGCGACTAGGCCATCGCGAGTCACGATAGTGATCGCGAGTCGCGACAAGGCCCTGCTTCGCTCTTCTGTTTTTTTTTCTTTCTTTCTTGCCTCGTTCTTCCCTTGTTCTTGTTTATCATGTCTTCAAGTCTACAACTCCCTCCTCACTTTTGTCCACCTTTTCACTTCTTTTCATTTCTTTCACACTCATAAGTCTTGCAATCAACGTTCAATCTTCTCAAACCTTGCAATTCTTGAATCACGAGCCAACCATTCACACAAGCTTCTCACAATTCTCAAACCTCTCAAACTCACTTTGTGCATGCTCCATGTATTTCCTGCAAAAAGCACAAACAAAAAGCATAAAATCCTACAAAATAAACAAGAAACTAACTTTATACAATTATATACACTAAGACTCGTTTATTTATGATATCACGTACTTATATAGAGTTTTATCCCTTATTTACAAGCTAATTTGTGCTTCATTGGAGCTCTTGGGAGCTATTTTGTGCTAACTATCGTATGTAGTTGTGGTTTCGTGTTTTAGTATTGAATTGCAGGTTTTATGGAGTTTTCTCCTTATTTCCGAGCCTTTTGGAAGCAACCACGGCTTTACGAGATGTTACGAGGCACGTAGGATGGCTCACGAGCTTTATGGATAGTTTAGGAGGTCCCAAGACCCCTAAACGTGAAGATTAGAGAGCCAAAGAGTCAAATGAGGTTTCCGTGCACTGATCGGGCAGAAATGGCCCGATCGGGCGAAATATTTATGATCGGGTATGAAAGTTGCGGACCCGATCGGGCAAGGCGTGCCCGATCAGATCGGGCGAGAACACATGTGCCCAGACCCGATCGGGCATCTAACGCCCGACCCGATAGGGTGGGATGCTCGTAGGTCTTATTAGAGACGCTGCTTGAAGGGCGTCTTTCCTAGGCCATAATGCGCCCAGGCCCGATCGGGTGGATGCCTCGGGCCCGATCGGGTGGGCCGCTTTTCTCGCCTTATTGCTGCACTGCTGCTGCCAGAGCCCAGTAGTGAAGATTGGGGGAATTTGTATGTGGACCCGATCGGGTACTGTGCTCGGGCCCGATCGGGTCTGGTGCTTTAATCGCGCTTTTTCACTTTTTGTTTCCGTTTTTAGTGAACTTGAGGGGGTATTATAAATACCTTTTCCTCATTATTTAGATCTATCTTTTATTCATCTTTCATTAGGTTTTAGACTAGTTTTATTCTTCATTGTTCTTAGTTTAATTCAAACACTTTAGATTAATTTAGAGGTGATCAAACCTATTTCGATTTCAATAAAAGTTCCTGCTTTCCGTCAATTGGTACTTTTCTCTACTCTTTACCTCTTTAATTACTTTGATTGCTTAGTTTATTTATTTAATCGTTCATGATGCAATTGTTAGGGTTTCATATTAGTTTTATTATTGTTAATTCGATCATGTCTGAGTAGTCTCTTTCTAGGGTGTTAGATAGGAAAGCCATGTTTATACCATGATTGCGATTTAGATTTCTATCAATTTCTAGGGCTTGATTAGGGTGATTGTGATGTGGTTTGTTCTTTATTGAGTAATTAACGTTATTGCGCAGTTTCGTTGGTTGCTTGTGGTTAATAGTTGTTTGCACAGATCCGTCTTACGACTAGAGGCCTAGGACACGTCAGTAGTTCTGATTACGTTAGTGAATATGCGGCGTATGTTGAACTATGAGCGTTGAGTCTTAACCATAGCTCAACATAAGCTTTAATCTCCCGACTCTTGACTTAGGTTTTGGTAGTAGTTGACCCTATTTGATTGGTATAAGCATGGTGGACCGACCTAATACCCTAGGTTTTTATTCCATAGTTTAATCCTCAATTTATTCCGTCTTCTGTAGTCTATTCATTAGTTTAATTATTTCTTCCCTGATTTCATCTGGAGTAGCTGAATCGGTTGAATATTAATTTAGAAACTCTGTCTCCCTGTGGATTCGATCCTGCTTCCACTGACTACCTAGTTAGAGGTCCGTAGGTTTATTTTTGAATAGGTGATACGACTAAAACCTATCAAATTTTGGCGCCGTTGCCGGGGAGACGGCTAGTTCTCTAAGTTTTTATTTAATTATTTGGTCTACTTCTCTGTACCTCATTGGAACTTCATTGTTTCAATCAAGGTACGTTTTACTGCTGCTTTTTGTTTCTTTTGTATGCCCAGGTCCCAAAGAAACGGTTCCCCAATTTCAGCGGACCCCGATCTTACTAGGACAATCAGGCGGATCCGAAAGATAAAGCAGAAAGAAAAGCAGTATGTTCAGCTGAACACCTCTGGAACAGACACCTTGAATTCAGTTATGTCAAAATCACTGAAGTCATATGGGGTGCCCAACCCGGATGGTCTCTCCATTGGACCTACTATGCCCACCATTGCCGCAGCAAATTTCGAAATCAAACCTGGACTCATCAGTATGGTCCAGCAAAATCAGTTTGGTGGGCATCCTACTGAAGATCCGGCAAATCATCTGCAACAGTTTCAACAACTTTGTCGAACCGTTAAACATGCCGGCGTCACTCCAGATCAACTCAAAGTCATGTTGTTCGAGTTTTCACTGAGAGATAGAGCCCAAAAATGGTTGAACGATGTGAAAGAAACCGAGTGGAGTGAGATTTCTGCTGCATTTCTAAGAGAGTATTACCCACCCACTAAAACAGCAGAAATCTGAAATAAACTAGCCACGTTTTCCCAAGAGCCTGATGAAACATTAAGGGAAGCGTGGGCTAGGTTTAGAGATTTACAGAGAGAGTGTCCACACCATAATATGGACAAATGGTTCTTGACGCAGACATTCTACAATGGTCTGCAGCCTCAGACGAAGTGTATTGTTGATTCGTCTGCAGGAGGAGTGTTTTTAGACAAGGCAGTTGATGAGGGTTATGAATTCATATCAAATCTTGCAGCCAATGACCATTCATCATCTAGGAGTTTGACTAAGAAGGTACTTGAAGTTGACGCTATTTCATTGCTTACATCTCAGATGGCGCAACTAACTCAGCAGCTAATGAAGTCTTCTAGTCCGACACCTCCACCCATGAGTATCAATGCTATGTCTGCAGTAGCACCCATTACCTCATCTTACTGCGAGGTATGTGGTGTTCAGGGTCACTTTGGGCATGACTGTCAGTTCAGTCAATTTCAGATGGAGCAGGCCAATGCCTTTCAACAAAGGCCACAAACCTTCCCCCTCCACATAACTACCAAAATCCACAAAACTATCAACCTCCACCTCCACAAAACTATCCTAAACCCTCATACCATCAAACCCCACAAAATTTCAATAGACCACCACCACAAAACTTCCATCACCATAACAACTTCCAAACTCCACAAAACTTTCCCACCCCACCTCCACAAAACAACAACCCACAAGAGCCCCCCATATGTGAAGTGATGAAACTGATGTTAAGCATGCAAAAGGCAAATGAGGAGGCACAAAGAGCCCAAGAGCGACAGATGCTAGCCATGCAAAGATCTAATGAGGAGGCACAAAGAGCCCAAGAGAAAAGCATCAAACTTCTCGAGGCTCAAGTTGCACAATTAGCAAGCTCTAATGCTCAGAGGCGGCAGGGGGAATTTCCAGGGCAACCCGTTCAGAGAGAACATGTGAATGCCATCACTCTTCGTAGTGGCATTGCATATGATGTCCCTCCAGTGCCCATTGATGAGGTTACCCCGACTGCAGGGAAGAAGAGGGTGGTAGAGGAAGGAAAAAGAAAGAATTCGACGTCTGAAGTCGATTTGTCTGCAGAAGCTGAACAGACAGGGAAGAAAAAGGAGAAGGTTTCTGAAACGCCTTTTACACCAAGGCTACCTTTTCCTCACAGGATGCAACAGTCCAAGGTCGATCAGCAGTTTGGTAAGTTCTTGTCTATGGTCAAGAACCTTGAGGTAACGATTCCATTCACAGACTTAATTACCCAAGTGCCTGTTTATGCCAAATTTCTGAAAGACATGATTACTAAGAAAAGAGACTTTGGTGGGGTAGAACGTGTCGCTCTTACTGAAGAGTGTAGTGCTTTTATTCAAAATAAAACCCCACCAAAGTTAAAAGATCCTGGTAGTTTTTCTATACCCTGCCATCTTGGACCTATTTTTATTGATAAAGCTTTGTGTGGTTTAGGTGCTTCTGTTTCTGTTATGCCATTGTCTGTTTATAAGAAACTGAACATGGGAGCCCTTAAATGCACACAAATCACTTTACAGATGGCGGATCGTTCTATAAAATACCCTCTAGGTGTTTTAGAGGATGTTCCTGTTAGGGTTGGGAAATTCTATATCCCTGTTGATTTTGTGGTATTAGATATGGATGAGGATGCCCAGATCCCTATTATCTTGGGTAGGCCGTTTTTGTGTACTGCTGGTGCTGTCATTGATGTCAAGTCTGGGTCTTTAACTCTGAGTGTTGGTGATGATAAAGTGGTTTTTAAACTAACCAATGCTGTTAAGGCTCCTATGCTTGAACAATCTTTTTGCAGGGATAAGGTTTTAGATGAAGTAGGGATGGAGAAGGTTCCAATTCCACCTAAGGTTGCCTCACCGTCTGGAGGCATTGTCAAGAACATTTGGAGGAGAAAGATGTTTGATGAGGGTGGCACTCATTGCCAAGCCCCTCCTATTTGAGAGAGGGAGGATTATGGTTGTGCGGGACCTTTATAAACCAGCGCTGTGCGAGAGGCAACTCGTATTTTCTTTTCTTTCCCTTTTCCTTTTCTTTTTATTTTGCTTCCTTTTTGTGAGCGAGAGTGAGGGTACTAACATTGTTTTTCCTCTTAGCATAGTCCTTCTCACCTTTTGGCATTGAGGACACTGCCAAGTTCAGCTTGGGGGAGGAGTTCTGTTTGTATTCCCTATCTCTTTTACTGCTTTCTAGGATAGATTTACTGCTTTCAAAAATACTGAAAAAATCAAAAAAATATGGTTCTCATGACTGGTTTAGTTGCCTCCCTGTGCCCCTTTTTGTGCTCTATTTGAAATTGATTTGACTTTGTTTTCTGGATAGCTGGGCATTTGTGATCTTTAGGCTTTGATTTGATGTTTGATTGCTATGATTTCGAGCATTTTTGGATTATATTAGACCACTTTGTGCTGCATACCTGAATTGGTTAGACTGTGAGGCCTCTTTGTAGCCTATTGGATTCATATTATTATCCAGTCTATTCTTGTGTGTTAGTTCCTCTTTAGTGGATTGATCTTGACTTTGACTTCGTACTCGTCTGATTTTAGATGACTTTTAGCATGTGCTGTGATAGAGGCGTTCTTTTGTCTTATTCTTGAGCTTCAGAGTGAGTTTTTGATATACTTTTATCCTCCTTAGCCCCGCTGAGCCTAATAACTTGTTTCGTTTTACTTAAACCCCTATTACGAGCCAAAAGCCTTCACTTGATATTATTCCAAGCCTAGCTTGGGGGAGCTTTTGTATGGGTTGAGTTTGAGATTGGTTTGTTGGTTTAGTTTGGTTTTTGAGGAGTTTAAAAGTGTATTTGCTGTGGTTTGAGAGTGAGAAAGAGAAAAGAAAAAGCAAGTTTAGAGTTGCGTGAATGAAGTTCAGAAAAATGAAAGAAAAATGAAATGAAAATTCAAAAGAATTCTAGTTCTTTCATTCACGTACGTTCATAAAGGAATATTCGCTCCATTGCTAGAAAATTGGGTTTGTTATGCGTTTTTCATTGATTTATGAGAGTTGGGTTATTTTACATGGTTTTATGGTGGTTGTTGGGAGTTGTGAAGGCCATCTTAGGCCTTGTTTGAATGGTTTATGCTCCCCCTTTCTTGGTTTTTCCACCATATTACCCAAAAGTATCCCCTACCTCTCACCTAAGCCCCATTACAACCCTATAAAGTCCTCTTGAGCTCGTGTCTGCAATGTTCATTTGATTGATTTCGAGTTAGTTTGTCAAAGTTAAAGAGTATTTCTGCTAATTGAGTCGACTTGACTAGGATGAGCGTCATTGAACCTTCTTAAACACATGAGAGTGTGAGTGGGAAGGGTACTTATGGTCGGGTTGGTGAGTGTTCGGGCACATTCTTTGCCTGCCACAAAATTGAGAGGAGTGACACCCTTGTGAGTGCCTTTTCAGGACTTGTATGCTTTGTGGATGCTTGAGTTTGATAAATTGCTTGAATGATTGGTGGTTGGATGGATTTGATGAGCCAAACTTGAATTATGCCTGCTTGAACGATTCTTAGTCTTGAAAATGTTTTGAGCTTTGATTTGTTTTTATCTTTGGGGTGAGGTAGTCTATTCCATGTTCATGTGCTGTTTGCTTGAGGACAAGCAAAGGTTTAGCTTGGGAGAGTTTGATATCACGTATTTATATAGAGTTTTCTCCCTTATTTACAAGCTAATTTGTGCTTCATTGGAGCTCTTGGGAGCTATTTTGTGCTAACTATCGTATGTAGTTGTGGTTTCGTGGTTTAGTATTGAATTGCAGGTTTTATGGAGTTTTCTCCTTATTTCCGAGCCTTTTGGAAGCAACCACGGCTTTACGAGATGTTACGAGGCACGTAGGATGGCTCACGAGCTTTATGGATAGTTTAGGAGGTCCCAAGACCCCTAAACGTGAAGATTAGAGAGCCAAAGAGTCAAATGAGGTTTCCGTGCACTGATCGGGCAGAAATGGCCCGATCGGGCGAAATATTTATGATCGGGTATGAAAGTTGCGGACCCGATCGGGCAAGGCGTGCCCGATCAGATCGGGCGAGAACACATGTGCCCAGACCCGATCGGGCATCTAACGCCCGACCCGATAGGGTGGGATGCTCGTAGGTCTTATTAGAGACGCTGCTTGAAGGGCGTCTTTCCTAGGCCATAATGCGCCCAGGCCCGATCGGGTGGATGCCTCGGGCCCGATCGGGTGGGCCGATTTTCTCGCCTTATTGCTGCACTGCTGCTGCCAGAGCCCAGGAGTGAAGACTGGGGGAATTTGTATGTGGACCCGATCGGGTACTGTGCTCGGGCCCGATCGGGTCTGGTGCTTTAATCGCGCTTTTTCACTTTTTTGTTTCCGTTTTTAGTGAACTTGAGGGGGTATTATAAATACCTTTTCCTCATTATTTAGATCTATCTTTTATTCATCTTTCATTAGGTTTTAGACTAGTTTTATTCTTCATTGTTCTTAGTTTAATTCAAACACTTTAGATTAATTTAGAGGTGATCAAACCTATTTCGATTTCAATAAAAGTTCCTGCTTTCCGTCAATTGGTACTTTTCTCTACTCTTTACCTCTTTAATTACTTTGATTGCTTAGTTTATTTATTTAATCGTTCATGATGCAATTGTTAGGGTTTCATATTAGTTTTATTATTGTTAATTCGATCATGTCTGAGTAGTCTCTTTCTAGGGTGTTAGATAGGAAAGCCATGTTTATACCATGATTGCGATTTAGATTTCTATCAATTTCTAGGGCTTGATTAGGGTGATTGTGATGTGGTTTGTTCTTTATTGAGTAATTAACATTATTGCGCAGTTTCGTTGGTTGCTTGTGGTTAATAGTTGTTTGCACAGATCCGTCTTACGACTAGAGGCCTAGGACACGTCAGTAGTTCTGATTACGTTAGTGAATATGCGGCGTATGTTGAACTATGAGCGTTGAGTCTTAACCATAGCTCAACATAAGCTTTAATCTCCCGACTCTTGACTTAGGTTTTGGTAGTAGTTGACCCTATTTGATTGGTATAAGCATGGTGGACCGACCTAATACCCTAGGTTTTTATTCCATAGTTTAATCCTCAATTTATTCCGTCTTCTGTAGTCTATTCATTAGTTTAATTATTTCTTCCCTGATTTCATCTGGAGTAGCTGAATCTGTTGAATATTAATTTAGAAACTCTGTCTCCCTGTGGATTCGATCCTGCTTCCACTGACTACCTAGTTAGAGGTCCGTAGGTTTATTTTTGAATAGGTGATACGACTAAAACCTATCAATTTAACGTCGTCGACACAATGTTGCAAACCTCAAAGACTCATCCATACTCAGGGTCACCGAGATGAACATCCTCGGCCCCTGCTTGCTGAAAACCTTCAAAGTACGGCTTAAGCCGCTGCCCATTCACCTTAAAAACCTTCGATGTGGCTTCACTCATGATCTCCACAGCTCCATGGGGAAATACTTTTGTGATAATGAACGACCCAATCTAACGAGAACGGAGCTTTCCTAGAAAAGAGGCGTAGACGGGATTGAAAAAGAAGAACTCTTTGACCAACCTTGAGTTCCTTCCTTATTATCAGTGTCACGGTCCGAAAGTTCGACCTCGGAACGTGCGGCACGCCCTTGCCTTCTGTGGGCAAGTGCGCTAGCCTTAATGCGGAAAATGGTCTTTTGAGGCTCGTGAGGCACGAGCACTCGGTATCTGAAAGGGGTACTCTTGCCTATTGGCGACAAGAGCACGAGAAGAGGGTCGATCGGGGCGCTCGTGTGCACAAGGCGGGCACGAGCGAGGCCGACGACGAGATGTACCTGTTTTGAGTTTGGGTGGGCGCTTTATAATAAGTGGTGGCACAAGCTCTAAGTTGGGCAACAACAATAACACAATATTATAAAGCAAGCATAAAACTGATAGGAGGCCTTAGTGGTGAACAAACATTTCATTCATCATCTCCTTCTAAAGAGGCTTAAGTTTGAGATAGTACATATTTCCAGTGAACACTGGATTTACAGTAACTCAATAATGGAACCTTAAGCCTATACAAGAGTGCTAAAACATAAACTAAAGCATAAGAAAGCATAAACTAAGGAAAATACAACTAAAGGCAGGTTGGATTGTAACATCCTCCCCCACTTAAGCTGTCGACGACCTCGTCGACTTACAAGAATTACAATATAAAAATGAAAACTCTCCTATGTTGAACCTAATTGTCTCTGGCGCGTCGTTGATTGCGGGCGGGTGTTGGAGTCTTCTTGTTTCTGTTGGAGTCTTTGTCGACGCTGGGCGAGCTTTATCGGAAGGCTTGTTGAAAGTTGCTTCCTTGAGGTTGATGTGTGGAGCACTCGGCTTGGGTTGTTGCTTCTTTGGAGTCCAGCTCTGCGGAGCTCGCTTGGGCATCTGCTTTGGCTGAGGCTTCACCCTGATTCTGTCTCGATCCTGGCTCGCTCCATGCCGGAGGTGTCTCTTTGGAGTAGTTCCTGGCTTCTTACCCAGCAAATTCTAATTTGAGCAAGATCTTTGTTTCTGGTTTCTGCTGCAAGAGGGTGTCTTTGGTGATGCCTTTCTGTGTGGTTTCATCTCTCGCAGAGTGTTATCTCGGATGCAAGCTTGTCTCTTTGATGTTGCCTTTACTTGAGTTTTCATCACTCGCATTGCCGAGCACTATTGAGCTTCTTCTTGGGGTACATATCTCATTGAACCCATTCTGTAGATGGCCCCCATTTGTCTCGGTGGCTCATCCTCATTGTCGGACTCAGTCGTCTCATCTGGTGCTTCCTCGGCACACATAGCAGCTACTCTGCGCTGAATCTTGTCGAGCTCTCCTTTGTGCTCACACTCCCACCACCGATGTGGGCCTCGACAATATGCAAGTCAATGTCATAGTATTTACCGAGGGTGTGCTGGATCTGGATTCTCTTGTGCTTTGGGGAGAGGGTGATCCGTGCTTTTGGGAGCCGTCTCCCCACTTGTTCTCTTGAATCCCCCGATAGAGTTGGACGTCCCACGCGAGCTATCTCTTGGGCTCTTTGGGGAGCTCGGAGTCGGGACCTCCGAGCGAGTAGCTGGGCTTTTACAATCTTCGTCTTTACGGGTGTCCATCCCGAAAGAGTAATCTACTAGTCGCTCCGCAGCAGTTATGGCGGCCGACAGTGTATCAACCTTCTGCCTCATAATCTCACGCTGCGCCCATTCCTTAAACCCATTAACAAAGTTAAACAACCGATCTTTTTCATGCATCAATTGGATGTCCAACATGCATGCTGAGTATTCCTTCACATAATTGTGGATGGTGTCCGTGTGACAGATCTCCTTCAATCGCTGGCGAGCAGTAAACTCGGTGTTCTCAGGGTAGAATTGTTCCTTGAGTTCCTTCTTGAACTCTGCCCATGTGTCTATCTTGATACTTCCAGCTTCGATCTCGACGTGCTTGGTGCGCCACCAAAGCTTGGCATCATCCGTCAAGTGCATGACCACAGTATCTACTTTTTGAGCGTCCTTCAGCTGGACGATTTTGAAGTACTGCTCCATGTCGAAGAGGAAGTTCTCCACTTCTTTTGCATCTCTTCTGCCGCTGTAGTCGCGAGGTTTGGGAGGCTTGATCCTTGAAGCTCCCATACTCAAATCGCTTCTACCTACAGCGCGAAGTAGGGTCTCGCACTTCTCTAGTGCTTCTTCCGCTTGCGCTTGTGTGCAATTCAATTGCTCGCGGAGCTCATCTTTTTCCCTCAACAAAGCATCGACGGTTGTCTCTAGCCAATCGATCTTCTTTGCTTGCCCGATCACAATTTCTTCGAGCTGACTCCATTGTGCGGCAGTCCCCTCTAGTACTGCCAACCTTTCCATTACGGACTCCATCTTAGGTCACTCGATGCCTTCGTAAACCTGGCTCTGATACCAACTGTCACGGTCCGAAAGTTCTGACCTCGGAACGTGCGGCACGCCCTTTCCTTTTGTGGACAAGTGCGCTAGCCTTAATGCGGAAAAGGGTCTTTTGAGGCTCGTGAGGCACGAGCACTCGGTATCTGAAAGGGTACTCTTGCCTATTGGCGACAAGAGCACGAGAAAAGGGTCGATCGGGGCGCTCGTGTGCACAAGGCGGGCACGAGCAGGGCCGACGACGAGATGTACCAGTTTTGAGTTTGGGTGGGCGCTTTATAATAAGTGGCGGCACAAGCTCTAAGTTGGCCAACAACAACAACACAATATTATAAAGCAAGCATACAACTGATAGGAGGCCTTAGTGGTGAACAAACATTTCATTCATCATCTCCCCCTAAAGAGGCTTAAGTTTGAGATAGTACATATTTCCAGTGAACACTAGATTTACAGTAACTCAATAATGGAACCTTAAGCCTATACAAGAGTGCTAAAACATAAACTAAAGCATAAGAAAGCATAAACTAAGGAAAATACAACTAAAGGCATGTTGGATTGTAACAATCAGGTTATCATATCATGCCTTCATCTTAGCCTTGTAGATTGCCGCATTCTCATAGGATTCATTCCGGATTTCCTCCAACTCTTGAAGCTGCAACTTCCTATGTTGTCCGACTTCATCAATGTTCATGTTAAAGCTCTTTATTGCCCAATATGCTTTGTGCTCAAGCTCCATCGAAAGGTGACACGGCTTTCCAAACACCAAGAGGTATGGGGACATACCAATAGGTGTCTTATAAGCTGTCCCGTAGGCCCACAATGCATCCTCCAATCGCAAACTCCAATCCTTCCTACTTGGATTCACTGTTTTCTCAAGAATGGATTTGATTTCTCGGTTTGATACTTCCGCTTGACCATTTGTTTATGGATGGTATGCTGTGGACGTCTTGTGGGTCACATCATACTTCTTAAGCAATGCTCCTATGGTCCGGTTGCAAAAGTGTGTTCCTTTATCACTAATTAAGGCTCGTGGAATCCCGAACCTACAAAAGATGTTAGACTTCAAAATCCGCAACCACCTTAGCATCATCAGTTCTAGTGGGCTTGGCTTCCACCCACTTTGAGACATAATCAAATGCAAGTAAGATGTATTGAAAACCAAAAGAGTTAGGAAAAAGCCCCATAAAGTCAATGTACCATACATCAAAAATTTCACAATACAAGATAGAAAACTGGGGCATTTCATTCCTTTGGGAAATATTTCCAACTCTTTGACAATCATCACAAGACTTACAAAAGTGATATGAATCTCGATGTAAAGTAGCCCAGAAGAATACACAATCAAGTATTTTGCAAGCGGTCCTCCTTGCTCCAAAATGCCCTCCACAAGCGTGGGAATGAAAAAAAGTGAGAATAATGTTTCCAAAAGTAAGGATCGTCCCAAGCATACCATCTAGCATCACTCTTCAGCTTGTCGCTTTTGAGAAATGAGAAGGAAAACGGTTAGAAACAAGATAATTCACAATATGAGCATACCATGGATGTGAACATCCAAGAGCAAACAAATGCTCATCCGGGAATTCCTCCCGGATTGGTTCCTTCCACGGCTTATCCGAACTAGGCTCTAGATCATATGATGATACCAATCGACTCAAGGGATCTGCAACCAGGTTCTCCGTTCCCTTCTTATCTTTTACTTCCAAATCGAACTCACTTAACAACATAATCCACCTTATTAATCTCGGCTTGGCTTCCTTCTTTGTCATTAGATGGCGAAGGCCTGCATGATCAGTATAAACAATGACTTTGGTGCCGAGTAAGTAAGATCGAAACTTCTCTAAAGCATAGACCATAGCTAATAACTCCTTTTATGTGGTGAAGTAATTTTGCTGCGCTTCATTCAATGTCATGGATGCATAATAAATGGCATGAGGCACTCTCCCCACTCTTTGTTGGCATGAGGCACTCTCCCACTCTTTGTCCAAGCATGGCATAAACCGCTTAATCACTTTCATCACACATTATCTCGAAGGGCTTGGACCAATCCGGGGGTTGAAATTATAGGAGCTAAAAGCCTGAAACTAGCCTCCTCTTCAGCTCATCAAATGCTTTCTTGCAAGCTTCATCCACCACAAAATCAACATCCTTCTGCAGCAACCTGCATAAAGAAGATGAAATCTTTGAGAAATCCTTAATGAACCTGCGATAAAATCCTACATGTCCAAGAAAAGATCGAATTTCTCGCACGTTAGTCGGATAAGGTAAAGAATGAATAATGTCAATTTTCGCTTTATCAAATTCAATACCCTTTTCAGAGACTACATGAACCAAAACAATGCCTTGCTTGACCATAAAGTGACATTTTTCGGAGTTCAAAACAAGATTAGTTTCAATACATCGTTTAAGCACTAAAGTTAAATGATCTAAGCAATTATCGAAGGAGTTTCCATGCACGGTAAAATCATCCATGAAAACTTATACGAAGTGCTCCATATACTCTGAAAAATGCTTACCATACATCTTTGGAAAGTAGCGGAGGCATTACATAACCCAAAAGACATGCGTCTATCTACGCAAACGTGCCAAAAGGACACGTGAATGTGGTCTTCTCCTGGTCTTCCGGTGCTATTGCCACCTGAAAATAGCCAGAATAGCCATCTAAGAAACAATAAAATGAATGTCCAGCTAATATTTCCAACATTTGGTCTATGAATGGCAATGGAAAATGATCTTTTCTCATTACCGCATTCAATCTACGGTAGTCAATATAAACCCGCCACCCTTTTTGAATACGAGTGGGCACTAACTCTCCATCTTGATTTTCAACAACAATCACTCCAGACTTCTTAGGCACGACTTGAGTGGGACTAACCCATTCACTATCAAAAAAAAGGTAAATCATACCCGCTTAGAGTAATTTCAAAATCTCAGCTTTTACCACCTCCATCATAGGTGGATTTAGCCGTCTCTGTGGTTGTCTCACCGGTTTTGCACCTTCTTCCAAGAGAATTTGATGCATACAGGTGGTAGGGCTTATTCCCTTAATGTCTGCAATAGTCCATCCAATTGCCTCTCGATGTTCCTTCAGCACTTTGATAAGTATCTCCTCCTGTTCCTTGGTTAACTTACTTTGACATAATCAGATGCTCGGGAAGTGATTTCAGCTCCACAGTAGGTGCCTGCACAATAGATGGTAAAAGCTTGTCCCGAGGGACGGTAGTGGTATCGGCCCATTAGAAAAGGGAACGATATGAAGATTTTCATATTCTTCCAAAGCTGGAACCGCTTCCTGCAAGTTAGCACTCAAAACATATTCAACATTTTCATTATCTATACTATTTTCAAGAGCTACTTGAAGTTCGTCCTCACCACCCATTTCGAACAATTCCTGTGAAACAACTTCAACCACATTTATGGAATAACACGAGTGATCATTCTCGGGAATTTCATGGAATCATTAATATTATACTCTACCATATTTCCATCAAACCTCCATAGTCAAGCATCCACTATGCACATCAATTTTAGTCCTTGCGGTTTTAAAAAATGGCCTACCTAACAAAATAGGGGTTGCATGTTTATCATGTTCCATGTCAAGGACATAAAAATCAGCAGGAAAGATTAACTTATCAACTTTAACTAACACGTGCTCCACTATTCCCTTAGAATAAGCATTGGAAGGGTCAGCTAACTGAATCACAACACCTGTTTCATGTAAGATACCAAGCTTTAAGGACTCATACAAAGAATAAGGAATCACATTAATTGAGGCACCTAAATCAATCATGGCTCTTTGAAACGTGGAGTTTCCTATCACACATGGTATAGTGAACATGCCGGGATCACTGTATTTTGGAGGTAGTTTCTTTTGGAACATCGCGGATACATGTCAACTTACCTTTACCTTATGCACCCCCTTAATCTTTGCTTCTTTTTGTGATACACATTTCTTTTAGGAATTTAGCATACCTAGGAATTTGTTTTAAAGCATCTAAAAGGGGAATGTTTACCTCACACTACGAAAAAACTTCGTAAATGTCCTTGTCACCTTCCTTCTGTCGAGTATCTTTTAGTGCTTCGAACTGGCTCATAGGGTGGAAGTGGTTGTTTCTTCTCTTGCTCTCCTGATGTGGATGGCAATGGCTCGGCTTCAGGCACCGTCTTATGAACAACTACCTCTTCCTCTATCTCCTTCTCGCTCACATTTGCCTTTTCATTACCTTTTAACTCCTTACCACTCTGTAGAGTGATGGCACTTGCATTTGCTTAGGGTTAAGCTCCGTTTGTGACGGCATCTTACCCGAATCACGGGCCTCTAGCCTGCCCAGCGCTCCCGAGACTTGGCTCAGTTGCTTCTCTAAGTTCTTTATACTCGATCGGGTTTCCTCCTGAAATTGGACCATATTTCCCTGCATGTTAGTCACATTTTTAGTCAAAACATTAATCATATCCTCCATTGACATGCCGAAACTTGATCCCTGTTCTTGGCCTTGCGACCGGAATTATGGAGCTCGTTGCTCTGGTGGTCTTTGGTAAGGTGGTGGTGGACGGTTGAACTGATGGTGTGGCGGTTGGTTCCCAGATGTACTTCCATACCTTAAATTAGGATGATCTTGCCACCCCGGATCATAGGTGTTGGAATATGGATCATAACGCTTTTGGAGACCTTGGCCTTGAAAACCGGCCGCCTTTACCTCCTCACTAGCTTCTTCCCGCAGATGAGGACAGAAATCAGTTGGATGATCTGATGAACAAATACCACAAGGCTTCACGTGGTGTGTCTTCTCTTTAACTAGGTACTCCTCATCATGGATGTCAAAGCTTGTACTTGATCCTCCAACTTAGAAGAAATGGAACCCTCGGATACCACTCGACGAGCCCCTTATTTTCTAGTAAACTGCCTCGAGCCTTCAGCCAGCTCATTTATCAAATCTTTAGCAGCTTGTGCAGTTTTAGTAATGATAGAACCACCACTCAACAGATTTTCCGTACTAGCATCTTCATCACATAGCCCATTGTAGAAGTAAAGTACTAGATCTTCATCAGAATAACAGTGGTATGGACAACTAGCACATAACTCTGAATCTCGCTCAATACTCATAGAAGGTTTCATTATTATTTTGCTCGATGTTACTAATCTCCTTCTTCAACACAGAAGACATTGAAGTTGGGAAGTAATCCCAGAAAAGCTTTCTTTAAATCAACCCATGTGGATATGCTACCTGGTGGAAGGTAGTATAACCAATCATTTGCTGCTCCTTTTAATGAGAACGGGAAGGCTTTGAGTTTCACCTTCTCTTCCAACACCCCGCTGGGCTTCATGCGCTACAAACCACATGGAATTCCGAAAGATGCTTGTTCGGATCCTCATCATTTAGCCCATAGAATGTTGGAAGTAAATGTATCAACCCCGATTTCAGCTCAAAAGTTTTCCCTTCTTCTTCTTCTGGAAATGTTATGCATAGGGGGTTGCTGATCAAGGTTTGGAGCTGTAACCTCCTTTAATGTGCGTTGCTCAACTCTCGGAGGTATCTCTTCTTCTAATTCAATAGCAAAAGCAAGCTCCCTGAAGTTTTCACGCAATTCCCCTTCTCAACCAGAAAAGAGCTAATTCCAAATCCGGATCGTACTGCAAGGGTTGTTGGTTAGTAGCACGAGTAATAACCATAAACCATAAAACAAGCAATACAACCAATAACAAAATACGCTAAACACAAACTAATACACCTCGCTCCTCGGCAAGGCGGCAACGACGCCAAAATTTGGTGTGAAGTTGCTGTATACTCCTAACCAAATATAATTAACCTTTTTCCTTAACAATTGGATGTATAGTGGAAGTAAGGATCGGATCCACAGGGGAGCAAAGTACGAGTCTATAAGTAGTGAAATCAAACCCTAGAGTCTTCTAGAGTCACGTAACCAATGGGGGGTTTGCTTAGGAACAAGTACTACAGTTATAGAGACTAAACAAGAAATGTTGTAAGTTAAATCAATGAAAAGGATCTTGGGCTCGATTAATATCCACTTTCAACCAAAGTATCGATCATGGAACTCATAAACATTTCTCCCCCTTTTGGTCACCTATTGAGAAGCCTAAACTTATAACCTCCTAGATCGTGGTTAAACAAACACGATTAGCGTGGTTTGAACCCCTCTTACTATCACCTAACTCAAACAAATAGCATTTAAGTTCAAACCAATAGTAGCATTAGAACCGAGGCACAATAGGATAGCTAATGATAATGAAGCATTAACATTCAAGCAATAAGTAAAGTCTCACTAAGTACTTGAAGCAAAAATCAGCATTACAACAAACACCTAGTCTGCTACCAAAGAACTAAGAACATAACTAACCGATTATGTTCTTAACTCTAGCATTTGATCATTTACACAACTACACTAGTAGTACTCCTAGAAAGATTATGCAAATATCAATGAAATAATCTCAAGAGACCTTACAATAACCAAGGGAGATGAGAAGAACAAGAGTTCTCACATACAAGAGTTGAAAGCTTCAACTAACCGGATCCAAGAACAATTTTACGCTAGAACATACATGATTTACACCAAAGATTTCTAAGAGTTGTTAGTGTTTCAACACCTAGAAATGGAACCTAAGTACTCTGTTGTTCTTCTTCTCTCTCTACAAATAAAAACGATCTAAAAACATATTGCAAAAACCATCCGTAGAAAGAAAGATAAAAGAAAAGATAGGTGGGCATCAGTGCCAGGTCGCGACCCGTGACCACTATTGCGATTAGCTACTGCCCCTGTTTCTCAAAACCTCTAACATAAAAGGGAAAGGGGAAGGAAGAAAGGCTTGGATAGCCCTGCAGGATCCTCCTTCGTGGCTTGGCCGCTGCAATGGCTCGATGCTTAGAGCTCGAAATCGAAAGACTTGGAGCTTGGCTCGGGAGCTTCAAAGGACTTCGGAAGGCTTCAACGTGCCTCTAGGAAGTTGGATGACTTGATGCTTCGGAGAATGATAGAATGCTGCACGATCAAGACAAACACCAAAACTTGGGACACGACTCTCTAGACCTCTTTAAAACCAAACCAAACCAAAACCCGAACTCTAAACACAAACCGACACACAAAACCATACAAAAATCGCCTAAGATTGGCGAATAACTTCAACGCATCAATAGCTCCATCCAATTTCTTCCTTAACAACTCAATACAGTTGAAATCAAACTACTTAAAAACCCTTTTGACTTGAACAAAAAATTTTCTCAAAGAATTTGCAAGAATCACAGTTAGCTCTTGCATACTTCTATCACCATAAACCCCCTAACCTTAGAATTTAGATATTCAATTAGGTCCCACTTGATTTTGAAAGAAAAGTTAACGGATATCAGACCACTTCTGACACCATCAACTTGATTTTGAGAACCAACTGCATTTTGGTTTGCAATTAATCAATTCTCAAGAAAAAAAATGAACCCCTAACATGTAAATTCAAGCAATAGCTAATTCTAAATGTGATTTCATTGTGAAAGATTCTTATAGCTATAATTCGAGTAATTTCTGAGCAAGAAAGGTAAAAAGAAAAATTTATAGCCTAATTTCTGACATTTTCAAGTGAATAGAGCCATAGAGATGTAAATGTAGAGATCTTATCGTGAATAGCAAAGCCTCGTCGAATTCCGGTGGCGGCCGCTCCTCGGTGCCTGACTTGTAAAAACCCCCTACTTCAAGAGTAAAGTAAAACCAAGAGAGTTCCTATGTAAAACAAAAAGATAGTTATAAGAAGAAGTATCGCTCCACATCAAGTTCAAGCATCTACGAAGCAAAGCTTGATGCAGTGGTAATAAGGATAAAGTCTTCCAACCTCAATGCTAAGGGTTCAATCCCACTATGGGCCCTTTGAGGATTGGGATTCCTCGTATTCTTCCGCCTACTCTCAAGTTCCTAGCCTTCTTATTCGGTTCTAGTGAAATCGTGCGAGATTTTGATCAAGTAGGGCAAATTCTTCTTACCGTCCTAAACAAAGTTCAATCATCTAAACTTCAACATAAAAAATTTTCCATCACTTATTTCTTCTCTCTTTTTTTTTTGAATCATATCTTCTTTATTCACACCATGATAGGATGTTCAAGGCAAAAGGGACAACTATATTAGCATTTTCTATATGCAAAAATTATTAAAAGAGACGGTTTACTTTATAGTAGACATAATAACCTAATTGATTAAACTAATCATTAAAAACAAATTAGACTAACTAGTTATTATTGGGCTAAATCTGTTTTTAATATTAGGCTTGCCATTGCCTAATTTTAATTTAAAGAGACGGTCTCTTACGAGAATAACTCTTCTATATGTATTTTTGTCGGGATAATACATTGTAACTGAAACTTTCATCGCACTTAATAATCACTCATCATTCAAAGTGCCAAGCTAATTTTTATTATAAAATTATACCTAGTCACCAGAGCGATGAAACTAGTCATTAAAAGAATAACAATTGGATTAATGAATGGGTTAGATAATGGCCGCGAAATGGAATAAACAGGTCATAGAATAGACTAAACTATTCACTATTAAACTAGTTGTCTTCTGAATATTGAATTTACTCGGACATCACATAAACTCGGACACAAAATTACATCGAACTACCTCAAATCAATCCAAAATCATACACCTCTATTACTCAACCTGGATACAAAACCACACTTGAATACCTCAAATTTAGTCCAAAAGCAAACAAAACTCGATGAAAATTAACTTCAAAACTACAAAACAAATCTTAGTATCATCCACCATATCTTAAATCTAAAAAGTGATAGAAAATTGTATCCCCTGCAACACCCATTCATAATTTATTGCATTACTATCGTATATGGTAATAAGCTTGATTAATACATGGTTGTATACATCTTAGATCGATACATACTTGGGGGGCGTTTCGAGTCTACCCCAAGAATTCACCCTAGAAGCCACTCAGATAGTAGTTTAATTTACAATTCTGAGTGGCTTCAAACTACTATATCAGGTTTTGTGCATTGTGGGCACTCAATTCCAAGACTGTGAGCAGTAATAATAAGATTTTTCTTAAGCACAAAGCACGTTGAGGGTTTTTCTCTCCGGTTCCTAGGGCTAGTGTTTTCTCGTGAAACATCGTTTTGCTTTTCCAAAACTCTAAACCTAAGATCTCGTGAGTGTCTTCATTGTATGCTCTTTGATGCATGTTTCCCTATGCTTAGTGATTAGGACTGTTGTGTTTCGTTCTCTCTGATTTCCAATGGCATCGACATCGTCGTGTAGGGCGGAGGAGTTGCAGGAGATGTGGAATCGTTTTACGTTGAAAACGGAGGAGGAAGAGGGTCTGCTTATAGATGATGTGGAGGAAGAGGAGAGTGATACTACATGGGGTTTCAAATTTTTCCTCCTGGGGAAATTACTCACAAATAGGTCGTATAGCTTTCACCATATGAAAGGGACCCTGGCTGATTTATGGCGACCCATGAAGGGTGTCTACTTTGAGGAGATTGCAGAAAATTTATTCAAGGTGCAATTCTTTCATGAATTGGATTACATGAAGGTTGTAGAAGGGGGTCCTTGGAATTTTAATGAACATATTTCGTTCTGAAGGAACTGACAGGAGAGGAGCAACCTTCACGTTTACAGTTGGATTCGATTTTAATATAGGTGCAAATCCACGATGTGCCGATTAATAAGCGTAGTGAAGCTTATAAGAAGCGGCTTGGCACACTGTTCTCAGAATACGTGAAATCGGATGAAAAGGATTATGGAACGTATGTTCTAATCAGGGTTAGGATGTTATTGAATAAACCCTTGCTCTGAGGGACGTGGATGAAGGCATCGAAGGAACAAGGTTCAAGCAATGTTTGGGTGAGTTTTAGATATGAATGTTTAACAAAACTATGCTACGTTTGTGGTCACTTAGGTCATAATGAGGACGAGTGCGAGGTGCTTTTTGGTTTTCCGGAGATGGTTGATGGCCCAAGGCAATATGGTTCGTTTTTTAAGGCACAAACAGGTCGAAGGAGTCAAGGTCCAGCAATGATAGGTGAGAGGTGGCTGGTTCGTTCGCCGGTGCTGCCAGCGGTGGATCATGGCGTGAAAAGAGACCAAGAGAATATTTTTGCTGATAGGACAGAAATGATTAGGGAAGGGGAAGTGGAAGATGTTGGGATGGGTGATAATGAGATGGCAGTAGAAGAGGAAGGTCAACAACATGTTGGGAATAATGTTGGGGCATTAAATAAGGCTAATAATGAAAAGGTGGGAAAGGTGAGTAATGATGCTGATGGTGGGGGTATTAAAGAACCAGTTTAAAAACAAAACTCATGCTCCAAAAGTGCACAGAACTAGAAGCCCGAAGAGACATAGAGTTGTTAATTCACCTAACTCGACTGATTCTCAACAAAAAAAAGGAGTGGAAAGTGTACAATGCATCGATACATGGGGACGTTAGTATGATAGACAGCGATGTGTATGACCCGACTACGATGGTGGAGGTAAACTGCTCTACAACACCGACGGATTCCGCGGGAGGGATCTGTCGGCAACAATGAATATCCTAAGCTGGAACTGTAGGGGTTTGGGGAGTACCCTTGCAGTTCACATCCTCACGGATTTGGTGAGGAAGAAAAACCCTGATGTGGTGTTTTTGATGGAGACTCTGAGTACGAGGTGTAAGGTTGAAAAAGTGAGTTCTATGTTAGGCTTTTTGTTTAGTTTTGTGGTTGATTGTTGTGGTAGATCAGGCGGTTTGGCGTTATTATGGAAGGAGGGGGTGGATGCTCACATGGTGGCTTAGGGTAATAATTTTATTGATGTTGTGTTTAGAGTAGACCTGGTAAACGTGTCGTGTCGTGTCATATTCGTGTCACCCGCTTACATAAACGGGTTAAACCTTCGAACCCTAACCCGACCCGTTTAATAAACGTGTCGTGTCGTGTCAACCCGTTTACTTAAACGTGTCAAAGAGTTTTGACCCAAACCCGTTTATTCCGTGTCGAGTTCGGGTCGTGTTGGCGTGTCATATTGTTTTTACATACAAAAATTGAAAAATGAGTAATTTGTGTTATGTCGTGTCAACCCGCTTAGTTAAACGGGTTGAAGCCCTCCAACCTCGACCCGACCCGTTTATTAAGCGTGTCGTATCGTGTCAACCCGTGTAGTTAAACGAGTCAGCACCTTCGACCCAAACCTACTAATAACGGGTCGATTTTGTATCGAGTTGGCGGGTCGTGTCATTTTTTAACACCTCTAGTTTAGAGGTGAGGGAGTAGATGTATGGCGTATGACTGGTTTTTATGGTTTCGCGGAAAAGACAAAAAGGAGGGAGTCATGGGCTCTCATTAAATCGCTTACTGATACGTCGCCCTTACCGTGGATGATTATGGGAGATTTTAATGACATCTTGATCAATGAAGAGAAGTCGGGCCGTATTGAACGAGAAAATGGGATGCTAGCGGCTTAGGGAGGCAGTTGACTATGGTGGGTTGGTGGATATCAGGTTTATTGGCCCTCGGTTACGTGGTTAAATGGGCGTGAGGGAACGGCCTTGGTGGAGGAGAGATTAGACCGAGCGTTTGGGTACCTCTTCTTGGCTCGATATGTTTCCAAATGCCTTAATCCGGAATATTGTTGTCTCGAAATCTGATCATCTCCCTATTCTTTTACATGTGGACGACATCCCTGTTATGGGTCGAAGGCCGAGAAAACGGTTTCGATGGGGAGGATTTTGGTTGAGGGAAGAGGAATGTGCGGTGGTGGACGGGGATGGGTGGAAGGGTGTTTCGAGTGGGGCGCTTTGGAGCGCATTAAGGTGTGTGGGGCTAAGTTACTTAGATGGAGTGAGAGAGATTTGAAGATCTTAAGAGAAAGATTCATAAAGAGCAACTAAGCTGGCAAACTTGCACACAAAGCTCGGTGGGAGTGGTGGACATGGTGGCTTATCGGGAGCAGTGTGCTGTGGTGAATAAGTTATTGCAGGAGGAAAATGAATACTGGAGGAGTCGTACGAGGGAGTTAAGATTAAGGGGGATCTATTAAAGATTTTTTTCACCAAAAGGCGAGTGGCAGGGCTCGGAAGAATCGTGATTGTGAGGCTTCGAGATGAACATGGGGTCTTAACGGAAGACCCAAAGGAGATGGGGGGTTATTGTTACTAGTTATTTTGACTATCTTTTTTCTCATAGGGGGGCAGGGTATGGAGGAGGTGTTTGATGCCATTGGAAATCGTCTCACTGAGCATGACAATCAAACGCTTTTACGAGATTTTACAGGTGAGGAGGTGCGGACAGCGTTGTTCAGATGCATCCTAACAAAGCCTGAGTCGGATGGTATGTCCCCTTCTTTTTTTCAGAAATTTTGGCATGTTGTTGGTCCTGATATCATTGATTTTTGCCTTGGCTTCCTGAATCATGGTGTCTTAGATGAGTCTGTTAATAGTACTAACATTGTTCTAATTCCAAAAGTGAAAAACCCCTGAATCCATGTCTGACTTACGCCCTATTAGTCTGTGCAAGGTGGTTTATAAAATTATCTCAAAATGCCTGGCTAATCGCATGAAATCTTTGTCTAATATTGTTGCAAAGAGCAGAGTGCTTTTATTCCTGGGCGTTTGATTACAGACAATGTTGTGGTTGCCTATGAGGTTTTACATTATGTGAGGAAAAATAAGAGGGATGAGGGTGATATGGTGTTGAAATTGGATATGAGTAAAGCTTATGATAGGGTGGAGCGGGATTTCCTAGAGGGGGTTATGGTGAAAATGGGTTTTTGTGCGAGATCGTTTGATTTAGTGATGAGATGTGTGTCTACGGTGAACTCTGGGGTTTGTGTTAATGGTGAGTTGTTGGGTCCTATTAGGCCAGAGAGGGGCTTGCGACAAAAGGATCCTTTGTCTCCTTACCTCTTTATTTTATGTGCTGAGGGATTGACTAGTCTGGTTCGGAGCGGAGGGTGAGGGAGCGATTCATGGTGTGAGAGTGACGAGGAGTGCCCCTAGTGTTACTAGTATATTGTTGCAGATGATAGCTTGATGCTTTGTATGCCAAGAGAAGCAAGGCACGGAAGCTTGAGCACAAAAAAAACCTATGCTAATGCTTCCGGTCAGCTTATTAACTTTGATAAATGTTCGATCTCCTTTAGTCCTGGTGTGTTGAGGGGGTGAGGGGCGATGTTATTGCTATGTTGGAGGTGCCGGAGAAAGACGAGAGTAGTCGGTATTTAGGCTTACCCGCTTGTGTGAGTCGACGAAAAAGGATGTGTTTGCTTATCTTAGGGAAGGGTGTGGAAGAAAACTCAAGGGTGGAAGGCCAATTTATTATCCAAGGCGGGTAAGGAGGTCTTGATTAAAGTCGTTTTACAGTCAATGCAAACCTACGCGATGAGTGTTTTCATGCTACCTTTGACTTTGTGTGACGAAATTCAAAAATTGATGAATGGTTTTTGGTCGGGGAGTAGTAGGGCTAAGGGAGTGAGATGGATAAGTTGAGACAGCATGTGTATGCCCCAAAGCTTGGGGGCATGGGCTTTCGACTTCTTCATGAGTTTAATATGGCGATGCTTGCCAAACGAGGATGGCGTTTGATGGCTAGTCCGACTTCTTTAGTAGCCCGAGTTCTTAAAGTGAAATATTACCCAAGAGGGGAGTTTTGGGAAGCTAAAGAAAGTAGTACGGCTAGTTATGTCTGGAGGGGTATTGTTAGGAGTCGGAAAATTTTAGAGGAGGGTGTAGGTGGAGGATCGGACGCGGGGATCGCGTGAGGGTATGGGAGGATCAATGGCTCCTTACAAAGGATGAAACTAGGGTACGAACCCCTAGGAGAGAGGGATTTGATGAGCTACGAGTGAAGGACTTAATATGAGTGACTAGGGAGGGAAAACGAGAGTGGAGTAGGGCGAGGTTAGAGGGGTATTTTGAGGAGAAAGGTGGTGTGGCAATTCAAAGTATTCCTATTGGGATGAGTGGTGGCGAAGATAGGCTTATTTAGAATGAGACTACCCATGGAGAGTACTAGGTGAGGAGTGGGTATTGGGTCGCAATTCGTCAAAGAAAGAATGGGTGAAGTGGTGCTTTTCTAGGGATCCTATTTGGGGGAGAGTGTGGCGTTTGGAGGTTCCGGGTGTGCTTAAAGACTTTGTGTGGAGAGGGTGTAGGGGTGTGGTTCCGGCCAAGAAGAAGATTATTGATAGGAGAATGGGTGGGGTGGACACGATGTGTGACTTATGTGGGGTTGTGGTGGAAGATTTATGCATGTGATATGGGGGTGCTCGTATGCGAAGGAGGTGTGGGAGGCGAGTAACATGATGCATGAGATGGTGGTGGAGGATGGGCAATGTTTTTGTGATTGGGTATGGTTGGTGATGGAACGCTACGAGGCGAGGAGGGGGTAGCGTTGGTTATGGGGATTGCGTGGAAGCTTTGGGTGGCACGAAACGATAGAGTGTGGAATGATGAACAACTAGGGGCTAATCTAATTTACGCACAGGTTATCACTTATTTGCAGGAATGGTGGAAAGCTCACGAGATGTTGGTAGACTCGAGCAGCAGGACATCGGCTGTGCGGGATCGTTGGTATGCGCCAGAGCGGGGCTTTTGGAAGGTTAACGTGGATGCTGCGCTCGATTCTTGTGGTTGGGGTGCTGCGGTTCGTGATGGGAGGGGAGAAGTTCAAGCATGTTGCACGGGTGTCGTGGCGGAAGATGGGCAGCAAATGTAGTTGAAGCCCTTTGCGCTACGAGAGGCGATGCAATGGGCTATAAATGCTGAGTTACAATGTGTTTGTTTTGAAGTAGATGCCCAAGTTGTTTTTCATGCTATTAATACTAGTAGAGTTGATCTTTGGGAGTTTGGTTGCTTGATTTCCCAATGTAAGGGACTTGTTTCCCGTTTTGATTTATGTTTGTTTAGTTGTGTTAAACGCTCGGGTAATGTAGTGGCTCATATTCTAGCACGTCGTGCGCCGGAATATGGGGCTTTAGGAGTGGTTGGATACTTTTCCATCCTTTATTTTTACGGACGTCTTACGTGATATGGAATAAAATGGGTGAATTTGCTTCAAAAAAAAAAAATTTAAGACTATAGGCATGAACTGCACTGACCGGAAAAATAGGACTTGTTACATCCTCGTGGGGTGACCCACCGCCAAAAATGCGGACCACTGCTGATCCAAATCGAATTAAGAGCAAATTCATTGAAGTCAACCGGTTCATCAACAATCTCAATGGTATTAAATGGGAAAGGGGGCAGTGGGTCGATGATACTATAATAAAAACGAAAAAAACTATTTGCATTTAACTTTTTTGGATCATTAAGCCAGTGTCATCATTTTCATTTAACAATTTCCATATAACTATTGAAAATAATAATTAGAGCTAATGTTCCGCAATCCACAAGGGGTGAGCAACCCCTGGTTCCAGGCAAGCTACTATAACTCTCTCAAAACATTCCCAAGGGCAGATTACTATAGCTACATTTCCTACCTGATACAGACATTAAACAGATTTTTCTTATACCCTCTTCCAACTTATATAGGGAACCAGAGTAAGAAAGTGAGGTAATGAAAACAGTGATGAAAACAAGCTATTATCTTCCCTATGAAATCAACATGTATGATCAACTCTCCTATAAGTTGAAATTTCCCTGGCAATTTTAAATCGAGCTGGTATTTGGATGTGATGCTTCCAGTGGCATAAACCTAGAGGGCTTAGCAACTTCTAGGTATATTTCATAAATTAAAGTGATTTTAATGGGCCTGTGACCTTGTACATAATCTTACATGGAGTGTCTCAAGTAAATTCAGTGCAATACAACAAATATATCGATTATGTTGTTGATCTTGGTCACTATTCAGCTATTCCTATTTTCTACACACAGATAGGTGACAAAGACAAAATCAAAAATATTTCTTTGAACATGTGATATACTATCTTCTAAGGTTATTCAGAAACACATGACCATTCCCTAAATTATGAAACTCTTCATACGAATCATAACTTAGCTAATCTCCTACCCTACTAACAACTTGACTCACCAAAGTATAAAACCCTCATAATCTAATACCATATAGAAAGCATAAATCATTGAAAATTCACCCAACATTAGCTACTAAAGTGGAATACTGGAACATGTACAACGCCCTCGAAAGCTCTTTCTATGTTCGAAAGGCAGCAAAGTTCCCTTATGTAAAGCAGGGAGAGCAATGAGCTTACAATCTCACACCAACTTAGTCTACATAGCCAAACAAAAAATAATCTGAAAGAGCGTCTTCATTGATCCATCAGCTCCCCAACAACCCCATTTTAGCCTATTAATGTAGTCTAATTCAAATAATGTTGGGTGAAGCTTTAAACTGTATTACATAGCCTGGCAATGGATAAAGCTAATCTAGATGATCTAGCATACTATCAGCAGATTCTAAATTTCATTTGACTACATGGAAAAAGCATCACTCTACCAAAAAGAAGCTAAAAAGCTTACATCATCTTTACTTAAAAATGAATCTGGCGATGTTGACCTGCATTAAGGGAAAAGGGGAGGGAGGTTAACCAGTCGACCTCATAAAATACAGCAGGATCCAGAAATTAGAACCTAAAGACTCATTATGGGCATGAGTTCTGTGATGCAAAGTGAGCTAATTAAAGTGCAACAAATGCATTCAACGAATAATTGGAGCAATCCTCCTCTTTACCACCATTTATACATCTCAGTTGGATCAATTCTCCCACTTTCTCTTTGTCCTCCATAGTCTATCTCTCTCTTATCCATATGTTCATTTGGGCACTCATTTGTCCATCGGACACTCCAATACAGTTGTTCATTGTGCAAGCACATCTTGAGACCTAGATATAAGATCCATTTGGACTATATCCTCACTATAATATAACCCCATCATCCTGAAAAAATGTACATGTAACAGAGCACACACACATGAGAGAAATGGGGAAAGCTTAATAGATATGCAAGAGCGGAACAGGACGATGCCGAATCAGAAGAAGCAAAGCTGCAAGTAAAAGAACACATATCGCGAGGCTCCATTTGTTTTGGTGGAAAACCATTTTCTTAGAGAAAATGATTTTCCTCACATCTTTCAATTCCTTTTGTTTGTTTTGGTACGGGGTGGAAAACAAGCTTTTCCTAGGGGTGGAAAGTCTTTCTTAGAATAGGAAAACCAATTTCATTTTGCAAATAAGGTAT